>CM019066.1:137714541-138319031 GCA_009667805.1 Leptobrachium leishanense | reverse complement strand
AAGTACTGAGAAGGGGTGAGATGTGAGAGGTTACTGGATGTGAGGTAGATGCAGTCTGGTTGAGGCGTTTATAACAGACTGTAGAGAGAATAATCTTGAACGCAAAAATAGTGGAGCGCCACACACAAAACAATATCTCCCACACCTAGAAACATAGAACATAGAAACATAGAAAAATGTCGGCAGATAAGAACCTTTCGGCCCATCTAGTCTGCCCAATTACATGGATACTTAACCTGGATTTATCTTTTGTTTAGGATAGCCTTATGCCTATCCCATGCTTGCTTAAATTCAATTACTGTTTTGGCCTCTACCACTTCTACTGGAAGACTGTTCCATGTATCCACCACCCTCTCAGTAAAATAATGCTTCCTGATGTTACTTTTAAACCTTTGCCCCTCTAATCTAAGACTATGTCCTCTTGTTTTGCTATTTTGTTTCCTTTTAAATATACTCCCTTCCTCTACCTTGTGGATTCCCTTTACGTATTTAAATGTTTCTATCATATCTCCTCTGTCTCGTCTTTTTTCAACGCTGTACATGTTAAGATCATTAAGCCTTTCCTGGTAACTTTTCTCCTTCAAGCCGTACACCATTTTAGTAGCCCTTCTCTGAACTCTCTAAGATGTCTATATCCTTCTGGAGATACGGTCTCCAGTACTGCACACAGTACTCCAAGTGAGGTCTCACCAGTGCTCTGTACAGTGGCATGAGCACTTCCCTTTTCCTACTGCTAATACCTCTCCCTACACAACCAAGCATTCTGCTAGCATTTCCCTGCTGCTCTATTACATTGACTACTTACCCTTAGATCCTCTGAAATGACCCCTAAATCCCTTTCCTCAGATGTTGAGGTTAGGACTGTATCAAATATTCTATATTCAGCCCTTGGGTTTTTACGTCCCAGGTGCATTATCTTGCACTTATCCACATTAAAACTCAATTGCCACAACTCCGACCATTTTTTTAGTTTACCTAAATCATTTGTCATTTGGCTGATCCCTCCAGGAACGTCAACCCTGTTGCAAATCTTTGTGTCATCAGCAAAAAGACATACTTTTCCATTAATACCTTCTGCAATATCACTAATAAAAATATTAAAGAGAATGGGTCCAAGTACTGACCCCTGAGGTACCCCACTGGTAACAAGACCTTGTGCCGAATAAACTCCATTTACCACAACCCTCTGTTGTCTGTCACTCAGCCACTGCCTAATCCAGTCAACAATATTGGAATCTAAACTCAAAGATTGCAATTTATTGATAAGCCTTCTATGCGGAACAGTTATCAAAAGCCTTACTGAAATCTAAATAAGCAATGTCTACTGCACCACCTGTGTCTATTATTTTTGTTACCCAATCAAAAAAATCAATAAGATTAGTTTGGCATGATCTCCCTGAGGTAAACCCATGTTGTTTCTGATCCTGTAATCTATGTGTTTTTAGATGTTCAACAATCCTTTCCTTTAACATGGTTTCCATTAATTTCCCCACTACTGACGTAAGACTAACTGGCCTATAGTTCCCGATTCCTACCCCTTCTTGTAAATGGGCACAACATTTGCTAATTTCCAGTCTTCTGGGACGACTCCCGTTAACAAGGATTGGTTAAATAAATCTGTTAACGGTTTTGCTATTACATCACTGAGCTCTTTTAATAATTTAGGGTGGATCCCATCAGGCCCCATTGACTTATTTGTCTTTACTTTAGACAGCTGCTGTAGAACCTCCTCCTCTGTAAACTGATATGTAAATGTCTCTTTAGTGTTCTCTCCTAACTGAGGTCCCTTTCCTTCCTTTTCTTCTGCAAAGACTGAACAAAAATATTCATTGAGGCAGGCGAGACTTTTATCCTCTTCTACATACCTTCCTTCCTTTGTTTTTAATCTAACTAATCCTTGTTTACTTTTCTTTCTCGTTTATGTATCTAAAAAATGTTTTGTCCCCCTTTTTTACTGACTGAGCTATTTTCTCTTCTGCGTGTGCTTTGGAAGCTCTTATAAATTGCTTTGCCTCTTTCTGCCTAATCTTATAGGTTTGCCTATCTTCTTCACTCTGAGTTGTTTTATAATTATTGAATGCTGTCTTTTTGTTCTTCACTATTTTGGCCACTTCTGCAGAGTACCACAGTGGTTTCTTCCCTTTTTTGTTTTTGCTAACAAGCCGAATGCAATTTCCTGTGGCCTTCAATAATGCTTCCTTTAAATAATCCCATTTCTCCTGGACTCCCTTTAAACTCCTCCAGTCTGATAATGACTCCTTCACACAAAATCTCATTTTAGAAAAATCTGTTTTTTTAAAGTCTAAAACTTTCGTTCTTGTGTGGTGCGGCTCCATCCCTGTTGTTATATTAAACCATACTGACTGGTGATCACTAGATCCCAAATTTTCACCTACAACAACGTCTGATACCAAACCTCCATTTGTGAGTATTAAATCCAATATGGCCTCTTTACGGGTCGGCTCCTCAACTACTTGTGTTAGAGATAATCCCAGTAGGGAGTTTAGAATATTTGTACTCCTGGTGCACCCAGCTGTTTTGGTTTTCCAGTTCACATCAGGAAGATTAAAGTCCCCCATGATAATAACTTCCCCCTTCATTGCCATTTTGGCTATTTCCTCAACCAGCAGATTATCTAGTTCTTCTGCTTGTCCAGGGGGTCTATAGATCACACCTACACGAGCTACTGTATGATTGCCAAATGTTAGCGTAACCCAAACTGACTCTATGTTCACCTCGCTCACTTTTATTTGGTTCGTTTTTATGTTGTTTTTCACATACAGGGCCACTCCTCCTCCTTTCCTACCTTCTCTGTCTTTTCTATATAAAGAGTACCCCGGTATTGTTATGTCCCAGTTATTTTTCTCACTGAACCATGTCTCAGTAACCGCCACTAAATCTACTTTTTCAGCTGCCATCATTGCCTCTAGTTCATTGATTTTATTGACTAAACTGCGAGCATTTGTAGACACGACTCTGAGCTTGTCATTTTTTACCTCGCATGTTGCTTGCACCCTCCGATTTAGTTTTGGGGGACAATCGGGCAGATTGTTTTTTTACCCTTTTTGTCCCCCCCTCCTAGTTTAAATATTTCTTTGCGAAACCTTTGAACTTCTCACTGAGAACATATGTTCCCCTATGAGTAAGATGCAAACCATCTTTTTTATACAGTTCCTTTCTGCTCCAATTAGAGCTATCATGGGACACAAAGCCAAATCCTTGCTCCCGACACCATTCCCGAAGCCACAAATTGAATTCCCTATTGCACATCTGCCTATCTTGAATGTTATGCACAGGCAAAACTTCAGAGAATGACACAGTGGACGCAATCTGCTGTATTTCACCTCCAAGAACACAAAAATCTTCCTTAATCTCAGAAACCTCATTGCTAGCCAAGTCATTTGTCCCTAGATGGACTAGAACGTCCACTTCCCCTTGTTGCTTTGCTTGTTTGACAATATTGAGAATACGTCTCTTGTCTCTACGAGCAGTAGCCCCAGGAAGACATCTCACCAAACCACTACTCTCCAGCTCAACACCTCTTATGATAGAATCACCCAGTTGCAATTGCCTTCTATCAAGTCCCACCTTTTCATTTTTGTCCTTGGTTGCAGTGCTGCATACCTTAGGCATAGTGGATGGTGGTTCCTCAACTATGGTGTCTGAAGCCTACATCCGTCTTATCACTACACTCTGAAAGTGCCTCAAAAGAATTAAGAAGAGCCACAGATTGTGGGACATGCCTTCTCTCCACAACTCTAAGTCTACCAGATCCTACAGTAGTCCATCTGCCGCTCCTAGGAGGCCTCTGTGGCAGTGGCTTTAGTAACAGTCATAGCCTGAGTTTCTCTAACAGATAATTTACAAATCTCAGACTTCAAACAGGCAATTTCCTGCTGCAATAAAGAGAGCTGCCTACATATCAGGCACACTCCAAACCTCCAAAAATTGGATCTAAAAACAAATGCATGACAGCTCTTACACTGGACCAAGCCTGCCATTATAAAAGAATGGATTTAAAACCAGCAAATCTTACCTTTTTTGTAGGTTTTCTACCTCCTGTCTAACCTCAGACTACCTCCAGAGTATCTCCAGAAGATCTCCTGTAAGTGCTCACTTTGAAGACTTCACTTAGAAGGCTTCCCAAGCTCAATTAGACAAGCTAATATTCCACAATCTTTATATAGCCACCTAAGAACACCTCCCCCCAAGGCAGTGTGCACAAGCTAAACCTGAAGCAAATACCACTCAATTGATTCCAATTGTATGCTAATCAGTATGAAAATGAGTCACCAGCCTAACCTAATTTACTCACCAGACCTAACTTGAAACCTTAAGATGAATAGAAAAGATCTGTTTGAAACAAAAATCTAAATCACTCACCAGAAGATCTCCTGTAAGTGCTCACTTTGAAGACTTCACTTAGAAGGCTTCCCAAGCTCAATTAGACCAAGCTAATATTCCACAAGCTTTATATAGCCACCTAAGAACACCTCCCCCAGCAAGGAGTGGACAAGCTAAACCTGAAGCAAATACCACTCAATTGATTCCAATTGTATGCTAATCAGTATGAAAATGAGTCACCAGCCTAACCTAATTTACTCACCAGACCTAACTTGAAACCTTAAGATGAATAGAAAAGATCTGTTTGAAACAAAAATCTAAATCACTCACCAGAAGATCTCCTGTAAGTGCTCACTTTGAAGACTTCACTTAGAAGGCTTCCCAAGCTCAATTAGACAAGCTAATATTCCACAAGCTTTATATAGCCACCTAAGAACACCTCCCCCAGCAAGGAGTGGACAAGCTAAACCTGAAGCAAATACCACTCAATTGATTCCAATTGTATGCTAATCAGTATGAAAATGAGTCACCAGCCTAACCTAATTTACTCACCAGACCTAACTTGAAACCTTAAGATGAATAGAAAAGATCTGTTTGAAACAAAAATCTAAAATCACTCACCAGAAGATCTCCTGTAAGTGCTCACTTTGAAGACTTCACTTAGAAGGCTTCCCAAGCTCAATTAGACAAGCTAATATTCCACAAGCTTTATATAGCCACCTAAGAACACCTCCCCCAGCAAGGAGTGGACAAGCTAAAACCTGAAGCAAATACCACTCAATTGATTCCAATTGTATGCTAATCAGTATGAAAATGAGTCACCAGCCTAACCTAATTTACTCACCAGACCTAACTTGAAACCTTAAGATGAATAGAAAAGATCTGTTTGAAACAAAAATCTAAATCACTCACCAGAAGATCCCTGTAAGTGCTCACTTTGAAGACTTCACTTAGAAGGCTTCCCAAGCTCAATTAGACAAGCTAATATTCCACAAGCTTTATATAGCCACCTAAGAACACCTCCCCCAGCAAGGAGTGGACAAGCTAAACCTGAAGCAAAATCCACACAATTGATTCCAATTGTATGCTAATCAGTATGAAAATGAGTCACCAGCCTAACCTAATTTACTCACCAGACCTAACTTGAAACCTTAAGATGAATAGAAAAGATCTGTTTGAAACAAAAATCTAAATCACTCACCAGAAGATCTCCTGTAAGTGCTCACTTTGAAGACTTCACTTAGAAGGCTTCCCAAGCTCAATTAGACAAGCTAATATTCCACAAGCTTTATATAGCCACCTAAGAACACCTCCCCCAGCAAAGAGTGGACAAGCTAAACCTGAAGCAAATACCACTCAATTGATTCCAATTGTATGCTAATCAGTATGAAAATGAGTCACCAGCCTAACCTAATTTACTCACCAGACCTAACTTGAAACCTTAAGATGAATAGAAAAGATCTGTTTGAAACAAAAATCTAAATCACTCACCAGAAGATCTCCTGTAAGTGCTCACTTTGAAGACTTCACTTAGAAGGCTTCCCAAGCTCAATTAGACCAAGCTAATATTCCACAAGCTTTATATAGCCACCTAAGAACACCTCCCCCAGCAAATAGTGGACAAGCTAAACCTGAAGCAAATACCACTCAATTGATTCCAATTGTATGCTAATCAGTATGAAAATGAGTCACCAGCCTAACCTAATTTACTCACCAGACCTAACTTGAAACCTTAAGATGAATAGAAAAGATCTGTTTGAAACAAAAATCTAAATCACTCACCAGAAGATCTCCTGTAAGTGCTCACTTTGAAGACTTCACTTAGAAGGCTTCCCAAGCTCAATTAGACCAAGCTAATATTCCACAAGCTTTATATAGCCACCTAAGAAACACCTCCCCCAGCAAGGAGTGGACAAGCTAAACCTGAAGCAAATACCACTCAATTGATTCCAATTGTATGCTAATCAGTATGAAAATGAGTCACCAGCCTAACCTAATTTACTCACCAGACCTAACTTGAAACCTTAAGATGAATAGAAAAAGATCTGTTTGAAACAAAAATCTAAATCACTCACCAGAAGATCTCCTGTAAGTGCTCACTTTGAAGACTTCACTTAGAAGGCTTCCCAAGCTCAATTAGACCAAGCTAATATTCCACAAAGCTTTATATAGCCACCTAAGAACACCTCCCCCAGCAAGGAGTGGACAAGCTAAACCTGAAGCAAATACCACTCAATTGATTCCAATTGTATGCTAATCAGTATGAAAATGAGTCACCAGCCTAACCTAATTTACTCACCAGACCTAACTTGAAACCTTAAGATGAATAGAAAAGATCTGTTTGAAACAAAAATCTAAATCACTCACCAGAAGATCTCCTGTAAGTGCTCACTTTGAAGACTTCACTTAGAAGGCTTCCCAAGCTCAATTAGACCAAGCTAATATTCCACAAGCTTTATATAGCCACCTAAGAACACCTCCCCCAGCAAGGAGTGGACAAGCTAAACCTGAAGCAAATACCACACAATTGATTCCAATTGTATGCTAATCAGTATGAAAATGAGTCACCAGCCTAACCTAATTTACTCACCAGACCTAACTTGAAACCTTAAGATGAATAGAAAAGATCTGTTTGAAACAAAAAATCTAAATCACTCACCAGAAGATCTCCTGTAAGTGCTCACTTTGAAGACTTCACTTAGAAGGCTTCCCAAGCTCAATTAGACCAAGCTAATATTCCACAAGCTTTATATAGCCACCTAAGAACACCTCCCCCAGCAAGGAGTGGACAAGCTAAACCTGAAGCAAATACCACACAATTGATTCCAATTGTATGCTAATCAGTATGAAAATGAGTCACCAGCCTAACCTAATTTACTCACCAGACCTAACTTGAAACCTTAAGATGAATAGAAAAGATCTGTTTGAAACAAAAATCTAAATCACTCACCAGAAGATCTCCTGTAAGTGCTCACTTTGAAGACTTCACTTAGAAGGCTTCCCAAGCTCAATTAGACCAAGCTAATATTCCACAAGCTTTATATAGCCACCTAAGAACACTCCCCCCAGCAAGGAGTGGACAAGCTAAACCTGAAGCAAATACCACACAATTGATTCCAATTGTATGCTAATCAGTATGAAAATGAGTCACCAGCCTAACCTAATTTACTCACCAGACCTAACTTGAAACCTTAAGATGAATAGAAAAGATCTGTTTGAAACAAAAATCTAAATCACTCACCAGAAGATCTCCTGTAAGTGCTCACTTTGAAGACTTCACTTAGAAGGCTTCCCAAGCTCAAATTAGACCAAGCTAATATTCCACAAGCTTTATATAGCCACCTAAGAACACCTCCCCCAGCAAGGAGTGGACAAGCTAAACCTGAAGCAAATACCCACAATTGATTCCAATTGTATGCTAATCAGTATGAAAATGAGTCACCAGCCTAACCTAATTTACTCACCAGACCTAACTTGAAACCTTAAGATGAATAGAAAAGATCTGTTTGAAACAAAAATCTAAATCACTCACCAGAAGATCTCCTGTAAGTGCTCACTTTGAAGACTTCACTTAGAAGGCTTCCCAAGCTCAATTAGACAAAGCTAATATTCCACAAGCTTTATATAGCCACCTAAGAACACCTCCCCCAGCAAGGAGTGGACAAGCTAAACCTGAAGCAAATACCACACAATTGATTCCAATTGTATGCTAATCAGTATGAAAATGAGTCACCAGCCTAACCTAATTTACTCACCAGACCTAACTTGAAACCTTAAGATGAATAGAAAAGATCTGTTTGAAACAAAAATCTAAATCACTCACCAGAAGATCTCCTGTAAGTGCTCACTTTGAAGACTTCACTTAGAAGGCTTCCCAAGCTCAATTAGACCAAGCTAATATTCCACAAGCTTTATATAGCCACCTAAGAACACCTCCCCCAGCAAGGAGTGGACAAGCTAAACCATAAGCAAATACCACACAATTGATTCCAATTGTATGCTAATCAGTATGAAATGAGTCACCAGCCTAACCTAATTTACTCACCAGACCTAACTTGAAACCTTAAGATGAATAGAAAAGATCTGTTTGAAACAAAAATCTAAATCACTCACCAGAAGATCTCCTGTAAGTGCTCACTTTGAAGACTTCACTTAGAAGGCTTCCCAAGCTCAATTAGACAAAGCTAATATTCCACAAGCTTTATATAGCCACCTAAGAACACCTCCCCCAGCAAGGAGTGGACAAGCTAAACCTGAAGCAAATACCACACAATTGAATTCCAATTGTATGCTAATCAGTATGAAAATGAGTCACCAGCCTAACCTAATTTACTCACCAGACCTAACTTGAAAACCTTAAGATGAATAGAAAAGATCTGTTTGAAACAAAAATCTAAATCAACTCACCAGAAGATCTCCTGTAAGTGCTCACTTTGAAGACTTCACTTAGAAGGCTTCCCAAGCTCAATTAGACCAAGCTAATATTCCACAAGCTTTATATAGCCACCTAAGACACCTCCCCCAGCAGGATGGACAAGCTAAACCTGAAGCAATAGCCACACAATTGATTCCAATTGGTATGCAATCAGTATGAAAATAGTCACCAGCCTAACCTAATTTACTCACCAGAACCTAACCTTGACAACCTTAAGATGAATAGAAAAGATCTGTTTGAAACAAAATCTAAATCAACTCCACCAGAAGATCTTCCTGAGGGTGCTGCAACTTTGAAGACTTCCTTTAGAAGGCTTTCCCCCCCCAAGCCTCAATTAAGACCAACGCTAATATTCCACAAGCTTTATATAGCCAACCTAAGACACCTCCCCCAGCAGGAGTGGGACAAGCTAAACCTGAAGCACAATACCACACAATTTGATTCCAATTGTATGCTAGATCAGTATCGAAAACTGAGTCCACCCAAGCTAACCTAATTTACTCACCAGACCCTAACTTGAAATCTTAAAGATGATAAGAAAGATCTGTTTGAAACAAAAATCTAAATACTCACTCAGAAATCTCTGTAAGTGCTCACTTTGAAGACTTCGACTTAGAAAGGCTTCTGTCACGGTGGCTCAGGGGATGGGGCGCCTGGCAGCAGCTTCCTCGCTGCTCGCTGGCCAGGCGCCGAATGTAAACGCTTCCGGGGCGCTCACGTGGGACGCCGAGGGGCGGGGCCTGGCGTTATGACGCGGACCCGCCGGGTTTTAAAACCCAGTCTCTCCAATACACCGGTGCCCTGACGTGGTATTCACCTCCCGCAGAGCTCTTGTGTTATTTTGGCTACCTCCTGTGTATGACCCTTGGCATTGGCAAACGAACCCTCCTGTGTATGACCCTTGGCATTGGCAAACGAACCCTCCTGTGTATGACCCTTGGCATTGGCAAACGAACCCTCCTGTGTATGACCCTTGGCATTGGCAAACGAACCCTCCTGTGTATGACCCTTGGCATTGGCATTTACTCTGCGCTAGGTTCTGCCCTTAACGTTGGTACCGAGGTCAGTCTATGTGGCACCCTAAGCACGCATCAGACTACCTCTGCTATTACTAAAGTCCTAGGGAGGACTTGTGATCTGGTCTGTACCCCTGTCTGGTGTTTCCCTTTCTTTATCTGTTACCTGCTTCATTGTCTATATAGCTTTGCCGACCATTCAAGGATCGGAAGAGTAGAAAGGAGCTACATAAAGAGATCAATATCTTGGTAGTCAGAAAGATTCGTGACAATACTCTATTCCATACCTCTGTCTGGTGTTACCCCTTGTTTATATATTGTCTGGTTAATTGTCTGTCTAGTATTGCCGACCATTCAAGGATCGGAAGGGTAGAGAGCGGTCTGCGTAAAGGGACCACACTTTTGGTAATCAGAGGGATCCGTGACATTACGTCAGGGCCAATGGATCCCGCAGACCTCTCTAACCAGCTGGCACGTATCGCAGCCAGACAAGAGGAACAGGACCATAGGATGGACCAGATTTCTCTCGCTCTGCAAACCCTGTTAAATCGGTCCAATACAGGTACCACAAACCCTCCAGATCCAGTGTTACCTAGGGTCAGTTCCGTCCCCCTGAAGGACATAGGCTTAGTATGAAGGCACCCCTACGCTATGATGGTACACCAAGCCTATGTCGGGGTTTTTTGACTCAACTCGAGATCTTGTTTGAGAACAATCCAGGTTCTTGTATGTCTGATAAAGCCAAAGTAGGATATCTGATTAATCATTTAACAGAAAAAGCTTTATTGTGGGCTACGCCGTTGTGGGAAAATAAGAAACCCATCATTTATGACTATGAGGGTTTTACCTCTGAGTTAAAACGTACCTTTGATCCCTCTAGAAGGGCTACCAATGCGGGTAGGTCCTTGTTTCACATCAAACAAGGTAATAAGAGGGTCGCCGATTATGCCATAGAGTTTAAACTTTGACTTCTGAGGTACTTTGGCCGAACGACGTTTTAACCTTAGCCTTTACCGAAGGCTTGAACGAGGCTTTTATGTTTGAACTGGCTCCCTTAAAATTACCAGAAAGTCTGGACCACCTGATAGATTTCTGTATAGCCATGGACGATCAAATCAGGGAAAGGAGACACCCCAGAGATAGACCCAGAAGGGTCTTGCCTCCTTTACCCTCGTTACCCAGACACACCAGTACGTCAGGAGAATGTGAAAACAGATTTACAGATTTACCAGTCGTTGAACCCATGCAAATAGGGAAGACAGGTATTTCAGAAGCAGAAAGAGCGCACAGAAGAGAAAAGGGGCTCTGCTTCTATTGTGCAGGGGCAGATCACTTCCGCCTTCGATGTCCTCAGAGACCCAGGGTTAGCAGGGCTGAACATAGCAGAGTGGGATTCAGAACAGGAGACACCCAGGTTGTCGGTTCTCTGTGTGCCTCCTTTGTGGATAATGAGAAAAAAAAATCCAGGATTCTGTTACCGGTCTCCCTAACCTGGGAGGGGGTTCACCTCAAGACTGAGGCGTTCTTAGACTCTGGGGCCTCAGGCAATTTTATGGATAAGAATTTTGCTGCCAAAAACCTCATACCTCTGGTTCTCAGGGAAAGACCTCTAAGGGTGGAGGCCATAGATGGTAAACCCCTGTCATGTCCACATATCACTCACGATACAGTCGATGTATGTATGAAAACAGGAGTTTTGCACCAGGAAACAATAAGATTTCAAATCATTGAATCACCCTCATGTCCTGTCGTTCTTGGGTTTCCATGGCTAACAGAGCACAACCCAGTTGTCGATTGGGTCCAGAGAGACATAAAATGTTGGGGTCAGAGTTGTCAGTCTAAGTGCCTAGGCAGAGTTCAATGTGATTGGTAGCCTCAATATTGCCACAGCCCCTCCTTTGTCCACAGAGGTTCCTGAATGTTACCTGGCATTAAAGGAGGTGTTCTCTAAAGCCAGGACTGAGGTCCTACCACCACATCGTCCATATGACTGTGCCATTGATTTACTCCCCGGTACGATGCCTCCTAGGGGTCACGTATACCCTTTATCACAAAGAGAGAACGACATTATGGAGGAATACATAAGGGAGAATCTGGAACGAGGATTCATTAGACGGTCCTCCTCTCCAGCAGGAGCAGGTTTCTTTTTTGTTTCCAAGAAAGAGGGAGATCTGCGACCTTGCATCGATTATAGGGGTTTGAATAGGATCACTATAAGAAATGCATATCCCATACCCCTCATAACAGAATTGTTCGACCGATTAAAAGGGGCTCGTGTCTATACGAAGCTTGATTTACGCGGAGCGTACAACCTGGTCAGGGTTAAAAAGGGAGACGAATGGAAAACGGCTTTTAATACACGTAGCGGGCATTATGAATACCTGGTGATGCCTTTTGGGTTGTGTAATGCGCCAGCCGTCTTCCAGGACCTTATAAACGACACTCTAAGGGAATTTCTGCAAGAATTCGTCATAGTATATCTGGATGATATCCTGATATACTCTCCTGATGTGGACACTCATCATGTCCACGTGAAACAAGTGTTGAAAAAACTATTGAAGGCTGGATTGTACTGTAAGCTAGAAAAATGTCTATTCGACATAGAACTGTGCAATTCCTTGGTTATATAATAACTCCTGGGGTTTTCAAATGGATCCTAAGAAGCTCTCAGCTATTCTTGACTGGCCTCTACCCCAAGGACTTAAAGCCATTCAGAGGTTTCTGGGGTTTACGAACTATTACCGAAGGTTCATTAAAGATTTTTCGGCCTTGGTGGCCCCCCTCACGGCTATGACAAAGAAAGGGGTGGGAAATCAGAAATGGACACCTCAAGCCACTCAAGCCTTTGAGGCACTAAAGCAAGCTTTTACTACTGCCCCTGTTCTCCGACATCCAGATCCGGCTCTGCCTTTCCAAGTAGAAGTTGACGCCTCCGAACTAGGTCTTGGTGCAGTCTTGTCCCAAAGGGAGGCTCCTGACAAACCCTTGCATCCATGCGGCTTCTATTCTCGGAAGTTGTCCCCGGCAGAGAAGAACTATGACATTGGAAATAGAGAATTGTTAGCAGTCATCGCGGCCTTGGCCGAATGGAGATACTTATTAGAAGGGTCTAAGGACCCCATTGTTATCATAACCGACCATAAGAATCTCACGTACATTGGAGATGCCAAACGTTTAAATTCCAGACAAGCGAGATGGTCATTGTTTCTTTCAAGTTTTAATTTCGTGCTTACCTATAGACCTGGGTCCAGAAACATTAAAGCAGACGCATTGTCGAGACAGTATGAGTCTTATGAACATAATATCCAAGATCAGCATCCCATTGTACCCCAGGAAAGGATTATAGCCGCTACCACGATTAGTGTTTCGTCTCCTCTAATGAAAAGGTTGCAGACCGTCCAGGGCGCAGCTCCTGGGGGAAAACCTCCTGCGAGACTCTTTGTACCTGAGAACGAAAGAGAGGAAGTACTTAACATCTATCATGATAATAAAACTTCCGGGCATATGGGTATCACCAAGACTGTGTCTAGTATCAGTAAACTCCTCTGGTGGCCCACGTTGCGCCGAGATGTCAAAGATTACATTGCCGTGTGCGAAGTGTGCACAAGGCAGAAAAGTCCCAAAACAGCACCCATTGGCTTACTCCAGCCTTTGCCGATCCCCGAACGACCCTGGTCACATGTAGCCATGGATTTTATAGTAGAGTTACCTGAGTCAAGAGGGAATACAGTGATACTTACGATCATAGATCGATTTTCCAAGATGGGTCACTATGTTCCTCTTCGGAAACTACCTTCGGCAGCTGAACTGGTGCCCATATTCATTGCCAATGTGGTCCGCATTCACGGTGTCCCTCGGGAGATAGTCTCTGATAGGGGGACCCAATTCATCTCCGGATTCTGGAGAGGGTTTTGTAAGAACGTAGGGATAGACCTCTCTTTCTCTTCGGCTTATCACCCCCAGACCAACGGAGCAGCAGAACGAGCAAACCAAAATATAGAGAAATATCTCAGGTGCTTTATCTCAGAACAACAAGATAACTGGTCAGACCTGCTACCATGGGCAGAATATGCTATTAACAGCGCAGTAAGTGAATCCACAGGTCATTCTCCTTTCTTCACTGTTTATGGCTTTGATCCTCCCGTGCTCCCCGCCACGTTTCCTGATACCACGATTCCTGCTTTAGATGAGCAACTGGCATCATTGAAAGAGACTTGGGGGAGAGTGAGACGGGCACTGGAGGAGAGTAGTGCCATCCAGAAAACCAAGGCCGACAGACACAGGAGGCAGGCACCCGTGTATCAAGTTGGGGACAGGGTTTGGCTGTCTTCACGTAACATCAAGCTCTTAGTGCCTTCCATGAAGTTGGCTCCTAGGTATATCGGCCCCTATAAGATTCTACGGCGACTCAACCCTGTCTCCTATGCTTTGGCGTTACCCCCCATTTTAAGATACACAATGTATTCCATGTAAACCTTTTGAAGCCGTTGTTATGTAACGGTACACCAAAGTCCATGCTCCACCGCCTCCTGTCTCTGTGGAGGGCGAGGAGGAGTTCGAAGTTAAGGCCATTCTGGGTGCCAGGATGTCTAGGGGGTCTTTGCAGTATTTGGTCGATTGGGTGGGTTACGGTCCGGAGGATCGTTCTTGGGTACCGGCTGCGGAAGTCCATGCTCCTAGGCTAGTGAAGGCCTTCTATTTGGCGCACCCCCGTGCCCCTGGGGGTCGTCCAGTGGCCGCCCCTGGAGGGGGGGTTCTGTCACGGTGGCTCAGGGGATGGGGCGCCTGGCAGCAGCTTCCTCGCTGCTCGCTGGCCAGGCGCCGAATGTAAACGCTTCCGGGGGCGCTCACGTGGGACGCCGAGGGGCGGGGCCTGGCGTTATGACGCGGACCCGCCGGGTTTAAAACCCAGTCTCTCCAATACACCGGTGCCCTGACGTGGTATTCACCTCCCGCAGAGCTCTTGTGTTATTTTGGCTAACCTCCTGTGTATGACCCTTGGCATTGGCAAACGAACCCTCCTGTGTATGACCCTTGGCATTGGCAAACGAACCCTCCTGTGTATGACCCTTGGCATTGGCAAACGAACCCTCCTGTGTATGACCCTTGGCATTGGCAAACGAACCCTCCTGTGTATGACCCTTGGCATTGGCATTTACTCTGGCGCTAGGTTTCTGCCCTTAACGTTGGTACCGAGGTCAGTCTATGTGGCACCCTAAGCACGCATCAGACTACCTCTGCTATTACTAAAGTCCTAGGGAGGACTTGTGATCTGGTCTGTACCCCTGTCTGGTGTTTCCCTTTCTTTATCTGTTACCTGCTTCATTGTCTATATAGCTTTGCCGACCATTCAAGGATCGGAAGAGTAGAAAGGGAGCTACATAAAGAGATCAATATCTTGGTAGTCAGAAAGATTCGTGACAATACTCTATTCCATACCTCTGTCTGGTGTTACCCCTTGTTTATATATTGTCTGGTAAATTGTCTGTCTAGTTTTGCCGACCATTCAAGGATCGGAAGGGTAGAGAGCGGTCTGCGTAAAGGGACCACACTTTTGGTAATCAGAGGGATCCGTGACAGCTTCCCAACGCTCAATTAGACCAAGCTAATATTCCACAAGCTTTTAATATTAGCCACCTAAGAAACACCTCCCCCAGCAAGGAGTGGACCGAGCTATAACCTGAAGCAAATACCACACAATGATTCCAATTGTATGCTAATCAGTATGAAAAATGAGTCAACCGCAATAACCCTAATTTTACTCCCCAGACCTAACTTGAACCCTTAAAGATGAATAGAAAAGATCTGTTTGAAACAAAAATCTAAATCACTCACCAAGAAAGATTCCCTGTAAGTGGGCTCAACTTTGAAGACTTCACTTAGAAGGCTTCCCCAAGCTTCAATTATGAAACCAAGCTAATATCCACAAGCTTTTATATAGCCCACCTAAGAACACCTCCCAGCAAGGAGTGGGACAAGCTTAAAATCCGAAAGCAAATACCACACACAATTTGATTCCAATTGTATGCTAATCAGTAATGAAAATGAGTCACCAGCCCTAACCTAATTTACTCACAGACCTAACTTGAAAACCTTAAGATGAATAGAAAAGATCTGTTTGAAAAAAAATCTAAATCACTCACCAAGATCTCCTGTAAGTGCTCACTTTGAAGACTTCACTTAGAAGGCTTCCCAAGCTCAATTAGACCAAGCTAATATTCCACAAGCTTTATATAGCCACCTAAGAACACCTCCCCCAGCAAGGAGTGGACAAGCTAAACCTGAAGCAAATACCAACAATTGATTCCAATTGTATGCTAATCAGTATGAAAATGAGTCACCAGCCTAACCTAATTTACTCACCAGACCTAACTTGAAACCTTAAGATGAATAGAAAAGATCTGTTTGAAACAAAAAATCTAAATCACTCACCAGAAGATCTCCTGTAAGTGCTCACTTTGAAGACTTCACTTAGAAGGCTTCCCAAGCTCAATTAGACCAAGCTAATATTCCACAAGCTTTATATAGCCACCTAAGAACACCCTCCCCGAGCAAGGAGTGGACAAGCTAAAACCTTAAGCAAATACCACACAATTGATTCCAATTGTATGCTAATCAGTATGAAAATGAGTCACCAGCCTAACCTAATTTACTCACCAGACCTAACTTGAAACTTAAGATGAATAGAAAAGATCTGTTTGAAACAAAAATCTAAATCACTCACCAGAAGATCTCCTGTAAGTGCTCACTTTGAAGACTTCACTTAGAAGGCTTCCCAAGCTCAATTAGACCAAGCTAATATTCCACAAGCTTTATATAGCCACCTAAGAACACCTCCCCCAGCAAGGAGTGGACAAGCTAACCTGAAGCAAATACCACACAATTGATTCCAATTGTATGCTAATCAGTATGAAATGAGTCACCAGCCTAACCTAATTTACTCACCAGACCTAACTTGAAACCTTAAGATGAATAGAAAAGATCTGTTTGAAACAAAAATCTAAATCACTCACCAGAAGATCTCCTGTAAGTGCTCACTTTGAAGACTTCACTTAGAAGGCTTCCCAAGCTCAATTAGACCAAGCTAATATTCCACAAGCTTTATATAGCCACCTAAGAACACCTCCCCCAGCAAGGAGTGGACAAGCTAAACCTGAAGCAAATACCACACAATTGATTCCAATTGTATGCTAATCAGTATGAAAAATGAGTCACCAGCCTAACCTAATTTACTCACCAGACCTAACTTGAAACCTTAAGATGAATAGAAAAGATCTGTTTGAAACAAAAATCTAAATCACTCACCAGAAGATCTCCTGTAAGTGCTCACTTTGAAGACTTCACTTAGAAGGCTTCCCAAGCTCAATTAGACCAAGCTAATATTCCACAAGCTTTATATAGCCACCTAAGAACACCTCCCCCAGCAAGGAGTGGACAAGCTAAACCTGAAGCAAATACCACACAATTGATTCCAATTGTATGCTAATCAGTATGAAAATGAGTCACCAGCCTAACCTAATTTACTCACCAGACCTAACTTGAAACCTTAAGATGAATAGAAAAGATCTGTTTGAAACAAAAATCTAAATCACTCACCAGAAGATCTCCTGTAAGTGCTCACTTTGAAGACTTCACTTAGAAGGCTTCCCAAGCTCAATTAGACCAAGCTAATATTCCACAAGCTTTATATAGCCACCTAAGAACACCTCCCCAGCAAGGAGTGGACAAGCTAATCCTGAAGCAAATACCACACAATTGATTCCAATTGTATGCTAATCAGTATGAAAATGAGTCACCAGCCTAACCTAATTTACTCACCAGACCTAACTTGAAACCTTAAGATGAATAGAAAAGATCTGTTTGAAACAAAAATCTAAATCACTCACCAGAAGATCTCCTGTAAGTGCTCACTTTGAAGACTTCACTTAGAAGGCTTCCCAAGCTCAATTAGACCAAGCTAATATTCCACAAGCTTTATATAGCCACCTAAGAACACCTCCCCCAGCAAGGAGTGGACAAGCTAAACCTGAAGCAAATACCACACCAATTGATTCCAATTGTATTCTAATCAGTATGAAAATGAGTCACCAGCCTAACCTAATTTACTCACCAGACCTAACTTGAAAACTTAAGATGAATAGAAAAGATCTGTTTGAAACAAAAATCTAAATCACTCACCAGAAGATCTCCTGTAAGTGCTCACTTTGAAGACTTCACTTAGAAGGCTTCCAAGCTCAATTAGACCAAGCTAATATTCCACAAGCTTTATATAGCCACCTAAGAACACCTCCCCCAGCAAGGAGTGGACAAGCTAAACCTGAAGCAAATACCACACAATTGATTCCAATTGTATGCTAATCAGTATGAAAATGAGTCACCAGCCTAACCTAATTTACTCACCAGACCTAACTTGAAACTTAAGATGAATAGAAAAGATCTGTTTGAAACAAAAATCTAAATCACTCACCAGAAGATCTCCTGTAAGTGCTCACTTTGAAGACTTCACTTAGAAGGCTTCCCAAGCTCAATTAGACCAAGCTAATATTCCACAAGCTTTATATAGCCACCTAAGAACACCTCCCCCAGCAAGGAGTGGACAAGCTAAACCTGAAGCAAATACCACACAATTGATTCCAATTGTATGCTAATCAGTATGAAAATGAGTCACCAGCCTAACCTAATTTACTCACCAGACCTAACTTGAAACCTTAAGATGAATAGAAAAGATCTGTTTGAAACAAAAATCTAAATCACTCACCAGAAGATCTCCTGTAAGTGCTCACTTTGAAGACTTCACTTAGAAGGCTTCCCAAGCTCAATTAGACCAAGCTAATATTCCACAAGCTTTATATAGCCACCTAAGAACACCTCCCCCAGCAAGGAGTGGACAAGCTAAACCATAAGCAAATACCACACAATTGATTCCAATTGTATGCTAATCAGTATGAAAATGAGTCACCAGCCTAACCTAATTTACTCACCAGACCTAATTGAAACCTTAAGATGAATAGAAAAGATCTGTTTGAAACAAAAATCTAAATCACTCACCAGAAGATCTCCTGTAAGTGCTCACTTTGAAGACTTCACTTAGAAGGCTTCCCAAGCTCAATTAGACCAAGCTAATATTCCACAAGCTTTATATAGCCACCTAAGAACACCTCCCCCAGCAAGGAGTGGACAAGCTAAACCTGAAGCAAATACCACACAATTGATTCCAATTGTATGCTAATCAGTATGAAAATGAGTCACCAGCCTAACCTAATTTACTCACCAGACCTAACTTGAAACCTTAAGATGAATAGAAAAGATCTGTTTGAAACAAAAATCTAAATCACTCACCAGAAGATCTCCTGTAAGTGCTCACTTTGAAGACTTCACTTAGAAGGCTTCCCAAGCTCAATTAGACCAAGCTAATATTCCACAAGCTTTATATAGCCACCTAAGAACACCTCCCCCAGCAAGGAGTGGACAAGCTAAACCTGAAGCAAATACACACAATTGATTCCAATTGTATGCTAATCAGTATGAAAATGAGTCACCAGCCTAACCTAATTTACTCACCAGACCTAACTTGAAACAAGATGAATAGAAAAGATCTGTTTGAAACAAAAATCTAAATCACTCACCAGAAGATCTCCTGTAAGTGCTCACTTTGAAGACTTCACTTAGAAGGCTTCCCAAGCTCAATTAGACCAAGCTAATATTCCACAAGCTTTATATAGCCACCTAAGAACACCTCCCCCAGCAAGGAGTGGACAAGCTAAACCTGAAGCAAATACCACACAATTGATTCCAATTGTATGCTAATCAGTATGAAATGAGTCACCAGCCTAACCTAATTTACTCACCAGACCTAACTTGAAACCTTAAGATGAATAGAAAAGATCTGTTTGAAACAAAAATCTAAATCACTCACCAGAAGATCTCCTGTAAGTGCTCACTTTGAAGACTTCACTTAGAAGGCTTCCCAAGCTCAATTAGACCAAGCTAATATTCCACAAGCTTTATATAGCCACCTAAGAACACCTCCCCCAGCAAGGAGTGGACAAGCTAAACCTGAAGCAAATACCACACAATTGATTCCAATTGTATGCTAATCAGTATGAAAATGAGTCACCAGCCTAACCTAATTTACTCACCAGACCTAACTTGAAACCTTAAGATGAATAGAAAAGATCTGTTTGAAACAAAATTCTAAATCACTCACCAGAAGATCTCCTGTAAGTGCTCACTTTGAAGACTTCACTTAGAAGGCTTCCCAAGCTCAATTAGACCAAGCTAATATTCCACAAGCTTTATATAGCCACCTAAGAACACCTCCCCAGCAAGGAGTGGACAAGCTAAACCTGAAGCAAATACCACACAATTGATTCCAATTGTATGCTAATCAGTAATGAAAATGAGTCACCAGCCTAACCTAATTTACTCACCAGACCTAACTTGAAACCTTAAGATGAATAGAAAAGATCTGTTTGAAACAAAAATCTAAATCACTCACCAGAAGATCTCCTGTAAGTGCTCACTTTGAAGACTTCACTTAGAAGGCTTCCCAAGCTCAATTAGACCAAGCTAATATTCCACAAGCTTTATATAGCCACCTAAGAACACCTCCCCAGCAAGGAGTGGACAAGCTAAACCCTGAAGCAAATACCACACAATTGATTCCAATTGTATGCTAATCAGTATGAAAAATGAGTCACCAGCCTAACCTAATTTACTCACCAGACCTAACTTGAAAACCTTAAGATGAATAGAAAAGATCTGTTTGAAACAAAAATCTAAATCACTCACCAGAAGATCTCCTGTAAGTGCTCACTTTGAAGACTTCACTTAGAAGGCTTCCCAAGCTCAATTAGACCAAGCTAATATTCCACAAGCTTTATATAGCCACCTAAGAACACCTCCCCCAGCAAGGAGTGGACAAGCTAAACCTGAAGCAAATACCACACAATTGATTCCAATTGTATGCTAATCAGTATGAAATGAGTCACCAGCCTAACCTAATTTACTCACCAGACCTAACTTGAAACCTTAAGATGAATAGAAAAGATCTGTTTGAAACAAAAATCTAAATCACTCACCAGAAGATCTCCTGTAAGTGCTCACTTTGAAGACTTCACTTAGAAGGCTTCCCAAGCTCAATTAGACCAAGCTAATATTCCACAAGCTTTATATAGCCACCTAAGAACACCTCCCCCAGCAAGGAGTGGACAAGCTAAACCTGAAGCAAATACCACACAATTGATTCCAATTGTATGCTAATCAGTATGAAAATGAGTCACCAGCCTAACCTAATTTACTCACCAGACCTAACTTGAAACCTTAAGATGAATAGAAAAGATCTGTTTGAAACAAAAATCTAAAATCACTCACCAGAAGATCTCCTGTAAGTGCTCACTTTGAAGACTTCACTTAGAAGGCTTCCCAAGCTCAATTAGACCAAGCTAATATTCCACAAGCTTTATATAGCCACCTAAGAACACCTCCCCCAGCAAGGAGTGGACAAGCTAAACCTGAAGCAAATACCACACAATTGATTCCAATTGTATGCTAATCAGTATGAAAATGAGTCACCAGCCTAACCTAATTTACTCACCAGACCTAACTTGAAACCTTAAGATGAATAGAAAAGATCTGTTTGAAACAAAAATCTAAATCACTCACCAGAAGATCTCCTGTAAGTGCTCACTTTGAAGACTTCACTTAGAAGGCTTCCCAAGCTCAATTAGACCAAGCTAATATTCCACAAGCTTTATATAGCCACCTAAGAACACCTCCCCCAGCAAGGAGTGGACAAGCTAAACCTGAAGCAAATACCACACAATTGATTCCAATTGTATGCTAATCAGTATGAAAATGAGTCACCAGCCTAACCTAATTTACTCACCAGACCTAACTTAAAACCTTAAGATGAATAGAAAAGATCTGTTTGAAACAAAAATCTAAAATCACTCACCAGAAGATCTCCTGTAAGTGCTCACTTTGAAAGACTTCACTTAGAAGGCTTCCCAAGCTCAATTAGACCAAGCTAATATTCCACAAGCTTTATATAGCCACCTAAGAACACCTCCCCCAGCAAGGAGTGGACAAGCTAAACCTGAAGCAAATACCACACAATTGATTCCAATTGTATGCTAATCAGTATGAAAAATGAGTCACCAGCCTAACCTAATTTACTCACCAGACCTAACTTGAAACCTTAAGATGAATAGAAAAGATCTGTTTGAAACAAAAATCTAAATCACTCACCAGAAGATCTCCTGTAAGTGCTCACTTTGAAGACTTCACTTAGAAGGCTTCCCAAGCTCAATTAGACCAAGCTAATATTCCACAAGCTTTATATAGCCACCTAAGAACACCTCCCCCAGCAAGGAGTGGACAAGCTAATCCTGAAGCAAATACCACACCAATTGATTCCAATTGTATGCTAATCAGTATGAAAATGAGTCACCAGCCTAACCTAATTTACTCACCAGACCTAACTTGAAACCTTAAGATGAATAGAAAAGATCTGTTTGAAACAAAATCTAAATCACTCACCAGAAGATCTCCTGTAAGTGCTCACTTTGAAGACTTCACTTAGAAGGCTTCCCAAGCTCAATTAGACCAAGCTAATATTCCACAAGCTTTATATAGCCACCTAAGAACACCTCCCCCAGCAAGGAGTGGACAAGCTAAACCTGAAGCAAATACCACACAATTGATTCCAATTGTATGCTAATCAGTATGAAAAATGAGTCACCAGCCTAACCTAATTTACTCACCAGACCTAACTTGAAACCTTAAGATGAATAGAAAAGATCTGTTTGAAACAAAAATCTAAATCACTCACCAGAAGATCTCCTGTAAGTGCTCACTTTGAAGACTTCACTTAGAAGGCTTCCCAAGCTCAATTAGACCAAGCTAATATTCCACAAGCTTTATATAGCCACCTAAGAACACCTCCCCCAGCAAGGAGTGGACAAGCTAATCCTGAAGCAAATACCACACAATTGATTCCAATTGTATGCTAATCAGTATGAAAAATGAGTCACCAGCCTAACCTAATTTACTCACCAGACCTAACTTGAAACCTTAAGATGAATAGAAAAGATCTGTTTGAAACAAAAATCTAAATCACTCACCAGAAGATCTCCTGTAAGTGCTCACTTTGAAGACTTCACTTAGAAGGCTTCCCAAGCTCAATTAGACCAAGCTAATATTCCACAAGCTTTATATAGCCACCTAAGAACACCTCCCCCAGCAAGGAGTGGACAAGCTAAACTGAAGCAAATACCACACAATTGATTCCAATTGTATGCTAATCAGTATGAAAAATGAGTCACCAGCCTAACCTAATTTACTCACCAGACCTAACTTGAAACCTTAAGATGAATAGAAAAGATCTGTTTGAAACAAAAATCTAAATCACTCACCAGAAGATCTCCTGTAAGTGCTCACTTTGAAGACTTCACTTAGAAGGCTTCCCAAGCTCAATTAGGTCGCTATGTCGCTATGTACCAAAATAGTGGTTTCCCTAAAACCATAGAAAGATCATCCAGATCCAAATTTCTGTATGGAAGGTACAGTGCACAAATAAATCTTTTTTTACATACACATTGTATCAAATGGCGATTTCACGTATTCCATAAATGGGTCTTGTGCACAAATAATTCTTCCACCAATTTCTCAAAGTGGTATGAAAAACAAAACAAGGATTGTGCCGGCTGGGTGGAGTAGAGGTAACATCACTGCTCTATAACTGTGGAGAGAGACTGTGGAAACACAGGTTCAATCCCAGCAAGAGCACCTCTCCAGTAAGTGTCCTTGGGCAAGACACCTAACGGTACATACTCGCCACCCAGGACATACTTGAAAACAAGAGCAATCTCAATGTATCCTTCCTGGTAAAATACTTTCTAAAAAAATATATATATATATTATTGCTCAATATGTCTGTATAGGATTATAAACTTCCACTACACACTCACATAGCCTGAGCCTCGACTGGCTCTAGTGACAATCGCAACTTGGGTGTTGTCTTCTGTTTCTCAGGTACCCAAAAACCTTAGGCTCCTGTTTCTAATTTTTTCTCAGGAATAGAGAATAAACAAGGATTGCTCCATAGCATATTGAAGAATACTCCAAGATAAGGCAAATTAATTCACACTTACTCTTGGCGGGGTCACTTCTGACTCTTGGACATTCGCATAAAGATTTTTGATAAGGTATAAAGCCACTAAACCTTGTAAAACCTATCCAAGGCAGTCAGGATGAATAAAATTAGCACTTTAATAAAATACAAGTACCAGGACGTGTTTTGCTGGCGGACCGGCTAACTCAGCTGGCAAAATAGAATTAAAAACACATCTCAAATCATGCCCCTTATATACCCCCTTAATTAAACACAATTAGAACCATATGTAAGGATTATTGCACTTGAAGTCTCTTTTTCGATTCCTTATTCTCTCTTGGCATGTTATAAGCCCGGTAAGCACCTTGCGAATGCGTGTTTCATGCGTTTCAGTCTTGGAACGTTGGCAGTCTTGAAACACGGCAGTTACTTCCTGTCGGCCATTTAGATTTGCGTCACAGTATTTTCGTCACGGCCGTGCCGCATGCGTGTATAGCTGCATCAGGAACGACACAGTTGAACAGCGTTATAGGTTTCAGCATGCAAACAACCACCATAGTTGCCATCCACCAGAAAAAAATCTGTGTATAAGAATATGTTGAATTAGTCACTGTTTGTGTCTTGTCTTCCCTGCAATGGCTCATAGTCTTTTGGAAAGAGGTCCTCATCCACATTCATCCAAACCGCTCAAAGTCTGTCTTGACAATGGGCGAGTGGTATGTGCTTTTGCTAGGCAGAGGTTTAGGAGCTGTGACTGAGTGCTATGAAAAGGAAGGAGCTTCCGTTACACATATCCCTTTCCCCTCAATATTTCATTGGAGGATATATATTGTAAGTATTCGGGAGGCAATGCAGCTATCAACACTTTCATACAACCACTACTGTGGAAAAGTTAGGTGAACAAGATGAACAGCAATTAGCACACGCTGATATAGTTGTCTTATTTGCCATGCATTCACTTCACCGTGGAGTTGGATTGAGTATGTGTCTAACCAAGTCTATCAGGGTTATCAAAGAGATTCGAATTGCTTGAGAAAGGTAACCGAACGCTGAAAATCAGCGTTCGGTTACCTTTCCTGGCCATTCGGCTATCCAGAGAGCAGGCAATTCGCCAAATCCTGGCGAATTGCCTGAACATACGGTGCCTGTTCGTCCCTGTTCGAGGCAGTGAAATCCCCATGAAAATGCACTGCTTCGGCTATTCAGAGAACACAAACCAGCAGTGAAAGGTTCCCCTAATGCCCTGCCATTCGGTGGTTTAATTCGGCAAATTTATTCAGGAGAATCCCATAGGCTTCAATGTTAAAAATATTCCGTTTTAATTCAATATCTAATAAACCGTTCATTATAAAATTCTGCAGCAAAAAGTCTCTTTATTTATAGATTTTTTAGGATACTTTAAGCATTTTTCTGAATTTTTTAAAAAAATTTAAAAGTCCGATTTTTTTTATTTTTTTTTCAGTTTACTTATTTCTTTTGTAACAGCCCTCTTTATTATCATTCCCTGGACCTCCTGTGAAAATTTC
Source organism: Leptobrachium leishanense (assembly GCA_009667805.1). Taxonomy (NCBI): domain Eukaryota; kingdom Metazoa; phylum Chordata; class Amphibia; order Anura; family Megophryidae; genus Leptobrachium; species Leptobrachium leishanense. The sequence goes on along the minus strand of CM019066.1, from coordinate 138,293,597 downwards.
AGAACATTTTCGCTCAGTAGCTTTGCAAACAGCGTTTCATTCTCCCAGATTCATACAAATGGTTTTTTCTAATTTATTCACTGCCTCCTCTACGTCACAGCTGCTTTGGCTCTGTGTGATTCGGCTCATGTTCGGCTCCTTTTCGGCTCCTGTTCGGGTTTTTCGAAGGTTAATCCAGATGTTTTTGCTTGTTTTCAGCTTGCATTCGGTTAGTTTTCGTCAGGTTTGCGGCAGCCTTTCCCTGCAATTCGGGGACCCTGTGGTGTTTGCTGAATACACCGCAGGGTCACCGAAATGCAATCGGCAAAAGGAACCGAAATGAAGAGAACGAAAAGTCACCGAACGTGCGGTGACTTTTCGAATCTCTTTGGATAACCCTGTAAGTGTGAGCTATGTGCAAAATTCTCACGATGATTTACTGTACACAATCTCATAAGGAGGTATATGCCAAGGATCCAGTAGCTATGAAAATGAGATATGTAATCGTACATTTTCAGAGTCTCCATGGACATTGGAATGTCCAAACAGGACATACCTGACCCTCCAATTGGATATCTCTGCTAGAGTCATCTGTTTGCAGAGTGTAGTGGGTGAAGCATTTTACCGATTGAAGGCTTTTAAATCCCTCTGAGGCCTCTAGTTGGCATGTAACAAGTCAGGTTTACATCACCAGCTACTCTAGTCTGTATAGGCTTCTTCATGGACTGATAGGACTCAGAAATCAGATGACTAGCGCAGAGTGGTACCTTGCATGGTTTAATGATTTGTAGAGAATTAGTTCATCTTTGCCACGCAACCTATATTTGTTTTAACTACTGAAGGTTATTTACCTTTGAATAAAAAATATGATACTCTTTTATTTGCTTATGTAAAAAGGTTCCAAAAGGATGAGCTGCATATTCCAAAGACTGAGTCACGTAACCTTTTTGAGTGCCATATTGACCTAGTTCCTATTATAGACTGGTTGTTTGTCATAAGCTTACAAAGTGAAATTCCAACCTAGAATACCTTATTACTATTAGACATTAGGCACGTATTGGCCCTTACACATAAAATAAGACATTTAATAACATATAAAGGACTAAACATAAATGTATACATGTTGGAATCCTTGTCCACCATGAAGAATATTGATGCTACCATTATGCTTAATTTGAAGCGCAACTGGACTCAAGGGAGACGTGTCTTAATTGCCTAATTGTTGCCCTAACTACCTTTTTGCGGATGCAACAAATAAGCTTCTATTTCTGCTTTGTCCTTTCCACTTGGTCTCATCTTGCAAGAGATAACAAAAATATCAATGTATAAGAAATTGAAATGAGTTATCTCATTGTACAGTATCTGTATGAGAAGATCCATTGGAGAATGATGACCAGGGTCTCAAAAGTCATCCAAAGACCCCATTTTATTATTTTTGCATACATAGCGGTGCAAATAATGGTTAAACAACGATAATTGGAAAATAGCCACTGGTTACACTTTTTATGTAAGAACAACTGCGATGACGTATTTCACGACTAATGACTGTTATTTGCAGCAACTTCGTCTGCCATTGTTAGATTTTCTTTCACTGGATAGCCAAAATTCACTAGTTACTGCAATGGTTTTTCTTTTTTCCATTGTTTGCAACAATAGTGAACATCTGCGCTTCTTGAATTATTGAATTCCTCTTGAATTTAATATGTCCATCTACGATAGTCTATGGTATAAAAAAAGAAAACGGATAACTACTAAACACAAAATCCTATCACTCAAGACTAGAGGTGTGCATGGCTAAAAAATGTGTTTTATTTCCGCCAAAAAAAAATTCAGCTGAAACGGAATTTGGTCAACTACCGTTTCGGTTCATTTTGTAATTTCCAATTGATTCAGATTGAGTCGGATTGCTTAAATAATCAATAAATTCTGCTTAATTAGTGTTAGATTAGGGTAAAATGAGGATTAAAAAATAGGGTTAATGTGTTTCGGTGCCCTTTGGCGATTTGTATATAGGAATCATTCAATCAATGGTTCTCTAAGGGACAGTGCGGCGAACAGCACTGTATTTCGCTGTCAATTGGCCTGTGGTGCTGAATCCAATAGATAGAAGACCATTGGCTTCAATCAAGGTGAAGAGGATTTACAGCTGTCCCGCTGTGGATTTATTTTCTTGGATTTGTGTTTTTTTTCCTGCCTGGATTTATCCTAGGATTCTTTTTTATGGAAGAACTATTTTTCCCGTGCTGAAGCTGAGGACCATTGGCTTCAATCAAGGTGAAGAGGAGTTAAAGCCGTCCCACTGTGGATCTATTTCCTTGGATTTGTGGGGGGTTTTCACGCCTGGATTTATCCTTGGACTCTTTTTATGGTTGGACCATTTTCCTGGCTGAAGCCGAGAAACACTGGCTTCAATCAAAGTGAAGAGAAGTTACAGCCGTCTCGCCGTCGATTTCTTTCCTTGGATCTGTATTTTTTTCTCCCACCTAGATTTATTCATGGACTCTTTTTTATTATTATTTTGTTTTGCCCCAATATACTTACATTTTCTCCCTCGCCGCATGCAGCTCCACCTCTTCAGGTCAGAGACTCCAGAACACGGAAGTCCCTGAGGCTTTGTTTGCGCTATTTGTGCTTCCTACGCTACTTGCGTAGTGATGGTAATGCAAATTGCTCACCACAACAGGCCTTGCGAACTATACATACGCAAGTCCTGTAGCGCCTGCGCAGAATGATTGATCGGAGCTGCACACATGCACAGATCTGATCCATTGTGGCCTCTCTGAGACTGATCAATAATGTGATTGGTCTAAGAAATAATGATGTCGGTATATATATCTATTCTAATGTGTTTATTAATGGTTCCGATATTTTTCATATTTTTGTATGTATAATCTATGTATTTTTAAATGTTTGTCTATTTATATCTACCTTTTCATATCTATCTACCTATTTGTATCTATTTATCTATGCTATTTTTTTGGCTAGTTTTTGGCATCTTTTTTAACCCCTTAACACCAGGGGGATTGTGGACTGCAGGTTGAAAGCCACAGGGTGACATAAGACAATCCACAACTCTCCGGCAACTCTCCCGCACCGCCTCCGTTGACGAAGTGCCATGCACGTCATTGACTGCAGCGGGACGGCCTGAGTTCAGACCCTCCTGTGTCAGCCAATGACATGCAAGGCGTGTCGGCAAAAGGAGACGGGCCAGCAGACATACAACGTGAGGGAGTGTGGCGTGCTATGCCGTCCCACGGAATTATTTATTTATTTATAACGTATTTTACCAGGAAGGAAACATTGAGATATCTCTCATTTTCAAGTATGTCCTGGGTTCAAGAACATTCAGTTTTACAGTAGGGTACAGAAATACAAAGTATTAAGGTGCAAGAAATTGAAAATAACACAAATATACAGATTTACACAGAAGATAAATATGAAGGAAATATATTCATTATATTACATGTTTATAGGTGCATTCCATATTGAGGTATGTTAATAGGGAGCTCTTAAGTGACTTCAGACTGAGGGAAGATTTGATGGCGTCTGGGAGGTTATTCCATAACTGCGATGCTCTGAAGGAAAATGAGGATCGAGACACTTTCTTTTTGTATTGTGGTATTGCAAGTAAGGTGCCGGTCCTGGATCGGAGGTTATAAGATGAGGAAACTGCTGGGGGAAGTAGTCTATTCAAGGGGGGCGGTAACTTCCCAGAAAAGCTCTTGGACACCAGGTTGGAAAGTTGAAAGGTGCGTCTGGATTTCAGCGATGGCCAGTTTAGCTCTTTTAACATGTCACAATGGTGGGTCATGTAGTTACATTGTAGCACAAAGCGGCAGAATGAGTTATACAATGTAGTAAGTTTATGAAGGTGCGTTTGCAGGGCAGCTCTGTATTCAATAGCCGGCATAAGCATTTGCTTTACAATCTGCTTTCCTACCGCGGGGCTCAGGCAGCATTTGTTTCTGCACAGGACACCAAGTTTGGAGTAAAATTTAGTTGAGAGTTTTTCGATGTGGGGGCACAAAGATTTGGGTCTAACCACATACCTAGATATTTGAGAGAAGTGACTATGGTCAGCGTGCCATCTGATTTTGTCCTGACACATAGATGGGAAATTTGTAGTTTATGTAGTTTAGGTGCTGTGTCAAAGAGCATTGTTGTTATCTGCGATCCACTTTTCTACCTCTGTGAATTGTTCTTACAGCACTGCCTCCAGTTGCGGGATATTTGGTTTGCTGGTATAGATTACGGTGTTTTCTGCGTGTACAGTTGTGTACAGCTGAGGCTTTGCAGACATTGGGCAGATCATTTTACGAATATTGTGAATAGCAGGGGGCCGAGTATCGAGCCTTGGGGTACACCGCACGTGACTGGGAGGAGCTGACAGAAATGGACACATATTGCAACCGATCAGATACATATGATTGAAACCAGGTTAGAGTGTGATCACCAGTACCTGTGTTTTTAAGTTTTTGTAATAGGATGCCATGGTCTACTGTGTCAAAGGCCTTGGCAAAATCAAGGAAGATGGCTCCAGTTAGGTTTCCTTGTGCCATAAGAATGTATAAATTGGGGGAGATCTACAACAATAAAGCACAAACACACATCATGGTGCAGTACAATTGGTATTCAATCTTTTGGCCCCTTAAAACCTCACTCACACGGAGTATGTTAATATCAGGCACATCAAGTTACCACTCCGATGCCTCCCAAAATATTCCAACGCGTTTCGTCCGTTTTAACTTTGGACTTCATCAGCCCTGATGAAGTCTAAAGATAAAACGGACGAAACGTGTTGGAATATTTTTAATCTTGTTACACTAAAACCAAGTGCTTTCATCCAGTGAAGTCTATCCTGTGGTTCCTGTTTTCCGGCGGGTGCGATCAGAAGAACTACCTGGGAGGCATCGGAGTGGTAACTTGATGTGCCTGATATTAACATACTCCGTGTGAGTGAGGTTTTAGGGGGCCAAAAGATTGAACCCATTGTACTGCACCATGATGTGTGTTTGTGCTTTATTGTTGTAGATCTCCCCCAATTTATACATTGTTATTGCAACTGGTTGACGTCTGAAGGAGGGAACGCCAAGGGAGAGATCAGGTGCTATACATAACATTTCACCACGTTTTTTTTTTATTTCCTTGTTCCATGCCAGATTGGATATTATTGCAAACTTTTAAAAGGGCAGTTGTAGTTGAATGATGTGGACCCACCTGCCACGAGGACGGCATTGAACCCCCCCTTGACAGGATTAGGTTAACATATAATTCGCTTTTTCTAACTGTTTCATGGCTTGCATTGATTTTATAATAGTGTGTTTGTTGTCGTTCTTTACATGGGAATTGATATGTTGTATGTGTAGCGCTGTTTTAGTTCCTGTTGCTGTAATTGCTCATTTCTGGCCACCAGGGGGAGACCAGCGCAATGTAAACTATACTGGACACTTTGGGACTACGTTTTCCAGCATGCTTTGGGGCAGAGACAGGAAGTGGGTGGGGAGAGCAGAGAGACATCCGCAACCTCGTCGGAGGAGAGCCAGTGCGTGCCAAGGGGTGAACAGAGCAAGACGCACGTGAGACAAGGAGCGATTGTGACCAGGTCAGAGCGCAGGTGCTGCCTTGCGGACGCTGGAGATCGGTTTCAGTGACTTGCCAGAGACCTAGTAATCCACCGCTGAGAGGTTTACACAGATACAGAGCTGCAGATTGGACCCCGAGTTAGGAGACAGCGATGATCTAATGGGAGTGCAGGCGGTGAACTGAGAATCTTGTGGCAGAGACGGACAAGCAAGACAAGCGGATCCGGTGGCACAGAGTCCCAGCCCAATCGAGCGGAGAGACGTCCTGAGTCGAGCAGGGTGCAGAGTATCTGGCGGATGGGTGAGAGGCCTTCCAGGGCACAGTACAGTAACGAAGCACGCTGCAGTTTGCTTAAATCTACAGGGCCCCAATGTGACTAGTCGAAGACACATTGAATTCATTCACTGGTCAGTTGAATCTAGTACCCGGGTACCAACACACGCATACACGTACACCTTTTTGGGACACAACCTGTACGGGACTTACACTCCGGCAACGAAGGGGTTAAAATTTCCTTTTTTACCACTGTGCGATTCTCGCATTACGAATTCCTGTAAATATATATATACCGTGCTTGCCTTATATACAGTTGTGTTCAAAATTATTCAACCTCCAATGCTGTAAAGGGTTTTAGGGAATTTAGTGTACATTTGTAATTGTATTCAGAATGAAATCCTACAAGGACTTTTTAAAGAACCATATGTAACTAAAATGACATCAATTGGTTTTGTAATACAGTAGTAAATGTTTCTTTTGTGAATTCTTCATTGACACAATTATTCAACCCCTTAAAGACTACCACTCTGAAGAACAGAGGTTCATTCAAGTGTTTTCAATCAGGTATTGAAAACACCTGTGGATGTGACAGAGCAGCAATAAAGCATAATAAGCACCAATTAGGCAGCTTTAAAATGACTGTGATACTCAGCTCCTTCTAGACATTTACTGGTGTGGTTACAAACATGGTGAAGTCAAGAGAATGGTCCAGGAAGACAAGAGAAGAGGTGATTACTCTTCACAGGAAGGGCAATGGCTATAAGAAAATTGCAAAGATGTTAAACATACCAAGAGAGACCATAGGAAGCATCATTCGCAAATTCAAGGCAAAGGGCACTGTTGAAATGCTACCTGGTCGTGGCAGAAAGAAGATGCTGACTTCGACTGCTGTGCGCTACCTGAAGCGTAGAGTAGAGAAAAGTCCCCGTGTGACTGCTGAGGAATTGAGAAAGATTTGTCAGATGTGGGTACTGAAGTTTCAGCTCAGACAATACGGCGCACACTGCGTAATGAAGGCCTCCATGCCAGAACTCCCAGGCGCACCCCTTGCTGTCTCCAAAGAATAAGAAGAGTCGACTGCAGTATGCCAAAAGTCATGTGGACAAACCACAGAAGTTTTGGGATAGTGTTCTGTGGACTGATGAAACAAAATTAGAACTGTTTGGGCCCATGGATCAACGCTATGTTTGGAGGAGGAAGAACAAGGCCTATGAAGAAAAGAACACCTTGCCTACTGTGAAGCATGGCGGGGGGTCAATCATGCTTTGGGCTGTTTTGCTTCTGCAGGTACAGGGAAGCTTCAGCGTGTGCAAGGTACCATGAATTCTCTTCAGTACCAGGAGATATTGGATGACAATGTGATGCAGTCCGTCACAAACCTGAGGCTTGGGAGACGTTGGACCTTTCAACAGGACAATGATCCCAAGCATACCTCCAAGTCCATTAGAGCATGGTTGCAGATTAAGGGCTGGAACATTTTGGAGTGGCCATCGCAGTCACCTGACTTAAATCCGATTGAGAACCTCTGGTGGGACTTAAAGAAAGCAGTTGCAGTGCGCAAGCCTAAGAATGTGACTGAACTGGAGGCTTTTGCCCATGACGAATGGGCGAAGATACCCGTAGATCGCTGAAAGACACTTGTGTCAAACTATGCTTCACGTTTAAAAGCTGTTATAACTGTAAAAGGATGTTGTACTAAGTACTAAGATTGAATGTCACTTGGGGGTTGAATAAAACTGGTAATGATGTGAGCACAGAAAAGACATTTGTGGTTATTTCATTATAAATGTTATGTTATATTTGTCTGACCTACACGTGCCTCTTTGATTTAATTTTAAGCAAGATGACTGAATGATCAAAATCAATGTCAAACTGGCCAAAACACTCAATTTCAGTGGGGGTTGAATAATTTTGAACACAACTGTATGCCAGTTTATTTGAGACCAGTAAACTATATAACTTATAAAATCCACAACAGTGCTGGTGTATATTTATTCCCTAGTGCGGGGAGACTGACCCGAGGTTAAATTCAGCGGCTCCTCCGAAAGTGAGCGCTACATATGTTTGTAGGCAGTTTAATATTTTTTTGCTCATGAATGCAATTGTTTTAAATGAAACGTGCTGGCTTTTGTAATGTATTATCTGGTTCTACGTGTTTGTTCAGAGATGGAATTCTGCATACCTTGGTTGGGACCTATGATATCAATAAGACATTTTCTTCCACAAAACTGCCGCTCACTGGATATTTTCTCTTTTTCGGACCATTCTCTGTAAATCCTAGAGATGGTTGTGCGTGAAAATCAAGTAGATCAGCAGTTTTTGAAATACTCAGACCAGACCGAAATTTTAGCGCACAATAGGGATAATTTGAGGCGGTCACGTATAATGAAATCTACTCTAAATATGCAGCACACACTGATATGCAATACACAACACCTATATGGGTTATAGAAAAATTAAGATAGTGTGGAGCGAAATAGTGGTTTAAATGATCATACAATCAAGATGCTTTCACTTGATTCGTTCATGTGGTAAACCCTTTCTATTCTGTGCAACTCGATAGTAGCATACAATTAAGTTAAACCCAATTAACAATTCTCTTATTGACTCTTGTATACTCTCAGTGAAAAACATAGTAATTTCATATTATTTATCTTAACTAGATCTATGTTTTTAGTGATCAATTATTTCATATATCATAGAACACAAAATCCAAAACTCATTGCGCAGCATATATATTCAATTTATATAGACCTTGGTATAGAGTCCGAAGGGCGTACTCTGAGCGGCGCTCCCTTAACCATAAGGGGTAACTCGATATTTTGATACAAACTGTCTTTTTTAATTTTCTCTTCCTCTGAGGGTCCAACCAGACTCTGATCTGTATTTATGTGGTATTCAGTCCTTTCTTCACTTCGTTGGTTACATATGGAGAGAAAGAGACTGACATAACGCAGAAAATCTTTGACAATGCTGGAATAGTAAGAATTATTTGATAAACTCACATGGCTGAGAGCCTAGATGGCAGAGGCTTTCCTGTGGTTTCACTAGTGGTGTATACTCAGGATCACCACCCCCTTCTTGCATGACTGTTCGGCTCCTTCCGAGCTCTGAATATGTTGCGGCAACTGTGACCTCTACTCCTCCCGAGGTAATAATGAACAGTGGCTTTTGAAAAATGTAAACTCCTTTATTTAAAATGTCAATATAAAATACATTATAAAACAAAATATATTACAACGCCAAGACGTATTACTGCCAGCTTCCTCAGTTGGCAATATTTAACCTTTTGTTACTAATACCCTTCATATAATTCTCTTCTAATTATTTAATTGAAATCCACTGTACACTTTTTAAAACATTAGTCCGTACCTTACACTCTTTTCTTATATATCAACGTCACTTGCGGTCCTCACTAATGATTAGGGAGGAGGAGGAGAAATCATTAGCGTGGAACACACAGGTTACTTGACAGGGAAATAGTTTTTTTCTCCTTTGTGGACTGTCATAACGAATCGATTCATTGTAACAAATCAATCCGAATTGATTCGCTAGTTACAGTTTCGTTTCCAATCCTATTCAGATGAAATCGATACATTATTTCAGATTGAAGTACTTCAGAAATAGGAATCGGTGGAATTTTGGACGAATTATGATTCGTAATGAAGTGCACACCTCTACTCAAGATCCCCTTCTGCTACATTTCTCTTAATGCTAGCCCCACTCTAACTCTGGAACTGCAAACCCAGTTTATGAACCGTTAATAAAATGTGAAACTTTTGGACTCAGCTAATTTTCAAACATATCCTTGATAATTAAATATACTAATACTTTGTATGCGTACCATAGGCCTGTGCAGTTCATATTTTAGGGTGCAGGCACATGTATTTATTACTTACAAACCACAATTAATCACAAACAGTTAACTTTCATGCTATTTTTTTTTATCATGAATCAAGTTAGAAAAACCCCAAAAGTGTAGATGTTCACCTAAAAGGTTGAAAGCAAGAGCAAATAACCAAGCAGGCACACCCTTTTGTACACGCCTATGATGTGTACGTGTGTGTGCTTGTACTCCTGTTGACCTTTCATGTAATATTGGTGTTGCGTTTAAAGAAATTCAAACCCCAATGTGGTAATGTACATAAATCTCTCTCTGTTGTCTTATCATGTAATATGTACACACACTTTGACTTATTAACTATATGCAGATACTTCAATCCTTGATTGCACTGAAGTAAGCTGAGATCTCGCTATCGCCTATGTTCCCACGTACTTCAACCCTCGAATTGCTTTATTGCTTTATGGAGGCTCAGCTTTGACAGCCGCCAGTAAAGATAGCATTCTGCCTGGGAGATTCACAAAACCCAAGATTACCCCTATCAACTGTATGCCAGCTGCCCCACGCGTGACCTACAAGGAACTTCTGCCTCCATTCCACCAAGGGCGCTTATTATAGTATAGAGAAAAAATAAACAAAAAAAATGCATTTGAGATAAAACGGCAATAAGCATTTTGAACAATTCATGTTTTATGACTCCCCTTTATATATTGTCAGAATTTGATTTGAATATAGTGAAACTCGTTTTCTGAGGCAAGTATCTGTGAGGTGAAATAAGAGAGTACTGTCTTTCTGCTTTTAAATGCAGATTGTTCTTAATGCAGACCCTATCTATGGATTGAAACGTTGGCCCATGCTTGTACACTGGTCAAAAGTTTTTACAATGCCAATAACTATGCAAACTAATAATTTAGGGCTCAAAGGAGTTTATAGTTGTGGTTGTAGATGTAGGGGTAGGTTTGGAGTTATGGGGATTTGGGCTGAGTCTAGGAAGACTGTAATGCTAAGTGATTGGAGAGGTAGGGTAATGCCAGACATAAGGCCAAAGTGTCCCTACCATTATGATGTCATGACCCATAATCTCAATGATTTTTACCCAGGTGAACCCCAGGCGAAGGATACAATATGTTGTATGTGATGCAATGCAATAGAATTCTTGATTTCGATATTTTTATTCTATTTCCCCTTCTCATTTCACCATTTTTGGCATGGTCTTGCATATTGTTTGAATTTATTTATTATTACTAAGCTGCCTTCAATAAATATATGATAAAATAAGTTAACAGAAAAAATATTGCAGTAATTTTGGTTCAGTTAGGGGCTCCCTGGATACTCATGGAATGGGGCTACCATCTATGTCTGGCTCAGTGTTTTATAGGGTCTAAAACTAGGCAGGTTAAGACAAGCCAATCCTGCCACCGCTGTGGACCAACACACTGTGTGGCCACAGTGTAACCACAACAGATGCATGAATTGATGTACTACATTTTTCTCTCTTCGGGACTTTGGTCCCTATTCACATTTTGAAGGATTAATACTGTTTTTAAACATTGCAGTGATATTCTGTGGGAAAGAAATATAGCCTTTGGGACATTTTGGCAGCAGTAGTTGCATTTAACATAATTAAGTCAACCCATGGCAATTTTAAGTAATAAGAGAAAACAGAAATCACTGGTGTGTTACTGATGATTGGCATTATTTGGCACAATGTAGGTTTCCAGATTAAGGTCCCTATTCTAAATCAATCACTGGTGACACTGGTGGTGTGAAATGGGAGCTGCTGCTGGGGGTCTCCATTATGTCATTGTGTCAAAACAACACAAGCCTCACAGTAACAGTTCAAGTGGAGGAACACACAGGAAATATATGATCTCTTTAATTTTCCTGGAACAGAAAACAAGGTTGTAGATCGGGGTGGTATTTGAGTAGGAGCTGGAGGAGTAGTTCATTCTATTTTCTCAGCAGTTTTCAGACCCAGCATACATTGATTATTAACATCAGCATAACCAGTAACAAGTGGCTTGGAATACCAAGTTGAGTGGTTATGATTCACAGAAATATTTAAGAGGGTATTCACTGACCTCCGAATTTGCCCCAAATTGCACCGGTCGGTGAAATCCCCTAAGCTGTCAATTCACCAAATACTGGCAAATTGACAGCAAAATAAAGAAAGCTGAACTGCACCGAAATTCCAGTGAAATGCTCTTGGTGATTCAGTTCAACGGGTTTAAGCAGGCGAATCCCATAGGATTCAATGTAAAAACGTAATTTCTTTCTTAATTTTCTTTTTAAGGCCGTTTATTATTTTCTTTTTCAGCAAAACCCTTTTTAACTTTTTAGAGCACCTTTTTTGTATTTTGAGATTACATGTTTGTTTTCTTATTTTTTAAAGACTTATTTTGTAACAGACATTTTTTATTATTCGGACATATTTTTACTGACTTATACTCTTATTAGGAGAATAGGAGACTTTTTTTTCCTTCCAGTTCGGCGGAATTTGCTGATGCCAACTCGTCAGTTATTGGTGCAATTCGGCGGTTTTTGCCAACGTCAAATATTCACTGTGTTTTTGGCAAAATGGGATCGCCAAAAGTGCGGCAAAATGGGCTAAAACGCGAAGCAATTTCAGTGCTTTGTGAATAGACCCCTTAGGCTGGGGTCAGACGAGATCAATATATGCACTCAAACTAACATGCCTCCCAACGTCTGTCGCGGCGTTGTGAAGGGACCGGCCACACGTTGTAGCACACCCACGAATTGTACACGCTACAGCGGACGTTCTGAAAGCCGCCCCGCCGAAATGCTACGACGTGCATTCGACAGGGCTGAAAAGCACAATCCTCCACAGGAGGATCGAGCCTTGCACTGCTGAGCACACTAACTGCGCTCAGTGAGGTGGCCACACGGGTGTCAGAGTGGAAGGAACGCTCTGAATAACGCTCGTCTGACCCCAGCATTAGTGTTCCTTTTCACTGCTACAGCTATCTTATATTAACCTCTAGCCTTATATCTCCAGGTGCCTTATATCATTTCAAATAAGCTAATGCTGTATGTTCTCAATGCTCAAAATAGGGCTATAAATATTACTTCATGGTGTGTTGACAACTCACTAAAAATTGGTCAAAAATCTTTTTTCCCCAATCTTGGACATATAAGCCCAATTCTACACGTTTCAAAAAAGTCACTGTACCTTATTATTTAGTGAACAGACCCAATGACATGTCGTACTTCTGAGAATGGCACATAGTTTGGCACACAAGAGAATGGAACGGCACCTTTAAAGTACAACTATGACTGACTAATTGCTATAGCTTCTGATAAGTATTTGGTCCTGGATATGAAATTCTTTGCTGTTGTCGCACAGAGCTAATATCAAATTGCCCATTATTTTGCCTACTGCCTTATCAAGTATCAGTTTATCTTCGTTCACACCCACGTTGCAAAGGAGAAACATATTCACACACTGAACTGGTTTCTGGAACTCCACAACTTCATTGGACTAGCAAACCAGTGTGATTGTTGGAGATTATGTACTAAACAAACGGTTGTGATGGCTTATATACACAGGTTTATCTGCAACGGACATGAGAAATGATTATGTTCAGACAGACATTATGTCAGTCACTCTGATTTTTTCAAAAGAGTCATCAATGCAAGAACTTCATCAACTATCAGTACACTGATGTCTACGCATACCAATGAGTGCAGGGCTCATTACTCTATGGGTAGGAGGTAGTCAGGAAGGATGTCTACATTAGAGCAGTTGGACAAAATGCAAGAGCAGTGGACAGATTCTATTGTATTACATATACTAGATGAACTTTTATTTACTTTATGCAGGCATTAACGTGCGTTTGTCAAGTTGTACATAAGTTAGGCACATTTGATAACTCCCTATATATGTGTTCGCATCTTTTGGGAACACCTATAAAGAAAAATTTAGGGTAATTCCATCAAAGCTTTTCTGTCACTCACTTCTGCTGGCATGTCACAGGGGTGATTGACAGCTGTGAGCAGAAGAGCCATTCTACAGAAAAGCCAGCCACTCACTTCTCTACTCTTCTTGCAGGCTGGCTTGCTGGCAGACATGTCAATGCTGAGCAGAAACATGGTGGTGCCCAGCCCTAGACCCTGGTCAGTACAAGCTATAAGATCTATTGCATTGATATTTAAGACCAACAATGTGATTACCTCCCCTATGGGACATTGCAGGAAAAGTGAACCTGTCCACTACAAGTTCAATTTAAACATCATACATCCGTAATATTTGGATTTCACCTGTATTTCTTAAAACACAAAGGGACGCTATTGTTATGGTAGCGTCTTGACATGTAAGCGTTACCGCTAGCAGTAGTAAGTTTAACGTCTGGCGATGATATTCCAAAGTTGACGCTACACTGGGGTGAAATCAATTAGTGCTACGCAGCTTGCGTGAGCTTACTTTGCATCCCCGAAACTTAACATAGGAAGCGAAATCTGGTTTTAACGTCTCGACAAGTGAGGTATTCAAAGGTGTTAACGCCGGGACGTGGATTGACAAATTTTAACAACTCCTGAGAGCTGGTGTTAAGTGATTCTGCAAATGCCAAATCTTTTAACATGCTCTAAAACCCTCCTAAAAATTTCATACTCACCTTTCATCCCGCGGTGAAAAGGACGGCGCAATCATTTAACAACAGCTTTTACGAGTTGGTATTTCTTACTGAAATACCGTCTCCCGTGTAGAAGTGCAAGCTGCATTGGAATAGCTTTCGCTTCCACGTAGAGGTTACAATTAACGTGTCCCATAATAAGTATAGGAGACGTTAATGTACAGTAACCTCATGCAGGGGAAAGGCTACATACAACGTCAATAAACTATAGAGGAGATGTTATGTGTAATGTTTACTGTAGTTAGCTTATCGACAACTAGGGAATATAGCACAAGGTATTACCATTTGTCATAGGTGTGGGCCAATGTTGTGCCAGGATTCCCGATGCATTGTCTAATGCTGGCTGAATAGATCTTGCATAGTGTCCTCTATGTACCAACACTTTTTCAATGTTTGTTAATTGAGTGATGGAAGAACAACGAATTTGACTGTATATCTTTATACACTTTGGGATTTTCTGAAGAAATCAATGCAATTTCACAGTTTTTTTGCCACAACAATAAACAATGTCAATTAATGAATAACCCCCATAGTGTTCATGTCTCAAATAGATGTGTTTGAGATGAAAATGGAAAGGGCTGCAAAGTCACATTTTTATTTATATCTTTGTTACTCCTGGTGTATGTTACGAAAAACTATTTTGGCTGCCTCCCGTGTTTTGTCAGGAATGTAACACTGTATAACTGTAAATACCAAATATCTAACGTAAATACACATACAAAAAATAAATACAGTGACAAGAAAAAATATGTGAACCCTTTGTTATTACGTGGAGTTTTGCATGAATTGGTCAGAAAATGTGCTCTGATCTTCATCTAAGTCACAACAATTTGAAAAACACAGTCTGCTTAAAATAATACAACACAAATATTATATGTTTTCATGTGTTTATTGAACATAACATGTAAACATTCACAGTGCAGGGTGGAAAAAGTATGTGAACCCCTAGCCTAATGACTTCTCCAAGAGCTAATTGGAGCCAGGAGTGAGCCAACCTTGAGTCCAATCAGTGTGATATTATTGGATGTGTTGCTGAAAGCTGTCCTGCCCTTTAAAAACACACACCAATTTTGGGTTTACTGGTTTCAAGAAGCACTGCCTGATGTGAACCATGCCTCGCAGAAAAGAGCTCTCAGAAGACCTACGATCAAGAATTGTTGACTTGCATGAAGCTGGAAAGGGTTACAAAATTATCTCCAAAAGCCTTGATGTTCATATGTCCACGGTAAGACAGACTGTCTACAAATGGAGAAAGTTCAGCACTGTTGCTACTCTCCCTAGGCGTGGTCGTCCTGTAAAGATGACTGCAAGAGCACAGCGCAGAATGCTTATTGAGGTAAAGAAGAATCCTAGAGTGTCAGCTAAAGACTTACAGAAATCTCTGGCACATGCTAACATTTTTGTTGACACATCTACAATAAGGAAAACATTACACAAGAATGGAGTACATGGGAGGACACCACGGAGGAAGCCAATGCTGTCCAAAAAGAATATTGCAGCACGTTTGAAGTTTGCAAAAGAGCACCTGGATGTTCCACAGCACTACTGGCAAAATATTCTGTAGACAGATGAAACCAAAATTGAGTTGTTTGAAAAAAACACACAACACTGTGGAGAAAAAAGGCACAGCACACCAACATCAAAACCTCATCCCCACTGTAAAACATGGCGGAGGGAGCATCATGGTTTGGGGCTGCTTTGCTGCCTAAGGGCCTGGACAGATCGTTGTCATTGATGGAAAAATGAATTCCAGAGTTTATCAAGACATTTGAAGGAAAACGTAAGACCATCTGTCCGCCAACTGAAGCTCCGCAGAGGATGGGTGATGCAACAGGACAATGACCCAAAGCATACAAGTAATCCAACAGAATGGCTTCAACAAAACAAATACGCCTTCTGGAGTGGCCCAGTCAGAGTCCTGACCTCAACCCGATTGAAATGCTGTGGCATGACCTTAAGCAAGCGATTCACACCAGACATCCCAAGAATATTGCTACACTGAAACAGTTTTGTGAAGAGGAGTGGTCCAAAATTACTCCAGATTGTTGTGCAGGTCTGATCTGCAACTACAGGAAACGTTTGGTTGAGGTTATTGCTGCCAAAGGAGGGTCAACCAGTTATTAAGTCCAAAGGTTCACATACTTTTTCCACCCTGCACTGTGAATGTTTACATGTTCTGTTCAATAAAAACATGAAAACATATAATGTTTGTGTTGTATTATTTTAAGCAGACTGTGTTTTTCAAATTGTTGTGACTTAGATGAAGATCAGAGCACATTTTATGACCAATTCATGCAAAACTCCACGTAATCCCAAAGGGTTCACGTACTTTTTCTTGCCACTGTATATACAGTTGTGTTCAAAATTATTCAACCCCCACTGAAATTGAGTGTTTTGGCCAGTTTGACATTGATTTTGATCATTCAGTCATCTTGCTTACAATTAAATCAGAGGCACGTGTAGGTCAGACAAATATAACATTTATAATGAAATAACCACAAATGCCTTTTCTGTGCTCACATCATTATCAGTTTTATTCAACCCCCAAGTGACATTCAATCTTAGTACTTAGTACAACATCCTTTTACAGTTATAACAGCTTTTAAACGTGAAGCATAGCTTGACACAAGTGTCTTGCAGCGATCTACGGGTATCTTCGCCCATTCGTCATGGGCAAAAGCCTCCAGTTCAGTCACATTCTTAGGCTTGCGCACCGCAACTGCTTTCTTTAAGTCCCACCAGAGGTTCTCAATCGGATTTAAGTCAGGTGACTGCGATGGCCACTCCAAAATGTTCCAGCCCTTAATCTGCAACCATGCTCTAATGGACTTTGAGGTATGCTTGGGATCATTGTCCTGTTGAAAGGTCCAACGTCTCCCAAGCCTCAGGTTTGTGATGGACTGCATCACATTGTCATCCAATATCTCCTGGTACTGAAGAGAATTCATGGTACCTTGCACACGCTGAAGCTTCCCTGTACCTGCAGAAGCAATACAGCCCCAAAGCATGATTGACCCCCCCGCCATGCTTCACAGTAGGCAAGGTGTTCTTTTCTTCATAGGCCTTGCTCTTCCTCCTCCAAACATAGCGTTGATCCATGGGCCCGAACAGTTCTAATTTTGTTTCATCAGTCCACAGAACACTATCCCAAAACTTCTGTGGTTTGTCCTCATGACTTTTGGCATACTGCAGTCGACTCTTCTTATTCTTTGGAGACAGCAAGGGGGTGCGCCTGGGAGTTCTGGCATGGAGGCCTTCATTACGCAGTGTGCGCTGTATTGTCTGAGCTGAAACTTCAGTACCCACATCTGACAAATCTTTTCTCAGTTCCTCAGCAGTCACACGGGGACTTTTCTCCACTCTACGCTTCAGGTAGCGCACAGCAGTCGAAGTCAGCATCTTCTTTCTGCCACGACCAGGTAGCGTTTCAACAGTGCCCTTTGCCTTGAATTTGCGAATGATGCTTCCTATGGTCTCTCTTGGTATGTTTAACATCTTTGCAATCTTCTTATAGCCATTGCCCTTCCTGTGAAGAGTAATCACCTCTTCTCTTGTCTTCCTGGACCATTCTCTTGACTTCACCATGTTTGTAACCACACCAGTAAATGTCTAGAAGGAGCTGAGTATCACAGTCATTTTAAAGCTGCCTAATTGGTGCTTATTATGCTTTATTGCTGCTCCGTGACATCCACAGGTGTTTTCAATACCTGATTGAAAACACTTGAATGAACCTCTGTTCTTCAGAGTGGTAGTCTTTAAGGGGGTTGAATAATTGTGTCAATGAAGAATTCACAAAAGAAACATTTACTACTGTATTACAAAACCAATTGATGTCATTTTAGTTGCATAAGGTTCTTTAAAAAGTCCTTGTAGGATTTCATTCTGAATACAATTACAAATGTACACTAAATTCCCTAAAACCCTTTACAGCATTGGGGGTTGAATAATTTTGAACACAACTGTATATGAAAGAAAAACTGTAAAGTGTTTAAAGGCCTTTTATTCTTAAAGATATATGTGACCACCATTCTTTACAAGGATTAGCTGTTTCATGATAAGTTTATGTGCCAACGATGCTTCCCGTTTTCCAATTAAATCTAACTAAATATAATCAATACTGTATTTTGATACAGTAGTTAAAATCGATAAACAAACAGCAATACACACGAAAGAAGAAATCACAGCTTTTTATCAACCTTTACGGGGAATGGAGGGGTTAGCTTTAAGTAACACAGTGTTTGCTGAAAGGGTTAAACTCCTACTATCCATTTGTCACATTGATAAATAGACCCCATTGTCCTTTAAACTCTTACACATTAGACTGTTGTAATGTAAACTCCAGACCATAAAGATAGAGCTGAGTTTGTTAGCTTCACAAAAAAAAATTGGTTTCGGCTCAGCCCACTTAATCTTAAAATAACAAAGGTGTGAGGGCATACTGGCTAACCACAACAAATATACATTACATTTATCCGAATCACAGCCAAGAAACGTTATGTGGTTTTTGCCACTTGTGAAAAAAGAAAGGATCTGTAAACTATTTATGTAGGACAATTTGGGGTTGTCTCTGTGAATCTTGTGATTATTAAAATGCATTAAAATGTAACATGTTCCTTATGAATACACAACATAATTTTAATTTTGCTTTGTTTACAAAACAAAACATAACCTAGTAAGCATACTATGCATTGTTTTAGGATGGACTTACACTGAAGCACATCTGAGAACTATATTCATCAAAAATCACAGTTTTAGGTAGTCACATAACAGTTGGTTGACCCTTTGCTAATTCTCTCCTGGTTGGAGTAGATTGAATTTTTAATCAGACTATATACTATAATTACTAAATTAAAATCATGCCAAATATATATCTAATGAGTAAGAAAATTTGACCTGTGCATTTGCGGCAGCAACACAGATTCTGTAGGTTCTGAGGCGAGTCTTCTGAATCCCAGGAAGTAGTCAGTGTCATGCCCCATGATTTAGGATTTATTGTATAATTTTCTGTTTTGTGTTGAATCTGCCTTTGCTGCTTACATGCTATTGATTTTATAGATTTTTTGTCCCTTCTGGGTTTCCCTAGCTTTTCTGTATCCAGCTAGTTCCCACCCCTCTGCTCAGTGTCTTGTTGTTAGTTACTTCCTGGTCAAATAGCAGCCATTCTGTGATCACTGCTGGACAAACTAAAGTCTTTTTACCTGCATAGCTGTACACTAACAAGATTGTCAGTCTGATCATTAAACTCTTCAACTGGATTCATCTTTCTACGTGTCAGTTTTGCTGAGTTGAAGCTATCTGCTGAACTTTCATCGTGTGAGTACTGGTCAATACAGAGTTAGCTAGTCTAAAGCACCCACGCGTCACAGCTTTGCTTAGGGAAGCAGAATAGTCAGAGTTTTTCGTGAAGCTTTTCATGTGCTATTAAATCTACCAGATGTCCTGCAGGGTTTTGTAGTTTACGGCCAGACAGCAATTTCTTCAATGCTCTAATTATAAAGCAATCTTTGGCTACGCAAATTTCATAGTGTAAGATCTGGAAATGGTCCATTGTTTGGGACTTGGGCACGTTACGTGCACAAGAAACATAGTGCCTGCACCCTGCACAGATCAATGGATCGGAGCTGCATGTGCTTGCGCAGACCTGATCATTGGCTGCCTTTCTGAGAACGTTTGCTATTGCAGGCGGTCTCAGAGGGTGATGTCAGTATGCTCTGCATGCTGATATCAGTAGTGACTGATCTGGGGACATACAGCCAGAAAAATCAGAAACCCGGTTGCCTGGTGACATTGGGTGGGTGGAGGAAACTCCTCCTCTTCACCTAGCGTTTTCTCACAATTAAGGCAGGAGTGGGAAGGGGGACACTCCTTACATCCTGACCACTTTGAAACACTAAAGTGGTCAGGATGCAGGGGTCAAGTATTGGGAAAAAAAGTGAGGGAACTCACCCATGAATTCCACAACCCCCATTACCTTAAGAAAAAAAATATATATATATATATATCACGAGTATAGCAGTGCGTGGTGATACCATTTTTATAGGGTTAACTTTACATTTAAAAGACAAGCTTTCAAGAGTGTAAACTGGAAACTATACTGATCAGTGAAAGGTATCACTACGTACAGGTATACTCGTGATTGTGGCAACTGGACTAACGCATTTTATATATAATATATATATATATATATATATATATCCAGGCACAGACCCCCCAGAATAATATACACAGCACTGTGCCCCCAGAATAATATACACAGCACTGGTTCCCCAGAATAACATACACAGCACTGAGCCCCCAGAATAATATACACAGCGCTGAACCCCCACAATAATATACACAGCGCTGAACCCCCAGAATAACATACCCAGCACTGAGCCCCCAGAATAATATACACAGCACTGAGCCCCCAGAATAACAGACACAGCACTGAGCCCCAGAATAATATACACGGCACTGAGCCCCAAGAATAACATAATAACATGCACAGCACTGAGCCCCCATAATAATATACACAGCACTGAACCCCAAGAATAATATGCACCGCACTGGTTATATGGATATAATTGCCCCCAGTTCACATGGATATAATTGCCCCCAGCTCATATGGGTATATATTGCCCCAGCTCTCATGGATAATGCCCCCCAGCTCTCACGGATAATGCCCCAGGTCTCATGGATATGCCCCCAGGTCTCATGGATATGCCCCCAGGTCTCATGGATAATGCCCCCAGGTCTCATGGATACTGCCCACAGCTCTCATGGATAATGCCCCCAGCTTTCATGGATAATGCCCCAGGTCTCATGGATACTGGCCCCAGGTCTCATGGATATTGCCCCCAGGTCTCATGGATATGCCCCAGGTCTCATGGATAATGCCCCCAGGTCTCATGGATACTGCCCCCAGCTCTCATGGATAATGCCCCCAGCTTTCATGGATAATGCCCCAGCTCTCATGGATAATGCCCCCAGCTCTCATGGATAATGCCCCAGGTCTCATGGATACTGGCCCCAGGTCTCATGGATATTGCCCCCAGGTCTCATGGATATGCCCCCAGGTCTCATGGATATGCCCCAGGTCTCATGGATATGCCCCAGGTCTCATGGATACTGCCCCCAGGTCTCATGGATATTGCCCCCAGGTCTCATGGATAGAATATTTGATACAGTCCTAACCTCAACATCTGAGGAAAGGTATTTAGGGGTCATTATTTCAGAGGATCTAAGGGTAAGTAGTCAATGTAATAGAGCAGCAGGAAATGCTAGCAGAATGCTTGGTTGTGTAGGGAGAGGTATTAGCAGTAGGAAAAGGGAAGTGCTCATGCCACTGTACAGAGCACTGGTGAGACCTCACTTGGAGTACTGTGTGCAGTACTGGAGACCGTATCTCCAGAAGGATATAGACATCTTAGAGAGAGTTCAGAGAAGGGCTACTAAAATGGTGTACGGCTTGAAGGAGAAAAGTTACCAGGAAAGGCTTAATGATCTTAACATGTACAGCTTGGAAAAAAGACGAGACAGAGGAGATATGATAGAAACATTTAAATACGTAAAGGGAATCCACAAGGTAGAGGAAGGGAGTATATTTAAAAGGAAATAAAATAGCAAAACAAGAGGACATAGTCTTAGATTA
This sequence comes from Leptobrachium leishanense, assembly GCA_009667805.1. Taxonomy (NCBI): domain Eukaryota; kingdom Metazoa; phylum Chordata; class Amphibia; order Anura; family Megophryidae; genus Leptobrachium; species Leptobrachium leishanense. The sequence continues at coordinate 138,271,636 of CM019066.1, read as the reverse complement.
GAGGGGCAAATGTTTAAAGTAACATCAGGAAGCATTATTTTACTGAGAGGGTGGTGGATACATGGAACAGTCTTCCAGTAGAAGTGGTAGAGGCCAAAACAGTAATTGAATTTAAGCAGGCATGGGATAGGCATAAGGCTATCCTAAACAAAAGATAAATCCAGGTAAAGTATCCATGTAATTGGGCAGACTAGATGGGCCGAAAGGTTCTTATCTGCCGACATTTTCTATGTTTCTATGGATATTGCCCCCAGGTTTCATGGATTCTGCCCCCAGGTCTCATGAATACTGCCCCCAGGTCTCATGGATATTGCCCCCAGGTCTCATGGATACTGCCCCAGGTCTCATGGATATTGCCCCCAGGTCTCATGGATATTGCCCCCAGGTCTCATGGATATTGCCCCCAGGTCTCATGGATAATGCCCCCAGGTCTCATGGATACTGCCCCCAGGTCTCATGGATATTGCCCCCAGGTCTCATGGATAATGCCCCCAGGTCTCATGGATATTGTCCCCAGGTCTCATGGATATTGCCCCCAGCTCTCATGGATAATGCCCCCAGGTCTCATGGATAATGCCTCAGGTCTTATGGATACTGCCCCCAGGTCTCATGGATATGCCCCAGGTCTCATGGATATGCCCCAGGTCTCATGGATATTGCCCCAGGTCTCATGGATATTGCCCCCAGGTCTCATGGATACTGCCCCCAGCTCACATGGATGCTGCCCCCAGGTCTCATGGATACTGCCCCCAGCTCACATGGATACTGCCCCCAGGTCTCATAGATATTGCCCCAGATCTCATGGATACTGCCCCCAGCTCACATGGATACTGCCCCCAGGTCTCATGGATACTGCCCCCAGGTCTCATGGATACTGCCCCCAGCCCAGCTCACCTCTTCTGCTCCTCTGCTGCTCCTGCCGCACATTGCCGGCGGCCGTGTGCTTCCTGCTTCAGCGGCCGCTGACAGGAAGTGCAGCCGCTCGCCTGGGATCTATGAAACAGCCAGGCGAGCGGCTCCACTTCCGGTCACCGGCCGTTCTAATAGGAAGCACGCGGCCGCTGGCAATGTGCGGCAGCCGCCTGCTAAAGCGTTCGGGCTTGGGCTACAGCGGGAACGCTGTGGGAGAAGTGCGGGAACGCCGTTCCCGCTTGACTCGAGCCCTGTCAGGATCAGTAGAGTGTTCCTTTAAATCAGATGAAGCCTGGCAAAAGGGATAAGGGGCAATTGCAGCCTGGCCTCTTGCATTCTGTTTTAATTGGCCATGGCCTCCCAGCACTTTATGTCTGTTGATTAAATGCAGCATGCGCAGTATTTATTTTCATAAAATGCTAAAATAGTATCACTAAATATTTCAATATTTAAAATTATTACTTTTATGTATTTTTTGAACATTATAAAAGGCTTGGGATAGCGGTTTAAGGTTTGGGTCATTTGAAAAATAGTTATGCTCAATATTCCACCCCCTGAGCCAAAATGCAAGCCCTCCCCTTATTTAAACCAAAAGGGCTATATTCCATATCTGTTGATAAGCTAACTACAGGTAACATTAGACATAATGTCTCCTGTAGTTAGTTTATAGACAGGAAAAGGCGAAAGCCATTCCATTCCTGCTGCACTCTGCAAATGCAAAATCATATAACACTGTCTTACCCCCCCCCCCCAATTAAATCCCAAACTAAGGCTCATCCATTGGTGAAAATGGCACCGCAATCCACCACTTCTTCTCGCCGGGAGTGAGAAGTTCAAAGTAGTTCCTAATCGCCTTCTGTGATTACTCCATAGCTCTGGCGATTTTGTAAAAGCGAGCTTGCGCAGAGCTTGCGGCAGGGAGGTGCAAGGCTACATGGAGTTCTATAGACTCCACCATCCAATACTCATGGCGGCATGGAGCAGGCGCAAATTTTCCTGCTTACCGTCTATATTTTACAGTCAACCATGGAATGGGGCCCAAAGGAGATTAATGGACGCATATTTGTATAATTCGGAAGGTCCATGTATAGCGCAGATTTTCATGAAGACTATTTTACAGTTGTAGTGCAGATGTATGGAAGATTCATGCTATCTTAGACTGGATGGCTGTCATTGAATTGGTTAAGCAGGAAACTACAAGTTTCTGTTCACAGTGAACTGTTCACATCCCTTGTGGTTTAGAAATCTAGAACTTGTTTCTTTTTTTTGCGGCGCTGATGGATGGGGACACACGTGGCCATAGATAGGGTGTCTTTGTGTTTTCTAAACACACCACAGTTCCTCTTCTATCACTTTCTTTTTTCTCACGGTCTGTGAAAAGGTGATATGTGTGGGACTGGTTCTGTACAGGTGCAGATCAGATACCAAGGAAGAAGAAAAAAAAACGAAAAAGAAAAAAAAAACATTTCTTTCTTTCTTTTTGTATGCTTTAGACTCAAAAGGTCTTTCAATAGTCTTTGGAGTGTTTCTTAGTCTGATGACTCAAGGCTTGCTGGCAGCCGGTGAGAATCAGAGTGTGAGAAAGTTAGTCAAGCAAAGAAATGTTAAAATAATAATTGTAAAAAAAAAAACTGATGTTGTCAGGCAGGTTGCGGCTCCTGTTTGTTTTTTTAATGGATTTTCCACTTTGCACCTAATTTATGGCTCATTGCTGGTGCCAGTGCAGGGGCAGGTTTAATTTGTGTAAAGTGGAAAAATGCTCAAAAATATAAAACAGATATTCTGCCGATGAATTAATTTAATTCACTTAATTAATTAAGGGAATTCATTTATATATGTAATGTTAATTTCTGTTCATTCAATCTCTGTAAAAAAATAAATATCAAAAAAGATTATAGAATAGAACAGAAGTATAACCCAATCTTTGCAAACCCATAAAGAAGATGGCTAGTAACATGACTCCACAACTCCTATGATGAATTACTATTTTAGATATTTTAGCTACAGTTACAAGTACTTATACAGCGCCAACAGATTCCGTAGCGCTTTACAATGGGGAAGCACAAACAGGTGATGTACATGATACAAGAGGAAAGGCAACCCTGCCTGTAAGATAACTGTCCAGGCAATACAGCACTTTAAACCAGGTGCTCAGGCAGACATCCCATGAGCTTACAATCTAAGGGACAGTGGTAACTGAAACAAATGGGAGCAGAGGGGAGGTGAAACTGTCAGCCAGAAGAATATCGTAGGGATTGCAGGGGAAGGACCAGAAGTTTGGGCTTAGTAAGAGTAATTAGAGCGAGAAGTGGAGACAGCTGGAAAGGAGATCTGAAATTAGGGACCAGTTCTGGATGGGACAGCAGAGGGAGAGAGATGGAGGTCAGTCTGTGTGAGTTTGCTGTGGAAAGAGAATGAGGTTTAGTGAGACTGCTCAGATTGATAACCATTTGTGGGGGGGAGAAACAGAGTTTTTCTAAGAGAAATGGGGGAAGATTTAAAAGATGACTAGTCAGTCAGAGATTAATAATTGCTGACAGAAAATACAATTGGAAGAATTTTATTGGCGTCTCTTGCACCCTTCCAATGTAGTGATCAGGAGAAGGAAAACCATTTGAGAGTTATGAGCCCTAGTGGAGTATAGAATACATTACTAATTGATTCAAACTTGTTTTACTGCACCCCCTCTCCTTTAGAAATATATTCCTAACACTGCTGGAATAACAAAATTTCTGACATCATCCTGCAAAGTGCAATGATGTCAGTGAATATATGGCATCACCCTGTGAGGCCTGGCTATCACTAAGATAGCCAAACCGTGGGGAGCGTCTTATGCACTGTACATGTCACTCTGCACACATCCTTCATGTTGTAGACATTACAAAAGGTATTCTAGTGATTTGAAAGTCTGCCTTAATAAATCCAGTCTAGTAAAAGAAGAATTTTAGCAATGGAAGCTATCTACTGATCTTCTCCCTACATAGTTGATCTTCACAGGCCTCCTGCTGCTTCATATCTTTTGTGTTCGAAGTAGGGAGTGGGAGTTCCTACTGTTCTATGAAGGGGTGAGAGTTTATATCAGATTACAGAGTAATGATAAGGAAGATGGAAATCTTACCTGTAAAACACAAAAGAATCACACACACTGCTGTTTTTTCAGCTATAATGGTTAAAAAAGAATTTGCTAATCCTTTAGAAAAATGTAAAGAGAATAACTGTGCAGTTGCTAGTAAATATAATATATTCAAGATACACTTCAACATCATACTTGAAAATGAGAGAAATCTCAATGTATCCTTCCTGGTAAAATCCTTTATAAATAAATAAATAAATAAGAATGTCCTTTAAAGTTTAACTTGTAGGTTACTGGTCAACTTTGAATTGGTCCCACAGTTTGTTAAAAGGCCAGGAAGGCTGTGCTCGACAGTGCTTTTAGTAGCTTCTACCACTGTTTTGTGATCACATTGATTATTCTTACAAAAAAATAATAATAATAAAGTCTACACAGTGTAGCATCTGTAAAACAATGATGTGTGATGTGCAATAAACTGTTGCATACATAGTTCTGACTAACAAATTGCCCTTTGCCCCATTAATATTAATAAGTAATAGAAAATGAATCTATATTTGTAATGCACCGTGTAATACAGAGCAAGTCATGACTTTTCTATCTCTCAAATGGTTCACAACCTTACATTAATTGCCAAGATGTTTCTAACAAACAAGATAAAGGTCAGAGGACACAATATAGAAAAACTATTTTGTTTTTGTCAAAATGCCATGGGACACATTGGCTTGTTTTCTATCTAAGCTTAAAATACTTACGTAAAGTGATACTATAGGGTTAAAATGGGAGGGGTTAAACATTATCCCATACTGAACAATTGCAGTATATCACCTCCAGTTCTAACCCTGCAATTTAAATTAAACCTCATGTACTTTCCAGCTCTTGGCTGTCTCAGGTCAAATGTGACATGCTGCTGGCTTTGTGTGAGCTGCAGCAAGTCACATGACTTAAGGGAGGCAAGCAATTCAATGGTTCTCAATATTCAACATATTAAGAGCTAATTGTGTGATTTTGTTACCAAAGGTGCTGATCAACAGGAACCTGAGCTCATCACGCTCTGGACGGGACTAAGGCCCTGCACTCGGAATGCTGAATCAGTCCTTCAAGTGACAAAGGATTTATGGAGACTAAGACCATTCCAGTAACTTTGACCGGTCAAAATGCAAAATGGTACCAGCTCTAAGAATAACCAGTAGCCACAAGTTTAATACTTGTAATGAAACAGCAAACTGTTCCATGGTCTGGTTGTTAAGGGGACACTACATAGTCAGTATGATCACACTAATTAACTGTAATTGCAAAAAAAGAAAAAAAGAGAAAGATCCACTAAATGGTGCATAGTGTTCTGAGGTGGCTGATCCTCTAATGACATGCAAATATATGTTCTTGTTCTTGAACCCAGGAAATACTTGAAAACGAGAGAAATCTCAATGTATCCTTCCTGGTAAAATACTTTATAAATAAATAAAATAAATAAATAAATAAAATCTGGAATGAGACAGCTTCATAAAGGCCCGGTAGGGCTGATATGTTGCTGCTGTTGGCGTAGATAACTTCATAAATTATAAAACACATTCTTGGTCTAAACAAAGTGTTGGCTGAGAAATTAATTAACTGGTCATAGTAAGTAATGTATCCTCCTTTGCCAGGGCTCCCTGGGAGCTGTGAAAGTCCTTAACATCCAATGTTTTTTCCGAAGGCTGTCAAACAGATCCTGCTAGACATCCTTCCAGAGTCTCCAGAGCTTTGGTTACCTTAACCGAAGCTGATTGTCGAATGCCTCACAATCCTTTCGATTAGTTTTAAAACGCATAGAAGAGAGTCACAGCTAGGACGCTAAAGTTGGCTCGTTACTTTCTTACCTTACTGGCTTTTGTGCATAGTTTTGTTACAATTTCACATGCACAGTAGCGGCAGCTGGAGTCATGTATATGTGTGTACATAGACATATATTGAAAAAAATAGAAACTCAAGTCCATCAGGTTCAAACCTTCCTATACTGGTTATTGATGATCTAAAGGGAGGTAGAAACTCTGCTTTCAGACAAATTCTAATTTTGACACAAACAGAAAACAATCCTTGACTTCTTTATGTAAAGACTTTATTTAAGTAGTAAACATTGCACAGATAACAAAAAGAGAAAAGGGGGGTTAAGATCATATTGCAAGAACCATATTCAAAGAGAACATATGAGCATTTAATCCCCCTTTCCCATCACATAATAGAACCCGCCACTACTGTTTTGATGTTTTTAAAAGAAACAGAAGAGAAGAGAAAAAGGTAGAAGAAAGGGGGGACACGCACATTCCTCGAAGACATAAAGAATACTTAATAAACCAAAGTAAGGTATCCCTCAGAGAAAGCATTCAGGCTCATATGATAGCCAAAGGTCCCATGTTTTAGCAAAAGAGTCCATAGAGTGGTGGACCATCGCTGTCGATTTTTCCATTAAAAGGTGTCCCTTATGATGCTGAAGACTTGCGATGTTGATGGGGTCTCCATCTGCAGCCATCCTTCCGCCACTGCCCTACATGCTGCTACATGGCTAAGGCCGTGGTCAGAAAGTGTAGAAAACCAAAGCAGGCTGGGGGCGTGGGACAAATTCCCTGTTGCGGCAGAGTGGGGTCAGTGTGGAGGAACAACAAGTTAAGTCTCACTTCAGGGCCAGTTTATCCCAAATACGGAGAGAGTTCACAATGGCCGGGCAGGTGGTTCGTAGAAGTGGCCTAGTTGTTTTAGACAACCATATCCAATAATCCAGTTTGCTTCGCGAGGCAAGTGAATGCTCCAATACAATGCTCACCGAGAGAGAAATCCTTGACTTCTTAATGGCAGTCAAATTACTTCTTAGATCAACAACCTTGTAACAGCCATGTATTAACTAGGCAAATGAAGATAGATAGATAGATAGATAGATAGATAGATAGATATTCAAGGTGTTTGCTTGAGAAAGGTTGCTTTGATGACCAATACGTCATGTCCTCCTTAAATAAACACACCTTACATTTTGGAGTGCCTGGTATCCGCCGATGTTTTTTTTGGAGTGCCTGGTATCCGCAATGTTTTTTTTGGAGTGCCTGGTATCAGTTGGTGTTTTTCTTGGAGTGCCTGGTATCCGCTGGTGTTTTTTTGGAGTGCCTGGTATCCGCTGTGGGTTTTTTGGAGTGCCTGGTATCCGCTTGTGTTTTTTTGGAGTGCCTGGTATCCGCTTGTGTTTTTTTGGAGTGCCTGGTATCCGCTGGTGTTTTTTTGGAGTGCCTGGTATCCGCTGGTGTTTTTTTGGAGTGCCTGGTATCCGCTGTGGGTTTTTTGGAGTGCCTGGTATCCGCTTGTGTTTTTTTGGAGTGCCTGGTATCCGCTTGTGTTTTTTTGGAGTGCCTGGTATCCGCTGTGGGTTTTTTTTTTGGAGTGCCTGGTATCCGCTGTGGGTTTTTTGGAGTGCCTGGTATCCGCTTGTGTTTTTTTGGAGTGCCTGGTATCCGCTTGTGTTTTTTTGGAGTGCCTGGTATCCGCTTGTGGGTTTTTTTTTTGGAGTGCCTGGTATCCGCTGGTGTTTTTTTGGAGTGTCTGGTATCCGCTGGTGTTTTTCTTGGAGAGCCTGGTATCCGCTTGTGTTTTTTTTGGAGTGCCATGTATCCGCTTGTCTTTTTGTTGGACTCTAGTCGTTGGTCTCACTGGGTCCATGAGCACCTTGCTTTGCTATTTATGATCTGTGAAAAAAATGTTTGAGCGCGGGGGGCTTGGCTGGCTGTGGAAGGGAGCATATGTGTTCTGGCGGAGCTCTGCTGTATGGAGCCTTGTTAGGGTTATTTTTTTTTCGGCTGAAATTCTCCGTCATTTCCCTTTACAGTATTTGGGGTCCCTCTGAGGCTGGCCATGGGGTGTGCTTTGTCTGGAGCTCGCTCTGACCTCCCCTTTCAGACCAGAAACTTGGGATTCGGCAATTAATTCCCTGGCGGCCAGCTTCTGTCCTACCTCGTGGCTTGGAGCCCTACCTGTTGTCTCTCCATTTTTTTTGGTGAATGTCATCCCTGGATGAGGCCCCAATGCGGCCTATAGAGATGGAGGGTTCCTGTCTCCTGGCAGTTTGGGATGTCGCTGCAGCGGATGCAGGCACAGGACCTGGATGCCAGTGGCAGGGCGTCCCGCCCTGAAGATGTGGATGCTGTGATTGTGGACCTGGACTCCTGCTTGGCGCAGCTGACGAAGGGAGATGACAGGCTGCTCACAAGAGGAGAGTGGCACCGACTGATGGCGGTGTTCCGGGGGCACTGGGATACAGGAGCTCCCCAGAAGCGTGTGACCACGGCTGCCTCATCCCTGGAGGCAGCCGACATCTTGGTGTCTAATGCGACTGAGGGGGAGTGCTTTGATGCGGACAGAGATCGAGATGAGAAGCGGATGCTGGTTTCCATGGCTCTGTTGCCGACTATGGAGCTAGGCGCTGGAGTGGCATCGACTGACTGCTGGTCAGCCGCAGAGGTCAGGACGGCCAAGCTGTATTTCCCTCTGGGTGAGATGGAGGGGGCAGTGTGTCTACATGGGGGTTGCATGTCCGACAGGCCCTTCTTAAGGTGACTGAGCCCGGCATGGATGCCTACCCTGCCCTCTGGCTGGATATGGGCTGATGTGGACTGTCATTCTGCTCCTTTTGCCCCTTTTTTGTTCCTGACCCACTCCATTTTGAGGCACTCCCCCAAGATGTCTTTTTTCATTCTAATCCCCCCTCCATTTTTTCTCCTGAAAGCTGAGACTTTTTGTTTTTGAAGAGACTTCCCCCTCCTTTTTCTTGTTTGATTAGTTTTCACCTTGCTGACTTTTATTCGTTAGCTCGTTTGTTTTTATTTTTGCTCCCCTTTGTATTTCCCGTTTGTGTCCTTTCACAATGTGCCACGATGACTTTTCTGTTTTTCGTCTTACGTGATACTGTGGATGTCTTCTGGTGGACGTGCATGGCCCCTTTCTTTCTGTTTTCTTAATCTGATTATCTGTGCAAAAATAATTATTAAAAAACAGCTGTTTGAGCGCAACTCCCACTCTTCATATTACTGTGTAATTGGTGTGGCTGGTATGTGTAATGTGTGTTTTATGTGTAATCCGTGTGGGTGGATGTGAAGGTGTTTGTGGTGGGTTTTTAATTTATATTTCATTAAATTTTTTTAATGTTAATTAAAAAGATAAAACCTTGTGCCTCCTCTCCTGCTTACCTGTTTTGATGTAACCTCGGCAGTCCAGTGATCAGTTAAAAGCAATCCCTGGCGGGCCAGTTAGGACCTAAAATTATTCCACGGTGATGCTGCTGGAGGCAATTCGAGATTTGTAATGTCTTTGCAGGACCCCTATTTGCCCTATTTTGCCTATATAGCACTGTAATTTCAAGATGAATTGATTTAATCTGAAGAATCCGAAGAGCCAGACATGTTGGTCTTTGGTGGTAACGGGTCTTCTTGAAATATTAATGGAATGTTAATTTTAAGACATGTTTCTTCTTCACAGGTATAACGTGTTTTATCATATCTGGAAAGTGTTTATCCTACCTAGAAAAATATACAATGCTATCTAGAAAGCAAGGGATGGGAAGGCAGGGGACAGGATGCTCAGGCTTACATTTGCATTAATATTGATGAAGGTCCTGACCTCAGATTAAAGGTTTTCAATTGCTTCCGTCATGGTCTACTCTGCCTCCAGGACAGGAATATCTCAGTGTTTTACATGTACTAACAGGACCACACATCTCAGTGGCACCAGAGTATGTACCTTTCTAGGAAAAGGCTTAATATCAACATATAGACACACAAATGCCAGCAAGAGGGAACTTTATAGCGTAAAAAATTTATAATGATCACTGACAAACTCCCCAGAGAACTAATATCATTAATAAGCACTGGTCTTGCACCTATGTGCATAAACAAACAGGGTTATTCAAAGAGATACGAATTGCTGGAGAAAGGTAACCGAACGCTGAAAATCAGCGTTCGGTTACCTTTCTTGGCCATTCGGCTATTCAGAGAGCAGGCAATTCGCCAAATCCTGGCGAATTGCCTGAACATACGGTGCCTGTTCAGTGCCTGTTCGAGGGCAGTGAAAACCCCATGAAAAGCACTGCTTGGGGCTATTCAGAGAACACAAACCAGCAGTGAAAGGTTCCGCTAATGCCCTGCCATTCGGTGGTTTAATTCGGCAGGTTTATTCAGGAGAATCCCATAGGCTTCATTGTTAGAAATATTCCCGTTTTAATTCAATATCTAATAAACCGTTCATTATAAAATTCTGCAGTAAAGAGTCTTTTTAGGAGATTTTAAGCATTTTTCTGGATTTTGTTTAAGTTTTTTTTCTTTTTTCGGTAACAGCCCTTTTTATTATCATTTCCTGCACCTCATATGTAAATTCCAGACATTTTCACTCAGTAGTTTCTTTGCAAACAGCGTTTCACTTTTCAAACATTCAAGAAAACTGTTTTCCTAATTTATTCACTGCATTCGTCTGCGGTGTCGGCTTTTTCTGGCGGCTGCTCTGCACTTTGATCAGCTCCTGCTCGGGTGTTTTCGGCAGGTTAATCCAGGTGTTTTGCCGGTTTCGGCGTGCATTCGCCGGGTTTTTGCAGTGAGTTTTCGGCTGCTTTTCCCTGCACTTCGACGGCCCTGTGGTGCTTGCTGAATACACCGCAAGGTCGCCGAAATGGGATCGGCAAAACAAACCAAATTGAAAAGAACTAAAAGTCACCGAACGTGCGGTGACTTTTTGATTCTCTTTGAATTACCCTGAAAGACTTGTGGCATGGGTCTGACTCTGACATGTACTTCCATTACTATGGTATCACTTCTTTGTTTGTGTACATCATTCACTAAAATATCTATTTGAGGGATGAGAAACATTACACCAGGATTTATGTATTCCAAACAAATGTGAGTTAAAACAATAAGGGCTCTATTACATTCTTTGCGCAAAAATGCTCGCGCAGCGCGTTAATTTGTGTGCGAAGTGTTAAACGTTAATGCGCACAAATTAACGCTAATATTACGCTGGAGCGCAATTTTTCATCCGTCAAAAAATAACACGCGTAAAAAAGACGCGCAAAAAACGTCCGCGCATTAACGCTGCACACAGAAATCAGTGTGCAGACTATTTTTTTCACGCGATTCAGCCAATCAGAATTAAGAACCACAATTGTCTCCTGTTAAGTTTTTGCGCCTGTCAAAATCAATCTATGTTGCAGCAATAATAAAAACATGCACAACGTCTCATTTTATTGTTTGGGTATGTGTAACTATACGTTGCTGTGTATTTTTTTTGGGCTGGTGTATTTGGTTTCGGCCAGGACGTTCAGATTTGCCGTTACCACCAGCTTTTCAAAGACGTTAAAATTATGCGTGCAAACGCTGTCCGTTAAAATTTGCGCGTAGATTGTAATACCATCCGCGTACCAGCGCACAAACGCATTTGCGCTCACAATGTTAAGTATAGGACGCTCGCAGTACAGTAGGCTTGCAAAGGGTTCACGCAGGTCCACCCACGTTAGACATTAACGTGCATTTTTTTGCGTGGACATTGTAATACGACGTTCAGTGCAAAGGGTTTTGCCCCTCGCATTAATGCGTTTTTGTGCACGTGTTAAGATTTGCGTTGGGAGTGTAATAGAGCCCTAAAAGAGTGGCCAAATCTACCACAATCTCCTGGACCCATTGCTGCTTTTTTCAGATGGTCAGAGGGGACTTTAAGGCACCGCAGCACCTAATATTTAAAATTACAAAGGTAGGTTTTTTTTTTTTCATTTCCAAAAGAAATGAATTTGGCATGCACACATAAATATTGTATATGTAAAACACAACCATGCACACATTTGTAAAACACAACCATATTTTATACTAAGCACATATACAGGAGGTATACTCTATATATAATCTATAACACACATACAGACATAAACACATACAATTACAGTTATTTATAAAGCACCAATATATGCTGCAGCTCTGACACAGAATATACTGTATATTATATATATACCACACATACATATACAGGGTTATTCAAAGAGAATCGAAAAGTCACCGCACGTTCGGTGACTTTTCGTTCTCTTCAATTCGGGCCGATTCAGCAATCCCATTTTGACGACCTTGCGGTGTATTCAGCAAGTACCACAGGGCCGTCGAAGCGCAGGGAAAAGCTGCCGCGAACCTGACGAAAAGTCACCGCAAAACTCGGCGAATGCACGCCGAAACCCGCAAAAACATCTGGATTAACCCGCCGAAGACGCCGGAAAAACCCGAGCAGGAGCCGATCACACACAGCGCAGCCGCCGGAAAAAGCCGACACCGCAGACGAGTGAAGTGAATAAATTAGCAAAACAGTTTGCTTGAATGTTTGAAAAGTGAAACGCTGTTTGCAAAGAAACTACTGAGCGAAAATGTCTGAAAAGGGCTGTTACAGAAAAAATAAGTAAACTTAAAAAAAATCAGACTTTTTAGAAAAAAAATCCAGAAAAATGCTTAAAATATCCTAAAAAATCGATAAATAAAGAGACTCCTTACTGCAGAATTTTATAATGAACGGTTTATTAGATATTGAATTAAAACGGGAATATTTTTAACATTGAAGCCTATGGGATTCTCCTGAATATACTTGCCGAATTAAACCACCGAATGGCAGGGCATTAGGGGAACCTTTCACTGCTGGTTTGTGTTCTCTGAATAGCCGAAGCATTGCTTTTTTGTGGGGATTCACTGCCCTCGAACAGGCACCAAATGTGCAGGCAATTTGCCAGGATTTGGCGAATTTCCTGCTCTCTGGATAGCCGAATGGCCAAGAAAGGTAACCGAACGCTGATTTTCAGCATTCGGTTACTTTTCTCCAGCAATTCGGAGCTCTTTGAATTACCCTGATAGTATTTATGTAATATTCCTGCTGAAATATATATGTGTATACATACAGTTGTGTTCAAAATTATTCAACCCCCACTGAAATTGAGTGTTTTGGCCAGTTTGACATTGATTTTGATCATTCAGTCATCTTGCTTACAATTAAATCAAAGAGGCACGTGTAGGTTAGACAAATATAACATAACATTTGTAATGAAATAACCACAAATGTCTTTTCTGTGCTCACATCATTATCAGTTTTATTCAACCCCCAAGTGACATGCAATCTTAGTACTTAGTACAACATCCTTTTACAGTTATAACAGCTTTTAAACGTGAAGCATAGCTTGACACAAGTGTCTTGCAGCGATCTACGGGTATCTTCTCCCCATTCATCATGGGCAAAAGCCTCCAGTTCAGTCACATTCTTAGGCTTGCGCACTGCAACTGCTTTCTTTAAGTTCCACCAGAGGTTCTCAATCGGATTTAAGTCAGGTGACTGCGATGGCCACTCCAAAATGTTCCAGCCTTTAATCTGCAACCATGCTCTAGTGGACTTGGAGGTATGCTTGGGATCATTGTCCTGTTGAAAGGTCCAACGTCTCCCAAGCCTCAGGTTTGTGACGGACTGCATCACATTTTCATCCAATATCTCCTGGTACTGAAGAGAATTCATGGTACCTCGCACACGCTGAAGCTTCCCTGTACCTGCAGAAGCAAAACAGCCCCAAAGCATGATTGACCCCCCGCCATGCTTCACAGTAGGCAAGGTGTTCTTTTCTTCATAGGCCTTGTTCTTCCTCCTCCAAACATAGCGTTGATCCATGGGCCCAAACAGTTCTAATTTTGTTTCATCAGTCCACAGAACACTATCCCAAAACTTCTGTGGTTTGTCCACATGACTTTTGGCATACTGCAGTCGACTCTTCTTATTCTTTGGAGACAGCAAGGGGGTGCGCCTGGTAGTTCTGGCATGGAGGCCTTCATTACGCAGTGTGCGCCGTATTGTCTGAGCTGAAACTTCAGTACCCACATCTGACAAATCTTTTCTCAGTTCCTCAGCAGTCACACGGGGACTTTTCTCCACTCTACGCTTCAGGTAGCGCACAGCAGTCGAAGTCAGCATCTTCTTTCTGCCACGACCAGGTAGCGTTTCAACAGTGCCCTTTGCCTTGAATTTGCGAATGATGCTTTCTATGGTCTCTCTTGGTATGTTTAACATCTTTGCAATCTTCTTATAGCCATTGCCCTTCCTGTGAAGAGTAATCACCTCTTCTCTTGTCTTCCTGGACCATTCTCTTGACTTCACCATGTTTGTAACCACACCTGTAAATGTCTAGAAGGAGCTGAGTATCACAGTCATTTTAAAGCTGCCTAATTGGTGCTTATTATGCTTTATTGCTGCTCCGTGACATCCACAGGTGTTTTCAATACCTGATTGAAAACACTTGAATGAACCTCTGTTCTTCAGAGTGGTAGTTAGGGATGAGCCGAACACTCCCCGAGTTCGGTTCGAGCCCGAACCCGAACTTCCCATTTGTTCGGGACCGAACCGAACCCGAACCCCCATGCAAGTCAAAATTCGGTTTTTTGGAGTGCCCTCCAAGAGGGCATATATGCTACATATTTGCCATAAAAGGTGTATGGGGGTCTGGGTAGTGCCCTGGGGGACAGGAAACAAGGACAAAAAGTTAAAAAAAAAAAGTTTTTAAAGGGACAGTGAGTTTTCCACGAAATAAGGGTTAAAAATAAAAATTCCTTCAAATATCGTGCCTAGGAGGTCCCCATAACCTGCCCGTGAAGTGGCGGATTTCTAGGATGTATAGAAATATGTAAAAGCCAAAAAATGGCATTTCAAATGACGGTAAATGCTTTTCCTTTAATCTATCCATAAACAACTGCTTGGGGCGGCAGTCTGTATGAAAAGAGGAGACATTTTCGGACATGCAGAAAAATTTGACAGATTTTTTGGCGGTGAAAAGCAGGAGAATGGAAACTTCTAGACCAAAAAGCCGATTTGGAAAGTGAGATAAATGGGAGAATTTTTCTGGTTCGGCTATTTTGACCTAGAATTTTCCATTCTCCAGTCATTCTCCTGAGTTTCACCTTTCTCTGAATAACCCTGTCAGGGTTATTCAGAGAGCGGTGAAGAGCAGGAGAATGACTGGAGAATGGAAAATTCTAGGTCAAAATAGCCAAACCAGAAAAATTCTCCCATTTAGGCTAGGGTCAGACTAGCGAATTTTTAACGTGCGTTTAGGCGCACTTAATCACGGCCACACTAGCAGCAAATGACGGCCAATATACGAAGTACGGTCGCACGAAAGTCCGGCTGCGCAACGCAAGTGGAAAATGAACGCATTTTTTCGAGAACGCAGAACCGCTAGTACGGACGTACAGAGTGCGCTGCGTCCACTAGCGGCGTGTGTGCGTGATTTGGAGACGTCAGACCCTGCTCATGTCCGGCCAACATAACGTCCAGACACCCAAAGTTTCCTGGTTTGGATCCATAAAAAATCACACACAAAAATGCGCATCGTATGACCGTTTTCGCGCAATCCGTGAAAAAATACGGCAATGCGTTCGGACGCACTTTTTGACGGTCGCTGCGAAAAATGCGTTAGTCTGACCCTAGCCTTATCTCACTGTCCAAATCGGCTATTTGGTCCAGATTGTTCTCTTTTCCTGCCATTCTCCTGGTTTTCACCTTTCTCTGAACAACCCTGAGAGAGAGGTGAAAGCCAGGAGAACTGGCAGGAGAAGAGAACAATCTAGACCAAATAGCCGATTTGGAAAGTGAGATAAATGGGAGAATTTTTCTGGTTTGGCTATTTTGACCTAGAATTTTCACTTCTCCAGTCATTCTCCTGCTTTTCACCGCTCTCTGAATAACCCTGTGAATGTTTAATCCCGAGGTGAAAAATAACATTGCTTTAGATTTTTTTCAAACACCAGTTAAATGCAGCATATTAGGATGTTTTAGGGAAATTAATTCTCAAATCTCAATCAGAAGCAGACACCACCCCACCCTCAGTATATTGTACAATGTATCAAATTGATTACCAGACTAAAAACACCTGGTGTTATGACCGTTTGTGAACAGAGGTCATTTAGGCTAGGGTCAGACGAAAGCATTTTTCCCCGCGAACGTGAAAAAGTGCGTCCGAACGCATTGACGTATTTTTTCACGGAATACGCAAAAACGGTCAGACGACGCGCATTTTCGGGCGTGATTTTGTACGGATCGTCAATAAAACTCTTTTTGCGTCTGGACGTTATGCTGGCTTGACATTAGCAGTGTCTGACATCTCCTAATCACACACACACGCCACTATGCCGCCGCTGTGCACTCAGTACGTCAGTACTAGCGGTTCAGCGTTCTCAGAAAAATGCGTTCAAATTCCACTTGCGTTGCACGGCCGGACTTTTGTGCGGCCGTACATCGTATATTGGCCGTCATTGCCTGACATCTGCTGCTAGTGCGGCCATAATTATGTGCGCCAGAACGCACGTTAAAAGTGCGCTGGTCTGACCCCAGCCTTAGAGTTGATAATCTTTCCACGTACACATTAGTTTTTAATTCAATATCTAATAAACCGTTGCTTATAATATTCTGCAGTAAAGAGTCTCTTTATTTCTAGATTTTTTAGTATTTTCAATACTTTTTTCAAAAAAATTTTTGAACCCGAACCGAACACGCCCAAAAAGTTCGAAATTCGCGAACTTTCGAACTGCCAAAGTTCGGGTCGAACTCCGAACCGTCCGAACCCGAACAGCTCATCCCTAGTGGTAGTCTTTAAGGGGTTGAATAATTGTGTCAATGAAGAATTCACAAAAGAAACATTTACTACTGTATTACAAAACCAATTGATGTCATTTTAGTTGCATATGGTTCTTTAAAAAGTCCTTGTAGGATTTCATTCTGAATACAATTACAAATGTACACTAAATTCCCTAAAACCCTTTACAGCATTGGGGGTTGAATAATTTTGAACACAACTGTATAACATGTATATTGCAAATATATACAAATAAAACATATATATATATACACACACAATGTAACAAATATATAAATATATTTAAATCATATATATGTATATATATATACATTATATAACACTTACAAATATATATCCTGGGACATACTTGAAAACGAGAGAAATCTCAAAGTTTCCTTCCTGGTAAAATTACTTTATAAATAAATAAATATAAAGCATATATATATATACACATTCTGCAACACAAATATCTAAAACATATATATACAAGATGTATCACATGTAGACATGCACAAGCATATAGGAAACACACACACATACATAAAACACACTTTCATCAGGATAGTCAGTCTCATTAAGTGGCCTGCCCTGCAGACATTGGGAGTGGGCGGGGCTTGCAGCTGTCAGTCACAGTCTGGAGGCGCGAGCTGGGGCGCTCTCCAGGCAGTCTGCCCGCCACGTGTCAATTGCTCTGGGTATCCCGTCATCCTGTGCGACAGCATCCGCCTTATCAGTGTCTGACGCCTGCACGCCCTGATCAGCAGATAGAGAGAGCAGGGAGGGAGTTGTCAGCAGAGGCGGCGGCTGATACTGGCAGCTCTGAACCTCTCATACATTAAATAAACAGCTCGTAATGCAGGCTCTATGTGCAGGATGTGAGGCGGGGCAATACTATGTGATATTAGCAGTAAATGCAATCCATGCCATTTCCCTGCTCTCACCCATTCAGAGCTGTGACCGGCTTATTCTCTGTGGCTGATGAGATGTTTGTTTACCCTCATCACACGGTTAACGTTTGACCTACAATATAAATAAATGCCATTTTCCCATGGGGTGTGCCTGCAATGTGTCAAGTGACGGCAATAACAACAACTCAACTTGTTACAGTTTCAGGCAATATGAAATGTCCTGATAAGCAGAAAATAAACACCATGAATTTACTCTGGAAACAAAGACTGGGGCTTCTCTAAAAATTGTTACAAGCAGTTTACAAAAATGAGGGCGAAGCCCCAAAAAGGTTAAGCGATTGCCATTGAATCCAGCTGAGTGCCCCCACTGACTCACTAGAACCACCTTAGAAAATGTGGCAGGTTTATGGGTCGATTCACAAATGTTTTGCTTTTCGGCACACTTCAACGTTTCCATTTTGCCAAAAACATGGTAAATTCGCTATTTTGCGAATGTTCCCCGTATTTTGTCGAAATTGGAGTTGACGAATCCGTTATCAGATGTCGGCAAAAACGCCAAATCGCGCTGAATTGGTATCGGCGAATTCCAAGAACCTGAAGAATTTTTTTTATTCTATTCTCCTAATAGGAATTTTTTTTTTTTTTTTGGAGAAAGGATTTTACCAGGAAGGATACATTGAGATTTCTCTTGTTTTCAGGTATGTCCTGGGTGGCGAGTATGTACCGTTAGGTGTCTTGCCAAGGACACTTACTGGAGAGGTGCCCTTGCCGGGATCGAGCCCATGTCTCCACTGGCTCTCTCCACGCAGAGCAGTGATGTCACCTCTACTCCACCCAGCCGCCCCCCTGGTAGCGCCAGGAAAGTGCCTGAAAGGGAGGGTGGAGCATCCTTTGGACCCCTCTCCCTCCCGATCGGGACACATAAGGTCAAACCCCTTAGTCGCTGGTCTGCGTGTATTTCACCACAACATTGGGTGCGTCTCATTGGTTAATTAGCACAGTTTCCAAATCAAGTAATAAATACCAAAAATGAAGCCAAATATCCCATGAGCCATTTATTCTATTTTGTTTGTTAACCCCTTACCGCAGGGCTGGTTGTGCCCGGCGAGTGGGTCTTAACGCTGGTGAGGTGCTGTCTGGCTGCTGCGCCGGGCCTCTCCTCCAGCCCGTCTATGCAGATGATGCGCCACGCGCATCATTGGCTGCAGGGGGACAGCTTGAGTTCATGCCGTCCTGCGGCAGAGAATGATGCGCGCCACGCGCCAGCTGATGGGCAGGACGTGGCTCAGGCTAGGGTCAGACGAACGCATTTTTCACGTGCGTTTAGCCGCACGAAATCACGGCCGTGCTAGCAGCAAATGACGTCCAATGCCGGGGAACATACGACAAACGGCCGCACAAAAGTTCGTCCGTGCAACGCAAGTGGCCAACGAACGCATTTTTTCGACAACGTCAAACCGCTACTACTGACGTACAGAGTGCGCTGCGTCCGCATAGCGGCGTGTTTGCGTGATTAGGAGACGTCAGACGCTGCACACGTCCGGCCAACATAACGTCCAGACGCAAAAGGGTTTTATTGCTGATCCGTACAAAATCACGGACGAAAATGCGCATCGTATGACCGCTAGCGCGTATTCCGTGAAAAAATACGTCCATTCGTTCGAACGCACTTTTTCACGGACAACGTGAAAAATGCGTTCGTCTGACCCTAGCCTCATAGAGGCCAGCGGGGTTCAGTCCCACCCGTCGCGAGGACGGCATAGTACGCCCCACAGCATTAAAGGGTTCACTAAACAGTTTATTGTTTACTAAACAACTACCTATACCATGGATCTCAAACTGTTTGCCCCCCCAGATACAGGTTGTGTACAAATCCCAGAATTTTTTGAATGCAATAGAGAATCATGGGTGGTGTAGTTCAAAACATATGGGAGGGCAGAGTTTGAGATCCCTGATCTGTAGTGAATGACACTTTAACAAATTGAAGAGAAGATTAGCAACTCTTAAAAATTCCCAACTCTTCTGTTTTGGCCAAGTTAAATTCCCAATTTCCTTAACCATAGGTTAGTATTTAGTGTTTCCAGAATAAACAGATGAGTTGCAATCTAACTTTTATAGTGAAAAAGGAACAATCATAGCTAGGAACAGGAGAGAAGATTGACTATTAATCCCTCCAGACCCCACCAAGGTTACTGTCCCTGCTCACACACACATTTTGAAGAATCTCAAACTCTGGTCCCCTAAGATTTTGCTGAACTACAACTCCCATGATCCTCTGGCCTTCTATTCCATTACAAGGATTCAGGGAATTGTAGGCCATCAGCATCTGGGTGTGGAGTTTAACATTCCTATCCTAGAGTGTCTGTAACATCCCCACTTCTCCCAGAGGAAGCCGCTGAAGCTGTCACTCTGTCTCTTATCGAAAGTGCAATTTTCACCTGTAGCCAATCGGAGGATGCAATGGGAGACGTCAGACAATAAACTTTGCAGAATGTGTGCATTGCTATTCGGAATCTTGGAATGCTGTCCAGAAGGAGATCATTGACAGCCTCCTGGGATTAAAAAATACCTCTGCTTTTGTCACAGTCCCAAGAACAGACATAATTCAAATAAATGGTCATGGTGGCTAGTGTTGCTTTGAATTTTGCAGTCCTTTATAGACTTTTAATTTAACAATGAAAGTCCTGTGTTTATTTAGGTTGGGTATTCATGGGAATTGTAGTTCAGAAACATCTGGGGGAGGCAGAGTTCGACCGCACTGATCTATGGTGTTGCTATTCTAACTCCAATATTAAGGTAAAGGTAGGATTAAGGATAAGAAGTTGGCATTGAGGGGGACATCACATTAAACTTGGGGTTTAAAGTACACATAGGTCATAGAGGTATGTAGGATCTGAACACCACTGAGGACCAATCATGCAGATGTTTTACAGAGTGGATGCAGATGTTTTGCATATCAATATCCATGGAACAGAACAATGGCGACACCTGGCACTGGAACAAAGTAAGCTTTAGTTTGCAATATCTCATCCAGTGATGAAATTTCACATTGATCTTTTTAATATGATGAACCCATTGCTGAGTGGAATGTCGTATATACAAATTGAACCATTAAAGCCTCTATGATATTTCTTTAAGACACCCTTATGTTGCACACTGCTAACTACCCTTTTCTTCTAATATTATAGGCGCAAATGTTTACCTTAATTGTCTTTTTTCCAGCACGTATCTTATATCTTCCAGCTATGATGCATACCACTAATTAAACACATTAATGTTGCTAGCCGTCTGTCCCTTGTGTGTTTTTAGTATGTCTCACTCCCTCATTGTAAAGCGCTACAGATTCTGTTGGCGCTATACAAGTATCTGTGATAGAAACGGGAGCACCTCACCAAAACAATCTCCACGCGATAAAGGTAAACCGTCGCTATGTACCAGAGTTGGTGGTTTCCCCAAAACCAATCAGTGGCGGTACAGCGCAGCGTACTCAATGTAACAATAAATAACATACACTTTATGCAGCGGCAACCAGTCTTCTCAGTATCGGCTCAAAGCATTAGGAAACAAAACCATGAGAAAATAATTGTGCAATACATTTCTTTAACACATGTATTGATAGTATTCAATGAAAACACACTTACAAATAAAGAGCCTGTACTGGCTCTAGTGTTGTCCTCCTGTAACTGTAACTAGTGCTAATGGCAAGAACAGTGCATCTCAACAACTCCAATAAACCCACATTGTTTCTGGCTGAGGACTTGCAAGAACTCACTCAAAGAGAGTCTCGCAAGTCAATGCTACTTACATCTGCGCACTATGTTGCTATGATTGGGCTAGGGGCTGGTTTAGTCCTTTAGCCTGGAATTTTACACAAGGTCACTGACAGGCATTGACTCTGCTGTGAGCTGTCACAGATATTAAGGAGAGGAGGAGGAGGAGGGCAAGGTCTTGCCACTACAACCACTGCATAATGCTTGAGAATGAGTAGTTATGATGACTAGAGTGTCCCATTTATGATCCACTCCCTTAAAGGGATACTCTAGGCCAGGGCTCCAAATTTCCACTCGCCTACTCACATTTGGCAAGTAGAAATTAAGTGAGGGTGAGTGGAAATGCACACACAGGCTGCACAATAAATTATTTTGTGCTGCTATTCCAGCGGTGTCACCGTGCAGCACCCCCTTCCCCAGGCTGCACGGCGGCAAGAAACCGCTGCCTAACCTGATCCAGCTCGTCTCTGTCACTGGCAGGGGTGTGGAGAGGAACTTCCCTGCCTCCTCGCTTTGCTCACACTGGGCTCTGATGACTGGGTGGGTATACATGTATCTGGGGTCTGATGTCTGGGCATTAATGTTATTTTTGTATCTTTATTCTAAATAAAACCTTTAACAGTGTAATTTCATAAGATAATTTAAGGGTGTGTTTAGGGGCAGAGTTAAGGGCTGGGTAAGGGTTAGGTGGAGTAACCAGTGGCGAGTAACTCTTATGACCTGGTTAGTAGCTTGGGACTTGAAATTTTGAGCCCTGCTCTAGGCAACATGACCACCTAAGCTTCTTTCCCCCCTCCCTCTGCTCAGCCGATCGGCTAAAACAGCTGAGAGAGGCAGAGAACTTTACTCCGCCCTCCCAGCTGTCAGTCAGCAGAGTGGAAATCATATTTCCCGCTTCTGCCGACTATTGCCGAGTAGGAGACGTCATCGCGCTTTCAGCGCGATGACGTCTCCAACTCGCCACACTAGCTGGCGGGTGCGAGCCGCCAGCATAGTCTGCGGCTGTGATTAGTGTTGCGCGCATCCTCTTGCGCGTAACACTAATCAAAGAAGAAGAGGAAGCCTGCTGATTGGCTGGCTTACGTGAGAGGGACGCATGCGCGCTTCTCACGTAAACCATTAGCCAAGTTCAAGCTGTAACAAGACGGGAGCGGAAGAGGAGGGAGGTGAGTATTACAAAAAAAAGGACACCGTTGGAAACAAGTGGTTTTTAGGGTAAGTATTACATTAAAAAATATATATATAGATATATACTGAATAACTAGGTAGGGAATAGGTATATTTTAATGTAAAAAAAGGGAGGGGATTTTAGGCTAGAGTGTTCCTTTAAGATCAGCATCCATTTAATTCCATGATGTGATCTTTTTTTTCTGTGCTGGTACAATCACATAACACTTTTTCTTTATTATTAATATTTACCATTAAGCCATGAGGATTTTTGTCATGCCTGTGCAGATCATATCTCACGCTTTATTGTTTTCTTGGAAAGAATACGAACAACAAGGTTCTATTAAACTGCAACACTAAAAAATTTAACCTTTTACAAGTGTCCCTTTAAATCTTATAATGTGTGAAAACAGCCTTGTAAAACCTGCTGCAAAACGTCTATAAAGGGACAGGCGTACTTAACAAGTGCACCATCTCCTTCCCAACACTGATCTTTACGCTACATCAAGTCATTGAACTGCACACAACGATCTGCTTTTGGAGACGATCTGCTCCACCACCACCCTCGCCGTCTACTACAGAGCCTGAGAACAAAGAATTGTTATTTATTCTGTGCTGTTTTGTATCTACAAGATATGCACAATGTCAGGTGGAATGACTGTCTCAGAAAGGCGCCCACAATAACTATTCACTAGAAAGTCAGTTGCAAAGTCACCCAATGCAACTGTCACTTCCTTGCTTGGTTTCAGTCATCATGTTGCTATAGAGAGGGCATACAATTATAGTAATACAGTATACCTATAAATATAGCAACCTGACTATTTACTATCCACTCAGCTACAAGTACAGCGTGCAAACTAACAGTAAAGTAATAAATATATATATATGAAAGAGTGGAGCCAAGGCTTTATCATTCGCCAGCCTCCACTTGGAAGAGCACAGAGCTGTCCCAGTAAACCCATTGGACTTTTCATAAGGAGGTGTCTGTGTAATATGCATTGAAATCACGAGGAATCATTTGAGCAAGTGCTTTATGAAATCATTACAGGAATTACCATGCATGGAATGTGAGATAAGATGCTTGAAAGAGTCTGCGTATTGTTATAGGATCCCCAAACAATCTTGGGGGGAATATAGCATTCCCAAAGCAAAGGAAAGCAAATAATAGAATTAAGCCCGTACAGAGAGCGAGGTCGGTTTATTAATCCCTTGAGGACCAAGGGTCTTTAAAGTCAATGCATTTATGATGGAACAGTTCTGTCATTGGTCCTTAAGGGGTTAAGTTATTTTACACTTACCCTTCATGACAAGTTAACTAGGAGAATTCAGCAGCTTTAGGCTAGGGTCAGACGAACGCATTTTTCACGTTGTCCGTGAAAAAGTGCGTTTGAACGAACGTACGTATTTTTCCCCGGAATACGCGATAGCGGTCATACGATGCGCCTTCTCGTCCGTGATTTTGTACGGATCATCAATAAAACACTTTTTGTGTCTGGACGTTATGTTGGCCGGACGTGTGCAGCGTCTGACGTCTCCTAATCACACACACACGCCGCTATGCGAACGCAGCGCACTCTGTACGTCAGTAGTAGCGGTTTGACGTTCTCGAAAAAATGCGTTCGTTGGCCACTTGCGTTGCACGGACGAACTTTCGTGCGGCCGTTCGTCGTATGTTCCCCGACATTGGACGTCATTTGCTGCTAGCACGGCCGTGATTTCGTGCGGCTAAACGCACGTGAAAAATGCGTTCGTCTGACCCTAGCCTTAGGGTGGCTAATTAAAACATAAACTCCATCAATTCCGTAAATGATTAAAATCCCAAACACAGTGGAGTCATTTACACAAGGAAGGGTTCCCAGTGTCCATCCGTGCCTCTGGCACAGTCGGGCAGAGGGTTGAGCTTCTCTCCACGGAGTCCTATTGACTCCAGAAGAAACAAGCGGTGCGGCTGTTGGTCGGAATAGAGACGCTGATGGGTGCACAAATTTTCTTTAGCAACTCACTATTAATGGCTTTGTAGGAATTGTGCCCTCCATTCGTAGAAGCAAGCGCCAATCCATTCCTGCGAGAAGTGTTCTAAAATCAATGGACATTCACCATCTCACATAGCATAAGCATTAAGGCTGGAGCCACATGAGCGCACTAAAGGTATCCATTGGATCGCACATCATAGGTGTTTGACAGATCACATAAGGAACAACACACACAGTACATGCACATTATTCATGCACAATAGAATGAACGAGATTTTTGGTCGGCATCAAACTATAAAATGTGCGTCGAGACATTTCTACGGACGTGATGCTTTCTATGGGCAGGAGTACAGGACATCAGGCGAGCGCTTATTTGATGTGTGTCGGACACTGAGACTACAAAACAAAACGGCTTCTTCACCTTCCATACTTATCGAGTTTTTTTATCTTCAACGTCAAAATTCCTGAGCATCGTGTGGTGTCCACAAGCGTGTCCATGCAATAGTATGTCCGTCACAACAGACGTGCTTCCTGTGATCGTGGGACCCCAGCCTAATACTGTACTGTATCTGTACATTTAAAATGTGATGTTTTCTTTTTGTTCTTCTATTTTAGCTATTGTTCAGACGGGTATAATAGATGGAAAACAGCAATATAACTGGAACCAGGAATGAGCAGGTAAAATCAACACCTGATGACTTTTGGCCAGGGATACACAGAGGAGAATATGGGCCCACAGGGAGGGTTACTGTAGGGCAGGGCTGTCAAAACTCCATCCCCCTAGACAGGGGTCAAGTCCTAAAACGAAAGAGAGAGAACTCTCCAAGATTCCTGTCCACGAATCGAAAAGTATCATCTCGAACTTAGCACAAACACACTCTCAAATCTGATATTTATGTATGTATATATATATGAATTATAGCAAAAATGTACGATAAATGCACGCTCCCATGCATTCCCCCTAAACCTGACTCCTGCCCCCAGGTATTTCTAAACTACAACTCCCATGATTCCTTGGCCATCTATTACACTGAAAGAATTCTGTGAATTGCAGGCATGAACATCTGGAGGGCTGTGATATAGACAGCCCCGCTGCAGGGACTAAACAGTAGAGGACGAGAAGTATTTGAACAAGAAATGCCTTGTGTGTCTTCCTAGGACAGGGGTAACTGAGGTGGGTGCATGGGTGGAGGGATAATGGGCTGCATGGGAAAGGTGAAGGTGTGAAGATCATAACGCATTATTAATGCAATGGATTGGACTGATGGACTGGACAGATAATAGTCCAGGTGGCTGCTGGCCCAAGGATAACCCACAGCCTGCACAGTTTATGTCATATATAAGTTGTGGAGGCTCGTGCATATTTAGTGTATAACTACAATCGCTGTGTTCTCACAATTCTTTTTATTTCCTTTCTTCCTTTATCGAGTTACCCCTATTTTGAAAAAAAAAGAGTCAATCCCACGACACAGAGGAGATTCAATTCTCGTCCACTGCCCCCGACTTCCATCGGACGACTACATCAGACGTGCGATCTTTCTCATTTGAATGGGATTTGTTGGACAAAGTCAGACTACCTGGTACAGCATACATGAAAAAAAGATGGAACTGATATACGGTGCAGTTCGGCGGCGGGAAAGTGTCCCATAGAGAAGTAATTGTTAATCCATTCACAGAATACTGAACTGCACCGAAGTGTCAGTGAAATGTCCTGATTTTCGGTGATTCAGTTCGACAGGTTTAAACAGGCGAATCCCACAGGATTCAATGTAACATAATATTTTTGTTTCTACTTATTTTTTATTCAACCGTTAATTATTTTCATTTTCAGCAAACCATCTTTTTGCATTTATTTATTTTTCTGAACATCTTTTGTATTTTTTGAGGAAATTTTTGATTCTCAATTTTTTTAATATAAGTCTTGGAGGAGGATATTTTGTAACAGACCTTTTTATTCTATTTTAACGAACCTTTTTTATTATCCTGACACATTTTAATGCATTTTTATTGGTTTAAACACCTATTAGAAGAATAGCAGAGTTCCATTTTTTTTCTGCAGTCTGGCGGTGGTTTTTTCACCTTCTTCAGTCCAGTGGTCTTCCTGGGTCATCCATAGTCACTTGCAGTGGGCGACCCAGGTCGTACGACTATGGACCCAGCAGACGGCCAGCCTCAGAACACGTATCAGGTGAGGAGGGAGACGTCTGCGGACTCAGCAATGCATCACTAGAGGCGGGATGTAAACAGGGAGTATAAACAAGGTAACCCTGAATGGTGTGTGAGACGTGCGTCTGAGGGGAGCATAGGGCAGCTGGTAAGATTTTGGGGGGATGTGCTGACCTGCAAGTCATTGGGGAAATACGTGACCCAAATAATAACAATAAACAGCTATTCCTCTCACACATTATCGCTGCGCTCCACATAGGGTCGCCAGATCAGCCATGTTTTCCTGGACACAAAATTTATTCATGCTGATGGGCAGCGCATGAAAAGTGCCGCCATGCAGGTAAGGAAGCCCTGCTGGCATCACGTGACATTAGCAAACGATTTTCCTCCTGCAGTAAATGAATTATACATGTTACAGGGTTGATCATTCCCTGGACTTTCTGTCTGTGTGACCAAAAGGATATGGCCGAGCGGCGCATCCCAGGAGCCCCTTGTTGTGTGGTATCAAGCCGCCATCTCCCAGCCATTCCCGGCTCAGAGCCCTGTGTGTGCAGCCTGCAAGCAGTGAGCCTGTCCCGTTCAGCGCAACCCGCTCCCCCCCCCCTTCCCATTACAATGTGATCATTTCCCGCGCCTCCAGGCCATTGAGCAGACGCTGAGCAGCCCCTGAGCGCCACCTATAGGCCGCACTGACAGGCGCCGCCGCTTTCCTCTAAAGGCTCTGGCATCGCGCTTGGTCAAATGGGCCGATCCATGTCGCGGTGGGAGTGGTTTTCCCAGGCTTCAGGACAGCAGCTGCTATTTGCCTTCTCTCGGCATAATCTAAACCATCTCTCCCCCCTCCCGCTCCCCACGCACATCCAGCCGCCCAACCTCAGCCGCAGCGGCAATAAAACATCCTGGCACGTGCTCCAGCATCAGCCCTCGCAGGCAGACAGGAGTCAGGCTTCTCCCTGCCTTAAAGGGACACACACCGCGCACTGACACAGCGGCTCCCCCACAGCGGCAACCCGAGCCTCCCCGCCTGGGACCTGACCCTCTGTCTGACACACACCGGGGCAAAGGCTGACAGACACCCCACAGCAAGCCTCACACCGCCAGCGCCGAGTACATCACCGTGTGTATACACACACACAGCATCCACTGATCTGATCACTGCAAATCACCCACTCTGCCCTGAAACAAAGGGTTAACGGGAAAAGAAACAACCAGGCAGCCTGTTATGGAATGCAACATTGTATTTACTAACAGCATAAACACCACAAGGAATAAATCACACACAAAGTGATTGATGAAGGACAGACGGACATATACGGATACACAGATACACACACATATATACACACATACAGACACACATATATACACAGATACAGACACATATATACACAGATACACACACATATATACACACATACAGACACACATATATACACAGATACAGACACATATATACACAGATACACACACATATATACACATAGACAGACATGAATACATAGACCGCTGGATGCACAAATAAAAGGAGAGACATAGAAACACAGAATTTTTTAATATAGGCAAATGTACACATCGATATAAATACAGGCAGACATAAGATACTTTGCTGTATAGACAGACAGACATCTATATGCATAGACTATTAACAGACAGATGGACGCGCAGGTAGAGAGATAAATAGACACACAGCCACAGGGAGGGATGGACAGACAGCCACAGGGAGGGATGGACAGACTGCACAGGGAGGGATGGACAGACTGCCTCGCGTGTCACACTGTCAGGCTGCTGTGCTCTGTGTGGTTACTTTGTGATGCACTCATACGCTGCCTCTCTGATGGGCAGCACACGGTGAGTGAGCGTGTCTGCCACCCCCATGTGTGCCTGCATGCTGCCTCCCTGCTCGGGGATCAGTCGGAGGTGTAAGCTGGAGGGCTGCCGCTGTCACCGGGCACGCAAACGGTTAAACGTCTTTCCGTTTGACTGACAGCAAGTGACTTCTCTCCCCGCCTCTTTCTTTCACTTGGGATTACCATTGGCCGGCGGTGCCCACGCCTTGCAGCCAATGACCTGACGCAGCCCACGCGTGTGCCCCTCTCCCATTGGCTAAAAGTTACTGTGGGAAAGAAAGTTTGGGAAGTTTCACACGAGCCGCTCGCGTGCAGCTCTCGATATATAAAGCCGGCGCCAAGGAAAGGGCAACTCAGAAGCGCCCAGGGCATCAGGCCAGGCGGACAGTGCGGGAGCAAGACACCCACCAGCCCTGGATGTGTGCACGTCCCGTGATCCCTGCACGCCTCACACCCGGACATTACTCATACACAGCGATATACTGGCGATTTACCATTGGGAGAAATCAATACATAGACCCTCTCTGCCTACTGAATGGTGAAGATGCCAGCTGATATGATGGAGAAAAACTCCTCTTCCCCTGTGGCTGCCACCCCAGCCAGCATGAGCAGCACCCCGGATAAACCCAAAACTGCCTCCGAGCATAGAAAGGTAACGGGAGACCTCACCTGAACCTGATCAGCCCCCCCCCCCAAAAAAAATCTGCTGCACCTCGAGATCTGCTGGGGTGTCTCCTGTGCTGAGCCACATGCTCATGGTGTCTTTTTATTTCTGCTTTCAGTCTTCCAAACCCATCATGGAGAAGAGGAGGAGGGCGAGGATTAATGAGAGTCTGGGCCAGCTCAAAACCCTCATCCTGGATGCCTTGAAAAAAGATGTAAGTGTTCCATGTATTGACACTTTGTAGCAGTGTGCATGATGGGGCCGCTTACTATCCCTCTCATCCATCCATGGAAAAAGTATGTGTGCACTGCAACTCCCAGTGCTCTGCACCAGCCTCCCATCAGGCCACTTTCTGGGAGTTGCATTTCTATGGCACTTGTGGCAGCCCAATGCCCATCACTGAATTCCTCCCCATAACCTGGTGGCATGGGAAATGACAACCCACCCTTCTACATTCCTAATAACCTGTAAATGTGATTTATTATGCTTTTTTCTTTTTGAAGTTGTGGGGATGTGTATTCAATGGTCCTTTTTGTATGTGTTGCAGAGCTCCAGGCATTCAAAGCTGGAGAAGGCTGACATCCTGGAGATGACAGTGAAGCATCTTCGGAACCTGCAGAGGGTTCAAATGACTGGTAAGTGTTGTGTGCATACAACTCCCCCCAACTCCCCCCATCACCATCTCCATGATCTCTTCCAGACTTCCGCCTGTGGTTTTGAAAGGCATTCAGATCCATTCTACTGAGCTTGCTCTTAGTGCCTTTCCCACGGTCTGGGATTATTTATAGCAGCAGCCTGAGGCTCGTGTTACTGGTCTGGGCAGGGGGGGTGGAGGGGGGTCTGGGGATGCTGCCAGGAGGTAATCTTCAGGTTCATCTGGGCTTTTAACACTGTGGCACCAGTTACAGCAAGGCTTGACAAATCCAGGGGCTGCGGAGCCACCAGTTCTTCCAAATGTGCCCCTGGCTTGTAAATTTCTGAATTCTAAAAAAAAAACTCCTCCTAAACTATATATTCCAGATTTGTAAGGGCTCCTAAATTTTCTACCAGACGTCCTTCCAGTGTTACTCCAATTTGTTTAATTTAAAAAAAAAGAATATAGTATTCTAATTTGCATCCTAAATACATTTGTTGACCTGAGAACTGCCAGATGTCCCCCTAAAATATGCTAGATTTAAATGTATTTTATTATTGAGGAATAATAGTTATTGCTATATTTTTTTAAATTTGTTTTTACATTTTTAAAATAAATCTAGAAGTGTTGGCCTGTAGTGAAAGTGTAGTGCGCATGTATTGGTAAACATTTGTTTCTTAGTTGTTTCTCCTGGATACAAGGTAACAGATTCATTTCTTTTTCTTTAGCTGCGCTCAATACAGATCCATCAGTCCTTGGGAAATACAGAGCTGGCTTCAGCGAGTGCATGAATGAAGTCACCAGGTTCCTGTCCACTTGTGAAGGGGTCAACACGGAAGTCAGAACTCGGCTCCTTGGACATTTGGCTAACTGCATGAACCAGATCAATGCCATGAACTACCCCACACAACCTCAGATTCCCGGGGCGGCCGCAGCACACTCTACTTTCGGACAGTCCTTGGTCCAGCTCCCAGGAGGTGCTCCTCAAGGCAGCCCAGCTTCATTGGGAGGGGTTCCATGCAAGATGGGTGGTCCTCCTGTAGATGCTGGCAAAGTCTATGGTGGCTTTCAGCTGGTGCCAGCTTCAGATGGACAATTCGCCTTTTTAATCGCAAATCCAAACTTTCCACACAATGGATCTGTAATCCCTGTGTACACAAACTCCAATGTGAGCAATGGACTCCCAGCTCCGGTGTCACCACCCGCTGTGCCCTCACTCACTGCAGACTCTGTGTGGAGACCCTGGTGAAACTGGATGGACTCTAGGACTTTCTGATAGAGCCTTACTAGTTACCAATAGGAAGCCATCATTTTTGTAGGATGAGGACACTCTATGTCTGTAATTGGGAGATGTTCATATTGAATGTACTCTTGTATTATATGATTTACATTTTGTTTTATATTTCGTTTTGTACACGAAATAATGGTTTCATATGATGCCAAAGACATGGAATTATGCGCTTAAATACTTCTTCCTATTTTTGGAAGTGTTACATGTACTTAATAAAACTGCACATTGTATTTTTCATGAATTTACAAGACTTGTTTTTCCTTTGTTACTGGTCTTTAAAATACAATGTAATGGCGTGTTTGGTTTTTTTTAGGAAGTGGGCAGGTTTGATAAGTTTTAATTCTCTGCCATTAATTCTGATGCTAGAATACTGTCAAATATTAGATCCGTACTTGTGGTTACTGTAACCATAGTATCTACTAATGGGATAAGCTGTGTTGTAAACGGATGTGTTTTACATGTAAAGCTCTACAAGAGACCTAATGACTGTTGCTAAGCAAGTGACAAACATCACCTATTCATTATAAAGCTCGTTGTGTCACTAGACGCAGCAAGCACATATAAAGCTATTCCTGGTTTTTTTCATTAAGTTAATTCTATGGGCTTGCGTTAGCCCTTTCCACTACAGAAATTGACCACTGTTAACATCCGCATGGATATTGATCAAAATCGTATTAAATCTATATTCCGTCGTATAACTGCTCAGATTGCTGACCCAAAACTAGCCTTTCTTCCAGTAGAGCGGGTTTCGGTCAGATCACCAGATTCCTCTGGGTGTTTCAGACAGAATGAAGCAAGACTTTTTTGTTCTCAGACAAGGAATTTGAGTCAGCACACATGTACCCTGCAGGAGGGGGAAGTTTTTAAAGCTTCCTCAAAATGTTCTGTATTTCTATAATAAAGGGTCATTTGGAGTTGACGTCTCCACGGCCGCTCACAAGTCACCTTCCAGTTGGTTTGTAGTTTACAGCGGCCCATACTCATTAACTTTTTGGTTGAGCATGATGGGAGTTGTGATTTGCTGGGGAAGAGCTCTATAGTGTACAAATAATAATATGATGTAGCGGTAAGTCACTGTGCCTGCTGTCATGTCATTTTCTAATTTATAAAGTATATTACCAGGAAGGATACATTGAGATTTCTCTCGCTTTGCAGTATGTCCTGGGTTCAGGAACATTGGGCCCTATAACATTCTTAACGCTAATGTTAGCGGTTAAAAATTCCATTAGCGATTCGGATCTTGCGCTTTTCAGTGCCAGGTTACTGTACTTTGCGCTCCCCATGTTAAGTATAGGGAGTGCAAAGTGTTAGTTTTAGGATTACAAAGTCCTAATGCTAATTATGTCCCGCTGGGGTTTACTGAAAAGTTAGCACCAGGACCTAGCTGTGGATAACTGAATCCGCTGCTTAAAGATTGGTCAGCACCAGCTGGAAAAAAAACAATCACATTCACCGCTCATCCCGCGGCGAGAACGGTGGCTTGATCCGCTTCTACTTAGAAACATAGAAAATGTCGGCAGATAAGAACCTTTTGGCCCATCTAGTCTGCCCAATTACATGGATACTTTACCTGGATTTATCTTTTGTTTAGGATAGCCTTATGCCTATCCCATGCTTGCTTAAATTCAATTACTGTTTTGGCCTCTACCACTTCTACTGGAAGACTGTTCCATGTATCCACCACCCTCTCAGTAAAATAATGCTTTCTGATGTTACTTTTAAACCTTTGCCCCTCTAATCTAAGACTATGTCCTCTTGTTTTGCTACTTTGTTTCCGTTTAAATATACTCCCTTCCTCTACCTTGTGGATTCCCTTTACATATTTAAATGTTTCTATCATATCTCCTCTGTCTCGTCTTTTTTCCAAGCTGTACATGTTAAGATCATTAAGCCTTTCCTGGTAACTTTTCTCCTTCAGGCCGTACACCATTTTAGTAGCCCTTCTCTGAACTCTCTCTAAGATGTCTATATCCTTCTGGAGATACGGTCTCCAGTACTGCACACAGTACTCCAACTACTTGCCGCTGGGAGCAGAGGGAGATGGGATGGGGTGTCCCCCAGTCTCCCTTTGCGATCACTCCGCCGGCCTGCTGGATCTCGCAAGAGCTGAGATCCTGCAGGTCATATGACAGGCAGTGGAAGCCTCAATGGAGTCCTATGGAGGGGATGCTCACGGTGACGCTTATTGCTGGTTCGAGCATCGTGTTGCTGTGCAGGTTGCTGGATTAGCTCCTGCCCCGTAATATCACACTAAAACAGGGACCGTAAGGAGAAATTTGCAGGCGCAGGTTTTCCTCCTTTAGCGTCCCCGTTTTAGCGTGATTGTAATAGGACCCATTGAACTTTTACAGTAGGGTACACGAGGGACAATGCCATACAGTCAATATGTGATGCTGTGCATATCAGAAACCAAATTGACAGTTAATAGATGCTGTCTGACGCATTTATTGTATCCATTTTCCATTTACAAAAAAAATTCTGCACTCATTTAAAGAATAGTAAGTTTTGGAACTCCGTCTCCCACAGCACTCCGCCATCCATGTTAACTGAGCATCATGGGTAATGTAGTTCCAAAACATCTGGAGGTCCAAGTTTGCTTTTCCCTGCTCTAAGACAAAACATTACTCATAAAGGGAGACATGTAGCTGCAAGTTCTTCGAAATAGTGCTCTGGTTCCTAAATTCTTGGATTATCTGCTTACCTATACAGAAATATCTTTAGAACAGGGTCCAACATTGTAATAGGGACCAATCTTAACGCTAGCGTTAGCGCTCAGATATATGTGAGAGTTAGCGGTAGGTTAAGTGAGTTTAACGCATGCCCATATATTACATCCTTAATGCTCGGGGGTTAAATCCATTAACGCATTGGTGATTGCGTTAGTTTCCACAAGCTTACTGTACTTTGCGCTATATATACCTAACACGGGGAGTGCAAACAGTAATTAGTTACAGTTACAAGTATTTATAAAGCGCTAACAAGTTACAATAGCGTTAGGACTTTGTAATACTTTACCTTATTTATCCTAACGCTAACTACCGCACCGATGTGGTAATGAAAATGTTAACCAGAGCTCGCAGCTGGTGCTAACTGATTCTGCTTCTATAGTATCAGTTAGCGCCAGCCAAACCCTCCCCCCCAAAAATCCGACATTCACCTCTGATCCCGCGGCGAGAACGGTGGCCCGATCTGCCGTTTTTGGTCACCGGGAGCAGAGTGAGCCTGGGGACGAATAGTCATAAGTCTCCCTCTGCAGATCACTCCGCTGTCATGCAGCACATTCCTCCATATAGTCCTATGGACTCCAGGAGGTGATACTCCTGGCGTCGTAGCTGCTCTGCTGCGAGTATCAGGGAGGGTTAGCGCTGTGTTATAGGGCAGACTCCTGAATTAGTGCCTGGCCCGTAATATGGTGCTGAAACAGGGACGCTACAGGGAAACCTGCAGGCGCAGGATTTCCCCGTTAGCTTCCTGTTTTAGCGCCACTCAGGTAATAATGCCCACTGTGCGGGAATAAGACAAATAGAATATAAAGTTAATGTTATGTCACTACATTATAGAAAGTCACAAACAGCTGTATATTACACTACATAGAATAGGGGTAATCAACTCTGGCCCTCCTGATAATTTGGAACTACATTTCCCACAAGTCTCCATCAACCTTAAGAATGAGCATCATGGTATTGTATTTCCAAAACATTTGGAGTGGCAAGTTTGCTCACCCCTGATCTAGAGAATACCAAATAACATGAGAAAAATGTTATCTGCCTCCATACAGTGCACAACACGATGAAGATATAAGTGTTACGTAAATATATACACTATACAGAGGGTTTTGTTGGTGTGTTCAGCTCTTAGTTCACTACAATACATAGATTATATGAATGCAAGGCTCTATATGTCACTGTATATACCACAGGTATATTTGCGTGGGTGGCCAGAGCCATACTATGCTCTAGAGCAGGGCTGGGCACTTACGGCCCTCCAGATGTTTTGAAACTACATTTCCTGTGATGCTCGGCTGCTCATTAGGTTTGTAGAGCCTCAAGGGAAATGTAGTTTCAAAACATCTGGAGGGCCGTAAGTGCCCACCTCTGTTCTAGAGTAAGCAAAGACATGTATGTCTACCGTAGACTACATAATATACTGTATATAAGAGGGGCCCAAAAATGCATACGCACTTTAACAGTTGATATCTATACCCTTTTATAAAACCCATATTGAATTATGGCAGCAATGCGTAGTATTATGTTTCCTTTAAAGATATCAGTAGTCGCACCATTGTTGATGTCATCATGTGACCATCAGGAGGGAGTCAAAGAAAATGGCGGAGACACGCATGACTTTCGAGCAGCGCAAGACCATTTAAGTGGAATTGTAAATTTGAAAATGTGTGAAGTTCAACAGCAATGGCGACAGGAGTTTGGAACAGAACCATTCACACGACTAAAAATAATCGCACGCAGTGGTGATACGTTCGAAACCGATGGCGCTGGGTTTGATGTGCACAAGCAAAGATCTGGGAGGCGTCGCACAGAAACAAGTCCTGCTTCCTCGGATACAGTGTTGCAACAGTTTACATGTTCACCACAAAAGCTTGTGAAACAATGTGCACGTGACCCAGGAATTAGATCAAGTATACAACGTATTCTGAAGAGAGCACATTGGAAATTTTACATCCCGAGACTGTTACACGCCAGGACTGAAGATTACCCTGAAGGGAGAATGGAGTATTGTGAGTGGTTTCCACAAATGGTACATGAAGATGAGGACTTTGTACAGAAAATTGCGTGGACGGTCATCCAAGGGTTTAATTGGACCATTCTTTTTTGAAGGCCCATTCACTGGTCCAGTCTACCTCCACATGCTTCGCACATCCATTTTCCTGGCCGTTCGTGTGCTTTATGCGGATGAGCAATTTTACTTTTAGCAAGATGGCGCACCACCTCACTACCAGCGAGACGTAAGAGTCTATCTTGATGACATTCTGCCAGGATGTTAGATAGGAAGCAGAGGTGCTGATTAATTCCCTTAATATTCCCCCGGACTTAACATCCCTTGATTTCTATCTTTGGGAAACGCTACAAGAATGTGGTATACCGTAGAGCAGTGGTTCCCAACCGCGGTCCTCAAGTACCCCAACAGGTCAGGTTTTCCATGTATCCGAAGCACAGCACCGGTGATGTGATTTGCTGCTCAGTGATTGCAGGATTCAGTCTGCATTTCCCCAAGGTTATCTGTAAGACCTGGCCTGTTAGAGGTACTTAAGGACTGTGGTTGGGAACCACTGATGAAGAGAACCGCCTGCGCTGGCTGCTCTATAGAAGAAATTGAAATATCATGCAGAGCAATCCCTGTGGACACGCCTGTCAATGTTGTTCATACATTAGTGCGCCAAAATAAAAAGTGTCTGGATGATAATGGTGACCACTTTGAACACCTGATGTGATTGCATAATTCAAACATGATGTACAGCTGCCCTTTAATCTTTAAATAAATACAGTGCGGGAAAATTTTATTTGATCCTCTCCTGATTTTGTACGTTTGCCCACTGACAAAGAAATGATCAGTTTATGATTTTAATGGTAGGTTTATTCTAACAGTGAGAGACAGAATAACAACAAAAACATCCTGAAAAACACATTTCAAAAAAGTTGTAAATTGATTTGCATTTTAATGAGTGAAAGAAGTAGTTGACCCCTTCACAAAACATGACTTAGCACTTGGTGGAAAAACCCTTGTTGGCAATCACAGAGGTCAGATGTTTCTTGTAGTTGGCCACCAGGTTTGCACAAGTCTCTGGAGGGATTTTGACCCACTCCTCTTTGCAGATCCTCTCCAAGTCATTAAGGTTTCGTAGCTGATGTTTGGCATCTCGAACCTTCAGTTCCCTCCACAGATTTTCTATGGGATTAAGATCTGGAGACTGGCTAGGCCACTCCAGGACCTTAATGTGCTTCTTCTTGAACCACTTTTTTGTTGTCTTGACCGTGTGTTTTGGGTCATTGCCCTGTTGGAATACCCATCCACGACCCATTTTCAATGCCTTAGCTGAGGGAAGGAGGTTCTCACCCAAGATTTGATGGTACATGGCCCCCGTCCATCGTCCCTTTGATGCCGTGAAGTTGTCCCGTCCCCTCATCAGAGAAACACCCCCAAAGTATAATATTTTCACCTCCATGTTTGACGGTGGGGATGATGTTCTTGGGGTCATAGGCAGCATTCCCCTTCCTCCAAACACGGCAAGTTGAGTTTGTGCCTAAGAGCTCGAATTTGATCTCATCTGACCATAACACTTTCACTCAGTTCTCCTCTGTATTATTTCGAGGTTCATTGGCAAACTTCAGACATGTCTGTACACATGCTTCTTGAGCAGGAGGACCTTGCAGGCACTGCAGGATTTCAGTCCTTCACGACGTAGTGTGTTACCAATTGTTTTCTTGGTGACTATGGTCCCAGCTGCCTTGAGATCATTGACAAAATCCTCCCGTGTTGTTCTGGGCTGATTCCTCACCATTGTCATGATCAATGAAACTCCACGAGGTGAGATCTTGCATGGAGCCCCAGACCGAGGGAGATTGACAGTTATTTTGTGTTTCTTCCATTTGCGAATAATTGAACAAACTATTGTCACCTTCGCACCAAGCTGCCTGCCGATGGTCTTGCAGCCCATTCCAGCCTTGTGTAGGTCTACAATCTTGTCCCTGACATCCATGGACAGCTCTGTTCTTGGCCATTGTGGAGAGTTTAGAATCTGATCGATTGCTTCTGTGGTCAGGTGTTTTTTATACAGGTAGCAAGCTGAGATTAGGAGCAGTCCCTTTAAGAGAGTGCTCCTAATCACAGCTCGATACGCCTATAAAAGACACTTGGGAGCCAGAAATCTTGCTGATTGATTGGGGATCAAATACTCAATTCACTCATTAAAATACAAATCAATTTATAAATTTTTGGAAATGCATTTTTTGGATTTTGTTGTTGTTATTCTGTCTCTCACTCTTAGAATAAACCTACCATTAATATTATAGACTGATCATTTCTTTGTCAGTGAGCAAACGTACAAAATCAGCAGGGGATCAAATCATTTTTTCCCTCACTGTGTGCATCATTACATACTATACAGATATATAGGACTGCATGGTTATCGTGGACTCACTTCTCAGGTGATTGAAGCTAGGACCCAAGCAACCTCGATGCATTCTAGATGTGACTATTTTATTAGTCATCACAAAAATCTAATTTTAAGAATGTAGACTAAAATAATTAAAATTGATAATAAATAAATGTATCAAACAACCCCAGTGGAGCATGTTACTTGTCACTCCATCCTTTACTTGCGCTCCAGGCTGGCAGTCTCAGCATGTAAGGGGGAAAAAAAGGAAAAGAATATTGTTCTCAGGTTTCAGGTAACATGAAAACATGTAACAAGTCCGAACTAAAAAGGAGGCAGCTTCAAACAGTCCTGGGATCTGTAGGGAATTCCTTGTCAAATCCCACCATAAAGGCTTGTTGGATTCCGTCTGGACCGGCCAGGTGTCTGACTCTATCCAGGTGTTGAGGAAATAAAACCTACCAAGAAGAAAAAGCGAGACCAGACATATCACATTGATGAGACCTTGCAGGCCCCTTCCGAATGCCCTGTCCTAGAATTCACCTCCTATCCAGTGTCTCCTGGTTTTTGGAGAAAATGAAAAGGACACAAACACAATTTTTCAAGGAGGAGGAACGTTTATTTATTTTATTTATTTATTTATAAAGGATTTTACCAGGAAGGATACATTGAGATTTCTCTCGTTTTCAAGTATGTCCTGGGTTCAAGAAAATTGAACGTTGCTGTTAAAGTATGTTCCATGCAGATTGCAATCTTCATACCCAAAGAGTAACAGTATAGAACAAGAATGGTGGGATCATGTTCGGAGGAATCTGCTGCATTTTCCTCTATTATTTCATTTTTATTTTTCCTATTTTGTTTAAGGCTGGGGTCAGACTAACGCATTTTTAACGTGCGTTTAGGCGCACTTAATCGCGACCGCAGTAGCAGCAAATGACGGCCAATGACAGCCAATATACGAATGCACGCAAGCGGCAAACGAATGCATTTTTTCGAGAACGTTGAACCGCTAGTACTGACGTACAGAGTGTGCTGCGCCTGCATAGCGGCGTGTGTGCGTGATTAGGAGACGTCAGATGCTGCACATGTCCGGCCAACATAACGTCCAGACACCCAAAGTTTCCTGGTTTGGATCCGTAAAAAAATCACGCACGAAAATGCGCATCATATTGTTTTCACGCATTCCATAAAAAAATACGTCAATACGTTCGGACGCACTTTTTTATGGACGACACGAAAAATGCGTTCGTTTGACGCTAGCCTCAGGGACTAAATTCCAAATCATTTAGAAAAGTAACCAATGCTCCAGTAAACTTACCAAAGCCATTAACGTCTAGAGAATCAGTAGGTATACCAAAATTCATGTTGGGTTTTTTTTTCGAGTTGGCTGGCGTCTCAGACTTGGATTAGAGATGATATGAGAAGTCAGTGCTCACCTCAGCTGCTCACTGCCCATTTTACGTTTACAACTGCACATATTTTGATATGACTTAAGGGGTTATTTAGAGAGAGCCGATCTGGCCCCAAATGTCACCAAACAGGGAATTTCTCCGTACGGTGCCATTTCGGGGCCATTCGACTATTCAGAGAGCAGGCAGATCGCCAAACTTTGGCGAACTGCTAGCAAGTACGGGGCCTGTTTGAAGGCAGTGAAATTCCTCATAGAGAAGCAATGGTTAATCTATTCAGAGAACACAGAACAGCAGTGAAAAGCTGCCGAAGTGCCCTGCTGTTCGGTGTTTTCATTTGGCAGGATTATTCAGGCGAATCCCATAGGCTTCAAAAAATTTTGCCGAAAAAATCCCAAAAAATACATAAAAGATCCTAAAAAAATCTATAAATAAAGAGACATTGTACTGCAGATTAATATAATAAATGGTTTAGATATTGGATAAAAACAGGAATATTTTCACATTGAAACCTATGGTGTTCGCCTGAATAAACCTGTTGAATGAAACCACCGAACACCAGGGCATTTCTCTGACATTCCTATGCTGTTCGGTGTTCTCTGAACAGATTAACCATTGCTTCTCTATGGGGACTTTCACGGCCTTCGAACAGGCACCGTACTTGCTGGCAGTTTGCCAAAATTTGTGTGTGAACATATCAGAGCTCCACAGCAATAATCCTCACAGTAATGTGCGCCGTGTATTATGAGCATTCAGTGTTATATGGGAGCACTGACTTATGAGTAAGAGTAGTTAGAAAAAGAAACCGCAGAACCCGGGGGGGGGGGGTGACACCATGAGTTACCGCACCGGGTGACACCAACCCTAGTGACGCCACTGCTCCCGACCATGGTCAAAGTGTCTGATTGGTCAGGGTTCCGTCTAGTATCAAGTTATAGCCAATTATTTCCAAAATCTAAATTTAGAATAACTCTAAGGCCCCGTTCACACCTAGACGTTTTAACGAGCGTTCGTGTGCGCTTTAAAACGCATGAA
Source organism: Leptobrachium leishanense (assembly GCA_009667805.1). Classification (NCBI taxonomy): domain Eukaryota; kingdom Metazoa; phylum Chordata; class Amphibia; order Anura; family Megophryidae; genus Leptobrachium; species Leptobrachium leishanense. Next base: position 138,231,042 of record CM019066.1, on the reverse strand, counting down.
CGGGGAAATCCCATGCTTTGCTACTGGCCCCGTTTCCACCTAAGTGTTTCAAAGCGCGCAGGAACGCGCTTTAAAACGGCCGACGCAAAAAGAAGTCCAGGAGCTTCTTTTCGGGCATACAGCAGCGCGTTCGCGACCATAGACATAGCCGTGAATGCACTGCAATGCGCATTTGCGTGTTTTTCGTATGCGCGAACGCGCATAAAAAAAAAACACGGTTACAAATATTTATAAAGCACCAACAAGTTCCGTAGCGCTGAAATACTATAGGTAACATTTTGTACAATGTTGTACATTCTATAAAACGATGTACAAATGGTATATGTTGGAGGGCGATTGTAAAATAGATGGTATAGAAAAATAAAACTATTTCTATGGGGTTTTTTTTCTCCGTTAGGTCAATGGAACATGATATTGTATTTCTCAATGCTTTATAGTAATACTTTTGTGATGCACAATGTTTACATTATCTCCCGCCCTCATATCGCACACCATCAATGCAGTGTGTATTTGTCTGTAGAGTGGTCAGTTGCTGCAACTGCTGACATAACCGCAATATAAGTTCAATTATATTTGCCTACTTTTATGTCAGTACTATAGTACATTGTGCCCCCTAGAGGGTTAAAATGGTATATGCCTAAATGCTGCTATTCCTTTTTCAGGTATGTTCTTCCATTGAGTCACTATCAGGGTTATTCAGAGAGAGGTGAAAAGTAGGAGATTGGCTGGAGAATGGAAAACTGTAGGTCAAAATAGCCGATTTGGAACGTGAGATAAATGGGAGAATATTTCTGGTTTGGCTACTTTGACCTAGAATTTTCCATTCTCCAGCCATTCTCCTGCTTTTCACTTCTCTCTGAATAACCCTGTCAGTTGTTGTGATGGTGAAGATATATATTAATTTATAAAGTAATTTACCAGGAAGGATACATTGAGATTTCTCTCGTTTTCAAGTATGTCCTGGGTACAGATATGGGGAAGACTTGCCTTTTAGGTGGAAATTAAGATTGTAGGTAGCATTACCTGAATCCCCAACATAAGAATTGGTACATTGAGGACCTGTAATGGTCACCCAGTTCTGGTGGGGCAATGTTTGAGATCCCTGCCTAGTGCCTTAAAATATCTAATTATCTCTGCCACGTTCAACCAATAAATCCCAGGGCATAAGACAGATTCCATCAAGCTGTAGGTATGAGCGGCAGCGTTTGGACTTGATGGTTGTAACACTAAAAAATTCCCTTCCCATGAGTCTTGCAGGTAGAAAAGAAAAAAATTCACAAAAGCAAGCAGGGATGGATACTCTAGGTCAGGGATCTTAAACTCAGGCTAGATGTTTATTGCCTATAATTCCCATAATTGAGGGAAATAAATGGCCAGAGAATCAAGTTTAGGAACATCTGGGGGGGGGGATTGAGATTCCTGATCTAGGTGTTTGTGGAAAACAATCGCTGGGGTTACCATCTCGGCAATGTTCTCCTGGATACATAAAACTTCTACAAACTAATGAGTGATATATCAAATTGCTCCCCTGCAGTGTGTAGAATTATAATACAGCAGGAGCAGGGGTCAAGCCCAAAAAAAGAAGTGTGGGAACCCCATGATTTCTGCCTACCAATTATCACTATCATCTCACACTTTACAGAAACACACAAGCAAATCTGATAAATATATAAATATGGATTTTAGCAAAAATATGTAATACATCCTATATTGTGACTTAACAAAGAAAGATATAATTGAACACTTGCATACAAGGTTTATTGTGTGTAGGGCCAGTGGGAATTCAGTTCTCTCTACAAAAATAGTGGAAGAACTGCGTTCCCATGCGTTCCCCCTTGACTTGACTCCTATGCAAGAGGGAGATCAATTCACTGATTTAGACATTGTGCTTTCTTTCCATTGCGGCATAAGAATTCTTTCTTCTGCATGGATGGGTACTTTCAGGTATCATCCTGCACGTTGAAAATGTATGCGTATGCTGAAGATGTGTGAATCAAGGAAAATATGGGCGAGTTGGCAACACACATGGCTGAGATCACATCAAAGCCTATATAAGAGAGAGAATTGAGCAGATGCAGCATGGCTTTTCATACCAGTTACAGTTAAAAGTATTTATAAAGCGCCAACAATTCCTTAGCGCTGTACAATGGGAGAAACAGAATAACAAATATACATACACGCTACACACATGGAACAGAAGGTGAGGGTGAATAGGATATGTGAAGTAGCAGGGTGCATGTGGGCTGGGTGGGAGGATGGAGTAAGAAATGTACAGAGGGGGATTAGGGAGTGAGATAATAAACTTCTCTAAATGTGTTTTCAGAGACTTCTTGAAGGACTGAAAAGAGTGGGAGAGTCTAATGTTGTGGGGGTGGGGGTTCCATAGAAATGGGGCAGCTCAGGAGAAGTCCTGAAGGCGCGAGTTGGGGGTACGGGTCTGGGGTGTAAATAATATACCATTCTCTCTTGGAAATATAAGAATGAACACCCAAATGATGACAGCCAGTAGATTCCCATTTCTCCATCAAAGCCATGGGACTTGGTGTATACATTTTTTGCACAAAAATCCCAGTCTGATATGTTATAGCATTGTGTTTTTATTTTGCATACCTTTTTGCATAAAGCGCTGAAGCAACGCATTTCGAACATTTGAATTCCTGATAGACAGAACACGACAACAGCAGCAAGCGTCATTAGATTTCTGTCCTTTGATGGCAGTCACATTCTTATTTCACACAGCAGCACACAAATGATTACAAATTGACTCACACCGGGCAAGACATTCCAGGAATGGTTAAATGCGCACATGTAATGAAACGGAAAATAAAATCTTTAACTAATCACAAACAAGTGGTTCTAAGCATTGGCGATGTAGAGTAACACATGTTGGAAACAGATCCGTAATGTGATATCCTTTCCTTTTACACAGGGGCACATTATTTAGACAAAACATGAAGGGCCCTATCCTACAGTCAAAATGGGGACGCTTAGGGGAAAAATTTGCGTTTGCTAATCTCTCCCTAACGCCCCCATTTTACCTGTAGATTACGGGGCAGGCGCTGAATTCAGCAGTTCGCCCCGTAGCGACCACTAGAGTCCTGGATGCTCGGGAGCAGCACTAACGTGCCGTCCCAAGCATCCCCTCCATGGAGTCCATGGGACTCCATGGAGGCGTTTACTGCTGGGTCACATGACCAGCAGAATCTCGCTTCTCACGAGATCCTGCAGGTCGGCAGAGTGATCGCGGAGGGAGATTGAGAACTTTTTTCCCCAGTCTCACTCTACTCCCAGTGACTAGGAGCGGCAGATTGGGATGTCGTTCTTGCCGCGGAATGAGAGGTGAATATTTGTTTTTTTTGGGGGAGTTACAGCTGCCGCTAACTGATTCCGAACAGGGAGTTGCTCAGATTAAAAATAAGCCAAGCATTAAGTCTTTTGCGGCTCCCTAATACTTTCTCACTTTCAACTCAATCACGTTATTACAGAGGGTCTTATAATGTTGTAAGCGGTTACAGAATACTGACAGTGGCCATTTCTCGTTATACTCCGGCTCCGACTACAAAGTAGAGGAAGTCAAAATCCTGGCCAGAGCACCTCTCCAGTAAGTCTCTGGCCTTTTGGCCGTGGAGAAGCGAGTCAAATTCCGCTCAGCACATCCCTCCTATACAACTGTGGAGAAGCAAGTCTCGACTATACGAGAAGCGGGTTCAACCTAACCACCAGGTCACTGGTCTACAATCAAAGATGACTCAATCCCACTCGGAAGACGCCACCAGCGAGTGTTCTTGGGCAAGACACCTAACGATAAGGATGAACCTACCTCACAATATACTTGTACACCTCATAGATTGTAAATTCCCTTGGGAACCAGGTCCCGCTGAATCAGGTCATCATCCATGTGGGGTATTACAATGTATCAACCCTTTGTACACTGATCTTGTAAAGTGCTGCGGAATATGTGGCGCTTTATAAATAAAGGAGAATAATAAAAATAAATGATGTACAGTAAGGCTGGGGCAACACAGGCGCAGAAAGAACTTTCTCTTTCCACCCAGACCGTGCGATTGTGTGGGTGGTATATGGGTGTATGATACACTCATACACACTGCACATTACTGTGACTTTTATTGTTGTGGAGCTCTGTGATAAGTGAGGGTATGTTTTGATGGGAATGTTATGGTGTTTTTTTTGGGGGCAGGGGTGGTAATTCATCCATGGAGCTATGTCTGTCACCTATATCGTGAAAGCCATTTTCATGGTGACTAATGTGTAATGTTTGCTCAGTTTATAAAGCTAAGTGTTGCTTTTCACAGCCTCCAGTTGTGCAGAGAACAGGAAACTCAAATCTCAAAGATCCACACTGATACATTGTTTATCCAATGCCTATTTTAGTGAAAAGTATACTGTTACTGACTATGGGGGGGGGGGGGTCCTGAGATAAAGGGAATTGGTGATGGGAGAGCGGAGGTCCTAAGCCAGGATGAGTAAAAAAGAGCCATGAAAACAGTTTGCCAACTCTTCACACCTATTATGGGTGTATTTAAAATTTTTCTTCATTGTTTTTATTCCCATAGAAAAAAGATGATGACCCTATCACTAAGAAGAGCATAGACATTTCATTGCGGTGTGGACTTTCTGCATTATCTTGCAGACCTGTAAGCTAAGGCTAGGGTCAAACGAACGTATTATTCGCAGCGACAGTCAAAATGTGCGTCCGAACGCAGTGACGTATTTTTTTCACGGAATGCGCGAATACAGTCATACGATGCGCATTTTCGTGCGTGATTTGTTACGGATCCAAACCAGGAAACTTTGGGTGTCTGGACGTTATGTTGGCCGGACATGAGCAGCGTCTGACGTCTCCTAATCACGCACACACGCCGCTATGCGGACGCAGCGCACTCTGTACATCAGTACTAGCCGTTTCGTGCGGCCGTACTTCATATATTGGCCAACATTGCCCATCATTTGCTGCTACTGCGGCCGTGATTAAGAGCGCCTAAATGCACGTTAAAAATGCGTTAGTCTGACCCCAGCCTTAGAATTAATTGCTGTAATGAATGGAAAGTTATTGATGTGGAAATAGGTATTTTATATAAAGGACAGATTATTTGTTGTTTTTTATTATGTTTATGATTTCTGGTCAATTCAACAAAGCTGTTTATTATGTATAACCTAAGTTGTATAAGAAATATTTGTGTATATTCTGTCCAGTCTTCTGTCCTTTCATAATGGAGTAAACTGCTTTTGTGAGCAGGTTATGCTGCGTATATCTTACTGCATACAAAATCTGAACGGTTATCATATTTTAATACTTAAGGGCATATTCAGAGAGAGCCGATCTGGCCCCGAAATGTCACTGAACAGGGAATTTCTCCCTTACGGTGACATCTCAGGCTCATTCAGCTATTAAGAGAGCAGGCAGTTTGCCAAATTTTAGCGAACTGCCAGCAAGTACGGTGCCTGTTCGAAGGCAGTGAAATCCCCAAAGAGAAGCAATGGTTAATCTGTTCAGAGAACACCGGACAGCAGTGAAAAGTTTTAAAAAAAAAAGAGTTGCCGGCTGGGTGGAGTAGAGGTAGCATCGCTGTTCTGCGTGGAGAGAGCCTGTGGAGTTATGGGTTCAATCCCAGCAAGAGCACCTCTCCAGTAAGTGTCCTTGGGCAAAACACCTAACGGTACATACTCAGGACATACTTGAAAACGAGAGAAATCTCAATGTATCCTTCCTGGTAAAATCCTTTCTCAAAAAAAAAAAAAGAATTCGCCTGCTGTTCGGTGTTTTCATTTGGCAGGTTTTTCAGGCGAATCCCATAGGCTTCAATGTTAAAAATATTAAACCGTTTATTCTTTTAATCTGCAGTAAAAAGTCTCTTTATTTATAGATTTTTTTAGGATGTTTTAAGCATTTTTCTAGGGATGTGCATATCCGAACAAATTTCCGAGCCAAAAGGAAATCTTTTCGGAATTTTCGAATGGACTAGAAATGTGGAAATTCATTTTCGTTCCATTCGTAATTTCGGCTCCATTCCTGATTTCGGTTCCATTTCAGTAATTTCGGACAACGTATTTTTTGGTTATATCGCTGATACTGTAATTTTGTATCATTCCCATCTCAATGTATCCTTCTTGTAAAACCAGAGAAATCTCAATGTATCCTTCTTGTAAAACCAGAGAAATCTCAATGTATCCTTCCTGGAAAACCAGAGAAATCTCAATGTATCCTTCTTGTAAAACCAGAGAAATCTCAATGTATCCTTCTTGTAAAACCAGAGAAATCTCAATGTATCCTTCTTGTAAAACCAGAGAAATCTCAATGTATCCTTCCCGGGAAACCAGAGAAATCTCAATGTATCCTTCTTGTAAACCATGAGAAATCTCAATGTATCCTTCTTGTAAAACATGAGAAATCTCAATGTATCCTTCTTGTAAAACCAGAGAAATCTCAATGTATCCTTCCTGGAAAACCAGAGAAATCTCAATGTATCCTTCTAGTAAAACCAGAGAAATCTCAATGTATCCTTCCCGGGAAACCAGAGAAATCTCAATGTATCCTTCTTGTAAAACATGAGAAATCTCAATGGCAGAATTATCGTATCGACAGAATTATCGTATTGACAGAAATATCGGATCCGAAAAACCATTAGTTTACGTCAAAACAAATAGACACTTTGAAACGAGGAGAACAGATGTTCTGAAAAACACGAAAATTTCCGAAATTACAAAAAAAAGTCGATACGAAAAACGAAACTAAAACTAAACGAACCGAAACAGAAATCGGCCGAAACGAGCCAAAACGAAAATTTACAAAATCCGAACGAACCGAACCGAATCGAACGGAAAAAAAAATCGGTGCACAAGACAACATTTTTCGAGATTTTTGTAGTCAAATTTTTTTTTAAAAGCGATTTCAGTGTTAAGGGCAGCACCAAGACTAAATACACCCTTGATTAATCATTATTATTGCTTCTTTTGAATGAAGAGGGTTTCAGTTGTGGTCATTATGACATGTTGGAAAGATTATATTGGATTGTGTGTGAAGATGTATGTCTGACACGTGAATGTTGCAGAGCTCGTGTTCATTATCTAACAGATCCACGAGCTCTGAGTCTCCAGGGAATCCCAGGCAGAACTTCATTTCAAAGGCCAGATCTGTAAAAAAAACAGCAAAAATGGATGGATCTTTGATTTTTCCAGACTCTGGCGTTTTTCTAATTTACTACAGCATTTTCTCATCCAAGCTGACCTCTCACCACTTAACTCACAACTTCCCTGGTTAAATCTTTCCCAGCCAGAGGCAAGGGATACACTTAGAGTGGAAAAATATTAACCTGTTCACTGCCAGAAGAGTCTCGTGTCAATCTGACCGGGTAAAGATTAGACTTGGGCTGTCAAACTGATGGCCCCCCAGAAGTTGATGCCTAAATTTCCTGGAATTCTTTTAATATAATAGATAGCTAGGGAATCATGGGAGTTGTAGTTCAGAAACATTTGGAGGGCCAGAGTTTGACAGCCCTGGATTAGACTGTCTGCTTTATATCCTTCAGATTGTGAGCTGTAGGTCCCCTCTACTCCCCTTGTCATCTCAAATATGTCTGCCTTTTTGCTTGTCCATGTTATAACAAATTCTTTTTGATCTGTGCTTTATGTTTCTGTTATTGTCTCTCACCGTTTCCTATCCCTGTTCTGTCCCTGTCCGTGTACATGGCTTTGGGTGCAGAAGATCACGATATGCAAGGAATAAATATAAAATTTCTAAAGTTCCAAAAGTGGCACAATAAAGCCTCAACTGTACAAATGTACGCAGACGACACTGTAATCTATACCAGCAAACCAAATCTCCCGCAGCTGGAGGCCGTGCTGCAAGAACAATTCAGAGGTTGAAAAGTGGATCAAACACAACAAACCTTTTCTAAATACTGACAAAACTGTAACGATGCTCTTTGGAACAAAACCTAAACTACACAAATTGCAAAATCCCCATCTATGTGTTGGGACAAAATCAAATGGCCCGCTGACCACAGTCACTTCTCTCAAATATCTAGGTATGTGGTTGGACCCTAATCTATCCTTTGGCCCCCACATCGAAAAACTGTCATCAAAACTTTACCCCAAACTAGGTGCCCTGTACAGAAACAAATCCTGCTTGAACCCCACGGTAAGAAAGCAGATTGTACAACAAATGCTTATGCCGGCTATTGAATACGGAGATGTAGTGTATGCAGCCGCCCCACAAACACACCTCCAGAAACTTACTACATTGTATAACTCATTCTGCCGCTTTGTGCTACAATGTAACTACATGACCCACCATTGTGACATGTTAAAAGAGCTAAACTGGCCGTCGCTGGAGTCTAAACGTACCCTTCACATTTCCAGCCTGGTGTTTAACAGATTTTCTGGGAAGCTACCACCCTACCTGAATAGGCTGCTTCATCCAGCAGTTCCCTCATCCTATAACCTCCGATCCAGGATCAGCATCTTACTTGCAATACCACAATACAAAAAGACAGTGGCTCGATCCTCATTTTCCTACAGAGCACCACAATTATGGACGCCAGACGCCATCAAATCTTCGCACAGTCTTAAGTCACTCAAGAGCTCCCTATTAACATACCTCAATACAGAATGCACCTGTAAACATGTAACATAATGACTATTTCCTACATATTTATTTTCTGTTAATATGTATATTTGTGTTATTATTAATGTCTTGCATTTTATTACTTTGTATTTCTGTAACAACTGTGACATTTTAATGTTCTTGAACCCAGGACGTACTTGAAAACGAGAGAAATCTCAATGTATCCTTCCTGGTAAAATACTTTGCAAATAAATAAATAAAGCCGTAAGATCCTCTTGCTCATTGCACCACATGTATAACCAGGCCCACACTTTGTGCAGACCAGGCTGGGCAAACCACATCAAAGCACTTTCTAACTAATGTAGTGTTACATGTTTTTCTCATATACCTTAGAGGAGCTTAAAAACATGATCTTACATTACTAAGGTTAGTTCACTCCATGGCGTCCTCAGCTGTATCCAGTTATGTTGTAATATGGAGTATAAGAGTTTAGTGCTAAAGGGTCACTCTACACACCTTGACCACTTCACCGTTTTGAAGTGGTCAGCATTCATGGAGTCCCCCTCTCCCCCGGTGCTGCGCGAAGAGGAGGAGTTTCTTACACACACGCATGCACGCACACACACGTCACTAGCCAGCAAGGATTTTAAATCTTCTTACTGCCGGACACCATCTCAATCACCAGTGATGACAGCACACAGAACATCACTGACATCATCCTCTTTCAGGTCACTCACAATAGCGAGAGTCCTGAAAGAAGGAGTCGATGGATTGCGTCTGCGTGAGAGTGTTTGTCACGGTGGTGCATCAGGGAGGGTGCAGGAATGTTTTTATTTTTGACTTGCTTCTCAACGGCCAAAGGCCAGAGACGTTATCACTGGACTCCATAGCCGATATTGTGCAGTAGGCAAGTATGTACCATTAGGTGTCTTGCCCAAGGACAGTTACTGGGGAGGTGCTCTGGCCGGGATTCAAACCTGGGTCTCCACGGTTCCAGCTGGTAACATTGTACAATTCCAATTATTTATAAACATATTCTGCAGCTCTGTACAATGGGTTGGACAAACCAAGCATAACATCAACAAATACTTTTGACACAGGGAACGGTAGGAAAGAGGGCCCCGCTCAAGTGATCTTACAATCCAAGAGGAAGGAGGTGAAACACAAGGTGAGGGCCAGGGGAACTGTAACTACCACATTTCTTAATCAGCGTCAGTCCTATGGACTCCAGGAGCAAATACGAGTGGTGGCACCTCTACTGGCATCTATGAGTGACTCTCAAACATTCTGACTTGAGCCGCTAATACAGAGCTATTAATAGAGATCCACAAATGGATAACGGCTCACGCACAAGTTATCCACTAGAAAGTCACTATTAAAGGGCCCAGTGACTTTCTAACTCAAAGCCAAGTCTTACTCCTATCAAGCACACATCTAATTGAATAAAGTTCTCTAAACTTCAGCATCTCTAATTTATTATCTCTTTCACGATTCTTTTAATTAAAAATAAGTTGGATCCCTCCACCACTTGATAATCTCGGCCAGTATGGGCATGAAGGAAAAGAAGCCCGAGGTGGAAATGTATTAAAGGTTTTGGCCCAATCTTGTAATTTCATTATCATTGTTCAACAATTCTCTGCTTAGGGATTAAGCTCACAATGATTGTACAAAAAAGAAACAAACAGGGTTATTCAAAGAGAATCGAAAAGTCACTGCACGTTCGGTGACTTTTCGTTCTCTTCAATTCGGTGCGATTTGGCGATTTCGGCGACCCTGTGGTGTATTCAGCAAGCACCACAGGTCCGTCGTAGTGCAGAGAAAAGCTGCCGAAAAGCTGCCGAACACTCAAAGCAAAACACAGGCGAATGCACACCGAAACCCGCAAAAACATCTGGATTAACCCCGCCGAACACGCCGGTGAAACCCGAGCAGGAGCCGATCACAGCGCAGAGCAGCTGCCGTAAAAATCCAACACCGCAGACGAATGGAGTGAAAAAAAAACAGTTTGCTTGAATGTTTGAAAAGTGAAACGCTGTTTGCAAACAAACTACTGAGTGAAAATGTTGGAAATTTACATATGCGGTCCAATGAATGATAATAAAAAGGGCTGTTACAGAAAAAAGAAAAATGTTTAAAAAAAATAAAACAAAATCGGATTTTTTTTTCCAAAAAATCCCCAAAAAATGCTTAAAAGATCCTAAAAAAATCTATAAATAAAGAAACTTTTTACTGCAGAATATTATAATAAACGGTTTATTAGATATTGAATTAAAACGGCAATATTTTTGACATTAAAGCCTATGGGATTCGCCTGAATAAACCTGTCGAACGAAGCAACCGAATGGCAGGACATTTCGGCAACTATTCACTGCTGGTTTTTGTTCTCTGAATAGACGAAGCTATAGGGATTTCACCTCCCTCGAACAGGCACTGAACAGGCACCGTATGTGCAGGCAATTCGCCAACATTTGGTGACCTGCCTGCTCTCTGACCAGCCGAATGGCCAGGAAAGGTAACCGAACGCTGAATTTCAGGGTTCGGTTACCTTTCGGCCCCAATTCGGATCTCTTTGAATAACCCTGAAAGACTACGCAATACAAATAGAACTTATTTTTTAGTTATCGTACGGATTGAAAAGCACATCCAAGAGGTGACTTGGCCAAGTCGGACACACCATAAAGGTGTCACAGCTTAGCAGTCCACAGACTGTTCCATGGATGTTGTTTTCTCTTATAAACACAAGAGTGCTTGAACACTACATAGGCTTTCCTATGCTCTTTGTAATACGACTTTTGGCCTTAAGTTAGAACACAAAATTTTAATGTGTCATAAATCATGCCTACATGGGCTGCAGCTTGAAAAAGAAAAAAATGGTTTCAGGTTGAAGGTTTTTCGCATCACTAAATCTTTAGAATGTTTGGTTTGTGTGGGTTTCAGCAACTTAATATGGTGCTCCAGTCCACCTAGGGAGACCCGTCATTATAGCCTATTAATTTTTCCCACACTTCACGCACATGTAACAAGGGTTTCTTCGCTCTCTGTTTGACATCTAAGTGTTACCATATGTGAGGTCCCTCAATGATTGCTTGGACTTAACATAAGCTTCTGATCAAGGGACACACATTGCGTCTTGGACTTCCACGTGTGCTGGACATTTTTTTACATGGAGGTCCATTTATCAAACTTCACAGTGGGAGAGTCTGTCCGAGAATATTTTGCTCAGCATTTCATTCCTCCAACATTTTTCAAAGCATCCATTTATAAAAATGAGAAAAACAACCTGTGACTGGCAGGAATTTAAAGGGTGAAGGTGAATACAATGATGACCCAGGGGTTCAGTATTCCCAAACAACTATTCCAGTGTTACAGGCATCTATATTACTGTGCTTGTGGCCTCCTCAGCAATTTCCCATTATTATTCTTCCAAGGGTCATTTTACTGGTTTTGCTTTTTTTATTCTTTACGTAAACGTTAATAAATGCAGTCTGGTAAAAACAGCTTTTTAGCAAAAGAAACTATTTATATATTTTCTACCAATAAGACGTTTTTCCTATATATTCCACAACCTTCAGGAATCCGCAGATTCAGCTTTCTACTACTACTACTCTTACTTATTCACTGTAAGGATTGCAGGGTTTCCATTGGTCTGTGAGGGGGAAGAGGACTGATATCATGTTACAGAGTTTTGAGAAGTTAAGACAGAAAGCCAAGTTGCCAAACACAAAAGAGTCACTTACGTCTCTATATTTCAGGTAAAAATGTAAATAGTTTCATTATTTGGTAAACCTTTTCACAGATTTAACCCTTCACTGCTGAGCCATTTCACGTCTTAAAAAAACACGTTTTTATTTTTTTAGTTATATTGGGGTTTTTTGGGGGTTTTCTTTTACATTAAACATGGTCATGTTTGGTATCATTGGAAAGGCCATGCTCTGGCCTTTCTAATGATACCAAACATGACCCTGCTAGCTGCCAACAGTCGGGAGATATTAGGGTTCAAAGGAACCCCCTATCTCCACCCCATCTTTCCTTTGGAGTCAATGAGGACGTTCCTCACACGTCCTCAGCAGTGAAAGGGTTAAAAGAATCATGATGTGGTTGGTAGTAGAATGCATTTAGTGTATAAATGAATACTGCAGGAATAAATCTTTTAAGTTATTGAGACCTCACCTCATCCTAATGCCCAGGCTCCTTAGGGCACTATCACCTGTTGTGAGCTAACCCTAGCGTCAGCATGTTGGAGTTAACGCCAGGTAAATTCAGTCTAGCGCCGGACCAACAGATCGTTTGCCTCTCGTCACAAATGGAGAAAACCACTTAGCGAGCGGTAATTTGTGAGTCGTAGCGCAAGCTTACTGTACTTAACATGGGGAGCGCTAGAGAGCACTTGCTCCATTGTAACCAACAGTTCATTTGGTCCCGGCGCTAATATCTACACATACGCTAATTTAAAAAATTTCCCTGCTGCTCAACCCTGGTGTTAACTGACATTAAAGGAGCAAAAAAGGGGGGAAACGATCGTAGCACCAAATTAACAGGCAAATAAAAAGCAATTGAAAGGAATGCAGCACAGGTGTTCTCTTGGTCCCATACACCATAGTAATGGATCTGGTCAGCAATGTCGCTGCTGTTGCAGTAGGCTCTATTATGATATATATGTATCCTTTATCCACATATATCCTAATTCTAATATATTGCCTAAATTTCAACATTTTGTGCTGGGTGTTATTCATAGTATGTAAGCGGTTGATTATTAGGGTAACAGTTTAGACCATGTTTAAAGGGACCCATGGATAAGTCTTGCCCTGAAACATGTATTATTTATATGCTGCAGCAGGGAAATTATTGTCGCACACCTGGCCTTCCTTTTGGATCTATTAAATGCAGTGTAATGATTCTACATGCTGTTGGGTGGCATTTATCATGCAATGTCCATCAGCCTTAATATACAGTATGTGTGCATCAAAACATGGATAATACGGCCACCTTGGAGAATTTTAATAATGCAGGGGCTCTTCGCTGGATGTGTTGTGTTCATACTTATACAAGCTTGTGAGGGCAGGGGATAGGTATGGCCCGGCTCTCTGCACTGGAAAACAACGGTTCTATCCTGTACACAACTGCATTAGCGCTGGGTCTCAGCCTGGGTCTTAGCGTTTCCCTAGCACGCGCTAAACGACCTTGTACACAGACTAATGCAGCCAAGGTGATCTGTTGATGGTTCGTCAGATGCTACATTTTAGCAGCTCGTGCTAGATTTTTCATGCAGCGTTGGCGTTTTATCGCAACCAGGTGATAGGGCCCTTAGTACTCTTTACATCCTACCATGCCTTCCACCTAATTAATAGCCTCTTGGCCCCTAATCTTTTACAGCACACCTGCCATACTTATCCACCATCTTGGTCAGCGCCTTGGCACAGCAAACTAAGGTCCAATCAGAGCTGCTGATATTTAGCAGTCAGGTAAGATAAAAGGAGCTGATGGTATCCAGGAGTAAGCATAATGGATCAGAAGGCCACTCAAGCTATGACAGTGGAGGAGCAGGCTGGAAGGGGTGACCATGGGCAAATTGGTTAAAGGTGATAGCAAGCAATGTCCGAGGGCTCCTGCTAGGAGAACTGCCCACCAAACCTATTGGGGTAGCCTCCATGATGCCTCCCTTCTACAGGCTGAGATGCATTAGCACTCATGTATGGAGCTACAAAAGCCCTGATTTCGACTATTTAAGCATCGCAACCACCATTAAACAGACACTTAAGGGGTTATTCAGAGACCACCGAAATTTCACCAAAATGTCGGTGCTCTCTCGTTCGGCGCACTTCTGTGCGCTTCAGCAATTCCAATTTGCTCGCCCTGTGCGAGCGCCGCCCATCAGCCCTCTGTAGACAGCTGACGATCCGCCGAACTGACCACTGCAGGCTGCCAATCAGCTGCTGAATGCCGCTGAAAATAGACGATCAGGCGACATTCTCTGCTATTTAAAAAAAGATGTTTAAAACGATGAAAAGAATAAGAAAAGATCCTACAAAAAAATAATAAAACGATCTGTGGCAGAATAAAAAATGGCATTAAAAAAGAAAAAAAAAATTGCCCGAAAAAATCCGGAAAAAATTACAAAAAAATTCTATTCTAAAAAATAAATAAATCTTAAGACTTTTTGCTGCATAACAGTTGAATAAAAAAAAAAAACGATAATATTTTTTTACATTGAATCCTATGGGATTTGCCTGTTTAAACCAGTCAAACTGAACCACCGAAAATCAGGGCATTTCAATGACGCTTTGGTGCAGTTCGGCGTTCTCTGAATAGATTAGATAGACTTCTCTATGGGACAATTTCACTGCATGGTATTTAGCTGACAACTCACTGGTATTTGGCGAATTGACAGCTTTCTGAATAGCCACGAAATTGCACTGTATGGTGAAATTCACCGTTGGTGAAATTCGGTGGCAAGTTCGGCTCCTATTGAATAACCCCTTTAGTCCTCCTGAAAACTGGATGGCAGCCTAGGACTAAGGGAAAACTGTCAGGGTTATTCAAAGAGAGCCGATCTGGCCCCGAAAGGTAACCGAACACTGAAATTCAGCGTTCGGTTACCTTTCCGGACATTCGGCTATTCAGAGAGCAGGCAGTTCGCCAAATGTTGGCGAATTGCCTGCACATACGGTGCCTGTTCCCCAATCCCCATAGAGAAGCAATGCTTCGTCTTTTCAGAGAACACAAAACAGCAGGGAAAAGTTGCTGAAATGCCCTGCTGTTCGGTGGTTTCATTCGACAGATTTATTCAGGCGAATCCCATGGGCTTCAATGTTAAAAATATTCCTGTTTTAATACAATATCTAATAAACCGTTTATTATTTTATTCTGCAGTAAAAAGTCTCTTTATTTATAGATTTTTTAGGATCTTTTAGGCATTTTTTGGGAGTTTTTTGGCAAGCTTTTTTCCCTGTTTTTTTTCTAAATCTTTTTTCTGTAACAGCCCTTTTTATTATCATTCATTGGATCTTATATGTAAATTTCAAATATTTCCGTTCAGTAGTTTTTTGCAAACAGCGTTTTAATTTTCAAATTTACAAGCAAACTGGTTTTTTTTTCACCTCTTTCGTCTGCGTGTCGGCTTTTTCCAGCGGCTGTTCTGCACTGTGATCGGCAGCTATTCGGGTTTCTAAAGCGTGTTCCGCGGGGTTAATCCAACTGTTTCTGCGGGTTTCGGTGAGTGTTTGGTGAGTGTTCGGCGGGTTTTGCAGTGAGTGTTCTGCGGGTTTGCGCTGAGTTTTCCCTGCACTACGGCGGGCCCTGCGGTGCTTGCTGAATACACCACAGGGTCATCGAATTAGGATCGCCGAATCGCCCCAAAGTGCAGGGAACGAAAAGTCACCGAACGATGGTGACTTTTTGATTCTCTTTGAATAACCCTGTATGTGTCAATTGGTCAAACCATGTGACTTGGCTGGCCTGGTTATACGGCTGTTAGTGTTTTGAAATGTGTAAATGGTTTCAAACAAAGGATCATTATATTGAAAAAATTACCTGTTGAACAGAATAGAAGAGTGTGTTGTAAGTCTTAAAATTAACCTTAAATGTTGTACAGAGTAATCATTATAAGAGCATAGATATGTATATACTCCACACTCCACCCAGATTAATCCCACTTTACAAACCACAGAAATAAACACTGGCAGGGCAGCTAACATAGATTTTTAAATATATTTCCAAGAAGATGATGTCACTGGGGAATCACATCGCCACGTTGTGCTAGGTATATCACTGTACTGTCAGGAAGCCTGCTGAGCAAATTTAGCCTTGTGTATATTTGGAGAAGAACTTATTCAACAAACAGTGCTGCTTCAGATCATACAATAACTGGCGCGGCCCCAGAGCTCCCAAATGAGGTCACTTCCCCATTTTTGGGCAGGCAGCTGGGGAAGAGGTGGTTGTGTAAGTTGTATCTAGAAGGCTGGCAGGAAGCGAATACCTCCCAGATGGATACAGGAACCCCAGAGGTCATGAGAAAGCAACGAACCCGCCATGCAGCTTGCAGCACGTCCAGCCATTCCCAGAGGGCTAGACACACGAAGGGGCTATTCCCAGTCCTCACATCCCACACATGCCTCCTCTCTGCTTCTAATCTTCTGCACTTTCCTGGACTGAGAGCGACAATCAGTGTGAAAAGAAGCAAAAACATGGAACACAAGAAGATAAACAATTCGAACAATCAGCCTTAGGCTGGGGTCAGACCAGCGCATTTTTAACGTGCGTTCTGGCGCACTTAATCACGGCCGCACTAGCAGAAAATGACGGGCAATGACAGCCAATATACGAAGTACGGTCGCACGAAAGTCCGGCCGCGCAACACAAGTGGAAAATGAACGCATTTTTTCGAGAACCTCTAGTACGGACGTACAGAGTGCGCTGCGCCCGCTAGCGGTGTGTGTGTGTGATTTGGAGACGTCAGACCCTGCTCATGTCCGGCCAACATAACGTCCAGACACAAAAAGTTTCCTGGTTTGGATTCGTAAAACATCACGCACGAAAATGCGCATCGTATGACCGTTTTCGCATATTCCGTGAAAAAATACATCAATGCGTTCGGACGCACTTTTTTACGTTCGCGTGTAAAAATGCTTTCGTTTGACCCTAGCCATAAAGTCAGAAGAGAATCACAAAAAAGCCAGGACAGCACACATACAGTATAGGGGTTATTCACAGAGCACTGAAATGTCGCCGACATTTCGGTGCTCTGTCGTTCCCCACACTTCAGGGAATCAAATTTCCCCACCCTGCGATGAATTTAGCATTAACCGCAGGGTCCCCCAAAGTGCAGGGAATCGACCGCCAACCTGCCGCAAACCCGTCGCCTGCACCCACCAACCCGCCGGACATCCACCGCAAACACGCCGGAGGGCCGCCAAACGCAGTCGACAAGCCGCCGAGCACAGCGCAAACCAGCTGTCAGAAAAAGCCGACAAGCCACTGGAGAGGTAAAATAAAAAAAATACGATTGAAAGTGTTAAGATTGAAACGCTGTTTGCAAAAAGACTGCTGAAGGAAAATGTCTGGAATTTACATATAAGATCCTATGAATGATAATAAAAAGGGCTGTTACAGAAAAAAGAAAAAAAATGCTGAAAAAAACTCGAAAAATTCCTTAAAAAATCAATAAATAAAGAGTAATTTTAGTGCAGAATAAAATAATAAATGGTTTATTAGATATTCGATTAAAACAGGAATATTTTTAACATTGATGCCAGGGGGGTTCGCCTGAATAAACCAGCCGTATGAAAGCACCGAACAGCAGGGCACTTCGGCAAATGCAACTGCTGATTAACTGCTGATCGGTGTTCTCTGAATAGATTAACCATTGCTTCTCTATGGGGGATTTCACTGCCTTTGAACAGTCATTTGGCGAACTTTCTGCTCTCTGAATAGTCGAATGGCCCCGAAATGTCACTGTATGGGGAAATTCCCTGTTCGGTGCCAGGTCGGCTCTCTCTGAATAACCCCTTATATCTATATAGGCAATAAAATATTACTAACACACACGGCTTTGTACAAATAGTAATACTAATTGCATACTGCTTTTTGTCTTTGATGAACATTATCCACTTAGGACATGTCATTATAGTGGATTCATAATATCAGTTTAGGGGTACCCTATTGGGCCCTATTCCAAGGTTTGTGTTAACTTAACCAGAGCCATTGAAGTCTATGGAGTTGTTGGGCTAAATTACAATCCTCACGTTAAAAGGGGGGCGCTAGGGAGAAAGAACTGCGACCACAGTTTCCTCCATAGCGCCCCCGTTTTAACGGGAGATTACAATGCAGGCGCTTAAAAAGCTGCCTGCATTGTTACCGGTCACTAACCCCGGGATGCGCGCAGCAGCCGTGAGTTCCGCCGTGCGCATCCTCTCAATGGAGTCAATAGGACTCCATTGAGTTTCCCCCTGCCGGTCACATGACCTGCCGGATCTCGCCTCACGAGATCCGGCAGGTCGGCGTACTGACCTGCAGGGAGAGACTGGGGGACTTTTTCCCCCAGTCTCTCCCTCTTTTCGTGGTGAAAGAGGAGGCGGACGGAGCCGTGGTCCTCGTAGCGGGATACTAGGTGAGTATCTGATTTTGGGGGGGGTTTCTGCTGGTGCTAATGGATTCTGCACCAGCGGAATCCGTTAGCACCAGGTCCAGGCTGTGGTTAACATTTTGGTAACCACAGCCAGACGTTAATCAGCGCTAGGACTCTGTAATCCTAACGCTGATTAACACTTTGTGCTCCACATGTTAAGTATAGAGAGCGCAAAGTAGTACAGTAACCTCGCGCTGAAAAGCGCAAGATACCAATCGTAAACGGGTTATTTAACCCGCTAGCGTTTGGATTGTAATTTGTGGTGGCCATGAGGGCTAACGTTAACGCTCACGCAGGTAAGCGCTAATGTTAGCACCAAGATTGTAATGTGGCCCGTTCAGTTTACAACAGCTTTGGTTAACTTTACACCAACCTTGGAATAGGGTCCTCTGCGTTGAGTACATCATGACCCTGCAGATTGTTCTTAATTTGGAAGCCATACTTATTGGCCATGCCTGCTTCAGAATGATGGTAAGTACAGTCCCTAGCAAGTGTTGCACGTGACATATCTTAGATTCCCTTGTGTTACATATTTAAGTTTAAGCTTACTTCAGGAGTACTCATCCATGGCCCTCCACATGTTTTGGAACTACGTCTTGTATGATACTCAGTCACTCATTAGGTTGGCTGAGCCTCATGGGAAATGTAGTTCCAAAGTCAGGGGTCATGTCAAGGGGTAACACGAAGGAACACATTTCCTACACAATTTTTGCAGAGGGAACTGAGTTCCCATTGGACCCGCACACTATAAGGCCGGGGGCACACGGGCGCACTCAGAGTGGAAGGAACGTCCGTGAGAGTGGACGCTCCTTCCACTCAACGCCCGCTTGCCTCCCCTCAGCGCTGCAAAGCGAGATCCTCCTATGGAGGATCGCGCTTTGCAGCCCCGTCGACGCGCATCCTAGCGCATCGACGGGGAGGCTTTCTAGGTGGACACTTGCTGCGCGTGCACTTCGTGCTCACGCACAAGTGTGTGACCGGCCCCGTCGCAGTGTCACATGGCTGCGACGGGCGACGGTAAGTGCGTGTCCACGGGCACACTAGGTGCGTTCGTGTGCACCCGCCTAATCCTTGTATTCAGATACTGAATCAGATTTTGTGCATGTTAAGTCACAACAAATATAGGATTTATCATATATTTTTGCTAAAATCAACAAATATATATATATATATATACACAGATGTACCTGTGTGTACTGAAACGTCGAAAGAGAAAGAATAAAGATAATTTTTTTTGCATCAACTAAGTCTCCGTGTTGCGGGATCTCGGATGTTTGTATATGGAGGTGACCTCTTCCCAGCACCGGGGCACGAGTACCTGTAAGTAGGAGTGCGGAGACCGTGGAGAAGTATATATACACAGAGATATATTTATTTATTTATTTATTTATAAAGGATTTTACCAATAAATAAATATATCCAATCTAGGTGCATGTTTGTGTTAAATGCAAGATGATATTTGTTAATTGGGGGACAGAAATCTGGTTGAGTTCCCAAACTTCTTTTTTTTAGGACCTGACCCCTGGCCAAGGTGGACTCTCACACCCACCTTTCCAGGGATTATGTGGAATCAAGTGTTGTGTTTCAACATGCAATTATATGAGTCCAAGGGTCTTCAAGATACATTTTTTGCAGACATAATTCCTTCATGCCTCACCTTCAGATCTCATTTTCATGCCAAACCCAGCACTGTTTGCTGCATCTGTCAAAGTGCACACAAAGGAGCTCTGTAGGCAAAGCAAGTCTTTACGTAACATATAAATCAGGGGTCTCAAACTCTGGCCAACCCACAAGAATCTGAACTACTTCTCAGGCCATTTAATGCATTCAAGGAATTCTGGGAATTGTAGGCCATCAAAATCTGTGGAGCCAGAGTTAGAGATCCTTGATGTAAATGGTTTTCGCAATTCCCTTTATTCCCTCTGTAGCGAATTGCTTTGTACATTATTTTAATCTCATGTTTTTGTCCTCTCTTTATTAAACTGATTACATGTTACCTTGTTACAAAGAGTGACAATGCTCACCAGTACCTTACTGAAAAAGCAACTTATTCTCAGACCATGAGGTCTAGTTTACGGTGTCTTTTTTTTTTTTGCATTGTTTTTAATTTTGCCTTGATCAGAAAGTAGTCTTAACCCTAAGCATTGACAAATGCAATTTTACAGGGTTATTCAGAGAAAGCCGAACCGGCCCCCGAAATTGCACCGAACAGTGAATTTCCCCGTACGGTGCAATTTCGTGATCATTCGACAATTCAAAAGCTGGAAATTCGCCAGCCGTAAAATCCCAATAGATTTGCAATGGTTAATCTATTCAGAGAACACCGAACAGCAGAGAACTGTCAGAGAAATGCCCCGATGTTCGTGGTTTCATTCGACAGGTTTAATCAGGCGAATCCCATAAGTTTCAATATAAAAAATATTCTCATTTTTATTGAATATTTATTAAACCATTTATTCTTTTAATCTGCAACAAAAAGTCTCTTTATTTGTGTGTTTTTTCAGATTTTTTTCTAATAGCGTTTTCTTTTTCTTTCTGTAACAGACCTTTTTATTACTATTCATAGGACCTTATATGTAATTTTCCGGCCTTTCCGTGCAGTATATTTTAGCGAACAGCTTTTAAAAGTTGCGGTATTTCTTTTTCTTTTTTTACCCCAGTCGTCGGCTCGTCGGCTTTTTCCAGCGGCTGGTCGGCGCTCTGTACGGCGGATCATTGGCTTTTTTTGATGCGTTTGGCCCTTTTTTTGTTGGTTTTGCAGCAGATCGTCGGGTGCGTTCGGCTTTTTTTCTGTGGTTCTGCAGCAGCTTTTCCGTTCAATGCGGCGGTTTTTCAGAAACAGTCGGCGGGCTTTTCTCTGCATTTCAGGGAACCTACGATGAATGCTGAATTCACCGCAGGGTCGGGGAATTTGATTCCCTGAAGTGCAATGAGCAAAAGAGCACCGTAATTCCAGTGTAATTTCAGTGCTCTTTGAATAACTCTGTTAGCGTTAATTGTCACATACAGGACAACAGCGAGAACAAAGCTTAAAATATTATTCCAGGAAAAGCACGTACTTATTGAAATATATGACTTTTTCCTAGTAAATCCCCAACACTATTTCAGATACTGCAGAGATGAACTCTGCTATTTATATGTATGTGCTTGTGTGTGTTCCAGGGCTGCAGCTGGCATTATCTGCTGTTACAATGACAGACCTGGTAGGTAATTTATGGCACACATCACAGGGCAATACGTCAAGATGCCATTTACCTGGTATGTGTCACTCATTACACGCTCCAGCTGCTCTGGCAACCCTCCTATGGCCTTGAGAGATCAGTTGCTATTGTGAGTCATTGTATTTTTTAGGAGGTAATAGTAAATAAATATCAGTCTTGCCCTTCCTTTGTTAAAACAGTGGATTGATGGCGTCCTCTCACATTTTATTAATTGCTATTATCATTGGAAGTAGTTTATTTATAACATGTCAATATATTTCACTGTGAGGTACAATAGACAGACACAATGTGTAAACAGTTGGTAACATAAAAAGTGCAGACACATTGGGACAAAAGATAAGGAGCGCCCTTCCCAAACATCCACAAAGTCTAAACAAGGTGGGGGATTATTACTTAACAGAAAAGAAAAAGAAAAGCAGAGTATGTGGTGATCGTTCCCCCAAAATTGTGGAATCAGGTGCTGCAAACACAATTGTTTTTTACATCCTAAATAAATAGTAATCATTTGAGTTGATGGTTATGGATAATTGTGCTCCTTATTCCAACTGAGCTGGCAATAGGGAGCCGCTAATGAGAAAATGCAGTGCAAGCCATTAGAAACATAGAAACATAGAAAAATGTCGGCAGATAAGAACCTTTTGGCCCATCTAGTCTGCCCAATTACATGGATACTTTACCTGGATTTATCTTTTGTTTAGGATAGCCTTATGCCTATCCCATGCTTGCTTAAATTCAATTACTGTTTTGGCCTCTACCACTTCAACTGGAAGACTGTTCCATGTATCCACCACCCTCTCAGTAAAATAATGCTTTCTGATGTTACTTTAAACCTTTGCCCCTCTAATCTAAGACTATGTCCTCTTGTTTTGCTACTTTGTTTCCTTTAAAATATACTCCCTTCCTCTACCTTGTGGATTCCCCATTCTCCTCTGACATTAACCCTAGTGTCTCCCTATTATTTCAAGCGACCCACTGTCAGCATCACAACTTTTATTCCTACAATCACCTCACATTTTATTAGGTACATCTTGCTAGTACCGGGTTGGACCCCCTTTTGCCTTCAGAACAGCCTTAATTCTTCATGGCATAGATTCAACAAGGTGTTGGAGACATTCCTCAGAGATTTTGGTTCATATTGACATGATAGCATCACGCAGTTGCTGCAGATTTGCCGGCTGCACATCCATGATGTGAATCTCCCATTCCACCACATCCCAAAGGTGCTCTATTGGATTGAGATCTGGTGACTGTGGAGGCCATTAGAGTACAATGAACTCATTGTCATGTTCAAGAAACCAGTTTGAGATGATGTGAGCTTTGTGACATGGTGCAATACCTTGCCTGAAGTAGCCATCAGAAATTGGGTACACTGTGGTCATAAAGGGATGGACATGGTCAGCAACAATACTCAGGCAAGTCGTGGCATTTAAACGATGCTCAATTGGTACTAAGGGCCCAAAGTGTGCCAAGAAAATATCCCCCACACCATTACACCACCACCACCAGCCTGAACCGTTTATACAAGGCAGGATGGATACATGCTCTTATGTTGTTTACACCAAATTCTGAACCTACTATCCGAATGTCGCAGCTAAAATCGAGACTCATCAGACTAGGCAACATTTTTCCATTCCTCTATTGTCCAATTCTGGTGAGCCTGTGCTAATTGTAGCCTCAGTTTTCTGTTCTTAGCTGACAGGAGTGGCACCTGGTGTGGTCTGCTGCTGCTGCTGTAGCCCATCTGCTTCAAGGTTCGACATATTGTGCATTCAGAGCTGGTATTCTGCATACCTTGGTTGTAACTAGGGGTTATTTGAGTTACTGTTGCCTTTCTATCATCTCGAACCAGTCTGCCCATTCTCCTCTGACATCAAGAAGGCATTTTCGTCCACACAACTGCCACTCACTGGATATTTTCTCTTTTTCGGATCATTCTCTGTAAACCCTAGAGATGGTTGTGCGTGAAAATCCCAGTAGATCAGCAATTTTTAAAGCTGAGCTTGCGGTTTGGATGCAGCCGTTTCTTTGCACGAGGTTACTTTACATTGACATCTCCTATACTTATTATGGGAGAGGTTCATTGTAACCTCCGCGTGGAAGCGCAAGCAATTTAAAAGTATTCTTCTCTTCCACATGAGCGACGATATTTCATTGTCCTAAAAGCTGGTGTTAAATGATTTTGCAAATGCAAAATCATTTAACAAACTCCAAATCCCCCCCATTAAATACCATACTCATCTCTCATCCCTCGGTGAAAAGAGAGGCGCGACCTTCCGCTTCTTCTCAACAGAGAGCAGAGTGAGACTGAGAACACATAGTTCTTAGTCTCCCTCCACGTTCTCTCCACGGCTCTGTGTGATCTCGCAAAAGCAAGCTTGTGATACTCACAGCGTCATGGATCACCATTGCTGGTATTTGGCAGCTTTGTGCTGCGTTTCCGGACGAGATGGCAAGAGAGCACCTCCTCCGGAATACAACAGTAATAGAAAATCTGCAGGCACACATTATCCTGCTTAGCGTCTCCTTTTTACCATTAACTATGGAAGAATACTGTAGAATACACCCTAAAGCTAAGAGGACACGAGGATCCTCTAACCTAGCAAATCAAATAAACAAATCGCAGCTGATATTTGTTGTTTTGTTTGAACCCCCTCTCCTCATCGTTCGCCAAAACATCTTGCATTAGTGACAGTTTCAGTAACAGAAACAGTAACCGAAACCCTGCAGGATAGAGCCTATACAGTGAGCAGGTTCATGTGTTTCGCAATGAGGCCTGTGGTCTCTCAGATTGATCAAAGCCTGCAGACCTACTCTGTCCTATCTGCAGGAAGTGCTTTGCTGAAAGCATCCCCTTATCTCCACACATCCCCCCCCCCTCTCCAGTATGGTCCTGGTGGGCTTCATCTGCTAGTGTGAAGATAAACCCCAAATAATGTCTGTGATTTCAATGGAAGCTTTCTCCATTTCTCTTTAAATTACATACCTTTCATCAATTCACATAGACAAAGAGGGACTTTAGTGAACCTTGCCGGCAGTGTGGCCAGAGAAAGAGACTATCAATAAGACTTTTACAATGACTTTATAAAATTTTAGAAACATTTATGCAGTGGTCAAGACCCAAAAAAATAAGTGTGGGAACTCACCAAGATTTCTGTCCAACACGGTCTTAAAGATTACTGGGAGCCGTAGCAACTGCAGAGTTTCTTTATGCATGAGAATGCCATTGCTCTGGTTAACACTGACAAATTGACATTCCCATGCATTCCCAATGTACTTAAGACCTGGAAACACCAATAAAAATAGAATATGTGAGTATGTGAATTTTCTTGGGGGTTTCAGCTGGTGATAATTGATTCTGCAGTAGCGGTATCAGTTAGCATTAGCTTAGAGCTGTGGCTAACTTTTTAGTTACCGCAGCGGAGCAGTAATTAGCGGTAGGACTTTGTAATACCTTACTTGTCCTAACACTTATTCTTTGCGCTCCTCATGTTAATTATAGGGAGTGTTAAGTACGCTAAGCTCAAAAATGCAATCACTGATGTGCTAACTTATTTTTTAACCGATAGCATGTGGGATGTAATATGGGGGGCATGCAATAAAGTCACTTAACCTTGCACTAATGCTCACGTAACTGAGCGCTACCGCTAGCGTTGAGGAGGTAATAGGGCCCAAAAAGTGTAGATGGGGACCTGAAGGGTCAAAAGTAGGAACTATTGTTGATGCTAACATGGAGATGGTAAGCAAGAAAATCTGCGCTTGCAGACTTTCACTTACCCTCTCCATGTTAACATCGTATTCCGGGGAAGGTGTTATCTCAGCATCTCGCCCTGGAACGAAGTGCTAACCTCTGATACCCGCTGTAGCGCTTCCAGAAGAATTTTGTCTTGCTGGTCCAGGTGGTAATTTGCGCCAGCACCTTGTAATATCTCAGTTGCAGAGATGCTAAAAAGTGATTGTGTTCCCTTTGTTAAGGATAGGAGCCGCTCAAGTACAGTAAGCTCGCGCAAGCTGTGAGGCACAAACCTTTTTCACCTCTGACTGTAGCGTCAAGATCGGAATATCAATGCAGTTGTTAACCTTACTTCTAGCGCTAACAAATACATATTGAGTCGTTACATTAGCACCAACTATGGAATAGAGCCCACAGTTTGTGAACCTCTATGATAAGGAGATCTGTTAAGGATGAGCAGAGGGGTACCAAATGTCTCAATCCATCAGATAAAAATGAAACATTCATTTTGCTGTAATAAAATAGACATTCTTTGGTAGTCATAAGGCTATCCTAAACAAAAGATAAATCCAGGTAAAGTATCCATGTAATTGGGCAGACTAGATGGGCCGAAAGGTTCTTATCTGCCGACATTTTTCTATGTTTCTATGTAGTCACCTCACCACAGTGCATTCTTGAAAAGTAAATTACTGAACAAAAAAGAGAGATAAAGCAGTTGCAGATATGTATGATCTTGGAAAGGGTTAGTAAAAATGTTTATTTTACTAGAAATATAAGATCCATCAATAAATGGCAAGAAGCTGAACAAAAACCCTTTCTATTTCCTAGGGGGGATCTCAGAGAACTTTAGGTTCCAGCTTAGGCCTGGCAGACATCTCTTACATTGGGCTGGCCAGTGGGCATTAGCCCACAATAAGCAAGAACATTGAATAAAAGCGATTGGCATGTTAAGATACCAAACTGGAAACAATCGAGTTCCAAATAGTACATTGCAAAATGAGATTAGTTCCAAAACGTACATTGCAAGATTTCCACAAGACCACAGTGGTAAAAATAACCAAAGACAGATGATAATGTCTGTCCTGTATTCTGTAAGTATAGTTTCTTTTCATTTAACTGCATAACTGTAGTTTCAAATAAAGTAATGCTCCATATGTACTTGATTGCTTAGGCCTATTACTGTTATCATGAAGTCCATTCCTCTCCTTATAGTATAAACACAGCACAGACTACATTTGTTTGGAAAGGGCATAGGTCACAGCTTATTTATAGCTTAAATTTTTCATTAAATGTGAACCCACTCCTTTATCACTGCATGTCAACATCTGAACTAACTTGCTTTGAACTTTGGAAGCCATTACTTAGGCTGCGGGCACACAAGAGTTTTTCACAGCAGAAGGAACGTCCGTGAGAGTTGACGTTCCTTCCACTCTGACGCCCGGTGGTAGAGCATGCAATTTGTGCGCGCGCTACCCCATATGGCCCTCCTCGTCGATCCGTCACAAAGCTGCATGGACGTGGGGAAGTGTGGTCAAACGGACGCACTCAGTGCGCTCGTGTGACCACAGCCTTAACTGTTCAAAACCATGAGTTCCTAGCCCTAGGGAGTCGTCTGCAGGACACTTCTCCCCAGAACCCATGGAATGCTCTCCATTGTTATTTCAGTGGCTGGTGATCCTGACATTGTTACTTAATGCACCAACCACCAGTTGGAAATAAGGGGCGAAGGATTCGTAATGATTATTTTAACCATGCACCCTTACTGTCCAATTCAGAAATCATAAACACTAAGCCCAGGAGGAGGTGGGATAATATAGCTAGATTCCCACGTTTATTGAATCTTCATTTCTAGTTAGTAAGAGAGAGCCGAACTGGCCCTGAAATTGCACCGAACAGTGAATTTCCCAAGATGGTGCAATATCGGGGCCATTCAGCTATTCAAAACCAGGCAAATCGCCAAATATTGGCGAATTACCAGTGAAATACAGTGTTGTTCAGCAGTGAAAATCCCCATAGCGAAGCAATGGTTAATCTATTCAGAGAATACCGAACCGCAATGACATGTCAGTGAAATTCCCTGCTGTTCGGTATTTTCATTCAGCAGATTTAGGCTAGGGTCAGACGAAAGCATTTTTCCCCACGAACGTGAAAAAGTGCGTCCGAACGCATTGACGTATTTTTTCACGGAATGCGCAAAAACGGTCAGACAACGCGCATTTTCAGGCGTGATTTTGTACGGATCGTCAATAAAACTCTTTTTGCGTCTGAACGTTATGTAGGCTGGACATTAGCAGTGTCTGACATCTCCTAATCACGCAAACACGCCGCTATGCCGCAGCTGCGCACTCAGTACGTCAGTACTAGCGGTTCAGCGTTCTCAGAAAAATGCGTTCAAATTCCACTTGCGTTGCACGGCCAGACTTTTGTGCGGCCGTACATCGTATATTGGCCGTCATTGCCCGTCATCTGCTGCTAGTGCGGCCGTAATTATGTGCGCCAGAACGCACGTTAAAAGTGCGCTGGTCTGACCCCAGCCTTAATCAGGCGAAACCCATAGGTTTCAATGATAAAAATATTCCCATTTTTACTCAATATCTATCAAACCATTCATTCTTTTGATTTGCAGAAAAAATTCTTTGATTTTCTAGACATTTTTCATGATTTTTTCGTCAAATTTTTTTATATATTTTTTTATTTTTAAATAGTGGTTTTTTTCTCTATAACATAATCTTTATATGTTAATTCCAGATATTTTCGTCCACTAGTTTTTTTGCAAACATGTTTAAAATTTTGAGAGTTTCAATTGTCTTGTGTTTTTTTTTTACCCCATTCTCCCGCTTGTTGGCTTTTTCCAGCGGTTGGTCGACGCTGTGTTTGGCGTATCGTCAACTTATTTTGTAAGCGGTCAGTGGGTTTTCAGCGGCTTATCAGATCTGATGTTTGCCAGCGGGTTCCCGGCAGTTTATTGGATTGTATAATTTTGGTGATTTTGCTGCATTTGTTTTTAGATTCGGCGGTTTAGCAGCAGATTTTCCCGGCGTAGCAGGGACCCTGTGGTGAATGCTGAATTCACTGCAGGGTTAGGGAATTTGTTTCCCTGAAGTATGGACAAATGACAAGAAAATGAGAACCCTAACAATTAACTTTGGTTGGAGAGAGCATCCTGATGACAAAAAGGATTGAACCTTAAACCAATTATACACACAAAAGAAACACAAAGAGGTGAATCTCAAGCTATGAAATTAACCAAATATAGACCAGGAATGTCAGAATGAATAGTGAATACTTTATTGATACAGATAAGAGACATTCATGGAAAAAAACTAAATATAATATCAGAAAACAGGACAAAATGGGAAAATATCTATTTTGATAAGAGACCAAGGTTATAATAGTATCACCTTTGGAATTTACTAAAAGTCAAGAACATGTCCCAGGTGGAATCCATTAGGAGTCTAAATTACTCCCCTTCATACCCGCTATGCCACCGCACATGCGCCCGTATTCACATGTAAGACCGACCTACATAGGCAGAAAATTGACCCTTACAGTCTCATGATTTCTATGCTTTCCCTTACAAAGAAATAAAAGACCAACACATAATAAAATCAAATACGGCTCGCGCTGTCGATGACATTTCAGTGCTCTCGGAATAACCCCTAAAGTTGAGATGCTGGGAGGATCTGCAGAACTTTTGGAACTACATTTCCTACAAGGCTCTGTTGACCGAATGAGTGGCTGAGTTTCTCGATAATGAGAGATGCAGTTCTAAAACATTTACAGGGTAATTCAAAGAGATTCGAAAAGTCACCGCACATTCGGTGACTTTTCGTTCTCTTCAATTCGGTTCCTTTTGCCGATCCCATTTCGGTGACCCTGCGGTGTATTCACTAAGCACCACAGGGTCCCCGAATTGCAGGGAAAAGCTACCGCAAACCTGACGAAAACTAACCGCAAAACCTGCCGAATGCACGCCGAAAACCCGCAAAAACATCTGGATTAACCCGTCGAAGACGCCGGAAACACTCGAGCAGGAGCCGATCACACGCAGCGAAGCCACCGGAAAAAGCCGAGACCGCAGACAGAGGGCAGTGAATAAATTAGGAAAACAATTTGCATGAATGTTTGAAAGTGAAACACTGTTTGCATAGAAACTACTGAGCGAAAATGTCTGAAATTTACATATGAGGTCCAGGGAATGATAATAAAGAGGGCTGTTACAGAAAAAAATAAGTAAACTTAAAAAAAAAAAATCGGACTTTTAGAAAAAAAAATAATTCAGAAAAATGCTTAAAATATCATAAAAAATCTGTAAATAAATAGACTCTTTACTGCAGAATTTTATAATGAACGGTTTATTATATATTGAATTAAAACGGGAATATTTTTATCATTGAAGCCTATGGGATTCTCCTGAATAAACGTGCCAAATGAAACCACCGAATGGCAGGGCATTTCGGGAACCTTTCACTGCTGGTTTGTGTTCTCTGAATAGCCGAAGCAGTGCTTTTTCATGGGGTTTTCACTGCCCTCGAACAGGCACCAAACAGGCACCGTATGTGCAGGCAATTCACCAGGATTTGGCGAATTGCCTGCTCTCAGGATAGCCGAATGGCCAAGAAAGGTAACCGAACGCTGATTTTCAGCGTTCGGTTACCTTTCTCAAGCAATTCGGATCTCTTTGGATAACCCTGTTAGAGAGCCATGGTTGAGCATCCCTGTTGTACAGGGTGTGTTTGTTTACAGTGGGAACCCACTTTTTGTCATTTATATTTCTAGTTTGATATTAGTTTATACTGTATGAGTAAATTCTCTATATAATATTTATTTATTTATTTATAAAGGATTTTACCAGGAAGGATACATTGAGATTTCTCTTGTTTTTAAGTATGTCCTGGGTTCAAGAACATTGAATACGGGATAATATTCTCATTATTTGTACATGATATATTATACAGAATATCTGTCTATCCCCATTCTGTTGGTTGAAATGCTGTAGTATATCACTTATATTTTAGTCCATTGTGGGATTACATGAATTCTATCGCCGTATACCTTGTTCAAAGGTCTTGAGTAAAAAAAAAATCTCTGTGAGAGTGTCTGGGACATTGAATATATGACGGCTATACAGTTAATACTTACATACTTTAAATCACTCCCATCACTACGAGTGGGTTACAAGTATGCTTTCACACTTGTTTTCCTTCCTCTCTGTGTGTTCGGCTGAGGAATAATATCCCCCATAAAGAGGCTGGTAGTGTTTGATATTGTAGAAAGGAAATGCAGGAGCCATACTGCCTTGGGCACCATGTGAGGGTGGGGGTTGGATGGTATCTGTTGGAATCAGATGTTGGCAGACACAATGACCAGGAATGGAGGGAAAAGTAGAGACAAAGTGGGAACAAGATGCTAATCGCCTCTGCTAATGTTAACAGTAAATAGTATTAATTACCCCTCCCTCCGTGACACATTTCTTTTTCTGCATTCTATACATGTTATACTGCAAATGTTTCTTTTAATTGGTTTACTGTAACTCACCGTCATCACATATACCATGTGTGGTATTCTAATGTATCAACCCCTCGTAAACTGATCTTGAAAAGCGCTGCGGAATATGTGGCACTATAAAAATAACAGGTAATAATATACAGGTCTATTCACTAAAGCAGGAGTCAGCTACCTTGGCCCTTCAGATGTTTAGGAACCACATCTCCCATGATGCTCAGTCAATCATTAGATTGGCTCAACTTCATGGGAAATGTAGTTCAAAACCATCTGGAGGGCCAAGGTTGCTGACCCCTGCACTAAACGGTGAAGCCAGTCAGGAGAAGTGAAAATTCTAGGTCAAAATAGCTAAACCAGAAAAATTCTCCCATTTATCTCACTTTCCAAATCGGCTATTTGTTCTAGATTGTTCTCCTGCCAATTCTCCAGACTTCACCCTTTAGAAAATAGACCTGTAAGTGATTATGATGCTTATATTTTTTCACCCATTATATTATTCGGCAGTTATACAGAGACTGCAATTTCTGTAATTTTTATATATGGCATATACGGTATAAAATGGAAACATCAAAAATAACAAACAAAACGTTAAATAAAAAAAGGATGATGTGCAGAGAGCCCTGCTGCAAAGAGCTTACAATCTAATAAAAGATAATATAGGATCATTTAAGATGTGACTTTAGGTTAACATTTCTGATATTGTAAAAGTTTCAGATTCAGCTGAGTTTTCCTTAAAACAAATACAACGTAACTAAATAATTTTCGTATAGTACCAGGAGATGATCTCTTTAAACAAAACACCCTCTATCAAATTATTTATAAAGGGCCCTATTACATTCTTCACGCAAAAACGCACGGTAAACGCATGAATTTTTGCGCGAAGCATTAAACATTAACGCGCGTAAATCAACGCTGGTATTACAATCCTCGCGCATTTTTTCATCTGTCAAAAAATAGCACGTGTAAAACGGACGAGCAAAAACGCACGCGCAGCAATGTTGCACGCAGAAATCAGTGTGCGGACTGTTTTTTTCACACGATTCAGCCAATCAGAATTAAGAACCACAATTGTCTCACGTTAAGTTTTTGCGCCTGTCAAAGTCAATCTGCGCATACATGCTGCATCAATAAAAAAATGCAAACACAACTTCTCAAATTTATTGGTTTGGTATGTGTAGAATGTGTAACTATACTTTGCTGCGTATTTGTTTTTTTTTTGGGCTGGTGTATTTGGTTTTGGCCAGGTTGATAGAATTTGCCAATAACACCAGCTTTTAGGAGTTGCTAAAATTATGCGCAAAGGCTGTGCGTTACAAACTGCGCATAGATTGTAATACCATCCGCGTACCAGCGCACAAATACATTTGCGCTCACAATGTTAAGTATAGGACGCGCGAAGTACAGTAAGCTCGCGCAGGTTCACCCACGGTAGATGTATACGCGCGTTTGTTGCGCTGAGATTGCTCTGCGCAAAGGATTTGCCCCTCGCGTTAATGCGTTTTTGCGCGGGCGCAAACGTATGAGCGAGGAATGTAATAGGGCCCAAAATGTATAAATAGATACCACAATCACAGCGCTGAACATGAAACTCTTTAATACTGTCCCTGAGTGGACAAAATGGATCGTCAAGCATCAGTAGGCAAAAAAATCGAAATGCACAATAGATTGATTTGGAGCTTTCCATTTGATTTCCATTGTAAAGGGACATCAATATGTTCTTATAGATACCAATGCCTTATAGTTAGTAAGTAAAAAGAGCCTATACAAGCAATGGACGGGACATATTTGATCGCCTCTTAGACTGTCAGCCTTCGAGCACGGTCCTCTCTCCTACTGTTCTTTGTGTTTAACTTGTATGTGTATTTGTTATTCTGTCTCATGCATTGTACAGCGCTACAGAACTTGTTAGTGCTTTATAAATACTTGTAACTGTAACTGTCTCTATTCAGAGAAACAAAGAGAACAAAAAAGAGAGAATTATTGTGACATTTGTAATAGTTTAATATGTGTTTAAAGTCTCTATTTTAGGAATTTCTGATGAAAATGAATAAAACACATTTGTTTGCAGAGACAAAACATTTTCCAGTTTCATGACAGTTCTTTGGCGAAGGTTGCAGAGGTAAAGTGAAACAGGAACGCCTGGGAATGCAGTTCTCTCACTATTTTAGCAGTGGGAACTTTATCCCATTTGGCTGTAAAATTTGAAAAGCCTTTCTATTCAGACACAGTTTTACAAAGATATCTATATTTCAGGAAGGTCCCAGGGCTCAAGCATGTTGATAATTCATGGACATGACAGTTCTCAGTATCTGTCAAGGGACCTGCATTCTCATACGTGAAGAAGCCCTGTAGCTGCTACAGATTTTGGTATTTTTTATGACAGGAATCATGGGTGCATAGAAATTTTTGTGAGCTCCCACACTTTTTTAGGACTTCACCCACTGCTACGATTACCAGATTGGCTACATTTTCTGGTACACATATACCTTAAATGCTAAAAAGACAGTGTTTGTCTGCCAAATGTAGACTCCTCCCTATGCTGCACAAGGAAAATCAATTCACTACGTCAAGCAGGGATCGGCAACCTTAGCCCTCCAGAGGCCTGTTCAGTTCCTCAGCAGCTGCTGAATTGCTACATTGCAGAAGTTCAATTTGCTGCAGCTGTCTCACTGAACGCTTTGGCTGTGAATATTGAAGTAAAAGGGCGGCAGTTTGCTTAATGAAAGGTGCTGTTTCTGCAATATCCACGGTTGTCCATTTTATTACCACTTTAGTGTTCCAATAAATATTTGCAGGGTTATTCAGAGAGCGGTGAAAAGCAGGAGAATGACTGGAGAATGGAAATTCTAGGTCAAAATAGTCGATTTGGAAAGTGAAATGAAAAGGAGAATTTTTCTGGTTTGGCTATTTTGACCTAGAATTTTCCATTCTCCAGTCCTTCTCCTGCTTTTCACCGCTCTCTGAATAACCCTGTTGGTGTTTTGGTCCACCAAATTGAACATTTCCTTATTGGATTATTTGCTCCGTGAAGGCGACCATCTTTCCCACGTCACACTCAGCTACTCTGCAGCACCTCTCTACTTAGCTGCAAGTGCTAAGTTAGCAGTGCTGAGTGTTGAGCTGCAGCATAGTGTTCAGTGCCAAGTTGCTAACTTAGCATTTGCAGCGGCTGAGGAACCAAACGTGCCTTTTCGGAACTACATTTCCCTTTGAAGCTCTGCTAACCTAATGAGTAGCTGAGCATCATAGGAGTTGTAGTACCAAAGCATCCAGGGGACCAAGATCGCAGAGCTCTGACTTAAGACATATGGTAGTGGTATGGGAGCACATTCATATGTTGCCCATTAGCATGTAGAAGTTATATGACTCTCTGAAAACATGGCAACGCTAATATTGACTACTGGAAGTAAACTAAAAACCTCCGGATAAGTGATTCAATGCACGGATGACAATTTTTTGGTTTGTTCTTTGCACGTACTGTGGCTGAATACTAGAAAAATAGACAGGCGCCCTGAGCAGTGCAAGTGGAGTAAAGGACTGATTTTATGTGTTATTATTACCATCATTTATATAGCGCCAACAGTTTCTGCAGCGCTTTACAATAAACAAAGGGAGCGAGATATAGATAAATGGACATGGGCCTTGCTCATAAGAGCTTACAGGCTAGAGTTATTAACTAATTATGATGCGTTGCCCATATATCGAAAATTTTGAAGCCTGACAAAGCAAAATCCTTTCAGAAATCAATTTTTGTGCTATGAATGGCTTCTGCAATAATGTGAGCTAAATTTACAGAAAGAAAAAGATACCATCTAGAAGTTTTGTTAACCCCTTGACTGCGGATGATGATGTGTGGGGAGCGTCCTCGTTGACTCCCACTGTATGCAGAGGACGTTCCCTACACGTCATCCGCTCGGCGAGAGCCAGAGAGATACTCACCTGCAGCGTTCTGACTTCCTAGAAGTCAGATGCCGCTTTTATGGACCCTCCCGCCGTAATGTCATCATCGCGTCGGACACGTTGGCGTCATTTTCAGGAGACCCCCCGGCAAAGCCGGGCGATCGCCTGAAGGGAGGGGGGGGATCCTTTCAGATCCCTCTCCCTCCCGATCAGGAGGACCTAGAAGCTCAAGACAGACATCGCTTGGAAGGGCAGTGTCTGCCCTTTCAAGCGATGCCTGTCTTTAACCCCTGAGCCAGATCGCGGCCTAGTTCGGTGGGGGCCGCCATCTTAGATGGCAGCTCCACCTCCAGGTCCGTGCTCGTCAACTGACATCATCGCGCATGGCATGATGATGTCAGTTAGCAGGGGAACCCCTAGCTGCCAAGGGATTTCCCAAGGAAATCCCATGGTGGAAATTGGGGGTTCCTTTGAACCCCCACATCTCCCGAACGGTGGCAGCTAGAGGTTCATGGCCAGAGCATGGCCTTTCCAATGATACCAAACATGATCATGTTTAAAGTAAGAAAAAATAATTAAAAATAATAAAATAATAATAAAAGAAAAATTTAAAAATAAAAACGTGGGGTTTTTTTGTGTGTGTGTTATTTTTATTAATGCAGCAATATGGTTCCCATTTCAATTATAAAGTGAACAATGATGCTGCACTAATGATTTTTTTCTTCTATGGGGGTGTTTGCTAAAAATCACATAATTTAACCCTTTCGCTGCTGAGGCTTTTCCCGCCCCTGTGCTGAGGTAATTTTTACCGGTTTTGCTCATCATGTTTAAACGTGTTTTGAAGGCTTATTTTAGTATATGACCCAGACATATTATATATCGTTCTTTCCGTCAGACTCGGTAGATTCATAATATGTCATTATTATATGTATACGTTATGTCATGTCTGTATATTATAACAAAAAATGCAATAAAATATGTATTTTCAATAATTTACAACGTGTAAAGTGTTTTTTTTCCCATTTTAACATGCGAGCAATTGCGGTTATATTTTGTATGGGGTGCGCTTGTTAAAATAATTAGAGATGGGGTCTCGTTACATTTTTTTTGGGGAAAATTACACTATTTTTAACAAACGCACCGCATACAAAAATCGTTAGTGCAGCATCATTGTTCACATTATAATTGAAATGGGAACAATATTGCTGCATTAACAAACCAAAAAAGAAAAAAAAGTGTTTATTTTTTTTTTATAATTTTTTTTAATTTTTTTTAATTTTAATTTTAATTTTTTTTTTTTTTTTACAACATTTTTCACAGTAGTGTTTGGTATCGTTGGAACGGCCATGCTCTGGATGAAATTTAACCCCTAGCTGCCACGGATCGGGAGATAGGGAGTTCATTGGAACTGTTGGTGGCAGTTAGGGGTTAAGTCCAGGACTGGCGTCATCGTGCTACGCACGATGACGCCAGTCCTCAGGGGGAGATCCCGGAGGCTTGGCCGACATCCAAGATGTCGGCCAGCTCTGGGAAAGGATCGCGAACCGGCGCTTTTCAGCTCCGATTCGCGATCCAGCTCCCCAGGGGTTAATGCCAGGCACCATTTGGAAGGGCAGGCTGTGCCCTTCCAAATGATGCCTGGGTTAACCCCCGCAGAGCCGCCGATCGGGAGGGAGAGAGGTCCGAAGGACCTCCCCCCCTCCCTTTCAGGCGCCTCCTCCGCACATGCGGGGGGGGGCGGCTGAATTAGGTGTCATCGCGCTGCCGCGATGACACCTAATACCAGCGGCTGCGGTTCCGGATGCGCGGCTGACATCCAGGATGTCAGCCCGCACCGGAGGGGCCAGCGATCGGCCGGAACCCAGCCGAACGCTGACCCCAATGGGAGGACGCGCTGAGCGCGTCCTCAGCACAGCAGCGGTAATGCGGAGGACGCGCTGAGCGCGTCCTCCGCATTCAAGTGGTTAACGAGTCCCCATTTCTAATTTTTTTTTTTTAACAAGCTCACCCCATAGAAAATATAACCGCAAAGGCTCGGATGATAAAATGCGACAAAAAAAAACACTTTACACACTAGATGATTAAAAATTCAAATTTTATTGAGTTGTTTGTTCTAATATACAGGCAGGGCATGACGTTTACATATAATAATGATATATACTGAATCTGCCGAGTCTGCCGAAAAAAAGGATATATAATATGTCAGGGTCCTATAATAAAACGTGACTTCAAATCGCGTTTAAACATGATGAGCAAAAGCGGTAAAAATGAGCTCCACACAGACGTGAAATGGCTCGGCAGGCGAAGGGGTTAAAGAGCTACTTATAAAAACAAGCGCTATTCATAACTATTTGCACAGCGGGAAGTATCTTCAAAACAGTAATAAGTGTATGACAGTGGTTTGGATCCTTAGAGATGTGTGTATTGTATTTGGAAATCTAGCTGGTGTTACACAATGCTGTGCTTTACCGGACCCCCTGCGACGAGGCTTCAGCCGAACTCCCTCCTTCCTCCCTGAGCTGTGTGTGTTTTCAACAAACTGATCACTGCGCCCCAGGGAACAAAGAGTATAAAAAAGGTTGGGGAAAAAAAGCTTATTGGTCTAAATAGGGAGAAGTAAACAAAGAAGTGTGGAAAGAGGGAAAATGTAGCAAGAAGAGGGAAAAGAAACCGTCAGACAACAATTACTGTCAATGAATGACTAGAATCAGCCAGTACATGAGTGATGAACACCATTATTTTAAGGGCCATCTATCTGGGTTGCCAGTTAAAAAAAAAAAATGGGAGAAAATGAGGGGAAATGTATTTTTTTAAATTGATCGATTTAAATGTTAACTGTTTGAATGTCACTGCTGGCTGACTATGAGGTAGAAAATAGTGGTGTATATCTGACTATGAAATTGCAAATTTTATGGATTACCTATTTTATCCTAAAAAAATGTGCTACTTTTTGTTCACAACAATTCCCTACCGTGTGCGTTACACCGAAAAAGACACCTACGAATGAAATGGCAGGCGTGAAACCCAAATCTAGAATAAAATGCTGTGGTGTATGGAGCACATATTGTATTAAAGCAGCGCACTGGTTGTGTTGTCTTAAAGTGGCAGCAATGAGAAATATGGCGACCCTAAGTAACTGCTAATCAAAGGGTTCAATGGGTCTTATGAGGCAGTGGATTTAATATATAGCACAATATAGAGTAAATACAAACATTAACGTGCTCTACAGAGGCAGGGATGTGGATAAGCTAGCTATGTTTACTGTTACTTAAAGAGTTTTATTACATATTTGCTTATGCATTGCACGCAGTACATTGTTTGCAATTACCTAAAGTTTGTGTAGTCTGTAAATACATCTTCTGCATGGGTTGTACATGTCTTTGGGATTTTTTAAAAAAAAATTCAGATGCACACATGAGAATTATGATAGATGAAAGAGAGGGAGATATTTGTCATTTTGCCACTGAGGTTTAACTTGCTACTCTATACATTTTCACCTCAGTGTCAATACAAAACTTACTTTAAAATTTGTGCTGCATTAGATTTATATGGATTCCAGGTGGCTCATGCACAGCCTGCACACACACGGAATGCCGTGTCTATTGCACAATGGATGCTCTAGAATGGGAGTCTGCAATCCTGGCCCTCCATGTGTTTTGGAACTACATTTCCCTTGAGCCTATGCTAATCTGATGAGTTTTGATTTAAACCCCCCACCTCTTTCATTTCATTGACCTGGCAGCTGGCGGCTTGCAGCTGGCGGCTGGCGGCCGTGGTCCTGCGAGCCACCTCTCTTTCCCAGCATCTGCTCTGCAGCATGGTGGAGCACTGGGAGGAAGTGATGTCATATGTCCACTTCCTCCTAGCGCTGCAGCTCAGTAACAGAAACGCTCGGCAACCATATTCACAAACCGGCAGCCGTGGGCGGCAGGTCTCATGGGGTTTCAGGTCCGGCGGGGCGGCAGGTTCCATTGAGTGGCAGCCCCCTGTAAATTACCGCCCTAGACCTAGGCCTTGTCGGCCTAGGCCAAGATACACTGCTGGTTTCAAGTGCTGCTTTAGCAGGACAATTATCCTAAGGGCAGGGACGTCTGCACCTAATGTATCTTTATTTATTATGTCTCCTGTTTGTGCTTACCCCATTGTAAAGCACTATGGAATTCGTTGGCGCTGTATAAGTACCTGTAACTGTAACCTGCTCCTAGCTTCCCCCCGCATCACCTCTTCCCGTGATAGACTGCAGGACTTCTCACACGCGGCCCCATCCTCTGGAACGCTCTCCCTTGTACCGTCAGACTTTCCCCTAGTTTCCCCTCCTTCAAATGATCTCTTAAGACATTCCTATTCAGGCAAGCCTACCACCCGACTCCCTAATACACCTCACTGCCCCAACTAGTCCATCACTCTCACCTTGCAGCCCCCTCCACCTTTCCACCCCAACCCTTCTAGATTGAGTTCCCACGGGAATAGGGCCCTCGCTTCCTCCTGTACTGGTTTGTCAAAATGCTTCTCGATGTATTGTAATCCTTTCTATATTGTGCCCATTGTACAGCGTTGCGGAATATGTTGGTGCTTTATAAATAAAGAATAATAATATGTTGTAACTCGAAGACTGTCTGTATAAGGAAAGTTTATGGTCATTGAGCTGTCTTTTTATAGGGATTTCAGTTCTAACTATACATTGTGCTACTCACTCGTTCGGTTTCATCGATTTTTAATAAATTCCTTTCAAATATACTGCTTTTCCAACGCTATTACTCACTTTTCAGTCCTCTTTGCCAATGAACAGTAATAGTTTAGCGTGGTTAAGTCTCCTCATATCCCTCTGATAGACTGCCAGCACGTTAAGGAAGAAGTCACGATGAAATACCAATCACACAACTCTCAGGCAATTGCCCTCTTGTATATAATGCGAATTGCACAGTATGATGGCAGCCTCTTTAAAAAAAAAGATTTTGCAGAAAACATTCCTTTAACCGTTTCACTGCTGAGCCATTTCACCCCTGTATACTGAGCTCATTTTTACTGGTTTCGCTCATCATGTTTAAACGCGATTTGAAGTCACATTATATTATATAACCCAGACATATTATATATCGTTCTTTCCGGCAGACTCAGCAGATTTATAATATATCATAATTGTATGTAAACGTCATGTCCTGTCTGAATATTGTAACAAAAAATGCAATAAAATTTGAATTTTCAATCATCTACAGTGTGTAAAGTGTTTTTTTTCACATTTTATTTTGCGAGCCTTTGCGGTTATATTTTCTATGGGGTGCGCTTGTTAAAAAAAATCGCAATGGGGACTTGTTACTTTTTTGGGGGGGTTACGTGATTTTTAGCAAACGCCCCCCATAGAAAAATCGTTAGTGCAGCATCATTGTTCACATTATAATTGAAATGGGAACAATATTGCTGCATTAATAAAACAAAAAAACCCTGTTTTTTAACCCTTTCGCTGCTGAGGCATTTCCCGCCTCTGTGCTGAGCTCATTATTACCGATTTTGCTCATCATGTTTAAACGCGTTTTGAAGCCTTATTTTAGTATATGACCCAGACATATTATATATCGTTCTTTCCGTCAGACTCGGTAGA
Source organism: Leptobrachium leishanense (assembly GCA_009667805.1). Lineage (NCBI taxonomy): Eukaryota > Metazoa > Chordata > Amphibia > Anura > Megophryidae > Leptobrachium > Leptobrachium leishanense. The sequence goes on along the minus strand of CM019066.1, from coordinate 138,190,380 downwards.
TTCATAATATGTCATTATTATATGTATACGTTATGTCATGTCTGTATATTATAACAAAAAAATGCAATAAAATATGAATTTTCAATAATTTACAACGTGTAAAGTGTTTTTTTTCACATTTTAACATGCGAGCAATTGCGGTTATATTTTGTATGGGGTGCGCTTGTTAAAAAAATTAGAGATGGGGTCTCGTTACATTTTTTTTTGGGGACAATTACGCGATTTTTAACAAACGCAACGCATACAAAAATCGTTAGTGCAGCATCATTGTTCACATTATAATTGAAATGGGAACAATATTGCTGCATTAACGAACCAAAAAAAAGAAAAAAAAACTTGTTTATTTTTTTTTTAAATATTTTTTAAAAAAACTTTTTTCATAGTCAAGTTTGGTATTGTTGGAACGGCCATGCTCTGGCCGATCCAACAATACCAAACATTAACCCCTAACTGCCACGGATCGGGAGATAGGGGGTTCATTGGAACCCCCTATCTCCACCATTGGTGGCAGTTAGGGGTTAACTCCAGGACTGGCGTCATCGTGCTATGCACGATGAAGCCAGTCCTCAGGGGGCATTCCCGGAATCTTGGCCGACATCCAAGATGTCGGCCAGCTCCGGGAAAGGATCACGAACCGGCGCTTTTCGGCGCCGATTCGTGATCCAGCCCCCATGGGGTTAATTCCAGGTACCGTTAGGAAGGGCAGGCTGTGCCCTTCCAAACGGTGCCTGGATTAACCCCCGCAACGCACATGCGGGGGGGGGCGCCTGAATTAGGTGTCATCGCGCCGCCACGATGACACCTAATTAGGCCGGCGGCGGTTCCGGGTGCTGGGCTGACATCGAGGATGTCAGCCCGCACCGGGGGGCCCAGCGATCGGCCGGAACCCGGCCGAACGCTGGCCCCAAAGGGAGGACGCGCTCAGCGCGTCCACCGCAAGGAACGTTACCTGCGGGTGGACACGCTGAGCGCGTCCATAGCAGCGAAGGGGTTCATTTTTTTTATTATTATTTTTTTTTTATATTTTTAATTTTATTTTCAATTATTTTTATTTTACATGGTCATGTTTGGTATCATTGAAAGGCCATGCTCTGGCCGTTCCAATGATGTCAAACATTAACCCCTAACTGCCACGGATCGGGAGATAGGGGGTTCATTGGGACCCCCTATCTCCACCATAGGTGGCAGCTAGGGGTTAACTCCTGAACTGACATCATCATGCTATGCGAGATGACGCCAGTAGGCAGGGGGAGATCCCAGAAGCTTGGCCGACATTCAAGATGTCGGCCAGCTCCGGGAGGGGACCGCGATCCAGTGCCTATTGGCGCCGAATTGCAATCCAGCCTCCAAGGGGCACCCACTGCTTGAAAGGGCAGGCTGTGCCCTTCAAAATGGTGCCTGCCTTTTTGCACTGCCCCCAGTCGATCAGGAGGGAGAGAGGTCCAAAGGACCCCACCCTCCCCTTCAGGCACCTTCCCCGCACTGGCGGGGGTGTGTGCTTGTAATAGATGTCATTGCGCTGGCGTGATGACGTCTATTGTGCCCGCCTGGGTCCTGGAGGCTGGGCTGACATCCATGATGTCAGCCCGCACCAGGGGCCGTAGCGATCAGCCGGAATCCCAGCCCGTCCTCCGCAGCGAAGTGGTTAATATTATCAGTGTGGGAAATATTTGTATGAAGGAACATTCATAATTGCATTTAGGCGATACCATTGTATTAGGTCAATAAAATATAGCTTCCAATCATGGGACTGGGCTGCAGGCTCATTAGCAGCTGAGGATAGCTCCTGGTATCCACATCTGACATGATGAAGTAGTCCATTCCCACCCAATAGATCAGATAGCATCACTTGGATCAAGCACTTATTTAATTCCACATTCTGCTATGGATATTTTCTGTTATCTGTCTCTCATTACACAGTTTACTAAATCAACCAATCCTCTCATGTGGTGACATAATAATGCCCATCTATGGTTGTCCTATATTGTTTCTCTTTTTTTTTTTTGAGATAACCAAAAAAAGAGAAGTTCCACATATTAAACTGTGATGTTTACCTTTTACCAGTAGGCGGCAGCATAATCAAACCAACTTAAAGGCCAAAAGGCGTAGAACTAGTTAAGGAGTTTGGAAGTAAAAGTTTATAGAAAGTGTCAAACCTGTATTCTTAACATATTTATTAACTTTGGCTTTATCTTAGACATTATTTTAGTCTTGCTGTGAGACCTGAAGAAGAGAGGTCCACTCTCAAAAACCTTACCTTTATATGTAATGTTAGTCCAAAAAAAGTATTACTTTATCCTGCATTACTCTGGTAATATATAGAGAGATATTTACATACTTACATTTAATTTTATTATTTTTATATCATTTATATAGCGCTAACAGTTCCTGCATTGCTTTACAATAACCAAAGGGAACAAGACACTATAACAAGAGTTATAGAAAAAGGTCCTGCTCATTAGAAGCTTACAATCTAGAGAGATTGGGGTGGGGGAAGACTATCAGGGTTATTCAAAGAGCGTGAAAAGCAGGAGAATGGCTGGAGAATGAAAAATTCTAGGTCAAAATAGCCAAACCAGAAAAATTCTCCCTTTCATCTCACTTTCCAAATCGGCTATTTTGACCTAGAATTTTTCATTCTCCAGTCATTCTCCTGCTTTTCACGCTCTCTGAATAACTCTGAAGGTCTGAGGGCTACAAGGGTGGGAGCGTGGTATTGCCTCCTGCCGACCACCTGTCCCCTTGATCCCATCCCCTTGGACCTTACTCGGTCTGCTCTACCAGTTATTGTCCCTGCTTTGACTCATATTTTTATCCTCTCCTCTGGAGTCTTCCCCTCTGCATTCAAACGTGCTTTGATCACCCTCATTCTAAAGAAGCCATCTCTTGACCCCACCTCCCTTTCGAACTACCATCCCATCTCTCTGGTCCCCTTTGCCTCCAAGATCTTAGAATGCTTGGTCTATAACCAGCTCACCAGTTTTCATGCTGCTAACTCTCTACTCGTTCCGCACCAGTCCGGCTTTCGTCCTCGTCACTCTACTGAGACTGCTCTGACTAAGGTGGCTAATGATTTAATTTCTGCTAAAACCAAAGGTCGCATCTCCCTCCTTATTCTTCTTGACCTCTCTGCTGCTTTCGACACTGTTGACCACCCTCTCTTGCTCCTCACGCTGCGTCAGCTAGGCCTCAGTGATGCCACTCTCTCCCGGTTCTCTTCCTATCTCTCCTTTCGCTCCTTCAGTGTCTCCTTTGCTGGTGCCTCTTCACCACCAGTTCCTCTCTCCGTTGGGGTACCTCAAGGCTCTGGTCTGGGTCCCCTACTCTTCTCGATCTATACTGCCTATCTGGGCAACCTAATATCTTCCTATGAATTCAATTATCATCTCAAAGCTGATGACACCCAAATCTACCTTTCTTCTCCTGCTCTCTCTCCTCCTGTGTTGGACTGTATTACAGCCTGCCTATCAACTGTCTCCAACTGGATGGCTTCACGTTTCCTAAAGCTCAACCTCTTGAAAACTGAACTTCTCATCTTCCCTCCCTCCAGACCTACGCCCATCTCCCTTCAGGTGAATGGTACCACCATTACCTCTTCCTCTCAGGCTCGTTGCCTCGGGGTCCTCTTGGACTCTGATCTATCCTTTACTCCTCACATTCAGTCTTTAACCAAATCTTGCTACTTCCACATAACAAACATAGCACGCGTTCGTCCCTTTCCTAATCAGGACTCTATAAAAATGATCATCCATGCACTTGCAGTGTTCTGTTTCAGTGAGACTGTTGCCTAGTTGCCGACTTTGCTATTTACGACTAACTTGCTTGTGTTTCTGACCCGGACTACCCATTGACGTTTCTTACGCTTATCCCCTTGTGTGTGTATGTTGTATGCTGTGATCACAGATTGTATGCAATATGTTTTCCCGCATGATTTTGATTTGGGGGTCCGTCCTGCAGGTTGCTAAATTCACCAACCTCTCAAGCTACCTGTTAAGAGCCAAGTTTATACGCATTGTCTCCGATTGTGGATCTGTCCTGCAGGTTGATAAACTCACTAACCTCCAAAGCTACCTGTTAACTGCCAAGTCTATGTACAGATCTAAACGCATTTTCTCTGATTGTAATTTGTAGACCTGCCCTGTAGGTTGCTGAATTAATTTCACACTCATTCATTGTTCTCAAGTACAAGTATATTCATGTCTCAATACACATATCTGTCTGTGTATAGTTAAAGTGCTTTCACTCAGTAAACAATTGGTCACAAAACCATTTGATGCTGAGTGGTATTTAGTATTCTGTATCACCTCCCTGGCTGGGAGTGCTAGGTGTTGCAGTTACTACTGCTATCAAAACACGTTTTCTAGAAATCTGTCCATAAGGATCCATACCCATCTGATCTGGTTTGATCACCAGCGAGAACGTGACAGAAGGTTTGGAGGTGAGAGTTGGCAGCGCAGGTGTAGACAGGACTGACGGAGGTTGCCTGCTGACCGGAGGGGGCGGGGAGTATGCAAGGAGCGTCGGGTGAGAAAAAAAGTCTGGCAGTGACATTCATTACAGATTGTAAAGGAGCAATGCAGTCATTGGGGAGGCCAATAAGGAGCAAGTTGCAGTAATCAAGCCATGATATAATATGTGTATGAATCGGCAGCTGCATGGTATCTTGAGTCAGAAAGGGACAGACGTGGGCAAGGTTCTTGAGCTGGTAATAACAGTATTTGGTCACTGTCTGGATGTGGAGAGAACACGCTAGGAAAGAATCGAAAGTGACACCAAGGCAGCGAGCTTGAGGTGTCGGGCTAATGAGCGCTCCATTTACTTATAGAGAGATAGGTGGCAGGGGGTTCTCCTCGGAAGGAGGCATAACGAGAATTTCAATTTTGGAAGAGTGAGTTTTAGGAAGCGGGAAGACATCCATTTATAGATGGCGCAGAGACATTCAGTAACACGATCCAGGAATGCAGCAGAAAGATCATGGGTGAAAAGGTATAATTGAGTGTCATCAGCATATAGGTGGTACTGGAATCCAAATCAGTTTGCCTAGCGAGGCTTTGTAGATCGATAAAAGAAGAGGGCCCAGTACTGAACTTTGGGGCACCCCAACAGAGACAGGCTGCAGGGAGGAGGTATTAACAGAAAAGGAGACACTGAATGATCACTATCACAGATAGGAAGAGAACCATTAAAGAACACTACCTATATCACTAAGAGTTTGAAGGAGGAGTGAGTGGTCAACTGTATCAAATGCAGCAGAGAGGTCAAGAAGGATCAGCAGAGAGTAGCGCTCATTAGATTTAGTCGTTACAAGTTCATTGGTCAGTTTCGTAAGAGCTGTTTCTGTCGACTGCAGGGAGTGAAATTCAGATTGCAGAGGGTTAATTAGAGACTGGGTGTTGAGTTAGTCAGAATTACAGGCATATGCAAGCTTTTCAAGGAGTTTGGAGGTGAAAGGGGGTAGTCATAGAGGTGGTAGTTGGAGGGAGCATTCAGATCCAGAGATGGCTTTTTTAGGATCATGGCATGTTTGAGGGGAGCAGGGAAGTACCGAGATGTTAAGGACAGATTAAAGGTGTGGGTCAAGGATGGTACAAGAGAAATGGAAAGTGTTTTGGTAAGATGTGATGGAATGGGGTAAAGAGGGAGGTAGTGGAGTGAGAGGGTCATAATAGCATAAAGCCTTATTGTGGAGTCGCAGGCGTTTCTTTCATTACCTTCTCTTACGTCCATTCAAAAATTGCATTTTCTTTTTTACTTGTGAATCCCGGCTGACTGACCTGTATAAAAAAGAGAATTTTATGATTCTAATATTATTACTTAATTCATACACAGGTTTTTGAGTAAAAGTGCCTATTTCAAACAGTTTTGTAAAGAAACAGTCACTGTGCAAGGTGTTAAAAGAATCCAGAAAGCTGGAAAAGGTTTTTTTAAAACTGCCCATTATTCAACATATGGCACAGCATTCTCAGCTTCAATAGTGATGAGGATCCAATGATTAGGGATATAACAGTGCTAATCTACCTTTATCCCTAGGAGTTTAACCACGCCATGTCTGCAGTTCTTTTAATCACTTCATTGGTGTCAGAATCCACTTCTTGTGTCAATAATTATCTATTAATTACCAATTTGTCTTTCATGAAGCATCAACGAGATTATTTACACATTCAAACTAAGGCGCCCATGAGGATTGTAATCATGCTGTTAAGTTTAATGACTACAGAGCAATAAAGATTTCTGCCTAGTGAAGCAGCAGATGTATGAGTGTCGGTATGAAATTCAGGACTAAGAATTAAAAAAGCCAAAGCAAACTTTAATCGGCTAAATCAATCCTGCCGACATGGTTGTGTAGCAGACTCCAGCTGCCTTCTTTTTTGAGGAGTACAATGTATGCTGATGAACAGCCCAGCTATCTGTTAACATACTGCCACTAGCAGGTTAATTACTCAATTACTGGTGACTATATCAATAAATATCACAAGAAACTAAAAGCATGATTCCATATCACTTCTGTTGCTCCATCCAGATTCAGTTACCAGCTACCAGCTTCTTCTGTCAATGACATATTATTTTAACCATCACATATTGAATGTAGGTGAGGCTATTCAGTCACATAAGATTGACTACATTCTAAGTGTCATGCTAAATACACAATACAATGAATTCTTAAAAGACCATACAATGAATATTCAGATTCAGCTTATGCCAACATATACATAAATACAGAAAAAATGGCGTCGCGCCCATACTCACCGGAGCGGCAGCAACTCCCAGGAGTAACAGCCCAGTTAATGTATAAAACATAACAAGGAAAAAAGGTGTCATCTGCGCTCGTTTCTATGTGTTCCATGTACAACAAAACTGAGGTTTTTGTTTGTTTCAATGGCCATTGCAACGTAAGCTCACTCGCCACTTCACGGCACCTCTTTACAGAGTGAGTACCTAACATGTACCAAAAGGCCACTCTACTGAGCAGCTCCAAGCCGGAGCACATGTTAGGTCTTTTCTTGAAACTATTGACAGGTTTCCATTGCTTATCAGACGACCTAAAGTATCTGGGTATCATGTTGACCCCCTGACCCTGCCAGATTGCACGAATCTACTATAGGGCTCTTTTCAATCAGCATATAGAGAAACTGGAGATGTTTGATTATGGTATATATTAGATCCACCATATACATGTACACAGAGTAAAGATTAATATTTTATCATGGCACCTTTTTCTATTTAAAGCCTTAGCTATTAGAACAGGTGCCAGATCTCCGATACACTATGAATTCGGCCATTTCTCACTGCTGACACCACAAAGCAAATCATCCACACCCTTGTAATCTCCCGACTCGACTATTGTAATAATCTTCTAGTTAGTCTCCCTCTCTCCTGGCTCACCCGCCTACAATCCATTCTTAACACCTCCGCCAGGCTCATCCACCCACCCTCACTCTGTCTCTGCCGCTCCCCTCTGCGAGTCCCTTCACTGGCTCCCCATCCACTGCAGAATTAAATTCAAGGTCCTCACCCTGACCTACAAAGCTCTCACTAACTCAGCTCCTCACTACTTGATCTCACTAATCGCCAAATACACCCCAGCCCGCTCCCTAAGGTCAACCAGTGACCTGCGCCTAGCTTCTCCCTGCATCATCTCTTCCCATGATAGACTGCAGGATTTCTCACGCACAGTCCCCATCCTCTGAAACGCTCTCCCTCGTACTGTCAGACTTTCCCCTAGTTTCTCTTTCTTCAAACACTCCCTTAAGACATTCCTATTTAGGGAAGCCTAACACCCAACTCACTGATACACCTCACTGCCCCAACCAGGAGCAGTCCATCACACTCACCTTGAAGTCCTCTCCTCCTGTTTCCACCCCCAGCCCTTCTAGATTGGGAATTCCCACGGGAATAGGGCCCTCGTTTCCTCCTGTACTGGTTTATCAAATGTTGTTCAGTCTCAGTGTATTGTAACCCTGTCTATATTGTGCCCATTGTTCAGCGCTGCGGAATACACTGGCGCTATATAAATAAAGTATAATAATAATTTAATAATAATAATACACCTCTAGTCTTATATATGTATGTTCATCTGGAAGGGCAGGAGAATAAGAGTGGCAAGACATATCCTGCAGAGCCCAAAGGAGAGGGGAGACTTGTGGGTTCCCTGTCTGTCATCATATTACCAAGCATCACAGGCCCTGGCTGAAACCTTGACTACAACTGAATCCAACAGCAAGAAATACTCACGGCAATGTCTCCCTCTGTATCCAGCCAGAAAGCCACACTTCACTTCCATCCTCTCCCTGAATACAACAGCAAGCCATACTCCCCACAATCTCACCCTCTGTATCCAGCCAGAAAGGTATTCTTCAATCAACACAATTTTTGCCATATTGTTACTGCTGCTAATTTGTTTTATTTTTTCTCTTCTTTTTTGATTGTTTAATTCTGTGCTGATTCTCAGTCTGTTCTGCTCCTCCCTGTTGTAAATTCTGTGCATGCAATGGCCATCTCTCTAAACTAGGGATGTGCGTTTCGGGTTTCGGAATTTCAGAATTTTCACGAAATTTCCCGATTCGTGTTTTCGGATGCAGCCGATTTTCCGAAAATTTTTAGATCCGAAAATGGCAGATCCGAAAAGTTTTCCGAGCCGAAACGAAATATTTTCGGAATTTTCGAATGTACTTGAAATGTGTCAAATCGAAATTTATTGCTTTGAAACGAGGAGAACAGACGTTCCGAAAAAAACGAAAATTTTCGAAAAGACGAAAAGTCGATACAAAAACGAGCTAAGTGACACGAAAATACGAAAAATGGTCGATATTTTCCGAAACCATTTACAATTCCGAAAAACGAAAATTTCCGAAAATACGAAAAGTTGATACAAAAAACGAGCTAAGTGACACGAAAATACGAAAAATGGTCGAAATTCCGAAAAAAATGTACACAGAAAACGAGTCGAGCCGAACCGAATCGAAACAGAAATCGGTCGAAACGAGCCGAATCGAAAAGTTTAAAAATCCGAAAAATCGAATCGAATCGAACCGAAAAAAAATCGGTGCACAAGCCTACTCTAAACTCTGTATTTCTGATTCACAGCCACACTTCACTTCCATCCTCCCCTCTGCTGTCGCTTGGTTGTGCAGCTGCTTACTGTAAATTGATTGCTCCTATACTTTGTATGGGAGCCGTTAACTAGAGGCAGCTGGGAGAAGAAGACTTATTCCAATGAAGTTCGTTCTTTTGCCTCAAGTCGGTAACTGCTAAGAATACCTACTCTCAGAGACGAAGGTTGAGTGCTACCCGCCTTGTGTATTCTTTATGAAAAGCACCCCTCCCTGTCACAGATGTTCCACCCACAGGATCTTTTTAAGCTTGAACTGCTGGGAGCTCCAGAAAGGATTCAGTCCTCAGTAAGTGAGTTAATCCCATAATAGCAGTCATTTGGTGATAAGGATAGGACCTGTCAAAAGGTGGAATACATTGAAAGTGTTGACAGGCTCAGGGCCGGATTTACCATTAGGCAGAGTAGACATGTGCCTACAGGCGCCTGCCACAAGGGGACGCCTTGCTCTTTTTTTTTTCACAATTTGCAATAATTTAGACCACAGTACCTCTGGAGCCCTAAGGGCTAGAGGGACATATGAGGTATCATTGGAAAGGTCAGTTTATAGCCTTTCCAGTGATACCAAACATAACCAGATTTGATTTATGTAAAAATAAAATATCTATTAGAAAAAAATTAGAAAATTATTATTTTAACACGGCACTATTACTCAGTTTACACTTATAAAGTGAACAGTGATGCTGCACTAACTCACCTCATTTACCATACTGCCAGCAAGTGTGTATCTGGTGAAGCAATGCATTGTTTAATTCAAAACCTAGACCGTGGCGCTGCAGTGAGGATGGACAGGGGGACTTTGGAACCTGCATCCCTGAATTGTACAGCACACAAGGTTAAGTGAGGGGTCATTGGAAAGGCCAGAGTCTAAACTTTACTATGATACCAAACATGACCATGTAATGTGTAAAAATAAAAGAAATGAAAAATGTAAATGCAAAATATTTTTTTTCTGCTCTACAGCAGAGGCAATATATACTTTCACATATAAAACAAACAATGTTGCTGCATTCACTGCCCTCCTCCTTTAACCATTCTAACCCACTGAGTCCCTCACTCACTGCTCCCTCTTCTACTATGTCTTCCTTTTCTACAGTCTCGGAGGAGGATGTAACAGAATTCTTATGTCCTTCTACCCGACCATCTGTCCACTTGATCCCCTCCCCTCACACCTTATTCGGCCTGTCCTACCAGTTACAGTCCCTGCTTTGACTCATATTTTTAATCTCTCCCTCTCCTCTGGAATATTCTCCTCTGTATTCAAACGTGCTTTGATCACCCCATTCTAAAAAAGTCATCTCTTGATCCTACCTCCCTCTTGAACTACTGTCCCATCTCTCTGCTCCCTTTTGCCTCCAAGATCTTAGAACGTCTGGTCTATAACCAGCTCAGCAGTTTTCTTGCTGCTCTCTACTCGATCCGCACCAGTCTAGCTTTCGCTCCCAACAATCTACTGAGACTGCTCTGACCAAGGTGACTAAGGATTTAGCTACCGCTGAAACCAAAGGTCACTTCTCCCTCCTTATTCTTCTTGACCTTTCTGCTGCATTCAACACTGGGGATCACCCTCTCCTGCTCCTCACGCTGCGTCAACTTGGCCTCAGTGACATCACTCTCTCCTGGTCCTCTTCCTGTCTCTCTTTTCGCTCCTTCAGTTTCTCCTTCCCTGGTGTCTCTTCACCACAAGTTCCTCTTTCAGTTGGGGTACCTCAAGGCTCTGTTCTGGGTCCTCTCTCGATCTCTCTCCTCCGGTGTTGGACCGTGTTACTGCGGACCTATCGGCTGTCTCAGACTGGATGACTTCCCATTTTCTAAATCTCAACCTCTCTAAAACTGAACTTCTCATCTTCTCTCCCTCTAAAACCTCCATTCTTGCGCCAATTTCTCTTCAGATGAATGGTGTCACCATTACTTCTACCTCTCAAGCTCCATTGCCTCAGGGTCTTCTTGGACTCCAATCTATCCTTTACTCCTCACATTCAGTCTCTAACCAAAACTTGCTACTTCCACCTAAAAAACATTGCACTCATCCGTCCCTTTCGCAATCCAGATTCTACTAAAATGCTCATCCACGCTCTTATTATCACCCGCCTTGACTACTGTAACCTCCTTCTCTCTGACCTTAAGAGATCCCAGATTCTGCCTCTGCAGTCTGTAATGAACGCCAATGCCAGACTCATACACCTCACCTCTCTACACTGGCTCCCTGTTTCCTTTAGAATGCAATTCATTATATTGGTGCTCAAATATAAAGCTCTCCATAACCGCGCCCCTGCCTACATCTCCTCCCTTATTAGCGGTACATCCCATCCCCACCACTTTGCTCAGCCAATGATCTGATGCTATCAGCTCCTCGTACCTGCACCCCCAACTCCCACCTTCAAGACTTCTCCTGAGCTGCACCCTTTCTATGGAACTCCCTCCCCCGCAACATCAGACTCACCCGTCTCTCCAGTCCTTCAAGAAGTCTGTGAAAACGCATTACTATAGAGAAGCCTATCAGCTCACTCCATGATCCCCCACTGTCATTTCCTGTTCCATCTTCCCATTCAGTCCTCATGCAACCCGCTACTTCAAATACCCTATTCATCCTCAACTAATGTGTCACCCCTCTCCTCTTAGTTTGTAACTAGGGATGAGCTGTTCGGTTCGATCAGTTCGGAGTTCGACTCGAACATCGGCAGTTCGAAAGTTCGCGAACTTCTAACTTTTTGGCGTGTTCGGTTCGAGTTCGATTAAAAAAAATTTGAAAAAGTATAAAAAATGCTTAAAAAATACCAAAAAATCTAGAAATAAAGAGACTCTTTACTGCAGAATATTATAAGCAACGGTTTATTAGATATATTCTCACCTCTAAATGACCTGTGCTTACAGCAGGGTCCTCAAACGGCTTAAACAACAGGTGTTAATTAGTGTTTGGAAATAACATCTGCTTCTAATTAGTCTGGTCTCATGAATTTGATACATTGCCTGCAGACTGAGTGTGGCTCCTGCACATGTATGAACTCTGTATGCTTCTGAATTCTAAGAAGTGTTAATTTTTACTACATGATCCTCTGATATGCTGTTTAACCCCTTAAGGACCAGGGCTCTGTAAAGCCAATCATTAATTGGCAGATTCATAATATGTCATTATTATATGTATACGTCATGTCCTGTCTTCATATTTTATTGCATATTTTGTTATAATATACATTTTCAATAATTTACAACGTGTAAAGTGTTTTTTTTCACATTTTAACGTGCGAGCAATTGCGGTTATATTTTGTATGGGGTGTGCTTGTTAAAAAAATTACATTTTATATCTCGTTACATTTTTTTGGGGGAAAATTACGCGATTTTTAACAAACGCACTTGCATACAAAAATCGTTAGTGCAGCATTATTGTTCACATTATAATTGAAATGGGAACAATATTGCTGCATTAACAAACCAAAAAAGCCAAAATATATATTTTTTTAAATATTGTTTTATTTTTAATTTAATTTTTTTAAAAAAAATGTTTTACACGGTCATGTTTGGTATCGTTGGAAAGGCCATGCTCTGGCCGATCCATCAGTACCAAACATTAACCCCTAGCTGCCACGGATCGAGAAATAGGGAGTTCATTGGAACCCCCTATCTCCACCATTGGTGGCAATTAGGGGTTAACTCCAGGACTGGCATCATCGTGCTATGCACGATGACGCCAGTCATCAGGGGGCATTCCCGGAAGCTTGGATGTCGGCCAGCTCTGGGAGAGGATCACGATTCGGCGCTTTTCGGCACGGAATCGTGATCCGGCACCCAAGGGGTTAAAGGCAGGCACGGTTTGGAAGGGCAGACTGTGCCCTTCCAAACCGTGCCTGCCTTCAGCCGCAGGACACCGGCGATCGGGAGGGAGAGAGGTCCGAAGGATCTCCCCCCTCCCTTTCAGGCACCTCCTCCGCACACGCGGGGGGGGGGCTGAATTAGATGTCAATGCGCCGCCGCAATGACATCTAATGGTGCCGGCGGCGGTCCCGGGTGCTGGGCTGATATCGAGGATGTCAGCCCGCACCGCGCTGGCCACAAAGGGAGGATGCGCTCAGCGCGTCCTCCGCACGCAACAGTACCTGCGGGTGGATGCGCTGAGCGCGTCCTCCACAGCAAAAGGGTTAAGGGTGGCTAGGTGTCGTGTGTGGGTCTCTGATGGCGATGTTTCTATACATCCTACAAATCCGTCACTTCACAGGCAGGTTATGGGGACCTACTAGGCACGATATTTGAAGGAATTTTTCGTTTTTATTTTTAACCCTTTTTTATGGAAAACTCACTGTTCCTTTAAAAACTTCTTTTTTTAAACTTTTTGTCCTTGTTTCCTGTCCCCCAGGGCACTACCCGGACCCCCATACACCTTTTATGGCAAATATCTAGCATATATGCCCTCTTGCAGGGCACTCTAAAAATCAAACTTTTGAGTCCCATTGACTTGCATTGAGTTCGGTTCGAGTTCGAACTCGAACTTTTGATATTGTTCGAGTTCGAATGCATGGGGTGTTCGGCTCATCCCTATTTGTAACCTCTCGAGCAGGGTCCTCCCTCCTTCTGTTCCGTGTGTGCAACATATATGTATATTTTTTATTCTGTTTCTCCCATTGTACAGCGCTAAGGAATTTGTTGACGCTTTATAAATACTTGTAACTGTAACTAATTCAACTAAGGCAACGGATTCTGCCTCTTCTTTCGATTTGAGCACGGAGAAAAACAGTTTCAGTTTTGGGGGGTAGGGGCGGAGCGTTTTCTGTGCCTACAGGCTCCTGAGGTGCAAATTCAGCCCTGGACAATATAGCCATATATTGTGAACTACATTTTCCAACATTTTCAACGAAGTTTAGGGTTAAAAACCTTGTAGAATGTATTGAATGGGTTAAGAACTGTTGTAATTCTGAAAGGGGTAACAGTTGTTGGAAGCTTTGAAGGGTTAAAATTTGGTAAAATCTTTAAATGTTTAATGTATAAGCTGCTTTTGAAGTCATTGAAGGTGTTAATTGGAGTGCTCTCTCCCCAGTTTGTTGTATTTTATTGTCTTGGGAAGCACTCGGGGGTGAACTGACCCGTTGGGCACACGGGCACTGTCCGAGAACCCGCGGGTCGATGGGGGGCCCGTTTTGGCAGGTTCATTCGGCCCCCAGTGTGCCCTGCCAGTTTCACTATCCCGCAGCTCCAGATTCAGACTCTCAGAATCCGAATCCGGAGCTGTCTACCCAGCGCAGCGGCACACTGAACTGTGATGTCCCTCCAGTGAGGAGAGCGTCTGCGGTGCGCATAAGCGCAGCCGCAGTCACTCACTCACACTGCGTGCCTCGGCCTCCCACATCAAAAAGAACCCTGCTCCCTGATATGGCACTGCCCCCTTCCTCACGTGCTGTGTGTAGTGCACTGCATGCAGCAGCAGAAGAGGAGGACAAGCACATGTTCAGATTGCAGCCAGCCCAGCCCAGACTGCGTACTCGCCACACTGGAAGACTGGAGGAGGACACCTAGGATAGCCAGGTTGGACCCCAAACATCTGCATAGATCGTGGTAAATATAATATACTGTGAGTCATATTGCTATGGATCCTGGGCCTGTTCATACACCCCTGCGTTTACTGTGAGTTATATTGCTGTGGATCCTGTCCCTGCTCATACTCCTCAGCGTTTACTGTGAGTTATATTGCTATGGATTCTGTGCCTGCTCATACACCCCAGCGTTTACTGTGAGTTATATTGATGTGGATTCTGTGCCTGCTCTTACACCCCGGCATTTACTATGAGTCTTATTGCTGTGGAGCTCTGTGATACACTCATACACATTGCACATTACTGTGAGTTTTATTGTTGTGTTGTGTGATACACTCATACACTCCACACATTGCTGTGAGTTTTATTGCTGTGGAGCTCTGTAATGTGCAGTGTGTACAAATTGTGTCAGTAATGTACAGTATTTTATAATCCTGAAAGGTGTTCGGCAGTTTCCCACGTGTGCCACAGGGAACCTACTGTGTCGCGGCCGTAGCTGCCATGAGTGTGTGCCGGCTACGGCAGCAGAGTAGTGGCAGTTTGTATGTCTGGAGGAGGCACAATGGATTCCCCAATTCGCTGGGGGGCCTGAGTGGATTTTATTAACTCGTTAAGATTATTATTTTAAAAATTGTGTGAATAAATAAATTATTTAACACAACAATGTGCATGTGGGTTGTGCGTTGTATGAGTGGGGTTTTGTATGGGTGTGGCCTACTGTGGGCATAGCACAAGGGGACACACAAACTCCTATTGCCCGGGGGCTCCATTAGTTGTCAGTCCACCCTTGGAAGCATTCACAGTGTGCTTAGTAAAGGTTGAGTGCTACCCTCCTTGTGAACTCTCGGAGACTGATGTTAAGTGACTTTACTTCTGCAAAATCACTTAGCTCTTTAAATAACATAAAAATCTTTCCTCTGATACCACGATGCAGGGGGCGGCATGATCCACTGCTTCCTCTGGCTCAAAGTTGCAAAACACTGGGAAGAAATAGTTCTGAGTATCCTTCCATGCTTCCCCACAAGCTCGCAAGTGGTCTCACTTCACTCCATAGAGTCCTATGGACTCCAGGAGCAGATACCAGCAGTGACAGATGACAGCAATGTCAGTATCTATGAGCAGCTCTCAAATATTCTGACTAGAGCCACTAATACAACAGCAGGAATGAAATAGAGCTGCTAATAGTGCATGACAAATGGATAATGACTTGCACACAGTTTATCTATTTGCATGATGCTCTTAAGACTGTATTCCAACCCAGTTGTTAAGTCAAGAAAAGTCAAGAGTTGATAAGGGGGAAGGTAGCGCCCTTATATGAATTCATATCTCAATTACCTGACTATAAAGAAAGAATTATTTGAAGAAAAAGATACTATCACGGCAGTTCAATACACAAACCTACTGTAAAACTCTATATAAGAAGCTTAATTCGTCCAGCTTGACCATTAACCCCTTAAGGACCAAGGGTCTTTAAAGTCTATGGGCCCTATTACAATCTTCGCGCAAACGTCAGCACGTGTGCAAAAATGCATAAGTCGTACGCAGGGAGACAATAAATACTCAAAAAATACGCAAACACATAACTGTGGAATAATATATATCTTTATTATATACATAGGCGTGCGCACGGGGTGTGCCTAGCCACACCATAATGCCGGCCCGCGGCACATTCTGGGTCCCGGCTGGCCGCATCTGATGGATAGCCACTGGGACCCCTCAACTCCGCGGGCCTGGCAGCAGCCTCCGCTTCCCTGGTGGTCCCTGTGGTTCATGGGGTGCTGCACTGCGATCTGTGCATGGCGCACAGACCGCACAGCACATCCCACACTGACCTGAGCGGCCGGCGATCTCTGATGACCTGTCACCTGACCGCCGGCGCTCTGACACAGTCAGTAAGCGCCGGCGGTCAGGTGACAGGTCATCAGCGATCGCCGGCCGCTCGTGTCAGTGAGGGATGTGCTGTGCAGTCTGTGCGCCATGCACAGATCGCAGTGCAGCACCTACGAACCACAGGGACCACCAGGGAAGCGGAGGCTGCCGCCAGGCCCGCGGAGATGAGGGGTCCCGGCGGCTATCCATCGGATGCGGCCAGCCGGGTTCCCCCTCCTCGACCCCCCCCCCTCTGTGCCACTGGACCACCAATGATTCATATTCAACTCCCTCCCTGCAAGCAAAAAAACCAAACAAAGGTGAGCAGGAGAGGGGGCAATTTTTGAACACCTTCTCCTGAACTACCTCCGGATAATCTCTAGCCGACTTCAAATTCCTCAACTTGCCAACCCCTGGCCTTTCAACAAAAGGAATCCGGAAATGATCACCAAAATCATCCTGCAAAAACTCTGCATCCCTATGTCTTCCGTAAAACCTTAGCCACGGTAACATTACGTCGAGTTTCACTGGGGAAGCCCCCATCTCCAGACCCTCCAAAAGGCAGACCTCCCTGTCTTGCCCTCTTAAAACATCTGGACAATGAATGCAATCCTCCACAATTTGAACATTCGTGCTTAAACCTGCACCCATTACCAAACTTGCACTGACCCTCGTTAAACTGCCAGCAAGATCCCTTTTTAACACCTGCCAGTGGAGAACTGACCCCTCCCCACCAGCGACCCCTGGAAAGAGCAAAACCTTCTGAGTCCCCATCAAACGCAACCACAACGTAATGTCCATCTGATCCCACCCCATCCCTGGGTGAGCCGCCAAACGTTGCCTAAACTGTTCATCATATTTCCACCACGCCCAACCTCCATAAATCCGATAAGCCTCCCAAATCCCATCCACATAACAAAACAGAGCCGAACAATGTTGCGGGTTTTACTCCCCAACCACACTGGCCAAAATACAAAAAGCCCGGAGCCAATTCCCAAAAGACTTCGGAATCCTCCGATACCTCTTCCTCCTTTCCTCCTCCTCCTTTAAACCTTCCTTAGACGATTCGTCCTTAACCCCTGCCAACTCATTCAACGGAAGCAGGGAAAAGCTCCACATACTCACCCCGCCAAATACATTCCTTAACCTCTTGCTTCAAATGTAACCCCAAAGGACCAGAAAATTACACGTATGCATTCCTCCTGGCTACATCCGCCACCCCTGAGGACTCACCAAGTGAACCTGACACACCACTCGGCCCTCTTGAAGCAACTGCTTCACCACCGAGAGCTCCACCAGCTCCCCCAACTGATGCACCTGCAACCCTCCACGCCTGAGCCAAATCCACAACCTGGCTCAAACCCCTTTAGAACCCGACCAAGCTTCAAAGGCACCCTGTAAAAAAGACATGAAGGAACTCATATCACCCCCACTTCCATTACCTGTCGCCACACTAGGCCCCACCGAACTTCCAGGAACCTCCTGCGCCACACTCTCCCTAGCTGGTCCTCCAACTCCACCGACTGCACCAGCCTGAAAACCACCAACTGGTTGCGGACTCCGCTCCTGTACCATAGGAACCGTGGACGAAAAAACATTTGTGCGATGAGCCTCAGAACCTGAAGTGCCATTACCATCATCCCGCTCCACCACACCAAACCCCGGAGCCACTTCACATTCACCATCTGAACACCAATCCCCTTCGGGCTCCTCCTGAGTAACCACATCCCGCACAACACCACCCTGTGCACACCACCGTCCACACCCCCATCCACCAAATCCTTACCGCCAAAGCTTCTGTCCCCGAGACAGACCTTGCTCCACTCCTGGGACCCCCGGCGGACAACCGTATTCCTCTTCTTCCCGAGGAACTCCTTGACCTCCGCACTCCTTCTCTCCTGGTAGCGCTCACCACACCACCCCTCTGACCAGAAACCGAAGAATCCTTAGCACCCGAGACCGACCTCGAGCTCCTAACTGACACCCTTCTTGAAATGCTCCCACCAGCCTCAGTCCCAACTGCGTCACCTCCAGCCAACATCCTCCTGACCAACTGTCCTCTGCCTCTCACCGCTTCCGACCTCAACCTTTCAGACGCTGTTCCACCGCTGGATTCTCCTCTCGGACTGAACCGCTCCGCAGGCCTAGAAACCCTGACAGGCCAAGCCTCAACTTCAGACTCCACCGCCAACACCTCCGTCAAACTCCTTCTCGCCCGCTCCATACCACGATGCCGAGCCACCTCCCGCACTTCCGCCAACAGCGACTCCAACTCTCCACCTTCCACCATTCTCAAAGCCAATGAAATGAAGAAAAAGGACGAAAACACCGCTCTCTGACGCAGCTCAGATTTTTACCAGCTCTACTTCAGGAGAAAAAGGCGCGCAGAGCTTCCCTTCACGCGCCTTAAGTACCCTCCTAGAGACTCCGCCCACACCTCTCCTGCTCAAACCCCCCACACGCGCTATAACAGGTCTAGAAAAATCCTCCCTGCGCCCTGGCATCAGAGGCAAGTTAAGGGCCCTACTCCTTAGGTGCTTCAGGCCTTCATTAAAGCGAGGGGCAAAGCCCTTTGCGCTGAACGTCATATTACAATGTCAGCGCAAAAACGCTCTTATACGTCTACCGCGTGTGAACCTGCGTGAACGCTGTGCGAGCTTACTGTACTTTGCGTGTCCTATACTTAACATTGCGAACGCAAATGCGTTTGTGCGCTGGTACACGGATGGTGTTACAATCTATGCACAGTTTGTAACGCACAGCCTTTGCGCGCATAATTTTAGCAACTTCTGAAAGCTGGTGTTAATTAGGGATAAGCTGTTCGGTTCAGACGGTTCGGAGTTCGGACCGAACTTAGCCTGTTCGTTCTGTTTACGAACTCCGAACATTTCCGGGTGTTCGCCGCATGTTCGACCACAATGCACCACAATGGACCACAATGCACTTTCCCACTGGCCTGAAGCTCGTAATTGGCGACAGCCTTGCACCTGACCACAGGTCTGGTGCAAGACAGGTTCAACACTATGCCAAACACGGCTCAGAGTCCTGATTGGGCAAATGTTGCCCAATCATGGGCTCACAGAGCTACGTCCTGCAGCACACTATATAAGGTTTCCACGCAGCGCTTCTGCACGCATTGAGAGGAGATTTCATAGGAGATAGTTGTTGTGTGTTCTTACTGCCGGTCTGCCACGCTACTGGGGGGGTCTAATTTCTACCAAATATCTGGGAATTGAGGTGATGTGTGTCTTGTCACTGCCAGCAAGTATTTTGGGGGTCACAAATTTCTACAAAACATTTGGGAATTGAGGTGATCTGTGTCTTGTCACTGCCAGCAAGTATTTTGGGGGTCACAAATTTCTACAAAACATTTGGGAATTGAGGTGATCTGTGTCTTGTCACTGCCAGCAAGTATTTTGGGGGTCACAAATTTCTACAAAACATTTGGGAATTGAGGTGATCTGTGTCTTGTCACACAGCCAGTACCACGCAGTATTTTGGGGGGTCAAAAATTTCTACAAAACATTTGGGAATTGAGGTGATCTGTGTCTTGTCACTGCCAGCAAGTATTTTGGGGGTCACAAATTTCTACAAAATATTTGGGAATTGTTATAATCCGTGTGTTCTCACTGGCTGCCACCCATCAGGGGGTCTCACTGATTTATAGGAGGTTTCTGAGACTTGTAATCTGTGGCTTCTCAATGCCACCCATCACAGGGTCCCACATACTTCTAGCAGATTTATGCAAATTGTAATTTGTGTCTTCTCACTGCCACCCATCAGGGGTCTCACTGATTTATAGGAGGTTGCTGAGATTTGTAATCTGTGGCTTCTCACTGCCACCCATCAGGGGGTCTCACTGATTTATAGGAGGTTTCTGAGATTTGTAATCTGTGGCTTCTCACAGCCACCCATCAGGGGGTCACACTTATTTATAGGAGGTTTCTGAAATTTGTAATCTGTGGCTTCTCACTGCCACCCATCAGGGGGTCCCACATACTTCTAGCAGATTTATGCGAATTGTAATTTGTGTCTCCTCACTGCCAGCTATCAAGGGGTCACACTGATTTATAGGAGGTTTCTGAGACTTTTAATTTGTGTCTTCTCACTGCCACCCCTCAGGGGGTCACACTGATTTAAAGGAGGTTTCTGAGACTTGTAATCTGTAGCTTCTCACTGCCACCCATCAGGGGGTCTCACTGATTTATAGGAGGTTTCTTAGATTTGTAATCTGTGGCTTTTCACTGCCACCCATCAGGGGGTCCCACATACTTCTAGCAGATTTATGCAAATTGTAATCTGTGGCTTCTCACTGCCACCCATCAGGGTGTCTCACTGAGTTATACCAGAGTTCTGTAAATCTTTAATCTTTATACCAGAGTTGAATCAGAGTTCTGTATATATTTAATCTATATATCACTCACCATGTCTGAAAGAACTAAAAGGACAGGCAGACGCTCCCAGACACAGATAAGAGGGCAAGCAGCCCCTGTGTTGGGAGGCTGTGCCTCTGGGTGTGGTGGACGTGGTGCATCCTCTGCAGAGGCACGCTTGTCCTTTCTAACTGGTGCTGGCCGTCTTCTTAAGCAGCAGCAACATACAGAGGATTTGGTGGATTGGCTAACCAGGCCATCCTCATCCTCCGAGTCCTCTGCCAGCCAGGCTTGTAGTGCTTTACAGTCCACCTCAGCTGCCAAAGCATCTAATGCAGCCTCCATGTCCACAGCTACTCTTGCCGTAGCCTCGCTATCACACACGGAGGAGTCAGCTGAATTGTTTGACTACAATGACAGTGACATGCTGCTTGAGGATGCGCAGCAAGTACAGTGCTCTGATTCAATCTCTGAGGTTGAGGAAGGGAGTATAATCAACCTAGAGGAAGGGGGTGCCAGTGATGACACACAAATAACTGGCACACATGTTGCCCCAGCAGCTGCAGCATACTGCCAAGTTGGCTCCAGTAACGAGGAGATAGGGGGTGAAGATGACATTGATGATGAGGTCACTGACTCCACCTGGGTGCCAGATCGAACAGAGGAATCAAGGGAGGAGGGGGAGGAGGAGGAGGCACAGCAAACACGAGGCACAACATCCTCTATGACCAACCGTAGCACTAGCCAGTCCAAGGCATCAGATGTCAGAGCTGCTCCGGTGCAGAGAGCTGTTGTCTCAAAGCACACACGCAGGAACTCTGCTGTCTGCTGGGAGTTCTTTAAGAAATGTGCAGCAGACCCCACCATTGCTATTTGTAATCTATGTCAGATGAGGCTTAAGCATGGGAAAGACACCGGACACTTGGGTACCACGTGCTTTGAGGTGACATATGACCTTCTGCCACACATCCCGTTGGCGCAAAACTTTGCGTAGGTCCTCCTCCTCCTCATCTGTCTCTACCCCCACTGTATGTCCTGCCATGTCATTGCCTACAACCTCCACTGACAGGGATGATGCTACAGTAACGGATGTACCAGGTCCTTCCTCACAATGTAACAGCATCCCAGCAGCTGAAGATTTACGCAGTCAGATTACGTTGCCGCAGCTGCTGCAGCGTAAGAAAAAATATAGTCCCAACCATCCCCAAGCACAGCGTCTAAATGCCAGTTTAGCAAAATTACTCGCATTGCAGCTGCTGCCTTTCCAGCTGGTGGACTCTGCTCCCTTCCGTGAATTTACTGAATGTGCTGTACCACAGTGGCAGGTTCCAAAACGCCATTACTTTTCACGCAAGGCCATTGCAGCACTATACCAGCACGTGGAAGACAATGTTATCGAGTCATTGGGAAAGGCAGTCAGCAGCAAGGTGCATGTGACTTTAGACACGTGGTCCAGCAAGCATCATTACATTTCCTTCACGACACATTGGGTAACTCTGATTGCAGCTGGGCGGGATCCAAGACGGGGCTCTGTGCTGGAGCTTGTTCATCCACCACGTCTCCAGAAAGCTGCTTGTATGAGGTCTGTCTGCTCCACCACCACCACCTCTCCCTCTTCCTCCTTCTCCTCCTCCTTCTCTGTCTCTGGCAAAGTGGCAGTTAAACCGACGCCTGGCAGGGTCTACGGAATGGCTCAAGCAAAAAGAAGCCATACTGTGCTTGAGCTGGTTTGTTTAGGGGACAGGAGCCACACCGGGCCAGAAATTCTGTCAGCTCTGCAGGGCCAGGTGCAGAGATGGTTAACACCACGCCAGCTTCAGCTGGGAATGATCGTCTGTGATAATGGCAGCAACCTTCTCTCCGCCCTACGCAAGGGTAAATTGATGCATGTACCATGCCTAGCACACGTCCTAAATTTAGTGGTACAGTGTTTCCTAACCAAGTACCCAGGGCTGGCAGAGCTTCTCAGCCAGGCCAGAAAAGTCTGCAGCCACTTCAGACGGTCATTCCCAGCAAGCGTTCGCCTGGCAGAAATTCAAAGAGAATTCCACCTTCCCACAAACTATCTGATCTGTGACATGCCCACCAGGTGGAACTCAACATTAGCAATGCTGCAGCGTCTGCACAAGCAGCAGAGGGCCATCAACGAGTACCTGTGTGAGTATGGCACAAGGACAGGTTCAGGTCAACTTGGTTTCCCCCCCGCAGTGGCTGATGATCAAGGATGCATGCACTGTACTGTCACCATTTGAGGAGGCAACGAGGATGGTGAGCAGGGACAGTGCATGCATCAGTGACACAATTCCTTTAGTGTTCCTGCTGGAGCACACTCTGCGGGGAATTATAGATGTGGCTCTAGAGGCAGAGCAGCGGGAGGAAGAGGAGGCCTTCCCTAGCTCTCAAGGCCCCAGTCTTTCCGCAGACAGCATTCCAGCGGGTCCTACTCAGATCAGACAGGAGGAGGATGAGGAGGAGGAGACAGAATATTTAAGTAGTGGGGGCATTGAAGGTGGGGATTCCTCAAGGGAGGGTTTCGTGTGCCCAGAAACACAAGGGCTAGTGCGTGGCTGGGAGGAGGAAGTGCACGATGGGGTCATCCTCATTGACCAGGAAGACTCGGAAGCTAATGCCACCTCCAACCTACGCTGCATAGGCTCCCTTATAATGCAAAGCCTGCTAAAGGACCCCAGGATTCGTGCTATCAAGGCAAGGGATCATTACTGGTTGGCAACCCTTCTGGATCCACGATACAAGGGGAAAGTTGCAGAGCTCATCCTGCCCGCACAGAGGGAGCACAGGATGAAAAAACTTGAGGACGCTCTAAAGCGACACTTGTGTAACACCTTTCCAGGCACTGGTAGGTTACCAAGTGATGACACACGTGCTTCTGAGGCTGCAGATGGTCAGAGAAATAGTGGTGAAAGGCCAGGGCCGCTTGACTGATGCATTTTTAAAAATTTTTAGTCCATGATGCCCAGGGACGTCAAATGTCGGCACCCATTGCCAGCGTCTTCACCATATGATATAGGACTACCTAGGGGCAAGGGCAGACCTGGATACCTTTCCAGCAGATGATCCACTGGCTTACTGGGTGTTGAGATTGGATCACTGGCCAGAACTTAGCCAATATGCTATGCAGCTACTAGGTTGCCCTTCATCTAGCGTGCTTTCTGAAAGGACGTTCAGTGCCGCTGGAGGTTTTGTCACTGACAAAAGAGTGCGTCTGTACACCGACTCTGTAGACCGGCTGACATTTATAAAAATGAATCAGTCCTGGATCAGCAGCTATCAATCCCCTGATGCTGAAGTAACGGAATGGATCAGGGATGTCTTCTGCATTCACAAAACCTCCAGCACTGAACTCTTCCACAATACCACAAAAGGGTTACGGTGTGAAGGCACTTGCTGCCATGAAAGGCACAATATTTGGCTGCACTGACGCCTGTGCCACATTTATATCATTTTAATTTTTTGAACCGCAGGGTCCAACCCTGCACTCTTCCACAATACTACAGAGGGGTTACTGTATGATAGTACTTGCTGGCCTGGCAGTCTGGCAACAAAAGCACAATATCTGGGTGCACTGACGCCCATTACCAGATTCATATATTTTAATATAGGACCGCAAGGTCCACCCCTGCATTCTTCCACAATACTACAGAGGGGTTACTGTATGATAGTACTTGCTGGCCTGGCAGTCTGGCACCAAAAGCACAATATCTGGGTGCACTGACGCCTATTACCAGATTCATATATTTTTAATATAGGGCCACATGGTCCACCCCTGCATTCTTCCACAATACCACAGAGGGGTTACTGTATGAATGCACTTGCTGGCCTGGCACCAAAAGCACAATATCTGTGTGCACTGACGCCTTTAACCGATGCATATCTTTTTAATATAGGACCGCAAGCTCCACCCCTGCATTCTTCCACAATACTACAGAGGGGTTACTGTATGATAGTACTTGCTGGCCTGGCAGTCTGGCACCAAAAGCACAATATCTGGGTGCACTGACGCCTATTACCAGATTCATATATTTTTAATATAGGGCCACATGGTCCACCCCTGCATTCTTCCACAATACCACAGAGGGGTTACTGTATGAATGCACTTGCTGGCCTGGCACCAAAAGCACAATATCTGGGTGCACTGACGCCATTAACAGATGCATATCTTTTTAATATAGGACCGCAAGGTCCACCCCTGCATTCTTCCACAATACTACAGAGGGGTTACTGTATGATAGTACTTGCAGGCCTGGCACCAAAAGCACAATATTTGGGTGCACTGCCACTGACGCCTGTATCAGATTCATATCCTCAGAGGGGTTACGGTGTGATGGCACTGTTGCCGACGATAAAGGCCCAATTTTAAAGCACCTATTGTTACTTTCATCCAAAGCCTGCATAAGTTTCACAATAATTTAGCCAAAAAATCACTAAACTTTTTCTACGTAATCCGAAAATGTCTCCTCTTTTCATACAGACTGCCGCCCCAAGCAGTTGTTTATGGATAGATTAAAGGAAAAGCATTTACCGTCTTTTGAAACGTAATTTTTTTGTTTTCAAGTGTTTCTATACATCCTAGAAATCCGCCACTTCAAGGGCAGGTTATGGGGACCTCCTAGGCACGATATTTGAAGGAATTTTTCATTTTTATTTTTAACCCTTATTTCATGGAAAACTCACTCTCCCTTTAAAAACGTGTAGCAATCACTCCCGGAGGAGCCGCTGAATTAACCTCGGGTAAGTCTCAGCGCACTAGGGAATAAATATACACCAGCACCGTTGTGGATTTTATAGATTATATACTTTACTGATCCCAATAAAGTGACACATATAATGTAAATACGGTATATGAACGACAGGATTTCGTAATGCGGGAAAAACACGTGCGGCAAAGAAAAAGGATTAAAGTCCCGTGAGTGTAATGTCTCAAAAAAAAGGTGGACGTGTATTGATTCGTGTACCCGGGTACCGTATTCAACTGGCCAGTGAATGGAATAAGCAAATCTTCGACTAGTCACGTTGGGGCCCTGTAGAATTGAACAATAATGCACCGTGCTGGGTTATACTCGGACTTGCGGCCTGTAAGGCCTCTCACCCATCCGTTAGACAGCCTGTCCCACTGCCCAATCAAGGATGTCTCTCCGCTTGCCCTCCGGAACTCTGTGTCACTGAATCCGCTCTCTTGCTCGTTCGATCTCCAACACAAGAACTACGGCCTACCGCCTGCACTCCCTATGGATCATCACGGTCTCCTTACAGGGGGTCCAACTGGAACTGAAGTTCTGTGCAAACCTCTCGGCGATAATGGGTATGCCTCCGCAAGTTACTGTCCCGATCTCCAGCGCCCTCGAGGTAGCGTCGGCGCTCTGGCCTGGTCTCGATCCCTGGCAGTCTCACTTGCGTCCTCTGTCTTTTGCCGCTCCGCTCACACTGGCGCTCCTCTGCACGAGGCTGCTTACGTCCTTCCCCTCTGTTCCACCCACTTCCTGTATCCGCCGCAAAGCCTGATGGATATTGTAGTTCGGTTAGGTCCCGCATAGTCCATATGGCTTATGTCTCCCTCTGGTGGCTAAAACCAAGTAATTGCAGCAACACAGTTTTAAACAGCGCTACACTCTCCCCCTCCTAGAACTCTTGGGTCTCTCCAAGGAGGTGTAACATTTATATGACATTTCAGCATTTACATTAGGCAATATATACAGGCTCAGCAGCAAACATACAATGGGTCAGATATACGTCCTCAAGTTGACTCATGCTCCTGACTACCTCAGCTAACATAGCAGACACTTTGGGCAACCTTCGCACTGTGGTGACAGCCTCTTCAGTGCTATGTCCTGGGGAGTCATAAGTGAGTCTCTGAGGGGGTCGGATAGAGCATTTTGACTCTGGCTCAATCATCTAGTCTTCAGGTGGAAGTGCCACAGGTACAGGCTGAATTCTTTCGTCCACAACTGGAGCAGACACCTCTTCAGAATATGACCCTTCCAGTGAAGGCATAGAACTGCAATCTATGGACACATCTTCCGGAACTACAGGAACCTCCATACTCTCAGAAACTTCCAAATGGAATTCAGGAGCCTCAGGCCTCAGGTTACTTTCCCACCGTTCAGAAACTGAGATGACCTCTTCAGGCTCAGGTGAGCGCACCCAGTCCACACAAAAACTTTCCTCACTGTTTCCTTCACTTTCTCCAACAACCCGTGTCTGTTGAGACCGAGTAACAGGAATCGATTAACAGGCGGTTTCGGCATAGAAAGTTTGTCTCCAACTGGTATTCTTACAGCTTCTCTCAGAGGTAACAGATGATTTCGGTGCCAGTTTTTTAGAGGCCCGGCCTTTCCATCAGGTCGGATTTGGTAAACTGGCAGACCCGGCAGTTGCTTGCAGACAATGTAGACTTGAGGACTCCATCTATCCGCCAGTTTATGCCTTGCAGAAACACCCAAGTTCTTAAGCAACACTCTATCACCCGGCTGTAGATCTTGTATGCGAACTCTCAAGTCATAGTTTCGCTTGTTCCTCTGTTCTCTGCTTCCTGAAGTCAAACGGGCCTGTTCAAACGCAGAGGCCAAATTCTTCCGAAGTCTATCCACATAATTTCTATGAGAGGCCACAGACGTCTGATCAAGAGATAGCCCAAACGCCAAATCAACCGGCAGTCGAGCTTCTCTTCCGAACATGAGACGGTACGGTGAGTATCCAGTAACGTCACTCTCCATAGCTATGTGGCGACTCCAGCCCTGCTTCTCTCTGTTTGACAATGTCCCCAACATATTTAGCAGCGGGCGATTAAACCTTTCTGGTTGGGCATCACCTTGAGGGTGATATGGTGCAGTTCGGGTCTTCTGAATTCCTAGCAGTTCCAGCAATTGCCCAACAAGCCGGCTCTCAAAGTCTCTGCCCTGATCCGAGTGGATTCTCCTTGGTAGGCCATTGTGAACAAAAAACTTTTCCATCAAAACCTTCGCCACCGTAGGAGCACGTTGATCTTTAGTAGAGAAAGCTTGGGCATAACGCGTGAAATGATCAGTTACTACTAGAATATTTCCCTGCCCACTAGCATCCTGCTCTAAGCATAGGAAATCAATGCACACCAAATCCATAGGTCCTTGACTTTGCAGGTGGCTCATTGGAGCAGTTTGAGTTGGTAGGGTCTTCCTCTGGATACACCTCAGACACGAATGGCAGTAACTTTCAGCTTCAGATCTAATACAGGGCCAATAAAATCTGTCTCGCACTAACTTAAAAGTTCTCTCTGCACCCAAATGCCCATGTTCATTGTGTAATGACCGCAGCACACCCTCTCTGTGTTTGGTGGGAAGGAACAGCTGTTGGGTCTCTTCAGCATTATTTGAGGGGCCCCTTCGGTAGACCACCCCATCCAACATCTTCAACCATTCCCACTCTTTGTATACCAATCGGGCTCCTTCTGGGGAATTTGTCAGTAGAATTTCCCTTTTTTTCGTGTTTATGGCCTTTACTGTTAACGCAATCAAAGGATCTCTAGCCTGATCGGCTCTCAGGTCCTGCTTCGAAAAAGTAGGCAGACTTTCATCCCTCAGCTGTGTAGGATTACAATAAAACTCTGGAACAGCCGCAGCCATAACTCCTATAGCTTCTGCTTCAACCACTCCCTTGACCCGGCGCTCTGCCCCTTGACATAAGGCTTGCACCCCATCTGGAGTCAGCTGAGTCCATTCTGTAGTGTAGGGCATTCTTGACAAAGCATCCAAATCTCGATTATTCACTCCAGGGCAATACTTCAGGCTGAACCCAAACCCTGACAGAGCGGCCAACCACCGATGTCCCGTTGCATCCAGCTTCGCAGTAGTAAGGACGTACAGTTGTGTTCAAAATTATTCAACCCCCAATGCTGTAAAGGGGTTTAGGGAATTTAGTGTACATTTGTAATTGTATTCAGAATGAAATCCTACAAGGACTTTTTAAAGTTAAAATGCAACTAAAATGACATCAATTGGTTATGTAATACAGTAGTAAATGTTTCTTTTGTGAATTCTTCATTGACACAATTATTCAACCCCTTAAAGACTACCACTCTGAAGAACAGAGGTTCATTCAAGTGTTTTCAATCAGGTATTGAAAACACCTGTGGATGTCACGGAGCAGCAATAAAGCATAATAAGCACCAATTAGGCAGCTTTAAAATGACTGTGATACTCAGCTCCTTCTAGACATTTACTGGTGTGGTTACAAACATGGTGCTTGTTGGGGGGTCAATCATGCTTTGGGGCTGTTTTGCTTCTGCAGGTACAGGGAAGCTTCAGCGTGTGCAAGGTACCATGAATTCTCTTCAGTACCAGGAGATATTGGATGACAATGTGATGCAGTCCGTCACAAACCTGAGGCTTGGTAGACGTTGGACCTTTCAACAGGACAATGATCCCAAGCATACCTCCCAAGTCCACTAGAGCAGGGTTGCAGATTAAAGGCTGGAACATTTTGGAGTGGCCATCGCAGTCACCTGACTTAAATCTGATTGAGAACCTCTGGTGGGACTTAAAGAAAGCAGTTGCAGTGCGCAAGCCTAAGAATGTGACTGAACTGAAGGCTTTTGCCCATGACGAATGGGCGAAGATACCCGTAGATCGCTGCAAGACACTTGTGTCAAGCTATGCTTCACGTTTAAAAGCTGTTATAACTGTAAAAGGATGTTGTACTAAGTACTAAGATTGAATGTCACTTGGGGGTTGAATAAAACTGATAATGATGTGAGCACAGAAAAGACATTTGTGGTTATTTCATTATAAATGTTATGTTATATTTTTCTGACCTACACGTGCCTCTTTGAATTAATTGTAAGCAAGATGACTGAATGATCAAAATCAATGTCAAACTGGCCAAAACACTCAATTTCAGTTTTGGTTGAATAATTTTGAACACAACTGTATGTAAGAGGATTGTTGTCAGTCTTGATCACAAATTCAGCCCCATACAGATAATCTTTCAGTTTGTCTACTACCGCCCACTTCAAGGCTAGGAACTCCAACTTGTGGGTAGGATAGTTCTTCTCTGAAGGCGTAAGACTTCGGCTCACATATGCTACAGGCCTCAACAATCCACCATATTCCTGGTACAGGACTCCCCCTAGGCCTTCTCTGTGGCATCCACATGCAACTCGTACGGCTTATGAGGGTCAGCGTAAGCCAAGACAGGAGCTCGAGTTAGACTCTCCTTCAACTTTATGAAAGCACTTTCACATCGATCAGTCCATTCTTCTTGAATGGATTCTCGGGCCTTCCTTTGCCCTTTAGCCGACGAACCTCGATCAGAGGCCTTGGAGCCTTCTTCCACATCTTCCTTCTGTAGGAGCTTAGTCAAGGGTTGAGCTATCTTGGCAAATCCTCCTACGAATCTTCGGTAATACGAGCAGAACCCCAGGAAAGATCTAAGTTCAGTAACATTTCGGGATCTAGGCCAGGAAGCTACGGCTTCCAACTTTTGAGGATCCGTCGAAACACCTTCAGCTGAAACAACATGTCCCAGGTACGTAACAGAAGGTAGGCAAAATTGACACTTCTCCAGAGACAGTTTCAACCCTTCTTCGTGGAGCCGCTTCAAAACCTTTTCCAACCACTGCTCATGTTCTTCCAGAGTCTTCCTAAACACAATTATATCATCGAGATACACCAACACTTCGATCAGGTTCATGTCTCCGACTGTCTTCTCCATTAACCGTTGGAACGTGGTGGGAGCCCCCGTAAGGCCTTGAGGCATTCTGTTGAACTCAAAGAACCCCAGTGGGCAGATGAACGCAGTCTTCTCTTTGTCCTCAGGATGCATTGGTATCTGGTGATACCCACTTCGCAGGTCTAGTACACTAAACCATTTTGCTCCAGACAAACACTGTAAGGCATCTTCTATCCGAGGAGTGGCATATTGATCCGGAATGGTTCTCTGATTTAACGTGCGAATGTCTATACATAGACGGTTAGAACCATTCTTCTTCCGAACCATCACTATTGGAGAGGCGTATGGACTCCTGGACTCTTGAATCACCTTAGTCCTCTGTAGTTCATTCAGCTGTTCTCGTAGATCATCCAAGTCTCCCAGCGGAACTCGTCTTGACCTTTCTCGAAACGGCTTATCTTCCTGTAGTCGAATGCGATGTTCAGTGCTCTTAGCTAAACCCACGTCGAACTCATCCTTCGAGAACAAGTCTCTCCATTTTAGGATCTGGGACTGAAGACGTTTCTTCCATTCAGGTGAGATGGGAGCGTCCTTAGGATAGAACCTTTCAGCTGGAATCTCTTTATTCACTCCCCCTCCTAAATCGGAAGGGGAGAGAGGTGTAGCAGACGCTACTTGCCCGATGGGCATTCGTGCTTTCAGGATCACTGGAGAATCAGACACATTACACACACTAACTGAGACTCTTCCTCGTGTCCGTTTCAAAGCTTGTGTGGAGATTATCTCAGGGATTACTTCTACTCCAGCTTCATTCCCATGACTGGGATCATTTTCCAGTACCACATAGGGACCCGGTTGTGATCCGTTCAACTTGACTGAAGCCCGGAAACTCGTCACTTATCCTGATTGCAGAAGCTTCTCTGTTCCCCCCAATCTCCACAGACGCCCCACTTCAGCAGGTGCCCTCTGTTTTTCGACCATTCACTGATAGACCGGACATAACATCGGGTGCACTCCTCTGGTAGAACCTTCTTCCATCACTATTGGAGTCAGAAGACATCTCACTAGATCAGTATTCGTCCCCACTATCATAGAACTTCTGTTGGCCCCTGAAGGCCGAGGACACACGATGGCCAATGCATCACAACCTCCAGACTGTCCGATAACTTCGGATCCAATTTCTAACTTCACCTGTAGATATCCATCATAGGGAAGCTTCTTGGTTCCGATACCCCAGATCTCAAGGTCCTTTATCTTCTGTAGAGGTATGTGCTTCAAGTGCTTCTTGTAGAAGTCTCGATAGATCAATGTCACTTGAGCCCCTGAGTCTAACAGAGCTTTAGTGTAGACCCCCTCTACTTGGATTGGAACGATGGGAGAAGGACCTATCAGCTGGTCAGGAAACTTTGTCGTAGCCGCAGGAGGTTTAGACCCAGTTCGCTGTACCCTGGCGTTCTTCTTGACTCGTGGAAGTTTTGGGTGTGCATTGCTTCCTCATGACATAGGACCAGATACTAAGGGAGTATCTCTTTCAGTCCTGGTAGGCTCAGCAGTTGGCAAGACTCTGGCTTGAATTTTGGAGCGGTTTTCAACCATTGGGCACCTAGTTTGCTCCTTCACTTGGGCCCTCTGGCGTTTCCCGCCTGTGAGGTAGATAGCAGCCCTTCCAAGGCCTTTAGGAACTCTTCCACTTTATTTCCTTCAGGCCTTTGGACTGTGCTTGGAAATGACCCATTTCCCCACAACTGAAACATCTCTTCTTCGAAGACGGAGGCATACTTACTTGTAATAATTCGGTTGAAGGACCCTGGCCAGACACCACAGCAACTCCAGTTGTCTGCATATCAGTAAGGAACTTCTGCATATCGGTCTGTGTCTCTGCCACCTTCAAAAGTACTCGGCACAAGTCCGTGTGTGCCTGTTTCAGTTCAGCTTGAGCTTCTTGCACCTTCTTAACAGTCTTGTGTATTTCACTATAGGTAGGAATGGTTGACTCTTTGGCAGCACTCTCTGTGGATATAGGAACAAACAGATGCTCTTGTCCGTCAACTTCGGATCCATAGGTGTCCAACGAATCATCTTCAGTCTGCAGATATTCGTTATGCCTCACGGGTTGTGCGTAAGCTCTTTCTCCTCTCCTTAAGGATTTTTATTCCAGTAGAGCCTCTTCCTCTCTAACAGCTCGAATCAGTTCCAGGTATTTCAATTCTCGGTTACCTTCTCTGGTTCTCAGCTGTAGCATCACAGGATCTAGAGGTTGAGCGCCCCTCAATATCTGCTGCATTCGGATTTTGTCTATTGTGGCCGGCTCGGCCCCTTTCTTAAGAAGTATCTGGTGCCTCATATATCCAGTCATTTTCTCACCTTTTCGCTGGTAAGTATGTTCAAATTGGTACATGAGCTCAGCAGCCTTTTCTGTTCACCCTAAAGACTTCCTGTAACACGTTCAAGTAATCTAAAGCAGTGCAGTCTTGCTTACTCAACTTCAGGTTTCTGACAGCCTCTGACGCAGGTCCCTTTAAGCTCTCAGTAATTCTTTGCTTCTTCTGCGCTTCAGGGACGTCCCACTCGTCCAAAGCCTGCATCGCCTGTTCTACCCATTCTTCAAAAGTTTCTTCTCCTGCCGGAGTTGGTACGTTTCCTGTAAAATTCCTGAACCGTCGATAACCAAAGTTAGTGTGTGGAGGACTTGTTCTTTGACATTTAGCCAGCAAATCTCCGATAGCCACTATGAATTCAGGCCCGATCATGGCCAGCGGACTGGGCGCGGGGACACTCGCGGGATCGCCACTTGGCGCACTTGGCTGAATCAGTTGAACTTCCACCTCATCGGTCGGCTTCACGCTCGTGCCCTGAAAACACACTGGAACACCCTTTCTCCACTCAAAAAGAACATATGTGTGACAAGTATCTGGGTTCGCTTTAATGTCCATGATTAACCCCCGATGATCTGGTGTCAGCGCGGCCACGGCCCTGCGATTCTGATCTTCGGCCCAAGTGTCTGCAGGAATATCCATGACTATGCTTAACTCTATCTGGCTATTTTGCTCCTCACACCATTTGGCAGCAGTGTCTGGATCCATATTTAACCCTTTAAATGTGGTTTTATTTTTGATACTGGAATCCCGGACGAGCCCCCACGTGTAGCGCTCTCTCCTGGAGGAGCCACTGAATTAACCTCGGGTTAGTCTCACCACACTAGGGAATAAATATACACCAGCACTGTTGTGGATTTTATAGATTACATACTTTACTGATCCCAATAAAGTGACAAATATAATGTAAATACGGTATATGAACGACAGGATTTCGTAATGTGGGAAAAACACGCACGGCAAAGAAAAAGGATTAACCCCCTCAGTTCTGGAGTGTAAGTCCCGTGAGTGTAATGTCTCAAAAAAAAGGTGTACGTGTATTGATTCGTGTACTCGGGTACCGTATTCAACTGGCCAGTGAATGGAATAAGCAAATCTTCGACTAGTCACGTTGGGGCCCTGTAGAATTGAACAATAATGCAGCGTGATGGGTTATACTCGGACTCGCGGCCTGTAAGGCCTCTCACCCATCCGTTAGACAGCCTGTCCCACTGCCCGATCAAGGATGTCTCTCCGCTTGTCCTCCGGAACTCTGTGTCACCGAATCCGCTCTCTTGCTCTTGCTCCAACACAAGAACTATGGCCTACCGCCTGCACTCCCTATGGATCATCGCGGTCTCCTTACAGGGGGTCCAACTGGAACTGAAGTTCTGTGCAAACCTCTCGGCGATAATGGGTATGGCCTCCGCAAGTTACTGTCCCGATCTCCAGCGCCCTCGAGGTAGCGTTGGCGCTCCGGCCTGGTCTCGATCCCTGGCAGTCTCACTTGCGTCCTCTGTTTTTCGCCGCTCTGCTCATACTGGCGCTCCTCTGCATGAGGCTGCTTACGTCCTTCCCCTCTGTTCCACCCACTTCCTGTATCCGCCGCAAAGCCTGATGGATATTGTAATTTGTTTAGGTCCTGCATAGTCCATATGGCTTTTGTCTCCCTCTGGTGGCTAAAACCCAGTAATTGCAGCAACAAAGTTTTAAACAGCGCTACAAATGTTTTTTTTTTAACTTTTTGTCCTTGTTTCCTGTCCCCCAGGGCACTACCCGGTCCCCCATACACCTTTTATGGCAAATATCTAGCATATATGCCCTCTTGGAGGGCACTCTAAAAATCGAATTTTCAGCCCCATTGACTTGTATTGAGTTCGAGTTCGGATTCGAACATTTGGAAAGTTCGGGTTCGAATACGAACCGAACTCGAAGGTGTTCGGCTCATCCCTAGTGTTAATGGCAAATTCTATCAACCTGGCCGAAACCAAATACACCAGCCTGAAAAAAAAACGCTGCAAAGTATAGTTACACATTCTACACATACCAAACCAATAAATTTGAGAAGTTGTGCGTGCATTTTTTTATTTGATACAGCATATATGCGCAGATTGATTTTGACAGTCGCAAAAACTTAACGTGAGACAATTGTGGTTCTTAATTCTGATTGGCTGAATCGCGTGAAATAACTGCGCGCAACGTTGTTGCGCGCGTTTGTTCGTGTCCGTTTTACGCATGTTATTTTTTGACGGATGAAAAAATGCGCGAGAATTGTAATACCAGCGTTGATTTACGCGCGTTAACGTTTAAGGCTTCGCGTAAAAATTCACGCATTGCACTGCGTTTTGCGTGAAGAATGTAATAGGGCCCTATGTATTTATGACGTAAACGTTACATCATTGGTCCTTTAGGTGTTAATCCTCTGAATTTTCCAAATGGGACACATACAACAGTGCCATAATACTGTAAATGACAGCTTCCATTCACACTACCCTTAAAGGAATTTAACAGATTTAATCAACAAGTGATTTCAGTTATCTCACGGATACACTTATTCGATTACATAGACCTTTTGTTTGTGACTTGCATTGGAAATAGTGAGTTGCTGCTCAAGGGATTATTTATGATGCTTGATTTTCTTCTTTATTGTAGAACAATTACCGTATGTAAAATGTCTTAAACTGAGTTAGTTGGTCCTACAAGTGCAGTTTCAAAGGTGTCTTGTGTCTGTGAGGGGAACTAGCCACCTTTGAATAGCTGTGTGTGTGATTTTCAGCATCCTTTCCGTGATGAAGTCATGGCTTTGCTTAGTCTTTTTTATAGTTTTGCCTTCTTTTATACTGTAGGCACTCTGCATGAGTGGAGAAAGAGAGAGGTTTATTCATCAGACGAAGAGACTAATCAGTTAGCCATGCTTCCGAGGCATAACAAACACCCTACCAAATGTGCCAGGACAAAATCAATCAAAAGCCACTGCAAAATGTTTAGGAAATAAAGGCATTGCATGTCCATCTCGCATTCATTGCAAATAAAATGGCCACCAAGAGGCCTTTTGGAAGAGGAGCTGCCTTGGCGCTTTTGTAGCTCTTTATCACCTTCACACAAGGGAGGCTGAAGCTCGATCTCATTGTAGCGAGCAGCATGCGCCCAATGCGGGCTGGGTCACTCTTCTGGCCAGCTTCAAGTCGTATTGTGTTGAAAGCTCAGAGCATGTTCTCTTGCTGATGTGAAAGGTCATCCTCCCGCAGAGTCTCTATACCTGAGCTTTTGTTTGCAGGCGTCAAAAGATCCACAAAATTAAATTTATTTCCCAGTTCTGCCAAAACCTGTGGGGGAAATCATTAACAGCTGAAATTCCACACAACAATGAAAACAAATTCTATAACCATTTTTTCCAAAAGAACCTTTATAGCTGCTTTATCAATCTAATTGTGTACTTAAAGAATGGTCAATAAAAGTAGTAATTCAAAGTTAATTGTTAGTGTCCTTAAGTTTGATTTTATATATTTATTTTATGTTAATCTGTATAATTGTGTTGTTTTTTTAATATCTTGCTTTTTAATACTTTGTATTTCTGTAACCATGTTCTTGAACCCAGGACATACTTGAAAACGAGAGAAATCTCAATGTATCCTTCCTGGTAAAATCCTTTATAAATAAATAAATATATATGTATATATCTTTTACTTATTATGTATAATTTGAAATAAGTTTTTTGATGTCTTTAGCCTGTAAATAACAAGACAAGAATCCAGTGACACTTGCATGTTTTATAATGGCATATCAATTATAAAGAATTACCTTTAAGTAACAGCAACCCGATTTAGGGCTCTATTACATTCTTCACGCAAAAATGCACGGTAAACGTGTGAAATTTTGCGTGAAGCGTTAAACGTTAACGTGCGTAAATTAACACTGGTATTACAATCCGAGTGCATTTTGTCATCTGTCAAAAAATAACTCGCGTAAAAAAGACGCGCGCATTAATGTTGCGCGCAGAAATCGGTGTGCAGACTGTTTTTTCACGCGATTCAGCCAATCAGAATTAAGAACCACAATTGTCTCCTGTTAAGTTTTAGCGCCTGTCAAAATCAATCTGAGTATATATGCTGCAGCAATAATAAAAACACGCACAACGTCTCAATTTTATTGATTGGGTATGCGTAGAATGTGTAACTATACGTTGCTGCGTATTTTTTTTCGTGCTGGGGTATTTGGTTTCGGCCAGGACGTTCAGATTTGCAGTTACCACCAGCTTTTCAAAGACGTTAAAATTATGCACGCAAACGTTGTCCGTTAAATTTTGTGCATGGATTGAAATACCATGCGCGCACCAGCGCACAAACGCATTTGCGCTCACAAGATTAAGTATAGGACGCGCAAAAGTACATTACACTTGCGCAGGGTTCGCGCAGGTTCACCTGCGGTAGACATTAACACGCATTTTTTGCGCGGACATTGTAATACGACGTTCTGCGTAAAGGGTTTTGCCCCTCGCGTTAATGCGTTTTTGCGCACGTGTTAACGTTTGCGCAAGGAATGTAATAGAGCCCTTAATGTAGCACAGTAGAAACATAAACTCAATATATTTCATCTATTCATTACACCATTCATATTCTTCTTTCTCATGTTACCTTTTTGTCTTGTTGATGTGTGGATACGATTGCATTCGATAAATATATTTATGGTAAACAGATGCAAAGACGGACAAATTGAAAAATATTTGCGGTCCAAGCTAAAATGACATAAATTGTGGATGGGTTTTGATTAGAATTTTCATTTTTTCCACCGTTAATTTTGTTATGAAATAACTTCAAAGATAGTATTGACCCAACTGTAACCTATCCACATTAAAACACACTATTAAGAACTTTTGATGTAAGCACAGCGGAGTAGTGGTTAGGTTAATTAGACAGGTTTGCTGTAGGAAATATTACGAGTGATTTTGTTGCTCTTCCTACTGTTTGCATGCCTTTACCCTGCCTTTACCCATTTTCTTTTTTATTCTGGACCTGTTTTTATTACTAGCAGCATAGCAATAGGATAATAATAATTATGAATGTTCAGTTACATGTTTGGCATGCTAATAAAAATACATTTAATAATCTTTCTGATCACAATTTAATTACAAATTCAAAGATCCCACTTTGTCATCAAATATTGGTCCATGGACAGCTCCCAAAGCCATTTTCTTGTTTCTCTACTGTTTCCCCATATCTAGAGATGCCTATAATAACATAAAGAAAAAATTCCGAGATGATGATAATCTGTTAGCACAAGGATCCAAAGTAAATCCATACATCTCATTTGACCTTCTCACTTTGGGTGAATTTGATGGGTTTGAGGGAACCTAAGTCCAGTAGTCCTCACATATTCTGGTCCCTCTTACAAAAGGGTTGTTTTTTTGGCTGAAATGCACAAAGCCGGTTAGCTTTCTCAATGAATGGATATTTCAGCATGCAGAACGACAGAGGCTAAGAGGCGTAATCAAATAAATGAACCAGCATGGTGCTGAGCTGTAGTGATCTCCCAGCAGGACAGAGAGGGGAGGTTGGAGAAGAGGTTACAG
The DNA here is from genome assembly GCA_009667805.1 of Leptobrachium leishanense. NCBI lineage: Eukaryota > Metazoa > Chordata > Amphibia > Anura > Megophryidae > Leptobrachium > Leptobrachium leishanense. The sequence goes on along the minus strand of CM019066.1, from coordinate 138,151,924 downwards.
GTACTCTTTATCCAGCATCACAGGAAAGCTCAAACTTCCTGCTGATAGAAATTTGTCTGCAAATTTTTCTCATTGAAGAAACTGACTTGGCCAAAGAAAGATGTGTTGATATGATAACTTGATTAGTGCAGGGGACAGGTTACATGGCGGCATAGTGCCAACTCAAAAGACTCAGTGCTCTGAGCCCTTAACCTCTCCTCAGGAGACCAAATTTATGTCGGCTGATGTATCAGCCCCCTGGAATTTTTACAAATAAGTTGTCTTGTTAGTTCCATGGCTCTTACTTAGCGATGGCAGTATATAGAGAAACCTTTAGAAGCATATAAATAATAATACAACAGGCAATCTTTTATATCTGTAATATGTCTTCATATGGCATAAAAAGTCTTGTCCATAGAGGGTAAACTGATATAGGAAAGGGCACTAGTCATATGGTTTATTTTGATTAAAAATTAGTAACTCTAATTGCGGTATTATGCTTTGTAAATTGTATTCTCTGTATGTATACATTCAAACATGCATACAAAGCTTACGCGTTCTAATTCCATGAATGACCCCAGGCAAAAAGAAGACTGATATTCTTTATATAAGTATGTGCGTTAAACGTATCAAGATTGGATTTAATCAAGTTACTCTTTTATTGTTATATTATTGACTTAATTTCATTATGGTTTTATACTTTATTATATACCCAGGACATACTCGAAAACGAGAGAAATTTCGTTGTATCCTTCCTGGAAAAATACTCTATACATAAATATAAATAAATAAATAATATATGTATTTTCACAGTAAACCACAAATTGAATTGTAAAATTTTCAGCAAAGCTGGTATATTGAAAAAAGCTGTTAAATTATTGTCTTAAAGCTTGCAGTTTGGTTGGAAATTAATTTTAAAATCCCTATTTGTGGTATAAATAATTAATATATAAATATTTTTTCCTGCTGTATTCTCAGTCGTATTATTTATTTTATTTATTTATTTATAAAGGATTTTACCAGGAAGGATACATTGAGATTGCTCTCATTTTCATGTACGTCCTGGGTTCAAGAATATTAAAATGTTACAGTTGTTACAGAAATACAAAGTAATAAAACGCAAGACATTAATAATAACACAAATATACATATTAACAGAAAATAAATATGTAGGAAATAGTCACTATGTTACATGTTTACAGGTGCATTCCGTATTGAGGTACGTTAATAGGGAGCTCTTAAGTGACTTTAGACTGGGGGGAAGATTTGATGGCGTCTGGGAGGTTATTCCATAATTGCGGTGCTCTGTAGGAAAATGAGGATCGAGTCACTGTCTTTTTGTATTGTGGTACTGCAAGTAAGGTGCCGGTCCTGGATCGGAGGTTATAGGAGGAGGGAACTGCTAGGGGAAGCAGTCTATTCAGGTAGGGTGGCAGCTTCCCAGAAAAGCTCTTAAACACCAGGTTGGAAAGGTATTAGATATGTAATATATGAGGGTCTCTATTACATTCTTTGCGCAAAAACGTTTGCGTCACGTTAATGCGTGCACGAAGCGTTAAACGTTAACGCGCGTAAATTAACGCTGGTATTACAATCCAAGCGCATTTTTTCATCCGTCAAAAAATAACACGCGTAAAAAGGGACGCAAAAACACGCGCGCATTAACGTTGCGCTCAGAAATCTGTGTGCGGACTGTTTTTTTCACGCGATTCAGCCAATCAGAATTAAGAACCACGATTGTCTCCCGATAAGTTTTTGTGCCTGCCAAAATCAATCGGAGTATATATGCTGCAGCAATAATAAAAACACGCACAACTTCTCAATTTTATTGTTTGGGTATGCGTAGAATGTGCAACTATACATTGCTGTATTTTTTTTTGGGCTGGTGTATTTGGTTTCGGCCAGAACGTTCAGATTTGCCATTAACACCAGCTTTTCAAAGACGTTAAAATTATGCGCGCAAACGTTGTCCGTTAAAATTTGCGCATAGATTGTAATACCATCTGCGTATCAGCGCACAATCGCATTTGCGCTCACTATGTTAAGTATAGGACGCGCGCAGTACATTACGCTCGGGCAGCGTTCGCGCATGTTCACCCGCAGTAGACGTTAATGTGCATTTTTTGCGCAGACATTGTAATACGACATTCAGCGCAAAGGATTTTGCCCCTCGCATTAATGAGTTTTTGCGCACACGGTAACGTTTTTCGCGAAGAATGTAATAGAGCCCGAGGTATTTAACATATGAGGTATATATATGATGTGACACACTCAGTTTTTTACATTCATTTGCAATCCATAACTTACTAGTTAAAGTCCCACAAAATAGTATGTAAAATATAGATGGCAATGACAAAATAAAATACGTAGAAAAAAATAAGAGAATGAAAGCAAAATATGGTTAGGTGTTGTAAAGTGTTGGCGCTGAATATTTTTCATAACAAATCTTAATTCCAAATAGGCGTTCTTATTAATAGAAATGTTAAATAACCCATCGCTTATTAAAGTGAGGAGATCATGGGTAGCAAATCCCCAACTTTTCATTTAAAAGAATAACTCCTACAGTAAGCAATCTAGATTTGTTTTTGGATTAAAAAAGACTAATTTTGTGGAAGAAAAACTTGTTTTAGTTCATCTTGAAAGAATGTATGTGAAAATATCAGCGTGGGTCAAGAATGATTTACAATGTTCGCTAAAGAAGACAGTCAATTAAGTTCTCATTTCTGTGTTGCTATACAACAGGATATCTTAGGTTCAGTAACGCTGAAAAGAAGGCCGAGAACACCCCTCAAAATGGTTCTTTTTTAGAAGAAGGTTCAAAGGAGCACAAAACAAAAGGCGTTCATGGTGGTGTTTTCACTCTCCAGCCATTGTCTCCACTTCAACTTCGAAGAGCCTTCACGTACGAGAAGGAGTTGTTAATGTGGCAAGTGGGAGCTTTCACTCGTCCCAAATGAACAATGCTGTCACATCTTGGCCAGTCTCATTACGGAATAATGTGAGATCCTTCAGGGTCGTTCCCACTGATTAACATAAATAGCAGAACAAGTCTTTCACGTTTAAAGCAGGTTCCATCTGCCCATAGCATGTCTCCACCTTGACTTGAAATAGAAAGTCACACCCCCAGCACAATAAAATGGCTTTTGGCATCAAAACATCAATACACTGGCTGTGGAAGTGCATTGAGGGAAATATCAACATTGAAACATACATGCTTATTCATTGGTCTTCCCACGTCTTTCATGAAGACTCCTCTTCATTATGCACCCTTCATTCCTCTACAGACTGAACGTTCAATGGAATGTGATCGTTTGGTACCATTTTGTTGAGCTGGAGAATTCGTCTTGCAAGTTTATGGATTCAATTAATTATGTTTGTTCTGCTATGGAAATTCATTAAAACTGAGTCAGGTATTTGGAAATTGAATTAACTTACCATTAATCACAGGGTTTGACAATGTGAAAAATAAGCTGTTATCCCAGGTTTACATGAGGTCATTTGATTCACTGAATCTGGATTAATGAAGGAAGAATGAAGAAAACTAGAAGACAGAAAAACTCCAGAACGTAGTCATGCAAAAACACTTGGATGCTAAAATAACACAGAATACTAGACATTTGTTTTGTCTACCGAAAGACCAACAATTTTTCTCCTCAGAAGCCCAGAAACGGTACAAGAACAATGACTATATCATTTACTATTCTACAAATTGCTTTTAAAACAAGTAAAAAAATTAAATAAATTCTTTGAAAAATACTTTATGTTGCACTGTCCCTGTTATATACCAAATATTTTTTTTAAATTGGTATTGTATTTAAATGTCTTGCGGCCAATATAGTCTCTGTAATTTTTTCCAATGACTCAACACAAATTAAAAGGCATGCTTGATAGTATGACGATAGTGGACTAGGATGGAGAGGTCTCTTAGCATTTAGTTCTTCCCTCTTTAGATATGCCATCTCTTTCTTAATCCTTGCACGCCAAAGGTTGTATCATTTTGCACCCTTACAAATATACATGGGCTGTAAAGGAGCTATGGGGGCTTCTATGATACATTGTGTTACTCTTTATAAATTTATGTTTACACAGTCATGTGAAAAAGAAAGTACACTCTTTAAATTCTATGGTTTTACGTATCAGGACATAATAAAACATTATCTAGCTCTTAGCAGGTAATAAAATTAGGTAAATACAACCGCCGATGAAGAACAACACATGACATGTTACACCGTGTCATTAGTTACTTAACAAAAACTAGGACAAAATGGAGCAATCCTGTGCAAAAAACTAACAGGGTTATCCAAAGAGATCCGAATTGCTTGAGAAAGGTAACCGAACGCTGAAAATCAGCGTTCGGTTACCTTTCCTGGCCATTCGGCTATCCAGAGAGCAGGCAATTCGCCAAATCCTGGCGAATTGCCTGAACATACGGTGCCTGTTCGGTGCCTGTTCGAGGGCAGTGAAATCCCCATAGAGAAGCAATGCTTCGGCTATTCAGAGAACACAAACCAGCAGTGAAAGGTTCCCCTAATGCCCTGCCATTCGGTGGTTTAATTCGGCAAATTTATTCAGGAGAATCCCATAGGCTTCAATGTTAAAAATATTCCCGTTTTAATTCAATATCTAATAAACCGTTCATTATAAAATTCTGCAGCAAAAAGTCTCTTTATTTATAGATTTTTTAGGATACTTTAAGCATTTTTCAGATTTTTTTTTTTTTTTTTAAAAGTCCGATTTTTTTTTATTTTTTTTTTCAGTTTACTTATTTTTTTTGTAACAGCCCTCTTTATTATCATTCCCTGGACCTCCTGTGAAAATTTCAGACATTTTCGCTCAGTAGTTTCTTTGCAAACAGCGTTTCATTTTCCCAGATTCATACAAATGGTTTTTCTAATTTATTCACTGCCTCCTCTACGTCACAGCTGCTTCGGCTCTGTGTGATTCGGCTCCTGTTCGGCTCCTGTTCGGCTCCTGTTCGGCTTTTTCGAAGGTTAATCCAGATGTTTTTGCTTGTTTTCAGCGTGCATTCGGTTAGGTTTCGTCAGGTTTGCGGCAGCTTTTCCCTGCAATTCGGGGACCTTGTGGTGCTTGCTGAATACACCGCAGGGTCACCGAAATGCAATCGGCAAAAGGAACCGAATTGAAGAGAACGAAAAGTCACCGAACGTGCGGTGACTTTTCGAATCTCTTTGGATAACCCTGTAAGTATACCCTTACTGCTTCCATAGGAATTAAGAGGTTAAATAGCAACCAAGTGCTGCAAATCAAATGCCCTTGATTAATTGAACATCAGCAAGTGACACCTCTATAAAAGCAGATGTTTGGCAGTTTTCTGGTCTGGAGCATTCAGGTATTGATTACACAATGCTAAGGAGGAAAAACACGAGCAATGATCTTAGAGAAGCAATTGTTGATGCCCATCAATCTGGGAAGCTTTATAAGGCCATTTCCTAAATCCTTCATTCTACAGTGAGGAAGATTATTTACAAGGGGAAATATTCAAGGAAGTTGCCAATCTTCCCAAAACTGGATGTCCCACCAAATTCATCCCACGGTCAGACCATGCAACGTGCAGAGAAACTGGAAAAAATCCAAGCGTTACATCTCAGACTCTATAGGCCTGAGCTAACATATAAGGCTAGGGTCAGACTGAGGCAGTGCGAACGCGCGTTCTGGCGCACTTAATCACGGCCGTGCTAGCAGCAGATGCCGGGCAATGACGGCCAATATACGAAGTACGGTCGCACAAAAGTCCGGCTGCGCAACGCAAGTGGAAAATGAACGCATTTTTTCGAGAACGTTAAACCACTAGTACTGACGTACAGAGTGCGCTGCGTCCGCTAGCGGCGTGTGTGCGTGAATTGGAGACATCAGACGCTGCTAATGTCCGGCCAACATAACGTCCAGATGCACAAAGTGTTTTATTGATGATCCGTACAAAATCACGGATGAAACTGCGCATCGTATGACCGCTATTGCGTATTCCGTGAACAAATACGTCCATTCTTCGAACGCACATTTTCACGGACAACGTGAAAAATGCGTTAGTCTGACCCTAGCCTTAAATGTTAATGTTCCTTGCAGTACAATTAGAAAAGACTGAACAAGTATAGTTTGCTTGGAAGATTTGACAGTCAGAAGCCTCTTCTCCCCAAAAAGAATATGGCAGCAAAGTTGCATCTGAACAATCCACAAGATGTCTGGAACAATGTCCTTTGGCCAGATGACAAAAAGAGATGTTTACCCATAATACACAGTGCCACGTTTGTCGAAAACCAAGCACAGCATATCAGCACCAACACCTCATACCCGCTGTCAGGCACAATGGAGGAGGAGTGATTATTTGGACTTGGTTTGCAGCCACAGGACCTTGGCCCCTTGCAGTCACTGAGTCAACCATGAACTCCTCTGTATACCAAAGTATTCTGGAGTCAAATGTGAGGCTAAAGCTTGGCCGAAACTGTGTCATGCAACAGGACAATGATATTGAGCCAAGCAGCAAATCTACAGCAGAATTTCTCAGAAAAAAAGAATCAAGGTGTTGCAATGGCCCAGTCAAAGTCCAGACCTCAACCTGACTGAAATGTTGTGTCGTGATCTTAAGAGAGCTGTGCACAAATAAATGCCTGCAAATCTCAATGAAATGAAGCAACATCGTAAAGAAGCGTTAGCCAAAATTCCTCCACAACCATGTGAGAGACTGATAAAGTCCTACAGAAAATGACTACTTGAAGTTATTGCTACTAAAGGTGGTTCTACAAGCTATTGAATCATAAGGTGTACTCAGTTTTTCATACATGGCTTCTCCATTTTGGCTTTATGGTTGTTAAATAAATCATGACATGATGTAATATGTCATGTGTTGTTTATCTATGGTTGAATCTACCCAAGTTTAACCCTTTTACGTCACGGGGTGTGCTATGCTGTCCCTACAGTGGTTGTGTCTACACAGGCATAGCACGCCCCACAGCCTTCCCATAGATGCATACAGCCCTTAGACATGTGTATCTCGTCTACATTGTGCACACTGATCACGTCATTGGCTGCTGCAGGACCACTGTCCTGTGGCAGCCAATGAAGTGATCAGCGCACGTGCAATGTAGCTGGGCCGATGGCCGGCCTCAGCCCCAACGGGGCGTTCTATTGTGTCCCGCGCCATTAAGGTGTCCCCGGCGGCAAGCGGTTAAGACCTGCTAAGAACCAGATGATTTTTCTATTATTTTCTTATATGTAAAACCAATGAATTCAATGAGGGTGTACTTTCTTTTTTTCACATGACTGTATACTATGGTGGGTTGTGTGAAAAGATTTTGACATTTTTTTGGTCTTTCAATACCAAAGCTATACATATTACCTGTCAATTGGTGACTGCCACTGCCATCAATGCGCAATGCGCAATGTGCTTCCAATAAAATCTGTACTTATACCGCCGTTGGAGTACCTGGGTTAAATTTTTCTAATGGCTCTGGTAAGTTTACATCACCTCTGGTTAAGTTAACACCGAAGTTGGACCAGGGCACCAGGATTCTCATGGAGTACTCTAATTTGTGCTACAATGTAACTTCATGACCCATCTTTGTGACATGTTAAAAGAGCTAAACTGGCCGTTGGTGGAATCTAGACCATAGGCGTGCGCAGCCTATTGCATTAGGGTGTGCACCCAAAAGCTCAAAACACACACACATATATATATATATATCACATACATACATACATACAACGACACACACACACCATTACTATGTGTATACTTCAGGGGTTAAGCAACCTTCGATACCCAGACGTTTTGAAACTACATTTCCAATGAGTCTCATCTATCTTAATTATTGGCCGAGCAACATAGGAGATATAGTTCCAAATGAGTTAGAGGACCAATGACCCCGGTATACATCATGTCACCTCAAAATGCTAGATCAAAAAAATCTAAATTTGGATTTTGATCACATGCAGCGTGTAAATTTATTTTACCACATTTTTTCATCCAAAAGATTGTTAGTTAGCGCGGGCGCACCATATTAAAATCCAAACGCTAATCTGTTAGAAAACCAGTTACCGTTTGGAATCTTGCACTTTTCAGCTCCCTATACTTAACATGGGGAGTGGAAAGTGTTAATCAGCATTAGCATTACAATCTACTAGCGCTGATTACCGTCCGGTTGCGGTTACTGAACATTTACTCACAACCAGGACCTGGTGCTAATGGATTCCACTTCTGCAGAATCAGTCAGCAACAGCTGAACCCCCCCCCCCCAAAAATCAGATACTCACCTCTCATCCCGCAAAAAGAACGACTGCTCCATTCACCTCTTCTGGCCGCCAGGAGCAGAGGGAGACTGGGAGAAAAAGTCCCTCAGTCTCACTCTGGAATCACTATGTCGACCTGACGGATCTCACAAAGACTTCAACGACGTGCCGAGTACATCCTCTACACACAAACATGAAACCAGAGGATGCGCTCAGCACGTCGTCAGCAGCAAAGTGGTTAAATGTTAAAAAGGAGTGAAATTTGAGTAGAGTGGCCCACTTAACCTCTTGCTGACTTGTACCAATACAGTCTCCTACCTGTACCTCACGATGCTGCCAAGACGCTCGCTGTAATTCTTTTTGTGGAGTGCAGGCAGCAGATATTGTGGTGATTTCTGTGCACAATACAATCCTTTATGGTACAAGACAAGGGGGCAACACCGGACAAGGAAACAGGTGCAGAATTTTACGCAAAGCAGCCTGTTTAAAGACAGATACATGCATTTATACACACAGCCATACGTTCACATACATAACTATATATCCTCCTCCCTACACCCTGGGGGTATGTAGCAATAAAGCCCACATTAATGTGCAGTGTGAATGAGCATATCCCAGAAACCACAACAATAAAACTCACAGTAATGTACAGTGTGTATGAGCGTATCAGAGATTCGCAGCAATAACACCTTCAGTAATATACAGAGTGTATGAGCGTATCAGAGCTCCACAGCAATAAAACTCAGCAATGTGCAGCGTGTATGAGTGTATCAGAGCTCCACAGCAATAAAACTCAGCAATGTGCAGCGTGTAAGAGCGTATCACAGAATCCACAGCAATAAAACCAAGCAATGTGCGGTGTGAATGAGCGTATCACAGAATCCACAGCAATAAAACCAAGCAATGTGCGGTGTGAATGAGCGTATCACAGAATCCACAGCAATAAAACCAAGCAATGTGAATGAGCGTATCAGAGAATCCACAGCAATAAAACTCAGCAGTATGCAGTGTATGTGTATCACAGAATCCACAGGCATAAAACTCAGCAGTATGCAGTGTGTATCAGTGTATCACAGAATCCACAGCCATAAAACTCAGCAGTATGCAATGTGTATCAGTGTATAACAGAATCCACAGCCATAAAACTCAGCAGTATGCAGTGTGTATCAGTGTATCACAGAATACACAGCCATAAAACTCAGCAGTATGCAGTGTGTATCAGTGTATCACAGAATCCACAGGCATAAAACTCAGCAGTATATGTGTATCACAGAATCCACAGCCATAAAACTCAGCAGTATTTGTGTATCACAGAATCCACAGCCATAAAACTCAGCAGTATTTGTGTATCACAGAATCCACAGCCATAAAACTCAGCAGTATTTGTGTATCACAGAATCCACAGCCATAAAACTCAGCAGTATTTGTGTATCACAGAATCCACAGCCATAAAACTCAGCAGTATTTGTGTATCACAGAATCCACAGCCATAAAACTCAGCAGTATATGTGTATCACAGAATCCACAGCCATAAAACTCAGCAGTATTTGTGTATCACAGAATCCACAGCCATAAAACTCAGCAGTATTTGTGTATCACAGAATCCACAGCCATAAAACTCTGTTTAAATATTTAAAATACACTATTAAAAAATATTTTTGATATATGAAAATTGCACCCTCTCCTGCTTACCTTTTTTTTTTTTTTGCTTGCAGGGAGGGTGTTTGGATATCTATCATTGGTGGTCCAGTGGCACAGATGGGGGGGAGGTCAAAGAGGGGTAACCCGGCTAGCCGCATCTGATGGATAGCCGCCGGGACCCCTCATTTCCGCGGGCCTGGCAGCCTCCGCTTCCCTGGTGGTCCCTGTGGTTCGTGGGGTGCTGCACTGCGCTCTGTACATGGCGCACAGACCGCACAGCACATCCCTCACTGCCACGAGCGGCCGGTGATCGCTGATGACCTGTCACCTGACCGCCGGCGCTTACTGACTGTGTCAGAGCGCCGGCGGTCAGGTGACAGGTCATCAGAGATCGCCGGCCGCTCGTGTCAGTGAGGGATGTGCTGTGCGCCATGTACAGATCGCAGTGCAGCACCCCACGAACCACAGGGACCACCAGGGAAGCGGAGGCTGCCGCCAGGCCCGCGGAGACGAGGGGTCCCGGCGGCTATCCATCGGATGCGGCCAGCCGGGACCCAGAATGTGCCGCGGGCCGGCATTAGGGTGTGCCTAGGCACACCCGGCACACCCCGTGCGCACGCCTATGATCTAGACGCACTCTTCACCTTCCAACCTGGTGTTTAACAGATTTTCTGGGAAGCTACCACCCTACCTGAATAGGCTGCTTCCTCTAGCAGTTCCCTCATCCTATAACCTCCGATCCAGGACCAGCACCTTACTTGCTATACCGCAATACAAAACAAAAGTGGCTCGATCCTCATTTTCCTACAGAGCTCCACAATTATGGAATAACCTCCCAGACACCATCAAATCTTCCCCCAGTCTAAAGTCACTCAAGAGCTCCCTATTGACATACCTCGACACAGAATGCACCCGTGTAGTGACTATAATACATACGTATTTATACATACGTATTTATTTTCCGTGTTAATTTGTATATTTGTGTTTTGTTTTTAATATCTTGCATTTATTACTTTGTATTTCTGTAACGACTGTAAAATTCCAATGTTCTTGAACCCAGGACATACTTGAAAACGAGAGAAATCTCAATGTTTCCTTCATGGTAAAATACTTTGCAAATAAATAAATAAATGTGAGGCAGAAACATTTATTGAAGCTGAGGTTGGGTTGAGAGTGCAACATTTTAACAACTCCTAAAAGCTGGTGTTAAAGGATTCTGCAAATGCCCAATCCGCCGCTTCTTCTCCCTGGGAGTAGAGACTGAGAACAAATAGTTCCTAGTCTCCCCCCTCATTCTTTTTGTGCATCAAAATATTACAGGATGGTCTTATATATATATATTCTCAAATTTTTGCCTATGTCACATAGATGCAACATACTGACGACATGTAGCAAACACTGAAAAATATAGCAAGTGTTATATGGAAAAAATAATTGTATGTTATATGGAAATACTAATAAAATAAATTTGACTTGCAAAGACAGCTATGTATTACGCAGACACATGAAACAAACATGGGAAAAAGTAATTAAATGCCATTTTTAGACCAATATAGCTTTAAATAATAGGCCATTTTGAATTATCAGTGAATCATACTATTATCTATGTGATTAATGCTATTCCCCCGTTGAAACTAAGAATGTAACAAGAGGAAGTATATACAGATTGTTTATTTTAAAATAATAGAAAAGCACTGATTAGGAATCCTTATGATTGGACTGGTGTTCATCCAGAGGTCTCAGTGTGAGATTCACTTCCTCTCTACTGCTTATGGTTCAAATGGTAAGTGAGGGAGAGCAGCCAACAAGGGAAGGGATGAGAAAGGCATTGTATGACAGAGGCTTCAAACCGAACAATACAAAGTGATGGGATGCAGAGGAGATTATACATCTGTGCATCAAATTCACATCTAATTGGTCAAAATGGGGAAACTGTTCCAAAACATTTAGAATCAGTGTGAATTGTGAGAACAACATCCACACCTGCAAACCATTAGGAATCGGAGCGCGATGGCTATTTTATCTGAGTGTTTAAAGGAGTGTGGCTGAAAATCCAAAGCATCTTGAATGTAGCATGTTAGAGCTAGAACTGCATTTCCTAATTACACAAAATAACTTGTTCTCTTGTATGTTAAAGAAGCAGCTAAATCTGCTGTTACAAAAAAAGTGTAAAGCATATACCTGATGATCACATTCAGAACGATCAGCTTTCTTTTGTTCGTCATTTTTTCCCTACTAGTTAATGGGCCCTATTCCATTCTAGACACTGACATGGAGACAGTAAGCAGGATGATGTGTGCTTCCAGACTTTCCCTTAGTGTCTCAATGTTAACGTCTTATTCCGGGGAAGGTGCTATCTCAGCGCCTCTCCCTGCAGCAAAGTGCTAACCTCCCTAATACCCAGAGTAACGCTTCCACGTTACCGTAAGTATCAGCTCCTGGAAACTGTAGGACTCCATGGAGCCTTGTGCTTCTGGGCTGAGAGCTCTACGCGACCTTGCTCTCACGAGATCGTGCAGCACCTCGGAGTAATTGCGGGGGGAGACTAGGAACTATTTGTTCTCAGTCTCACTCTGCTCCCAGGGAGAAGAAGTGGCGGATTGGGCATTTGCAGAATCCTTTAACACCAGCTTTTAGGAGTTGTTAAAATGTTGCACTTTGTGTCCCAACAGAAATTTGCCCTTGCACTTTGTAATAGGGATGTGCACGCCGTTTATTTTTTTGTTTCAGGTCGTTTCGGTAGGTTTTCGTTTCATTTCGTTTCGTTTCGTCAATAAGGGTCGATTCGGCAGTCTGTTTCAATGGGTTATTTTGTTGATTTTGTTTTCCCGTTTTTGAGATAATATATTATTAAATATTTATTAAACCGCTTATTTTTTTCACTTACAGCAAGAAGTGTCTGCATTTATTTATTTGTTAGGATTATTTTGTCATTTTTTCAGTAATTTTTGGGTTAATATTTAGGTTTCCTAAGTTATTTAAAAGAAACTAGCCTTTTTTCCATCATAGCTTTCAATGTTAAAAAATCCCTTCAATATATCTTAAAGCATTTATTTTTTCACTTACAGCAAAAAGCGTCTGCATTTATTTATTTGTCAGGATTATATTTGCATTTTTTAGTAATTTTTGGGTGAAAGATTAGCAGGGTTATTCAAAGAGATCCAAATTGTGGCCGAAAGGTAACCGAACAGTGAAATTCAGCGTACTCTTACCTTTCCTGGCCACTCGGCTATTCTGAGAGCAGACAGTTCGCCAAATGTTGCTGAATTGCCTGCACATATGGTGCCTGTTCGTTGCCTGTTCGAGGGTAGTGAAATCCCCATAGAGAAGCAACGCTTCATCTATTGAGAGAACACCTAACAGCTGAGAAAGGTTGCTGAAATGCCCTGCCATTCGGTGGTTTCATTCGACAAGTTTATTCAGGAGAATCCCATAGGCTTCAATGTTAAAAATATTCCCTGTTTTAATTCAATATCTAATAAACCGTTTATTATTTTATTCTGAAGTAAAAAGTGTCTTAATTTATAGATTTTTTTAGGATGTTTTAGGCATTTTGCGAAAAAAAAATCCGTTTTTTTTAAAATCGTCTTTTCTTTTTTCTGTAACAGCCCTTTTTATTATCATTCATTGAATCTTATATGTAAATTTCAGAAATTTTCGTTCTGCAGTTTCTTTGCAAACAGCTTTTAACTTTTCAAACATTCAAGCGTACTGTTTTGTTGTTTTTTTTACTCCATTCGTCTGCGGTGTTGGCTTTTTCCGGCTGCTGCTCTGCACTGCTCGAGTTCCTCCGGCGTGTTCGGCGGGGTTAATCCAGCTGTTTTACGGGTTTTAGTGAGTGTTCGGCGGGTTTTGTGGTGAGTGTTCGACGGGTTGCCAGTGAGTGTTCGTCGGGTTTGCGGCGGGTTTTCCTTGCACTTCAGGGTGGTGCTTGCTGAATACACCGCAGGGTCGCCAAAGTAGGATTGCCGAATCGCACCGAATTGAAGAGAACAAAAAGTCACCGAACGTGCGGTGACTTTTCGATTCTCTTTGAATAACCCTGTAGGTTTCCTAACTTATTTTAAATGTAATAATGAGGTCTGTTTTTCTTTGCTGAACGCATGCAGCTGGATTATTTTCTTACAGTCTGTCTGCTTTCAGCAAATAGATTGATAACATGTCATGTTCCAATTTTCAGGTACTGTCCAAGGGCTGAAAGGTGGAACATGTTATCAATCTATTTCACAAGTGGAACTGTCCAAGGTCTGAAACAATGTAATGTAATGTATCTTGCTTAAAGCAGACAGGCTGTAAGAAAATAATCCAGCTGTATGTGTTCAGCAAAGAAAACCAGACCTCATTATTACATTTAAAATAAATTAGGAAACCTAAACTTTCACCCAAAAAATCCCGAAAAATGCCAAAATAATCCTAACAAATAAATAAATGCAGACACTTCTTGCTGTAAGTGATAAAAATAAATGCATCAACACAGGGGTGGGCAAACTGCGGCCCGTGGGCCACATGCGGCCCGCCACAGAGTTTTTTGTGGCGCGCCAAGACAGTGGCGTTCTTCTACTCCTGAGGCGAGCGGCCGCTGGCATGCAGCTTGGCCTCTCGCCCGGGATGGGAACCACCTGACCAGCATGTGATCTCGCGAGATCATATATACCCATATGAGCTGGGGCAATATATACCCATATGAGCTGGGGCAATATATATCCATGTGAGCTGGGGGCAATATATACCCATATATACCAATATATAACCTGCAGGCTGTGATGAGAATCTCAACAAGCAATCTCACTCCTGATTTCAAAAAAATTGTAGAAAAGTGTCATAGGATACATTTGTCTCATTAAACTGGTTTAAAATTAAATGTGCTTGCAGCTATAGATTATATGAAATTAGCACAATAAATAAATTGAATAAAACTACCACTGTTTCATCATTTTAAAAAGTGTGGCCCTCCGCTAAACTCCGCTCCCACGCACCCGAAACAAAACAAATGCCCACCCCTGCTTTAACATATATTTAATAAACAGGTAAATAAAGGGATTTTTTTTTAACATTGAAAAGTTTGAAAACTATGGGCCCTATTACACGCTTCGCGCAGTGCATTTGCGCGCGCAAATGCGCTTTTGCACGAGGACAAAACCATTTGCGCGGAACGTCGTAGTACGATGTTCGCACAAACGATGCGCGTTAACGTCCAACACGAGTGACCCTGCGCGAACCCAGCGCGAGCGCAAGTTCCTGCGCGCATCCTATACTTAACATTGTGAGCGCAAATGCGTTAGTGCGGATGGTATTACAATCTTCGCGCAAAGTCGCACGAGCGACGTTTGCGCAAATTTTTATAACGTCTTTGAAAACTTGGTGTTAACTGCAAATATGATCGTTGTGGCTGAAACTAAATAACTCAGCAATAAGAAAAATACAGCACAGTACAGTTACACATTCTACACATACCCAGACATCAAAAATTAATAATTTGTCAAAAAATTATTTTGCTGCAGCACATATACGCAGATTGACTTTGACAGCCGCAACAACCTAACTTTAGAAAATGGTGGTTCTTAATTCTGATTGCCCACCGATTCCTGCACGCAACGTTTATTTGCGCGCGGATTTGCGCACGTAAAATGTTGAAGGCTGAAAAACTGTGCTCGGAGCGTACTACTGCGTTAATTTGCGCACGCTAACGCTTTTTTGCGTGCGCAAAAAAATTGCGCTGCGCGAGCGCATTTGCACGAAGTGTGTAATAGTGGCCAAAGATGGGAAATAAAGCCTAGCATCTGCATTAATTAATAAATATAAAGTGACCTGTAATACATATTATATAGGGGCACAGCATCTGCATTAATTATAAAGTGACCAGTAAAACATATATATAGGGGCACAGACAGCATCTGCATTAATTAAAAAGTGACCTGTTCCGTTTTTTTGTTTTTTTTCGTTTTAGATGATTTTGTTCCTTTTTTTATTTCACGTCAGATCATTTTGGTTACTTTTTTTGTTTCAGTTCATTTCGTTACGAAATTGATTTCGTTTTTGATCGCTTTGTTCTGTTTTTTCAGCATTTCGTATCATTTGCGTTCTGTTTTAATACGTTTAGTTCTCATAACGAAATTATTTCGTTTATGTTGAAGCTTTGATTCGGGATTTCGTAATTTCGGGCGGCCGATATTTCGTTTCAGAAATGCTCCCGAAAGAACGAAAATGGTCAATTTCGTACGAAATTCAATTCGGAACAAAACGAATTGCACATCCCTATTGTAGTACCTTACTTGTAGAGACACTAAAATTAGATTGCGCTCCCCATGTTAAGTATAGGAGATGCAAAGTACAGTAAACTTGCACATGCTGTGAAGCCCTAACTAATTTCACCCCAGTGTAGCGTCAATTATGGAATATCGATGCCAGACATTAAACTTACTTCTTCTAGTACTAACGTTTACAAACACAACATTAGCACCCATTGTGGAATAGAGTCCAAGGTTGTTAACTTAACCAGAGCTGTTGTAATCTTAGCAGAGCCATTGAAGTCTATGGAGTTCTTAAATTTACAACAGCTCTGGTTAAGGTAGCACCAATCTTGCAATCTTGCAATAGTGCCCAGAGACTTTATGTTCATTTAGACTTTTTATACTTGTAAAAAGGTGAAAAAGTAAGGAGGTCGCCAGCCTAAGAAGCCAAGCGTGCACTATGGCACCGGACTACTACTAACATCCTCTTGTAGGGACCTAATAAGTAAGACATAAACCATAGGAAGTGACAGAGCCAGCGTTTAGAATCCTGCGGTAACCAATCTGTGAAACCACCCACACACATGTAACATTAATCTCCAAGATATTAAAGGTGCAGATGTCAAGTAGAATACGAGGCTAGCAACAACACAGGGAAGTGACACATTGGTGACCTTTGAGAAGTCATCTTATCCACTGCGACCTTAGGACAGTTCCAAAATTAGACCATCTCAAATTAAATGATAGTACACTGTCAAAAGAAACTGAAACAAATCAATGTGTGTTTAACTTTATTTTTATATGGAAATTAGTGTGCTGAAGTCAACAGGGCCCTGTGTATGCATTGTGTAACTTTCAGGATCATATAAACAGGATGTCACAATACTATAAAACCGTTGATGTCACTGGGCAGAAGGGATCTATGTAAATTAATTTCTTGTAAGTTCATCAATAGGAACATTAATTACTACAAGATTTTAGAATTGTACAGCCCAGTGCACCTATGTGGTCCCTTAACACTCCCCCCACCCGCTAGGCTTTTGTAATTATATTGGTGGAAAAGATAAGATTGTTTATGGTTCTTCTGTCATTAAAGGGACAATACCTCTTGCACAAGTAATCTAGTTACATCTTATGAATTAAAAATAAAACCACTTTATAATACACATGCTGCTGTTTCATTTTCTTTGTCTGAAGTAAACGCATGGTAAAAGGAAAAATAAAATTAGGTATTTTATCTTCAGGTTTCAGTTTCTGGATTTTCTAATGATGCAACATTTACTAGAAAAAACTTTGCTTTTGTGACTCTTGTTTATTTAAGGGGTTATTCAGAGAGATCCGAAATGTAACCGGTCACTGAAATTCAGCATATGGGAACGTTTCGGGGCCATTCGGCTATTCAGAGAGCAGGCAGTTCGCCAAATGTTGGCGAATTGCCACCACATACGGTGCCTTTTCGAGGGCAGTGAAATCCCCCATAGAGAAGCAAAGGTCCATCTATTCAGAGAACACTGAACAGCAACGAAAAGTTGCCAAAATTCCCTGCTGTTCGGTGGTTTCATTCGACAGGTTTATTCAGGCGAATCCCATAGGCTTCAATGTTAAAAACATTCCTGTTTTAATTCAATATCTAATAAACTGTTTATTATTTTATTCTGCAGTAAACTTTTTATTCTTTATTTAACTCTTTTAACTCTTTATTTATAGATTTTTTAGGATCTATTAAGCATTTTTTGGGAATTTTTTGGCGACATTTTTTTCCCATTCTTTTTTAAATCGTTTTTTATTTTTTCTGTAACAGACCTTTTTATTATCAATCATAGGACCTTATATGTAAATTCCAGACATTCTCGTTCAGTAGTTTTTTTGCAAACCGCATTTAAATTTTTAAACTTTCAAGCGTACTGTTTTTTGTTTTTTTCTAACACGTTTGTCTGCTTGTCGGGTTTTTCCAGCGGCTGCTCTGCACTGTGATCGGCGGCTCGTCGGGTTTTTCCAGCGTGTTCGGTGGGGTTTTTCCAGCGGTTTCTGTGGATTTTCGGTGAGTGTTCGGTGAGTGTTCAGTGAGTGTTCGGCGAGTGTTCGGCGAGTGTTCTGCGGGACTGCGGCGGGTTTTCCCTTCACTACGGGGGGCCCTGCGGTGCTTGCTGAATACACCACAGGGTCGGCGAATTAGAATCGTAGAATCGCCCCGAAGTGCGAGGAACAAAAGGTCACCAAAAGTACTGCGACAATTTGACTCTCTCTGAATAACCCTGACAGTCTACAGTATCTAAACATTTCATCCTCCACCTCATTAACTCGAATTCTTCTCCAGGCTACCTGAGATAACAGCTGTCAGCTGAATGGGATATGACAGGGAGCTTAAAAGACTTCTAATCTATCCCCTGGTGATGTCCTTTGACTACATCCCACACAATACAGTGATGTGAGTATGGTGCCTGACCCATTCACTCCATTCTATGGCCAAAACCACAAAGTGAGGACCAAGTGAGAAAATATACTGGGGGGGGGGGGCGTTTACAACACTAAAGATCAGAAAATGGATGCACCCAGTGACACATATAGAGCAAAATATTTTCTTAACTAAACATACAAGAGAAAAACAGAGTACATGTAAGATATCAGCAACATAAAATAAACACAATAAGGAAATTTCATTTTTTGGTGGCAGTGGTCCTTTAACCCTTTCGCTGCTGAGGCATTTCCCGCCTCTGTGCTGAGGTCATTTTTACCGGTTTTGCTCATCATGTTTAAACTTGTTTTGAAGGCTTATTTTAGTATATGACCCAGACATATTATATATCGTTCTTTCCGTCAGACTCGGCAGATTCATAATATGTTATTATTATAAGTATACGTCATGACCTGTCTGTATATTATAACAAAAAATGCAATAAAATATGAATTTTCAATAATTTACAACGTGTAAAGTGTTTTTTTTCACATTTTAACATGCGAGCAATTGCGGTTATATTTTGTATGGGGTGCGCTTGTTAAAAAAATTAGAGATGGGGTCTCGTTACATTTTTTTTGGGGAAAATTACGCAATTTTTAACAAATGCACCGTATACAAAAATCGTTAGTGCAGCATCATTGTTCACATTATAATTGAAATGTGAACAATATTGCTGTATTAACAAACCAAAAAAAAGAAAAAAAAAATTAAAAATTTTTTTTTAAATGTTTTTTTTTTTCTTTCATAGTCATGTTTGGCATCGTTGGAACGGCCATGCTCTGGCTGATCCAACAATATCAAACATTAACCCCTAACTGCCCTAACTGCCTTCATTGGAACCCCCTATCTCCACCATTGGTGGCAGTTAGGGGTTAACTCCAGGACTGGCGTCATCGTGCTATGCACGATGACGCCAGTCCTCAGGGGGCATTCCCGGACGCTTGGCCGACATCCAAGATGTCGACCAGCTCCGGGAAAGGATCACAAACCGGCGCTTTTCGGCGCCGATTCGTGATCCGGCCCCCATGGGGTTAATTCCAGGTACCGTTAGGAAGGGCAGGCTGTGCCCTTCCAAACGGTGCCTGGATTAACCCCCTGCACCCCGGTGATCGGGAGGGAGAGAGGTCCGAAGGACCTCCCCCCCTCCCTTTCAGGCGCCTCCTCCGCACACGCGGGGGGTGCCTGAATTAGATGTCATTGTGCCGCCGCAATGACATCTAATTAGGCCGGCGGCGGTTCCGGGTGCTGGGCAGACATCGACGATGTCAGCCCGCACCGGGGGGCACAGCGATCGGCCGGAACCCGGCCGATCGCTGGCCCCAAAGGGAGGACGCGCTCAGCGCGTCCTCCGCAAGGAACGCTACCTGCGGGTAGCACAGCGAAGGGGTTAATTTAGACGTTTCTGTCCAATTAAACTGTTTCATATAGAAAAAATAGAAAACAGCATTTTATACTAGTTAAAAGCTGTAATGCTAAGCTTTCCAAACTTTTCACATTGGTGACACACTTTTTTAGACTCGTATCATTCTGTGACTCGGTAACTCAGCTTGACCAACAAACTGGAACCCCTGTTAGAGAGATAAAGACACATGCAACAATATAGGACAATATTACAAAGTTGGTGCTAGTGTAATCAGAGCTGTTGGAAACGTAACAACTTCATAGACTATGGGCACTGTTACAATCTTAACGCTAACGTTAGCGCTCAGCTATGTGAGTGTTAACGCTAGGTTAAGAGGCCGTAACACAGGCCATATTACATTACGAACGCTAACGTGTTAAAAAAACCATTAGTGCATTGGAGCTTCTGCGAGCTTACTGTACTTTGCGCTCCCTATACTTAACATGGGGAGCACAAAGAGTAATTAGCATTAGGATTACAAAGTCCTAACGCTAATAACGCCACGGTGCAGCTAACTGAAAAGTTAATCACAGCTAGAAGCTGGTGCTAACTGATTCCACTTCTGGCCGCCAGGAGCAGAGTGAGACTGGGGGAAAGAAATCCCCAGTCTCCCTCTGTGATCACTCCATGGACACAAGATCCTGCAGGTCAGCTGACCTGGCAGCACAAGCCTCCATGGAGTCCTATGGACTCCAGGATGTGATACTCACGGCAGCGCGTTAACGCTTACACGAGTATCCTGTGGCTTAGCGCTGCATTATGGTGCAGGTTGCTGAATCAGCGCCTGCCCGTAATAGGGTGCTAAAACGGGGGATGCTAAGGGGAATCCTGCAAGTGCAGTTTTAGCGGGGTGTATGTAATGGTGCCCTATAATGGCTCTGCTAAGTTTACAACAGCACAGGTTAAGTTAGCATCAACTTAATATAGCCCAAAATGTATGGGGATGCAATATATCTCATGAAAACCTTTCCCTTATATTTTTTAAAAATATATAATTTGTAAGATAACATACATTTCCAATCTTGTTGTGGATCCAATCTTGTTACTTCAGAATGGATTTTATAACAAACTTATAAATTGCAATATTATTTTAATATCATAATTTTATATTTGCCATCTGGAGTAATCATTTTGTATATATAACCTAAAATGTAGGCCCTAAATGATTATTCTACAAATTTATGGTAAATATTATGGGCCTTATTACTTCCTTAACTCTAGTGCTCACGTTCACATAAGTGAGATTTTGCGCTTAAAAGAGGTGATAGCGTTATGGCCATATTACCTCCCGTTCACTAATGGGTTAAAAAATCCATTAGCGTATCGGTATTAGCACTTTTTAGCACGGGCTTACTGTACTTTTCTCTCTCTATACTTAACATGGGGAGCGCAAAGAGTAAGCAAAGAGTAATTAGCGATAGTCCTAACACTAATTACAAACCGCCGCGGCTAACTTTAAGTTAGCTACAGCGTAGAGTTTCTGTAGAATCAGTTAGCAGCAGCTGAAACGCAACACAAAATTCGAATACTCACCTCTCATCTCGCAGCGAGAACGGTGGTCCGATACGCCGCTTCTGGACCCCAGGAGCAGAATGAGACTGTGGGCAAACGTCCCCAGTCTCCCTCCACTAATCACTCCCCGGACTTGCAGGAACTCGCGAGAGTGAGATCCTGCAGGTCAGCTGACCCGGCAGCACAACCCGCAATGGAGTTCTATGGACTCCAGAAGGGGATACTCTCGGTGGCGCGATAGTGTTGCCAAGAGTATCCTGGACGGTTAGCGGCCGTTATGGGACAGGCGCTAAATCCAGCTGCTGGATTCAGCGCCTGTCCCATAATCTGTTTGTAAAACAGGGACACTAAGGGGAAATTTGCAAGCAAAAATTCTTCCCCTTAGCGTCCCCGTTTCAGCTTACGGTACATGATAGCGCACTATGTGGGCAGCAAGATAACAAGCAGAGCTGAGAGGGGCTCTAAATTCACATTTTTTTTTAAAGCATACAGAAAACATGGCGTTGCGCCTGTACTCACCAGTTCGGCTGCAACAACCAGGAGTAACAACCCAGTTCATGTATAAAACATAACAATAAAAAAAGATGTCATCTGCGCTCATGTCTATACAATTACCTCCAATAGAAGGCAGACAGCAGGCTAGAAGCTATAACACCATTTGATGCGCTTCACAACTTCAGTTACAATGACGTCACGGATACAAGGGGACCGTATACTAGTCGAACGAGATGACAATTCAAGCTAACTATTGGGTTAAGATTGCCCCAAATAATCTTAAAAAAATTTTGCTGCATTCCTGAAAAGACAAATCTTACAGTCTTTGACCTGGTGTTTCATTTTGCTTTTCAAAGGTTCCTCCTGCAGATCACTGTTTATTGAATGATCCCTTTATCTTCAAGAACATTGCCAGCTGTAGATGATTTCACGCAAAAGAAAAAAGAAGCAGAAACTCTGTGATTTAAGTAAAGTAACAATTTGTTGCAGCATTTATGAGGAATTAGGCTGGAAGCCAGACCCACCTTCTGGCCATTTGGTAAACTAATCTGGAGGTCTCTTGTCAGCTCCTGCTCAGTTGTACTAACGGATGTGTCTTGGCTGGAGCGCAGCTGGGGGTTAGCTGTTAAGCCCTCATGGAAGACATCTGAGAAGGATCTGGCCCGGTATAGCCTTAGGAACACATGGGTAGCTCAGATGGGGCTGATTTCTTCTTTAACAAGAGAAGAGGCTAATACAGAAAAACATTCACATCCTGTCTGCTATTTCATAGGTTTGAGGTCGGTTTCTGCGATTTTTGGTATTTATCATTCCAAAATGTAGAAGAAGGCATCAAAGAAACACAAGATCCTGGATTCAGTTTCCAAACAAAGTGCATACCAAGTGAACTCATTTCATGTATATCTCTTTAAACAATTTAAATGGTTACAAGTTTTTATAAAGAGCCAACAATTTCCGTAGTGCTGTACAAATGGGAGACACAGAATAACAAATATACATACACGTTACACGCACAGAACAGTAGGAGAGAGGACGCTGCTCGAGAGTTTACAATCTGCAAATGTACAGTACAAGCAATGTCTGAAACCAGAGACATTTTTTTATCGCCCTCTGAGCACTTGCAGTTAACTTTGAGACCCCTCCCTGCTTAGGTTCATCTGCAAATAGCATCATGGGTGCACACCCTAATGTGTGACCTGTACATGCATATGTATCAGGAGATGCTTATAGAGCAGCTGGGTGTTTGTAATGTATTATTATTATTCTTTATTTATATAGCGCCAGCATATTCCACAGCGCTGTACAATGGGCACAAAATAGACAGGGTTACAATACATTGAACAACAATTGACAAACCGGTACAGGAGGAAACAAAGGCCCTATTCCCATGGGAACCTACAATCTAGAAGGGTTGGGGGTGGAAACAGGAGGAGAGGACTGCAAGATGAGAGTGATGGACTGCAAGGTGAGAGTGATGGACTGCAAGGTGAGAGTGATGGACTGGTTGGGTCAGTGAGTAATTTGGGTGGAAGGCTTCCCTAAATAGGAATGTCGTAATGTAACTGTCTCATTGTGGCATCACCAACTGATACGTGATATGCATAAGTACTTAACTCAAACTATAAATGAAAGAGCAGGTACGATTAAACCAGTGATCAGCAAACTTGAGAGGAACAAACAAAACCTGTGTTATTATATGTTTTCTTGTATTCTCGGCATAACTTCCTCCTCATCGCTATCACTGCTTTAAAACACTTTATACTGATAAACCCTTACAATCATTATCCCGGCTTAAGATAACGATAATTAGGAATGTCCTGGTCAGGTTTTTTTGTGCCCCCATCCAATCCATGTCTTGCAGTGTTTGGGATCCCGATATCAACCTGTTCCCAATCTAGTGCACCTGAAACCACGCCCGGCCACAGTCATGGTGTCCTTGTAAAGTGAAGCCCCCATGACCTAAGCATTTCATTCTTCCATGATTTGCATCATCCTCTCCTCCTCCTGCTCCAGCAGGTGTGGGGCAGCTCTGGTCAAGTTGGAGATCTGCGAGGCCATGGTACTGTCAGACGTCAGAATAAGGACTCAGGAGACAGGTCGGCTTGATAAAGCCGATCCTCGATTCCTTCAAAATCAAAGAGATCAGCTTCAGATCCTGGTCCAAAAGATCAGATCCCTAGTGATGATGTCTAATCAGTTTTGATCAGCAGTATAAGGCATACCTCACGAAAATCAGTTTATTTTTATTTTACAAAGACAATGCGTGTTGTGAGAGGGAGGATGAGAAAGCTTTTCCATCGTCGAGATTAAAATGTACAATTCATTTCATAGTTTTCAGCCAGAAATAGCAAGAAAAGGTTTTTGTGAGTGAACTATTTAAAACCTCAAAGGCACCTTATAAACAATAGGATCAGAAGACAGGATATTATTTTTTTTGGGGAACACAACTTTTTCAGTCAGGATGCATCGTAATAACAATACAGTAACCATTATGCACAAAAGGGATGCAGACAAAAACACATCACACAAATAAGCGTGTGACAGGCACAACATGCACTCTATGAAGTTCAAGTGTTGAGTGGAAAGTCAGAGCTATGAATGCAACGTATAAACTGATTATATAGTATACATTTGTGTTGGATGATTCCAGAGCTCCACACACGGCTTCCAGGAATAACCGGTCTTGTAACAGTTACACTTCTTTATAGAGATAATATTGTGGTGATAATAGAAACAAAATGCCATGGTGCTTGCTTTTATAGTGCACTTATCCTCTTGATTGCAAAGGACTAGTAACAGATGGCATTCATATTAACTTGGAAATGTGGGCAATGTTGGCAATATTTCCCATTTATCCTCACCTACGACACCCACAACGATCATCCTCTCATCCTAGTGAAATAGTCATCAGGTTATCAGGTCTCAAAAGGGAAACGATGATGATGCCATCATCACGAGACACACAAAGTTTATAACTCTTCTACTTTGGTGCTTTCTCTGTTCTTATATTCTTTATTGTTGCAACGCATTATAAAATATAGTTCTGGTATAATACAGGCTTAAATAAGCAATGAAAAGAAACAAGACAACCACTAGAGCTGCTGAAAACTGGCCCACTAGTGCAGCCAATTTACTTAATATGGAGAGGCAGAAAAACCACAAACGTTTCAGGGCAAAGCCCTTTCCTCTGTGTGAATGTTCCCAATGATCCTCATACAGCAACATGTTTATATACAAAACAGGTAATGAATAATGCACAAGACAACAAGACAATCAGACCTCCATGGTCACCCAGAAGACACCTGCGGCTAATATCCTTCATGTTTGGAAGCTGAAACTTCAATTGGAGCTGCCTTCCTCTCTCCACATGTAAAAGCCTGGAAGTCCAAAACAAAGATGGCAGAATAAGCTCAATAGGCCATGTGAGAGTTTCTGGAGTTAAAACTGAACCCAATTCACTTGAGTGAGACCCGGCAAATCTCACTAATTACAGACAGTTCCAAAAAAGGAGAATCCCCTCTAGTGGCTCCTCTATTAATGGCAGCATCCATAAAGGAGGCTGGCAGGCACACGTAGAGCCTCAGGGAGATCCGCAGTAACCCTTTGAGTCCCAAGTCCAGGTCAGGGACCTGTGAGGCCTGGGAAAAAAAAATTATACACAGCAAATATAGAAGTGCCGATAATAAACATATAAAATAAGTGATATAATGTATATATAATATATATGTATATGTATATATAATATACATATAGTACTTTGCATGAGGGACACATATAGAAGCCCCAAGGGGGCAGATAAATGGCACTATGACTCAAACATCAGAGCCTAACAATGTAAATAATACAAAAAGAATTCCAGCCAAGAAAGGACTTGGCAGAGATAAACATAATCTGAGGAAAATATGCCTCAAATCAACAGATGTCCTGGGGATGCACCTAGTGGAACCAATGCCACTCAAGCTTCTCATTGAGACCATGAGGGGACACAGTATCCAGCAGATACATTTATCTAACTTCTTTCTGCAACACTATTCAGTCCCTATTCCCTCCGATAGGCAGAGGTGGGATCCTTTCCAAAATTTGTATCTGACTTCTGCTACATTGTACCTCATCTCTCTAAAATGTCGAGACACAGGGAGATCTGAGGAAGAATTGCGGTTAGAGGTTTTGTGGTCTGAAACACGATCTTGAAGGGATTTAGTAGTTTTGCCCACATAGCCCAGGCCACATGACATTTCAAAAGGTAAACTACGTAACCTGACTGGCAGGTGAAGAAGCCTTTAATCTTTATACCTTCACCTGTTCGGGGATGAGTACAGATTTCTCCATTAATAATGCTATTGCAGTGATTGCACTGCAGGCATGGGTATGTACCATGAACCGGAGTTGAAAGAAACTTTTGACGTGAATGAGGCTGACTGTCTGCCTTAGCTACAAAATCTCTTATATTCTTATCCCTTCTAGTGGCAAATATAGAGGGATCACCAAAGAGGTGGCCAACAGCTTTATCATGCTGTAAAATATGCCAATTGGACATAATCATTTTCTTGAGTTGATGGTGCTTGCTTGAGGTGCACACGGGATTTTGCTCCACTGCAGTAGGAGCATCTATTTCAGCATATTTTACTTATTCTATTTTTGGTGTTACAGACACCTGACCCGGTGTTAATTTTTCGACTATAATACAGGCTTAAAAGGATTTAGCTTTGTTTTTTTTGCATTCTTCTAGATCAACAGCAGCCATAGGGTTATACGAAAGGTTGAACTTGACAGACTTTGGTCTTTTTTAAATCTATATTACTAGGGATGCACTTATACCGATGCTTGTATCAGTATCGGTGCCGTTACTGGCATTTGTACGAGTACTTGGTATGCGTGCAAATGCCCCAATACCAACCCCGATACGCTGGGCCGGCTTGCCGGTATCCAAGGAAATGGGGCGGCTAGTGGAATGCAGTAAGAGCATTCCGCTAGCATTCCCCTCCTGCTGTCCGCGTGGACCGAGTGCCTGTGAGATCAGAGCTGGAGGCTGGGTTATAGCACCGGCGAGCGCTCGGAGGACTACATGACGCGGCCTCCAGCTGTGATCTTGCAGGGATCGTGAGATCTCGCGAGAGCATATTCAGCCAGAGGCCTCTCAGAGGACCACGTGACAAGGTCAGCCGGTGCTCAGAAGAACACGTGGCCAGCCAGAGGGGAATGCTAGCAGAATGCTCTTAATGTATACCCCACACAGACCTCAGATACATATGAGGTCTTTGTATACAAGAGGTCTGTGTCTGGGTATACATGTATCTGAGTTCAGTGTCTAGATATACATGTATCTGAGGTCTGTGTGGGGTATACATGTGTCTGAGGTCTGGTGTCTGTGGCTATAATATACAGTCAGGTCCAGAAATATTGGGACATTGACACAATTCTAGCATCTTTGGCTCTATACATGAGGGAATATCACACACCTGGCCATGGAACAGCTGAGAAGCCAATTGTCCCATTACCTTTGGTCCCTTAACAAGTGGGAGGCACATCTGCAAACTGCTGTAAGTCCTACACCGTTCACCTGAGTTGGATGTACATACCCTCAAATTAAAGCTGACAGTCTGCAATTAAAGCACATTGTGTTTGTTTCATTCCAACTCCATTGTGGTGGTGTATAGATGTTAGAATTGTGTCGATGTCCCAATATTTCTGGACCTGACTGTATATATTTATATATATAATGTCTGTGTGTGAGGTTAAGGTGTGTGTAGGCTGTACAGTGGGTAAATGGGGTGTCTGGCCATATATTTCAATATTATCATAAACTGGACAGGCTTTCAGCAAAATCCTAAATTATTTATTGGAAAGTGGTCACATGAGATGAAAGTATCGGTACTCGGTATCAGCGAGTACCTGAAAAAAGCGCAGTACTTAAAATAGACAGGGTTATTCAAAGAACTCCGAATTGCTTGAGAAAGGTAACTGAACGCTGAAAATCAGCGTTCGGTTACCTTTCCTGGCCATTCGGCTATCCAGAGAGCAGGCAATTCGCCAAATCCTGGCGAATTGCCTGAACATACGGTGCCTGTTCGGTGCCTGTTCGAGGGCAGTGAATCCCTATGAAAAAGCACTGCTTCGCTATTCAGAGAACACAAACCAGCAGTGAAAGGTTCCCCTAATGCCCTGCCATTCGCTAGTTTCATGCGGCAAATTTATTCAGGAGAATCCCATAGGCTTCAATGTTAAAAATATTCCCGTTTTAATTCAATATCTAATAAACCGTTCATTATAAAATTATGCAGTAAAGAGTCTCTTTATTTATAGATTTTTTAGGATATTTTAAGAATTTCTCTGAATTTTTTTTTAAAAGTCTGTTTTTTTTTTTTTAAAGTTTTCTTCTTTTTTCTGTAACAGCCCTTTTTATTATCATTCCCTGGACCTCATATGTAAATTTCAGACATTTTCACTCAGTAGTTTCTTTG
Organism: Leptobrachium leishanense; assembly: GCA_009667805.1. NCBI lineage: Eukaryota > Metazoa > Chordata > Amphibia > Anura > Megophryidae > Leptobrachium > Leptobrachium leishanense. The sequence goes on along the minus strand of CM019066.1, from coordinate 138,123,502 downwards.
CAAACAGTGTTTCACTTTTCAATCATTCATACAAACTGTTTTGCTAATTTATTCACTGCCTCTTCTGCTGTCGAAGGCTGCGATCGGCTCCTGTTCGGGTTTTTCTGTGGTTTTCGGAAGGTTAATCCAGATGTTTTTGAGGGTATTCAGAGTGCATTTGCTGGGTTTTGCGGTGAGTTTTCGTCGGGTTTGCGGCAGCAATTCGGGGACCCTGTGGTGCTTGCTGAATACACCACAGGGTCACCGAAATGGGATCGGCGAAAGGAACCGAATTGAAGAGAACGAAAAGTCACCGAACGTGCGGTGACTTTTCGAATCTCTTTGCATAACCCTGAGAGTCTTAAAATATAGGTATCGGTGCATCCCTATATTTTACAATATTCCTAAGGAAGATAGGAATGTATGTGGTGAGTTAAACAGAAACATACTCAGCTTCTAAAAAACTCTGTTTATAATGCCTGCATAACACGTTCACCCCTGATGTAGCACACACACCGGCCTCACCCCCTCCTTCAATACATAAGAGCCTAAAAAACTGTTAATAATTCGATCCTACTGTTTTTCAACACGTGGCATAGCCCCTGGTTCTTCTTTCCTGCTTCTTTGCCCTTTCCTGACCCTTCACCATCCTTCTGCCATAGAGAATGGCCCGAGAAGATAATGGGGTATTAGATGGGATAGTGACTAACCTTGCTAATTAGGTATTCACCTGCCCTGATGCTGCCACTAATCACTACAACACTACGCTTATCTCTGCTCTAGACACTCTTGCTCCTCTTCGACTCTGTAAGGCCCCACGCCGCCAGCTTCAGCCCTGGCACACCCTCCAGACTCGCTACCTGCAAAGATGCTCCCGCACTGCAGAGCGTGACTGGAGGAAATCCCGCTCTGAAGCTGATTTTGTTCACTTCAAGTTTATTCTCCGGTTATACACCTCTGTCCTCCACTTGGCCAAACAATCCTTGTTCTCATCTCTTATATCTACGCTGTCCTCCAACCCTAAACGGCTCTGGTCCACCTTCAACACCCTCCTCTACCCACCTGCACCTCCCCCCACAGCTGCCTTCAGCGCTCAAGACCTGGCAGACTACTTCCTCAGGAAAACTTTAATTATCAGAAGCAACATCCCAACACAAGATAGTTATCTGCCACCTCCACTCCCACAGGTCCCCTCTGCCACCCTCTGCCGCTTCCTCCCAGCCACTGAGGAGGAAGTCAATTCCTTATTGTCCTCCTCACATCTCACCACGTGCCCGCTCGACCCCATTCCCTCACATCTAATTCCTCCCCTCTCCTCCTCCCTCACCCCTGCTCTCACACACATCTTCAACCTATCTCTCTCCACTGGCTCCTTTCCATCCGCCTTCAAACACGCGCTAGTTACCCCTTTACTAAAGAAACCATCCCTAGATCCCAACTCTCCATCCAACTACCGCCCTGTATCCCTGCTTCCCTTCACATCAAAGCTCTTAGAAAAACTAGTCTTCAACCGCCTCTCCCTCTTCCTGTCCTCCAATTCCCTACTTGACCCCCTGCAATCTGGCTTCCGTCCCCTACACTCAACTGAAACTGCCCTCACCAAAGTCACCAACGACCTCCTAACTGCTAAAAAACACGGCCACTCTTCTATTCTCATCCTGCTTGACCTCTCGGCTGCTTTTGACACTGTTGACCACCCCCTCCTTCTACAGACCCTCAACTCTCTGGGTCTCGGTGACACTGCACTTGCTTGGGTTGACTCCTATTTATCCAACAGGTCCTTCTGTGTGTCCTTTGCTGGTAACTCCTCCTCTTCATTGCCTCTATCTGTTGGTGTACCTCAAGGCTCTGTCCTTGGTCTTCTGCTCTTTTCCATCTACACCTCCACCCTGGGCAAAATCATCAACAGCTTCGGCTTTAATTACCACCTCTACGCTGATGACACTCAGATCTACCTCTCTACCCCTGATCTCTCTCCCCCTGTCCTTTCAAAAGTCAGTGACTGTTTATCTGGCATCTCCTCCTGGATGGCCTCCCACCACCTAAAGATCAACATGTCAAAGACTGAGCTCCTACTTATTCCTCCCTCCAATGCCTCCCCACCTCCTGACTTCTCTATCAAGGTGGAGGGTATCACCATCTCCCCATCAAACCAAGTTCGCTGTCTTGGAGTTACACTTGACTCTGCTCTTTCTTTCATCCCCCACATCAAGTCTCTTTCCTCCTCCTGCCGATACAAATGCGTAATATTTCCAGAATTCGGCCATTTCTTACCGCTGTCACCACAAAACAACTCATACACGCCCTGGTAATCGACTATTGCAATAATCTCTTATCTGGCCTCCCTCTGTCCCGCCTCTCTCCCCTACAATCCATCCTGAACGCCTCCGCCAGGCTAATTCACCTCACCCGCTGCTCTGTCTCTGCCGCTCCCCTCTGCGAGTCCCTTCACTGGCTCCCCATCCACTGCAGAATTAAGTTCAAAATCCTTATCCTTACCTACAAAAGCCTCACTAACTCAGCTCCCCACTACCTGTCCTCACTAATCACCAAATACACCCCAGCCCGCTCCCTAAGGTCAAACAGTGACCTGCGCCTAACTTCTCCCCGCATCACCTCTTCCCATGATAGACTGCAGGATTTCTCACGCGCAGCCCCCACTCTCTGGAACGCTCTCCCTCGTACTGTCAGACTTTCCCCTAACTTCTCTTCCTTCAAACGCTCCCTTAAAACATTCCTATTTAGGGAAGCCTACCACCCAGCTCACTGACGCAACCATCAATCACTCTCACCTTACAGTCGTCTCCTCCTGTTTCCAACCCCAACCCTCCCAGATTGTGAGTTCCTACGGGAATAGGGCCCTCATCTCCTCCTGTACTGTTTGTCAAATGTTGTTCAATGTATTGTAACCCTGTCTATACTGTGCTTATTGTACAGCGCTGCGGAATATGCTGGTGCTTTATAAATAAAGAATAATAATAATATTGTGTTAATATTGTGCAGTATTAGGGAAGGTGAAAGGATTTAACTTCCTTAGCATTGAGAGCTTGTTGGGATAATCACTTTGGACATCTTGTGTGCAAGGGTTTAAATACTTCCTAATAATATACGTCTTGCAGGCATTTCCTAATGAAGTGCTGTGCTGGCAATATGTTTTATTGGCTCATAATATATTCGTATTTATGTAGTAAATATTTGCTATGTAATTAGCAGGCTCAAAATTTCAAGTCCCAAGCTACTAGCCAGGCCTTAAGAGTTAGTCACCATTAGTTGCCCCACCTAATCCTTATCCTGCCCTGCCTGCATCTGCATTCCCACTGAGGCCTGTAATTAGTATGTATATAGTTTTCATTTTTTTCAGTTTTTTTGTGTAACATTTTGCCACATGCCAACCATGTACCGTACCGGCTGGGTGGAGTAGAGGTAGCATCACTGCTCTGCGTGGAGAGAGCCTGTGGAGTCATGAGTTTGATCCCGACGAGCACCTCTCCAGTAAGTGTCCTTGGGCAAGACACCTAACGGTACATACTCACCACCCAGGACATACTTGAAAATGAGAGAAATCTCAATGTATCCTTTCTCAAAAAAAAAATAGAAATTCTGAAATGTCCTGTATGTTTTGACATTGCTATATAATGGTGCATTGCAAGCTATATGTAAGGAAAGTAGACCCTTTTTCAACGTGCGCTTAGAGCATTGACAGTGATAGCAGAGATTAGGGCAGATTATTAAAAGGACATTAGTTTTAGTATTATTCTTCAAGATAGAATATCACCCCTATCGACTGACCTGGCTGGTTTTATCTGCAATTGCAACATATGTTCCAGTGGCGCCTGCGGTATCCTTGCCGTGTTCGGCGGAGGAGTTTAATTGCCGCGCACCATCACAATTTGAAGTGCCCGCATAAGTGCCAGAGTGCCCTGACTCAAGACATTCTACGGATAGTGTCATACATATAAACTAGGAGATACAATTTCCCTGCAGGTGTCCCGCGGAAATGTGCTACGCTTGGTGGTTTTACTGACTGTGTGCTGTCCCTGCCATCACACGGGGAATGGGATTAGGACCATGCCCCATGTATCTGTCAGTGCAGGCACAGTGGCAGGAGTTAGGTTACGGTGTGAGATATCTGAGGAGTAGGCATCTGCTGAGTGCAATGTGCGTGTGTGCCGTGCAGACCCCAGACGTGAAACTGGAAACATGCTCTTCATTCTTTTAAAGGACTCCACACGCTCTCACTTGCCCTCTGCCCTATTCAGTGCTTTTCTTCAAGAGCTGTCTGCATGGGTCACATGAAATTAGCTTGCCTGGAGCCTTCTAATAGCACATACTGAATTTATATTAAACCAAGCAAGCAGAAGTATGGGCAAATTAACTCCAGTTCTTAAAAACACTTAAAATCAGTCCTGCGCCCAACTCTCACCACATCTGGGCAGCAACATACAATGTTAGTAATCAACCCCCCCCCCCCTTCATACAAATAAATCTACCAAAAAATATATTAGGGGTTATTCAGAGAGCACCGAAATGTCGCTGACATTTTGGTACTCTCTCGTTCCCTGCACTTCGGGGAATCAAAGTTCTCCACCCTGGAGTGCAGCGAAAACCCTCTGCAAATCTACCACAATCCCACCAGAACCGCCTGAGAAACCAAGCCGAACATGCCGGAAAAAGCTGACGAGCCACCGATCACAGCACAGAGCAGTCGCCAGAAAAAGCCAACAAGCTGACGAAGGGGAAAAAAAACAGTACGCTTGAAAATTTCAAAATTGAAATGCTGTTTGCAAGAAAATTATGAACGAAAATGTCTGGAATTTACATATAAGATCCAATGAATGATAATAAAAAGGTCTGTTACAGAAAAATTAATAAACTATTTAACAAAAACTGAAACAAAAATTGCCGAAAAGATCCTTAAAAAAATCTATAAATAAAGAGACTTTACTGCAGATTAAAATAATAAATGGTTTATTAGATATTGGATTATAACAGGAATATTTTTAACATTGAAGCCTATGGGATTCACCTGAATAAACTTGTCAAATGAAACCACGAACAGCAGGGCACTTCGGCAACACTTCGGTGTTCTCTGAGTAGATTAACCATTGCTTCTCTATGGGGGATTTCACTGCTGTCGAACAGCACGTACATGCAGGCAATTTGCCAAGATTTGGCGAACTGCCTGCTCTCTGAATAGCCGAATGGCCACGAAATGGCACTGCACGCTGAATTTCATTGTCTGGTTACATTTCGGGCCTAGATCGGCTCTCTCTGAATAACCCCTATTGTGTGTGCATTAAATCCCCACATCCTATTACAAGTCCTGCTTGTGCCATGACACGGATAAGTAAATAAAGCATGAGATTATTGTTTAGTACATTGCCAAAGGACAAACTTCTTACATTTCTGCAACAAAGCTTACAATTCAGAATCAGCGTCCACATTGAATGATACACGAATCACAATCTGGTGACAGGAGCTCCCATAAAATATCAATACTGCAGAGGGTGGAAATGTCCTATCACGATGCATTTATTCAATCAATTCAGCATATATTTTTTTTAACAACCCAAGATTCTAAACAGCATGACATTCCTGTCTTTACTCACAGCATATACACCTATAAAACAACAAAAAATGTAATTGACTTTTCTAAATATGACTCTTATGAGTGTGATTTTCATCAATTGTGGTTTTGAATCAACTGGATGTTTTAACTAGAATATAAGTACTGAGAATAAGTAACATTTAAAAAAAACTTTTTTTCATGTTTGAGTTTCAACCTTATTTGCGATCATATTAAATTATTGATAACAAATAATAATATTAATAAAATATATAGGGCCCTATAACAATCTTCGCGCATAAGTTTGCGCCTGCGCAAAAACGCATTAACGCGAGGGGCAAAACCCTTTGCGCAGAATGTCGTATTACAATGTCAGTGCAGCAAACGCGCATATACGCCTACAGCGGGTGAACCCGTGCGAACCCTGCGCAAGCTTACTGTACTTTGCGCGTCCTATACTTAACATTGTGAGCGCAAATGCGTTTGTGCGCTGGTATGCGGATGGTATTACAATCTATGCGCAGTTTGTAACACACAGCCTTTGCGCGCATAATTTTAGCAACTCCTGAAAGCTGGTGTTAATGGCAAATTCTATCAACCTGGCCGAAACCAAATACACCAGCCCAAAAAAAAAAATACTCAGCAAAGTATAGTTACACATACCAAACCAATAAATTTGAGAAGTTGTGTGTGTTTTTTTATTGATGCAGTATATATGCGCAGATTGACTTTGACAGGGTCAAAAACTTAACGTGAGACAATTGTGGTTCTTAATTCTGATTGGCTGAATTGCGTAAAAAAAACCAGTCCGCACACTGATTTCTGCGCGCACGTTTTTGCGCGTCCATTTTACGCACGTTATTGCTCGACAGATGAAAAAATGTGCAAGGATTGTAATACCAATGGTGATTTATGCGCGTTAACGTTTAACGCCTCCTGCAAAATTTCACACGTTGCGCGTGCGTTTTTGCGTGAAGAATGTAATAGGGCCCATCATTCTTTAATTATTATATTGGTATATAAATTAATTCTATCTTTTATTAATGTACTTTATGTCATTTTAAAACTATTATATATATTAATATTATATTGATGTATAAATAAATTTTAAAGTGTATTAATAATAAAATAATAATTTTTTGTTTCTTTTTGTATTGAATTTTTTGGAAGGGACAGCAGTTCTATGTTTGCTAAATGTACCTCTATTCTTTAGATAGATGATTCATTTTTACCATTTTTTTTACCAGACACATAGGGCTACAGTCTATTCTTGACATTAACATGGAGGCGTTAAGCAGGATAATCGGCACCTGCAGACTTTCTCTTACCGTCTCCATGTTAACATCGTATCTTGGGGAAGGTGTTCTCTCAGCACCTCACCAAACAACGCAGTGCTAACTTCCCTGATACTGCATTAGCACTTCTGTGCCACCACGATTATCAGCTCCTTGAGTCCATACGACTCCATGGAGCTTTGTGCTTCCGGGCCATGATCGTGATGCAGCACCGCGGAGTGATCGGGAGAGAGGCTAGGAGCTTTTTGTTCCCAGTCTCACTCTGTTCCCGGAGAGAAGACGTGGCAGAACGGGCCACCCTGTTTGCAGCAGGATGAGAAGTGAGTATTGGATTTAATGGGGGGGAGTTTAGAGAGGGTTAAATGATTTTGAATTTGCAGAATCATTTAGCATCAGTTTTTCGGAGTTGTTCAAAAATTTTTGCTTTTGCGTCCCGACAGTAAATTGTGCCAGCACTTTGTAATACCGAGACGGTAAAAAAAATATTGCGCTCCCCAAGTTAGGTATAGGAGATGCTTAAGAACAGTAAGCGCACAAGCTGGAAAGAAAAACTTTTACACACCATACTGTAGCGTCAAGATCGGATTATCGATGCCAGACGTTAAAATGACTTTTTCTAGCGTTAACGTTTACATATCGATACGCTACATTAGCACCAATTATGGAATAGAGCCCATAAACTGGCTTTTCAACAGTTAAATTGGAGGAGAATTAAATGTTGCAATGCTTAAAGGTTAATTGATAATTCCAACACAATTATCACTCTTGACCCACAAGTCCCTGGGAAATATCAGATTGATAATTCAAGTTTCAAAATAAAAAGTGAGAGAAAAGGTACATTGCAAGGGTGAGATTATTAATAAATGCAGAACCTATGATCCTATATGTTTTAAATGTCACATTTAAAACAATCATTTTATTGTGGTTCTGATTGCTGAAGTACATTTTCAACCATTTGTGTCAAATTCAACTGTCAGTACTATAATTGTTTTAGGTGTATGGTGTCTTTGGGTATTATAGCCTTTTAGTTTTGTGCCAACACTTCGATTTTGACCCGTGGCTCATGTGAGCTCTGAGTCTAGTGATTCTTCGGGTTCCATGCTTTTGAAGTCTACATGTTTGTTGATATTTTTTATGCCTCTGACCAACAGTACAGTGGGTTCTGCTTTGATGGTTATCAGACTTGCTGCAGATTAGCATCCAGAAAGCAGTCACACATGCTTGTTTATAAAACTACTACAGACATGAACTTGGAATGTTCCTCCCCATCCACCCCAGACTGTGCAGATCAAAAGGATGGGCTCCTAAATCAAAATAACTCCTTGTCTGGGCAGATCTTTCAGCTACTGTAACACCTGAGGATTCACAGTTCTATAAACTAACTGAAAAATTGTGATTGGTCCTGAAATTTATCAGTTGGGTTGGTAAAATGCTTCCAAAACCGTCGCGAGCTGCAGAATCTCAAAGCACTCAAATTGGGGGGGTCTTTTTTTATTCTACATCATTTTTATAGCATCCTTTTTTGGAAACATCCCAAATGGAAGGTCTTTTTTTTTTTTAATTCAACGTCATTTTTAACATGTCCTTTTCAGAACTGACGATCAGGTGGCGTGATTTTCATAGTGCAGGCCCAGTGATTGTAGTAATGTAATGACTATACAGTAACTATATTCTAATGCACTGCATTACAGACAGCAGTGGAATAGATATATGTTGTTGCTGTAGCTATTACTGAATATTTTAAATATATAATTGTCAGCCTGATATGCCTATTCAGGTTTTATAGCAGATATAGGGGTAGTTAAATAATGGAAATGTTTTTGCAAGTACCTTTATGCAATGATATGGAAAAACGCCAATAGTGTGCTCTTTTTCAAAGCCACAGATTCCAGGAAGCGGCAAAAAGAGTGGGGCACTGTAGAGCGGCAGGCAATCATAAAAAGGAAAGAGATAGGTTTGCCAAATCTTACAATGCTTTCCTAATACAAATAATACTGTGGGGGCACTATCAGCTGCCCTGAGCTAAGATCGGGATGCAAAGGGGAAAAATTAGCGTTTGCTAACTTCTCCTTTGCATCCTGGTTTCCATAGCAGATCACGGGGCAGGTGTAACGTTGGGAGCTTCCAGCCCTACCTATGTGCTTGAGGGCAGCATGTCTGATGCTGCTCGCTGACCAAAGCCCGGTTTAAATGGAGACAGGCAGGGAGGTGGTTGCAAGAGGCGCGGCTTGAGTGGGGGGCGTGGCCTGGTGAAGGTCTTTAAAAACCCTCAGTGTATTCTCAGCAGTTGCCAGATCGTGGTTATCCATACCTGAGCTCCTTGTACCTGACTACTATATTGAATTAACCCGTTATTGACCTCTGCTTGTTTCTGACTATTCTGCCTTCTGTTGCCCTAGACCATTTTCTTGTACTACGCTACTGCTATGATATCGACCCGGCTATTCCATTTGACCATTCTGAACTCTGTATTCCTGATTCTGGCTCGGCTGACTACTCCCCGTGTTGTTAACCCTATCTGTCTAGCTAGTTTACCTGGCCAATTCTAAGGACCAGACAGTTAGATCTTTCACGGCTACTCTGTTGGTAGCTTCTGGGTTCTGTGGAGTGTGGGGCGTTAAGTACTGCGTGGTGGGATCTGGGAACCGTGACATTACGATCTGGCCACTATGGATCCCGCAGACTTAACACAGCACTTGGCTAACTTTGTATCCAGACAGGATGAGCAGGATCATAGGATGGATCAGTTTGCTATTGCCTTACAAACTATCCTGACTCGTACGGCTCACCTGGAACCAGCTGGGGTTGCACCCCCGCTTGATATACCTGTGTCCCCTGTCGTTCAGACATCCCAGGTACACATGACCGCTCCTATGAGGTTTGACGGTACTCCCTCAGAGTGCCGGGGATTTTTGGTCCATGTGGATGTTCATTTTAAATTAAATCCACAGATGTTTTTCTCTGACATTGCCAAAGTGGGGTTCATTATTAATCACCTGTCTGGCAGAGCATTGACATGGGCGACTCCGTTATGGGAGGCAGAGAAGCCTATCATACGGGATTATAAAGAATTCATAGCCGAGTTACAACGTACATTTAATCCTACCAGAAAGGCCACGGTAGCTGGCAAATCCTTGTTCCGCATACGTCAAGGGAACAGGACTGTTTCTGATTATGCCATAGAATTTAAAACCTTGATCTCTGATGTGAACTGGACAAATGAGACACTGGTTCTGGCTTTTATGGAGGGGGTATCAGAGTCATTGATGCATGAATTGGCTCCACGTAAACTACCTGAGGTATTGTGTGAACTCATTGTTTATTGTTAGATCTGGATAATCAGATAAGGGACAGAAGGACTCCAAGAGAGAAGCCCAAGAGACCGTTACCTAGGTTGGCCCCTGTCTTTCAGGCACCACCAAGAGAGTTATCTCCTCCCTCTGAGCCTATGCAACTAGGCCGTACTAGGCTTACAGAGGAAGAGAGAACAAGGCGTTTTCGTGAGGGATTGTGCCTGTATTGTGGTTTGGGGGGTCATGTACGATTTCAATGTCCTACTCGTCCTAAAATACATGATAAGCCGGAGAAACTACCGCACCTAAGGCAGCTGAGGAGACAGGCCTTGGGTGTGACGTGCATGTCTCCTGTCAAAGACACTAAACTTATGTTACCAGTATCCTTGGCTTGGGAGACCAAGACCACACATACTACCGCTTTTTTGGATTCTGGGGCTGCTGGCAACTTTATCGATGTTAACTACGCTTCTTCCATTTCTCTACCTCTGGTTGTAAGAGAAACACCCTTAGCCGTCGAAGCCATAGACGGCAGACCGTTATCCTGCCATAGGATTAATCACGATACGGTTACAGTGGTTCTTACCACTGGTCTCTTGCATAAAGAAGAAATCATATTTCAAGTTATCCATTCACCTTCCAATCCTGTTGTACTTGGTTTCCCTTGGTTGGTGGAACATAATCCTGTTATTGATTGGGCTAAGGGAGAGATACTGTCTTGGAGTCCTGCTTGTTTTGGGACTTGTTTAATACCCATTCAGCATGTCGGTGCCCTGAACACACCCACAGCTCCTCCATTGTCTACAGAGGTTCCTGACCAATACGCCGACCTCAGGGCTGTATTTGATAAAAGAGAGGCAGAGAAACTGCCTCCACATAGACCATATGATTGTGCCAATGATATTCATCCTGGTACCATGCCTCCTCGAGGCAAAGTATATCCTCTTTCCATAAAGGAGAACCAAATTATGGAGGAGTACATAAAGGAGAATTTGGAGAGAGGTTTTATCTGACGTTCCTCTTCTCCAGCAGGGGCTGGGTTCTTTTTTGTGTCTAAAAAAGAGGGAGATTTACGCCCGTGTATCGATTATAGGGGGCTTAACAAGATCACCATTACGTGTACCCTATCCCTCTCATATCAGAACTGTTCGACAGGTTAAGGGGGTCAGCAGTATACACAAAACTTGATTTAAGAGGAGCTTACAACCTGATACGTATAAAAGAGGGGCATGAGTGGAAAACAGCATTTAACACCAGGAGTGGGCATTATGAATACTTGGTCATGCCTTTCGGTCTTTGTAATGCTCCAGCGGTATTCCAGAATTTTATTAATGATGTGCTCATAGATTTCTTACAAACCTTTGTTATAGTATACCTAGACGATATATTGATTTACTCTCCCGATCTGAAAACCCACCATGCACATGTCAGACAGGTATTAGCAAAATTACTGGACAATGGTCTTTATTGCAAACTAGAGAAGTGTTTATTCGACATTACTACTGTGAAATTCCTTGGGTATATTATCACTCCAGAAGGTTTTGAGATGGATCCTTCTAAACTCACGGCCATCTCAGAATGGCCTCTCCCTCAAGGTCTCAAGGCCATATAGAGGTTTCTGGGGTTTTCCAACTATTATAGGAGATTTATCAAGAATTATTCCGCTGTAGCCTCCCCTATCATTAATATGACACGTAAAGGTCTGAAGAACCAGATCTGGTCTTCTCAATCCAAACAAGCATTCGAAGCCCTCAAACAAGCTTTCACTTCCGCTCCCGTGTTACGGCATCCTGATCCCAGGATTCCGTTTGTTCTTGAGGTTGATGCTTCCGAGATAGGCATTGGGGCTGTCCTGTCTCAAAGAGAATCTCCAGGAAAACCTCTACATCCTTGTGGGTTCTTTTCAAGAAAATTATATCACCAGCAGAACGCAATTATGATATCGGTAACAGAGAATTGCTTGCTATTGTGTCTGCCTTATCAGAGTGGAGACATTTGTTGGAAGGTACTCTTGACCCTTTATTGATAATTACTGATCATAAGAACCTTACGTACATCGGGGATGCCAATCGTTTGAACGCGAGACAGGCCAGGTGGTCATTGCTACTGTCTCGGTTTAATTTTGTATTGACTTACAGACCAGGTGACCACAATGTAAAGGCTGATGCCTTATCTCGTCAATATGACCCGTATGAATCTAATACACAAGACCACAATCCTATAGTTCCTCCTGAACGTATTGTGGCTTCCACAGTCTTGTCTGTCTCCTCGCCTTTCCTGGAACGCCTCCAGGCAGCTCAAGTGGGGGCTCCACCTGACAAGCATCCAGATATGTTGTTCGTACCTGAAAAGGAAAGACAAGAATTACTCATAATGTTTCATGATTCTAAACCAGCAGGTCATCCTGGTATTACTAAGACTCTTACCAGTATCTCCAGACAGTTCTGGTGGCCCACCATGCGACAGGACGTACGTCTGTTTGTTTTGGCTTGTCAAGTCTGTGCCAGAAGCAAAACCAGTAAATCCTTGCCTGTCGGTCTATTGCAGCCTTTACCCATGCCTAAGAGGCCTTGGTCTCATCTATCTATGGATTTTATTGTGGACTTGCCGAAGTCCAAGGGTCATACTGTGGTTCTGACAGTTGTAGACCGCTTCTCCAAAATGGCTCATTTTGTAACTCTGCCTAAGCTTCCTACAGCCAAAGAACTGGCGGTTGTATTTGCTAGAGAGATTGTACGAATACATGGGGTTCCGTCTGAAATAGTCTCTGACAGAGGAGCCCAGTTCGTCTCTCGTTTCTGGAGGGTTTTCTGTGCAGAGATGGGGGTGTGATTGGCCTTCTCTTCAGCATATCATCCACAAACCAATGGGGCAGCAGAGAGGGCAAATCAGGGTCTCGAGCAGTACATACGTTGCTTTACCACACAACAACAAGACAATTGGTCGGAGTTGTTGCCCTGGGCTGAGTATGCACGTAATAACGCCGTTAATGAGACCACTGGCCACTCTCCTTTTTCTGCCATCTATGGTTTTTTCCCTCCGGCTCTACCGCTTCAGTTTACTGAACAGGCCATCCCGGCTCTCGATGACCATCTCACTCAACTGCAAGAGATTTGGAGACAGATTCGAGAAAATATGGAGCGCAATGTTGCTGTCCAGAAACACAAGGCTGACAGGCATAGGTTACAAGCTCCCTCCTATAACGTGGGGGATAGAGTTTGGTTGTCCACTAGGAACGTGAAGTTGCGGGTGCCTTCTATGAAAATGGCACCTCGGTTTATAGGTCCATATAAGATCATTCGCCGCATTAATCCTGTGGCTTATGCTCTTGCCCTTCCTAAACATCTTTGCATGCACAACGTCTTCCACACCTCCCTACTGAAGCCATTGTTATGTAACAGGTACACGCGGGTCGTTCCTCCTCCTCCACCTATTCAGGTTGATGGTGAATCTGAGTATGAGGTTAGGAGGGTTTTCTATTCTAGGCTGTGCAGGGGCACTCTGCAGTACTTGGTCGATTGGGTGGGTTATGGTCCAGAGGACCGGTCCTGGATTCCAGCTTCCGACATGTCTGCCTCTAGGTTGGTCAGGGCGTTCCATGCCTCACACCCCGATCGCCCTGGTGGTCGTCCTGCCGCCCGTCCTGTTGGTCGTCCGGTGGCCTCCCGTGGAGAGGGGGGTACTGTAACGTTGGGAGCTTCCAGCCCTACCTGTGTGCTTGAGGGCAGCATGTCTGATGCTGCTCGCTGACCAAAGCCCGGTTTAAATGGAGACAGGCAGGGAGGTGGTTGCAAGAGGCGCGGCTTGAGTGGGGGGGCGTGGCCTGGTGAAGGTCTTTAAAAACCCTCAGTGTATTCTCAGCAGTTGCCAGATCGTGGTTATCCATACCTGAGCTCCTTGTACCTGACTGCTATATTGAATTAACCCGTTATTGACCTCTGCTTGTTTCTGACTATTCTGCCTTCTGTTGCCCTAGACCATTTTGTTGTACTACGCTACTGCTCTGATATCGACCCGGCTATTCCATTTGACCATTCTGAACTCTGTATTCCTGATTCTGGCTCGGCTGACTACTCCCCGTGTTGTTAACCCTATCTGTCTAGCTAGTTTACCTGGCCAATTCTAAGGACCAGACAGTTAGATCTTTCACGGCTACTCTGTTGGTAGCTTCTGGGTTCTGTGGAGTGTGGGGCGTTAAGTACTGCGTGGTGGGATCTGGGAACCGTGACAGCAGGCACTGAGGCCGGCAGCCTTCCCTTTAGTGATCCCTAAAGTCGAGGATGCTGGGGGCAGCGCGGCAGCGCTACAGCGCCGTCCCCAGCATCCCATCCATGGTGTTCATAGGACTCCATGGAGGATCGTGCCGCAGGGTCACATGACCGGCAGGATCTCACCTCTCATCAGATCCTGCTGGTCAGTGGAGTGATCGCTGAGGGAGACAGGGGACTTTCTTCCTCCAGTCTCACCCTGTTCCCAGCGGCCAGAAGCAGCGGATCGGGCCGCCATTCTCACCGAGGGAAGAGAGATGAGTATTTGTTTTTTTGGGGGACTTTGAGCTGCAGGACTTTGATTCTGCAGCAGCGCAATCCATCACCTACACCTCTGAATTGGTGGTAACTTTTTCATTAGCACCAGCTCTTAGCAACTAGCGTTAAGACCAAGTGATCCTAACGCTAGTTACTCTGTGTTTTCACTTTGCACTCCCCATGTTAGGTATAGGGAGCGCAATGTACAGTAAACTCACGCTATGAATCGCTAATTAACAAGCGCTAACAGGTTTTTTATCCCGTTAGTGATTCAAAGACAATGTTGGCGCAGCGCTGTGACCTCCTTTAAGCTAGCGCTCACGCTGACTCTAGTGTTAGCTTGAAGGAGGTGATAGAGCCCTGGGTTTTTTATGTAATGCATCTGCTTGTTATTTTAGTATGCTGTATAAATGCTTGAAGAAGCCATCTAACTATGTTGCCTGGGGCCCCATCTGTTCCAATTCTAAAAATTTAAGTTATTAAGAGGAAACCAAATTGAGGGCTTGTTATATCTAGCTGTATTTGAACTAGCAAACAACTATTCACCTTGTAAACAGCAAAGGAAGCATCTGTACCATTAACACAGCTATATCTCTCGGTCATGTAATAGGTCTTTGGATACTTTGGAGAGGAGCACTTTTGATTGTATTTCCTATCACTTAAAGTAAGAATTTAAGTGGCTAAATCCATTAGATTGCAGCACTGTATCCCAAAAAGAGCTTCATTAGCTATAGCTTAGGTCGAATGTGCTCTCGCTGCAAATCTTGCCATTTCAGTAACACTAAGTGTACCAGGGGAAAACCAGATGCGAATGTGGATTCTTCTTGCAGACCCATCAATTACTGTCAGACCGAAGAGGACAAAGGATTCATTGGCCGGCCAATCTGATCCCACGTTTTAATACTGTCGGGCATACTGGTGTAATTCCATCGCTGATCCTCACTGATCCTTCTATAGTGAATGAGATTTGAAGGAAATAAACCCCTTTTATTGAATTTTCACTTACTGGATGAAAGATTCACTTAAGACCTGACGACAGGAAATGATGACAGTCTCAGATAATGAGTTTTCTTTGACGAGTGATAATTTGTTATCTCCTCCTTGCGGCAAATTACTTTCCACCTTTCACAACCAAATAATCGTTCCAAGACTTTGTCCTGAGGCTGCCAAGTTTTAGTGAATTTCAATGCCAGGGTATATAAAAGGCATAGCTTGTGTATATATATATATATATATATATATATATATCCAACATTGGCCTCAATTTAGTTCCTTTGGTTAAGCATTTTCAAAGTGTTACAATCTGTTAGAAAACCGTGAAATGATTTGCCCACAAAAAATCCCGTAGATGATATGGGTGACTTGAATGAATCTTTTGAAAATTTTCTACTTGATCAAGATCATTTGAAAATGCTTATCCAAAGGATTAAATTGAGTCCATTATTGGTAAGACATATCAAATATACACTATACCTGCCTTGACTCGCATATGAACTTAAGTGACATCCCATTCCTAATCTATAGGGTTCAATATGGCGTCGGTCCACCCTTTGCAGCTATAACAGCTTCAACTCTTCTGGGAAGGCTGTCCACAAGGTTTAGTAGTGTGTTTATGGGAATTTCCGACCATTCGTCCAGAAGCGCATTTGTGAGGTCACACACTGATGTTGGATGAGAAGGCCTGGCTCTCAGTCTCCGCTCTAATTCATCCCAAAGGTGTTCTATCGGGTTGAGGTCAGGACTCTGCAGGTCAGTCAAGTTCATCCACACCAGACTCTGTCATCCATGTATTTATGGACCTTGCTTTGTGCACTGGTGCACAGTCATGTTGGAAGAGGAAGGGGCCAGCTCCAAACTGTTCCCACAAAGTTGGGAGCATGGAATTGTCCAAAATGTCTTGGTATGCTGAAGCATTCAGAGTTCCTTTCACTGGAACTAAGGGGCCAAGCCCAGCTCCTGAAAAACAACCCCACACCATAATCCCCCCTCCACCAAACTTTAAACTTGGCACAATGCAGTCAGACAAGTACCGTTCTCCTGGCAACAGCCAAACGCAGACTCGTCCATCAGATTGCCAGATGGAGAAGAGCGATTTGTCACTCCAGAGAATGCATCTCCACTAGTCTAGAGTCCAGTGGCGGCGTGCTTTACACCACTGCA
Organism: Leptobrachium leishanense; assembly: GCA_009667805.1. Classification (NCBI taxonomy): domain Eukaryota; kingdom Metazoa; phylum Chordata; class Amphibia; order Anura; family Megophryidae; genus Leptobrachium; species Leptobrachium leishanense. The sequence continues at coordinate 138,106,683 of CM019066.1, read as the reverse complement.
TCCGACGCTTTGCATTGCACTTGGTGATGTATGGCTTGGATGCAGCTGCTCGGCTATGGAAACCCATTCCATGAAGCTCTCTGCGCACTGTTCTTGAGCAAATCTGAAGGCCACATGAAGTTTGGAGGTCTGTAGCGATTGACTCGGCAGAAAGTTGGTGACCTCTTCGCACTATGCGCCTCAGCATCCGCTGACCCCGCTCCGTCAGTTTAGGTGGCCTACCTGAATGGCCTACCTTGAATTGTTGCACAGGTGGCATCCTATCACAGTTCCACGCTGGAATTCACTGAGCTCCTGAGAGCGACCCATTCATTCACAAATGTTTGTAAAAACAGTCTGCATGCCCAGGTGCTTGATTTTATATACCTGTGGCCATGGAAGTGATTGGAACCCCTGATTCTGATTATTTGGATGGGTGAGCGAATATTTTTGGCAATATAGTGTAATTATCCTATAGATAAAAATGTGTACGTTTGCTAATTTAAAAAAGTCCCTCTCATCTTTATTCATTCTAGCACTCATTAGATTATAGATCTCCAAAAACAGTCCAAAGAATTCACAAGCAACATCTTAGAAAGTCAACTCATAGTAATCAAAGCTGTGTAATTTTTAATGAGGCTGCTTATCAAAAAAATTTCACATTAATGATAGTTTTGGAAATATAAATATATTCAGGTAGCAGACTGTGATGCCACTTAACTGGACCCATTGCTCATGGTTCCTAGAGGACAGAGGAGTATTATCTAAGCCTCCCTGATGAGGCTGAAATATCATCAGGGTTGCTATATATCACTTTAGACCACTGATGGCAAAACTTGGCACCCCAGATGTCTCTGAACTACATGTCCCATGATGCTCAGTCTGCCTTGTGTGAGACTAAGCATCGTGGGACACGTAGATCTGAAACATCAGGTGAACCAAGGTTCGCCATCACTCTCTTAGGCAGAAAAGCATTCTCTGGCTTTTCGGATATAGCTGCCCTCTTAGGTGAATGCAGATTTATTTAAATAGAGATTAGGTTTTCTCTGCAATGGCACCAACAAGCTAATGTTTATTATTGGACCTTATCAGGAGCCAACCACAGGGCAGGCCACCATTGCAGGACATCTAAGTCATAGGGCAGCTATGTCGAACCTACACGTGCTACGGCTAGCATGCGGGGCCCTCTTTGCTGACACACAAGCCATACGTTTGCCATCGTCAAGGACTTTTTTTCTACTGGTGTGCGCCACTACTCCATACCAGCAGCACCTACCAGCAGGTGCTGATCGGCGTAACCAGAAACGTCTGTCCATTCATAGACATTTGCCCAGAAAGCAGCTTTATCTATCTGGATAGAGTGAATGTTCCTACCCCCATTTTCAGAGGGCTGAAACACCTCCATTGAATTTGCATTGAATGGACTAAGAGCCTAGAGTGTCCCTTTCATTTAGTAGGCAGATCTGGAATCCTAGTAAACACACATTCACTAACAAATGCGTTCATAAATATCTTGAAATGAGGAAATCTTAAAGAGACACTGCCACCAAAAAATGAAATGTCCTTATTGTGCAGGGGTGTGGAAATTTAAAAAAAATCTACTTGTCCAACTGACTAAGTAGTAGTCCAATCTACTTGTCCCTCAGGACAATCAACTTGTCCTGACAATTTCAACAAAATAGTGTTTAAATAGAGGTCTTTATTCATAACAGCCTATAGAGGCAGCGTCATATACATGTGATGAATAAAGACCTTTATTTAAACACTATTTTGTTGTGTGTATCTATGTATATATGTATGTATATATTAAGGATGCATCGATACCACTTTTTTAAGACCGAGTACGAGTACCAATACTTTTTTTCAAGTACTCACCGATACCGAGCACCGATACTTTTATTTTATGTCATGTGACCACTTTCCAATAAGAACAGACCTCATAAAAATGCCCCCAGCTCACATGTATATATCCCCCCCGAGATATAGGGATATTGCCCCAGCTCATGGATATTGCCCCCAGCTCATGGATATTGTCCCCCAGCTCATAGATATTGCCCCAGCACATGGCTATTGCCCCAGCACATGGATATTTTTACTGGATACTTTTTTTCAAGTACTCACCGATACCGAGCACCGATACTTTTATTTTATGTCATGTGACCACTTTCCAATAAGAACAGACCTCATAAAAATGCCCCCAGCTCACATGTATATATCCCCCCCCCCGAGATATATGGATATTGCCCCCAGCTCATGGATATTGCCCCAGCTCATAGATATTGCCCCAGCACATGGCTATTGCCCCAGCACATGGATATTGCCCCCAGCTCATGGATATTGCCCCCCGCTCATGGATGCTGCCCCAGCTCTTGGATATTGCCCCAGCTCATGGATATTGCCCCAGCACATGGATATTGCCCCAGCACATGGATACTGCCCCAGCTCATGGATACTGCCCCTGCTCATGGATATTGCCCCAGCTCATGGATATTTGCCCCCCCAGCTCATGGATAATGCCCCCAAGCTCTCATGGATGCTGCCCCAGCTCATGGTATACTGCCCCCAAGCTCTCATTGATACTGCCCCAGCTCATGGTATACTGCCCCCAAGCTCTCAAGGATATATTCCCAGCTCATGGATAATGCTCCTCAGCTCAGACCCCAGACCAGACATGGGGTGGCTGTTCGAATGCTCTATCAGCATTCGGACAGTCGCCCCTGGAGCTCTCCAACATACTTACCTTCCCGAGCGGTGCCGACAAAGTCTTCACGCCTGCGCTCCCATGTGATCGCAGCTGGGGTCCTTCAACGTGCGGAAGCGCAGAAACTTTCCCGGCGTCGTTCAGGAAGGTAAGTATGGTGGAGAGCTCCAGGGGCGGCTGTCCGAATGCCGATAGAGCATTCGAACAGCTGCCCAAGCCCCTCGGATGCCGGCAAGCCGGCTCAATGCCGGCTTCCGGTATTGAGGGCGTTCTTGGAATTAGTCCGCAGTCCGGCGGGCTTCTAGCCCGCTGGACTGCATCTCAAAACAAACTACTCGCCCGGCGCCCGGATCTTCATGTCCCGGGCATCGGGCGATACAATTCCCACACCCCTGTTGTGTTTATTTTATATTGCTGATATCTTACATGTGCTTGGTTTTTCTCCTTTATGTTTAGTTAAGAAAATAGTTTACTCTATATGTGTCACTGGGTGCATCCATTGGGTGATACTTTGTGGTGTAAACTGCCCCTCCCCCATTAGCTTTACATCACTTTCTCCTCACTGGGTGGTAATGGCCATAGAATGGAGTTTATGTGTTAGGCAAAGACTCACGTCATTTTATTGTGTGGGATGTGTTCAGAGGACATCACCAGGATGTAGATTAGAAGTATTTTAAGCTCTCTGTTTTATCTCATTCAGCTACCACCTCTTATCATAGGTAGCCTGGATCTCAACAGACCTCCTGCAGCCTTATCTAAACATTCCCCCTCCACATAATTGACTGTTAAATACTTTAGAAGAAAAATCAAAGCAGTGAATATAAAATTTTTGCACAGATTTTGGTAAATGTTGCATCATGGGAAAAATCCACAAAATGGAAAAAGGAAATTAAAAAAAAACTAACTTTATTTTTCCTTTTTATCTGCAATTACTTAAAAAAAGAAAAAACAAACAGCAGCAAGTGTTTTATAAGGTGGTTTTATTTGTAATGCACAAGTCATCTAGTTACAGCTTACGTAAGTGGTAATGTCCCTTTAAAAAAATAACTGTTATGATGTTTTGCAGATCTTTCCTTATCGATGGGTGTCCAAAATTAAAACAGGAGGATTCATACTCTAATAATAATTTTGAATTATTTTTTCCGTCATCAGAAGCGGTGGACCGGGCCGCCATTCTTCCTGTGGGATGAGACAGAGGTGAGTATTTGATTTTTGGGGGGGGGGGGATTACAGCTTGTGCTAAATGATTCTGCAGAAGCAGAACCCGTTAGCACCAGCTTCTAGCTCTGGTTAACAGCTCGGTTTCGGTTAACCACAGCAAGGGGTAATTAGCGTTAGCACTTTGTAATCGTTAACGCTAATTACTCTTTGCACTCCCCATGTTAAGTATACGGAGCGCAAAGCACAGTAAGCTTGCAGAAGCGAGCTAAATCTCCATTGCGCTAATGGGTTTTTTAACCCGTTAGTCTTCGGAATGTAATATGGGGGGCATGCTCTAGACTCACTTAACCTCCCTGACGGTTATCCCGAGTGTGTCTCGGGGTTAAATTTCACCGCTGAGAGCGGTAACTCCGAGACACACTCGGGCTCTATACATCACATCTCCGTGCGTTCCCTCGCTGATCTCTGCAGTCTCCACCGGCGATTGCGGCATTTTACTTCCTGGATTCCTTCTCGCAAGGAAGGAACCAGGAAGTATAAGTTCGCGGTCAGGGCAGCCATCAGAAATGAAAAAATGAAAAAAAAAGGACATAACATAGCACCACAGCAATAAAACTCCCAATAATGTGCAGTGTGTATGAGCGTATCACAAAATCCACAGCAATACAACTCACAGTAATGTGTGGTGTGTATGAACGTATCACAGAATCCACAGCAATAAATCTCACAGTAACGGACTGTATATGATGGCTTTTGGGTCTGGGTCTGGTCCCTGGGTCTGGTTTGGGCCTTGGGGTCTGGGCCCTGGGGTCTGTGCTCTGGTCCCTGGGACTGGGCCTTGGGGTTTGGTCCCTGGGACTGGGCCCTGGGTCTGGCCTGAGGTCTGGGCCCTGAGTCTGGCCTGGGGTCTGGTCCCTGGGGTCTGGGCCCTGAGTCTGGCCTGGGGTCTGGTCCCTGGGTCTGGGCCTTGGGGCCTGGGCCCTGGGTCTAGGCTGGGCCTGGGGTCTGGACCCTGGGTCTGGACCCTGGGTCTGGCCTGGGCCCTGGGTCTGGGCCTTGGGGTCTGGGCCTTGGGGTCTGGGCCCTGGGATCTGGGCCCTGGGGTCTGGGCCTTGGGGTCTGGGGTCTGAGCCCTGGGTCTGGGCCTTGGGTCTGGGCCTTGGGGTCTGGGCCCTGGGGTCTGGGCCTTGGAGTCTGGGCCTTGGGGTCTGGGCCCTGGGCCCTGGGGTCTGGGCCTTGGTTCTGGGCCTTGGGGTCTGGGCCTTGGGGTCTGGGCCCTGGGGTCTGGGCCTTGGTTCTGGGCCTTGGGGTCTGGGCCTTGGGGTCTGGGCCCTGGGGTCTGGGCCCTGGGGTCTGGGTCTTGGGGTCTGGGGTCTGGGCCTTGGGGTCTGGGCCTTGGGGTCTGGGCCCTGGGTCTGGGCCTTGGGGTCTGGGCCTTGGAGTCTGGGCCCTGGGTTTGGGCCTTGGGGCCTGGGCCTTGGGGTCTGGGGTCTGGGCCTTGGGGTCTGGGCCTTGGGGTCTGGGGACTGGGCCTTGGGGTCTGGGCCTTGGAGTCTGGGCCTTGGGGTCTGGGCCCTGGGGTCTGGGCCTGGGGTCTGGGCCTTGGGGTCTGGACCCTGGGGTCTGGGCCTTGGGGTCTGGGCCCTGGGCCTTGGGGTCTGGGCCCTGGGCCTTGGGGTCTGGGCCTTGGGGACTGGGCCTTGGGGTCTGGGCCTTGGGGTCTTGGCCTTGGGTCTGGGCCTTGGGGTCTGTGCCTTGGGGTCTGGGCCCTGGGTCTGGGCCTTGGGGTCTGGGCCTTGGTGTCTGGGCCCTGGGTCTGGGCCCTGTGTCTGGGCCCTGCGTCTGGGCCTTGGGGACTGGGCCTTGGGGACTGGTCCCTGGGTCTGGGCCTTGGGACCTGGGTCTTGGGGTCTGGGCCCTGCGGTCTGGTCCTTGGGGTCTGGGCCTTGGGGTCTGGGCCCTGAGTCTGGCCTGGGGTCTGGTCCCTGGGGTCTGGGCCCTGAGTCTGGCCTGGGGTCTGGTCCCTGAGTCTGGGCCTTGGGGCCTGGGCCGGGCCTTGGGGTCTGGACCCTGGGTCTGGCCTGGGCCCTGGGTCTGGGCCTTGGGGTCTGGGCCTTGGGGTCTGGGCCCTGGGGTCTGGGCCTTGGGGTCTGGTGTCTGAGCCCTGGGTCTGGGCCTTGGGGTCTGGGCCTTGGGTCTGGGCCTTGGGGTCTGGGCCCTGGGGTCTGGGCCTTGAGGTCTGGGCCCTGGGCTCTGGGCCTTGGGGTCTGGGCCCTGGGTCTGGGCCCTGCGTCTGGGCCTTGAGGACTGGGCCTTGGGGTCTGGGCCCTGGGGTCTGGGCCTTGGGGTCTGGGCCCTGCGTCTAGGCTGGGCCCTGGCTCACCACTCCACTGTCTTCCTTCCTTCAGCTCTTCTTTTCTTCTATCTTCGTTTCTTCTCCTTTTCTTCAATCTTCTTTTCTTCTGTCTTCTGCTCTTCAGCCCGGGCCCTCCATCTCAGGTGCGCAGCTTCACTGAGTGGAGGGGCGGAGCCAAAGAAACGTGCTTGGGAGGCCCCCACACACTGCTTGGCCCCACCCAGCCAGCCAGTGAAGCTGCCAGGAGCCGGAGGAGACACAGTGTCTTCTCTGGCTCCTGCAGCAGAGACACAGCTCCGGATTCGGACTCATCGAGTCCGATACCGGCGCTGTAAAAGGGCAACGCCGCTGCCGACGGGGGCCCGGGACCCCCCCGGGCCCCGCAGCTCGGGCCCCTTACAGCAGCATGGGGCGTAATGCCCTGATGGCAACCCTGGTCGCGGTCTCCGGAGGAGGCAGCTGGGGACATCGAGGAAGCACAGGGGGAGGTGATATATCCAGCGGCATCCCGAATGTTGCAAGGGGTTACCGCTTCCAGTATAGGAATTTAACCCCGAGCCACACTCGGGAATACCTCTAGGGGGGGCAAAAACAAAACCTAAATAGACCACTTATAGATGCGGTTTTTCACAAAAATTAGACCGCATGGGAGGTTAAACTAGTATTAATGCTCACATATATGAGTGCTAAAGCTAGCGTTAAGCTTGTAACAGTGCCCCTTATTGGACACTATTCCCATGTTATTGATAAAATGGGGACGCTAACTGGGAAAAATCTGTTTTGGGCCACCGTTCTCGCCGCGGGATGAGAGGTGAGTATCAGTTTTATTGGGGGTTTAGGAGGGACTTAATGATTTAGCAAAAGCGTAATCATTTAGCACCAGCTTTTAAGTGTAGCCACATTTTTGTCTTGCGTGTCCCTGCAGTAGTTAGCGCTAGGACTTTGTAATACCTATCTTATCAAAACGTTAATTAATGATTGGGCTCCCAATGTTAACTACAGGATGCACAAAGTACAGTAAGCTCACGGAACCTAGCACAATCACCGATGCGCTAAATGATTTCTTAATTGTTTAGCGTTAGGAAGATAATATCGGGGGCATGCATTAGTCACTTATCCTGAAGTTAACGCTTACACATACGAACGCTAACGTTAACTTTCCCTAGGGAATAGTGCCCATAGTCTGTGGAGTTATGTTTAAAACAGCTCTGGTTAAGTTAGCGCCAACATTGGACTTAGATCTGGTCCCTATAAATGAAACTGAGAGCAACAAACCGAATAAAGAACCAGAAAGCAGGATTCGTCCATTACATGTCAGGTCTACAGATGTTTTGCTATTTCAAATTTTATTATACAGCATTGATACACAGGTCTATTCAAAGAAAGGTGAAACTCAGGAGAATGAATGGAGAAGTGAAAATTCTAGGTCAAAAAAGTTCTCCCATTTATCTCACTTTCCAAAATTGGCTATTAGATTGGTTCTCTTCCCCCATCAGTTCTCCTGAATAACCCTGACAGTTTTTGCAGGGTTCAGCTGACATCATATTAATAAATATTATGTTCTGACATGGAATGTTAGCAATATTATCTCACTGGTTCACTATTCATTATTTATTTTGAGTCCACAAATGCATAGGTTTATCAGACTTAACTTGATACATGTCCAGCAAGAAATTGAGAAAGCCTCCATAGTGGGTTGATTGGCCATGAATTCTACGAATAAGTCTACTTGTCACACCGACCCAGTCAGTGCTTTCCAGCAAATAAGCTTGCATTCTGGGAGACCACAGCTTGAAGAACCCGGTGAGTGGTATCATATGTGGAGGCTTTACTAGGCTTTGAACTGTGAGACTGGATATAGAGCTCACACCTTATAAAGTGTAACAGTCCCATTTATTGAGATTACGCTTTTGTACTCATGCATGCAGTTATGCTATGTTGCCTTCTGCTTGTCTTAAAAGAATCATGTAACCCTGCATACGTCTGTATACAAAGTGAAGTACAGTGGTGACTGCTGCCTCTTTTTGGATCATTATCCTTTTTGGGCAAGAATTTTGATATATCTGGACCTTTGTACGAATAGATTTTAGCGATGTTTTCAGGATCCTTTTTTTAACATATTGTGCTTTATTGTAAATTAAGTACAGTATACAGAGTAGAAAGCTTTACATAAAACAATGTCAGAGTAATATAGTAGGAGCGTTTCATGAGGTGTGGCTTCAGGCAGCTAAATGTGGTTAAGCGGGGCATGAACAACAGACGGTCACCTGGGGATGGGCGTCATGAACAACACAGATGCTTTTAATATACCCATGGAGATGGTTCTGATTGGGGGCATGGCCACGTCATGCAGCAGTCATGTACCTTCTAAGGCTGGGTAGCAGCTCGACCTATGCGAGGCAGGCATGTCGTCAACCAATAGTACCAAGGTCGGTAGTGTTCTGCGGGTTTACCCTGAGTCAGCGCGACTCGTTCCTCTGTAGAGCGAATATTCTCTACTTCGCGCATCCAGGCCATAATGGGTGGTGGGGTGGGCTTGCGCCAGAACAGGGGTATGACTAAGCGGGCAGCGTTTAGGAGATGTCAGGCACGCTCACGTACCTGAGGGTGGACGAACGGTTAGCCCTAAGTGAAAACAGGAGCCTCGAGTACGTAGAAGAGAAACCAGTCCTTGTAGTGGCTGGGTTAACACAAATAATGAGGGCTGCCCTGTCTTCAGGCCAACACCAACCAAGGGTACGTAACGGCAGTGCCGGTAAAGCAAGATAGAGTCACAATGCGGTACCAGTCCTTATAGTGGCTGGGTTTCGCACAAACAGGAGGTGAACCTATAAGGCAGGGACACAAGGAGGACAGGAACCAGTCCTTAGAGTGGCTGGTGTAAACGCTGGTAAGCCAGGAACGTATATCAGAAAGCAATAGGGTATAGGCGAAAACAGAGTCGAGTAACAAGCCGGGTCAAGGGGTATAGAGGTACACAAGTCGAGAGGGATAGCCAGGTCATACACAGTAAGTCAAATTGAGAGAAATAAACGAGCACTTAAGGGTCAGACAGGCAAAACCACGAAAGGGCACTGAGGAATGGGAAAAGCAAGTTTAAATCTGGTGCCTTGCCTGCTGATTGGTCCTTCGCGGTCACATGGAGATTGGTGACGTCGCGCCGCCGGGAGGGCTAAATCCGGAACTGCCGGCGGCGCGCGCGCCTACTGCGCGCACACAGGACTCGGAGAGGACGCCGACCCCGGAGCCGGGAAGAAGGATGCCGGGTCGGCGGCCCGGCGGGACGCCGAGCCGGCGGCGCCCGCCGAGCCCTGACAGGAGGCGAATGGCAACCAATTTCAGAAACACCTTGGGTGGGTTTTCTGAGTGGTTAAGCAAACAATATTCCGGGGTGAACGGGGGTGGGGGCTCCGCAACCTCGTAGAGATGGCCATGGATGGTAGGCCAGAACTCGGAAATAGCAGGGCAGTCCCACCATATGTGCAGCGATGAGGCGTTAGGAGCGCTACATTTCCAGCATTTACTGGTCACGGGGCTGGCGTAATGGCTCAGGACCTGAGGCGTTTTTTGCCATCTAGTTAGTATCTTGTAATTAGCCTTCTGAACCCTCATGGCAGTGGAGCTGGAGTGGGCCAGAGAGCAAACGGAGCGCCATTGGTGATCTTCGAACTTGTGGTTCAGCTCGCGTTCCCAGCTAGAGTGGGAGGTAAAGGACTGGGTAGTCAGCGATTGCAGCATGTCGTACATTAGGGAGAGGCAGTGCGAAGGGCATCTGCCTCTCTCCATTAGCATTTCGAATGGGGTGAGCGATCTCGAATACTCTTGGAGGGGGGCAAGGGATCGCAGGGACTGTATAAGGCGGTGTTGGTGAAACCGGGCGAGGAAGGAGCCTGCGTGTTGTATGTGTAAGCGGTCACAGGCAATGGGGCCAGTCTCATCAAGAAAGTGTTTGGGGCAGGGTGGGATGGGTTGGCCATTGGGCAAGGTAGGGAGCAAGGTTCTAGAGAAAGCCGGCAACCATTGTAAGGGCATCAACGGGGAGGGGAAAGGGGCAAGGTCCACGCTGCGCATCAGGGAGCGCCAGACTCTCATGGCAGCGTCTATGAGTGGGTGCGTGTCCGTCAGGTCCTTCTGTGTTGAATTTGGCAGCCAGGGAAGGCAAGGAAGAGGACATTTTACAGAAGCCTGTTCCAGGTCTACCCACAGCCTGACCACTCCACAATGCGCTGCAGGTGTGAAGCCGCGTAATAATGCCAAAAGTGTGGCAGCGCAACCCCCCCCCCCAGCTGCTTAGGGGCCATTATTCAGAATCTCATTTAATATTTACATTTGTTTGATTAATTGTCATTATATCTTGTCTTGCGTGTTTGCCATTTCTACATGTTATCATGTCCAGGAATGCAAAATGAATCTTGTAATCATGCTGAATACATTTCTGCAACTTGCTGCCAGTGAGAATGACTGTCATACAAGTTTATCGACATTCATATTGTATCACTTTAAATTCTCATGAAATATTATAATTGCCTTCGGAAACTAAAACTGGTACTTGAGTTACTTTCATAATCTCCTAGACATTCCAACTTTAACATGCTAGCGTAGCGTGTATCCTCAACTGATCATGATGGCATGAATAATAATATGCTTGAAATTGGTCTCGTAACCCTCTAAGAAATGGCGGCTTAGCTTACCAATTACAAAGGAAAGGAAAGATAAACATAGGATTCTTGCTCCCTTAAAGCAATGCAGGTGGTTTTACCACCAGTTAGCGGCTGGAGAAGCAACGCGTGCTCACCTGGCATGGGACTGACCCCTTGCCCTCACTCAACACTTCAGCCCTGCAGCACAAACCTTTCCACAAGCTACTGTTTATCTTTTAACACTATGATAAAAAGGATTTAGGTATCAGGTAATGAGCCCCTGCAGGCAGAGGAGGCAGCAAGGCTTTCTTTGCTTGTTTAGTCTTATAGGAAGATCTTTTTTTTCTTTTCTGCCTGAATTCTGTCAGTCAACACAGCTCCACTAAGCCAGGGTAGGATTACACCCACCAGCGACCCAAGCCGGCTGGAGGATCTCCTACACATTAAGACCTTTTAAGTATCTCCAGCACGAGTCTGCTATCGCCTACTAAAATAACGCTGACTGAGGTGTTCACTTTCACAAACACACCAAAATCACTTCTCTAAAGTCTACGACGGGGCAGTCAGCCTTCTAATCATATTAAATATTTGGTTTAAGGAATTCGTGGAAATGTCAGCCTAAACCACGGATGGAGAAGCTTCGTTTATTGCTAGGCTCCTGTTTGGAGAAAATGGCGAATGAATGTCCTGGGTACCGAGCATTCCATTATGTTCTACCCAATGTTGGCCACTAAGTTTTCAGATATACACCTTGTGTTGTTTTTCTTTGCACTAGAGGTGGTTAAGCTTGTAAAGAAAAAGCATAGTAAATGTTTGGATAAGTAAGTGAGGATTTGGACACAACATAATGAAATGGTTTTGGAAACAATAGAAAGACCCACTAATAAGCCTTATTCTATGACCAAACTGGGGGGATAAAAGAGATACAGACTTATACTAAACATCTTTGAAATCTAATTACAGCAGGTCACAAAGGGCAATGACAATAGGTGTGAGTGGAGCTCATTAAAAAGGGACACTTCATTGATTACTGTCTATCTCTGTCATAATTAAGCCATATGTTCTATGCACGTGATAAATAAAAGCCTTATATATCATTCTTTCTCTGTTAAAGAAAGATACCATGCTCCAGTTTTTATAGATGTAATATAAAAATATAGTTCGGATGCCGCTTCTTGTCGCCGGGAGTAGAGTGAGACTCGGAACAAATAGTTACCAAGCTCCTTCCGCGATCACTCTGCGGTGCTGCGCGATCTCACGAGAGCATGATAGCGCAACGCTCGTGGCCCGGAAGCATAAGCTTTCATGGAGTACTATGGATTCCAGGAGGTGGCGCATAAAGGCTAGTGCGAGTATCCCAGCGGTTAGCTCTGCGTTTTGGGGTGAGGTGCTGAGCTAGCGCCTGCCCCAGAATACCCCATTAACATGGGGACGTTACATGCTGGCACAGATTTTCCCCACTACTGTCCCCATGTTAGTGTTAAGAAAGGAATAGTGCCTCTTGCAACAAACTCTTCACTAAACACAATGCAAAAAAACATAAAAACTGGAAAATAATATGTTTTAAAATCTGCATTCTCCTTGTCAGATTGCGCAAAAAGAAGTTCACATTATATCTGTGTAATGTTTTCAGGGTAGACACCGTAATTAATATCCTCCTCGTCTTCACCAATCTAATTCATTTACATTTATCTTTTCTGTGCGCAGGTAATAATAAATTATAAATAGGTGTCTATACACTCACTTACCTGGCTGCTTGCTTCAGGGTATTTCAGGGAATGTGCACGAAGTGGCTGTTAGGCTAAGACTAATCAGACTAATGCATTTTTCGCGTCGTCCGTGAAAAAGTGCGTTCGAACGAATGGACTTTTTTTCACGGAATACGCGATAGCGGTCATACGATGCGCATTTACGTCCGTGATTTTGTACGGATCATCAATAAAACCCTTTTTGCGTCTGGACGTTATGTTGGCCGGACATTAGCAGCGTCTGACGTCTCCTAATCACGCACACACGCCACTAGCGGACGCAGCGCACTCTGTACGTCAGTACTAGCGGTATCACGTTCTCGAAAAAATGCGTTTGTTTGCCGCTTGCGTTGCACAGACGCACTTTCGTGCGGCCATACTTCGTATATTGCCCGTCATTGGTCGTCATTTGCTGCTACTACGGCCGTGATTAAGTGCGGCTGCACGAGCGATCGCACTGCGTTCGTCTGACCCCAGCCTAAGACAATCAGAACCTGTTGCTTTTATTTGTTGCTGTTAGAATCTAATTGAGGCAAAATAAAACTGTGATCCGGTCCACATATAAGCCAAACCCCTGACTTTGGACGTTGATCCCTCCACAATTTTGTGGCTTGTACAGTATGTACATCTACAATCATTTGTCTTTATTAAACAGGATATAGACACTATGGGCTCTATTACATTCTTCGCGCAAACGTTAACGCGTGCGCAAAAACGCATTAACGCAAGGTACAAAACCCTTTGCGCTGAATGTCGTATTACAATGTCTGTGCAAAAAATGCGCGTTAACGTTAAAGGGTGTACCTGCGCAAATGCTGCGCGAGCGTACTGTACTGCGCGCATCCTATACTTAACATTGTGAGCGCAAATGCATTTATGCGCTGGTATGCGGATGGTATTACAATCTATGCGCAAAATTTAACGTCTTTGAAAAGCTGGTGTTAAAGGCAAATCTGAACATCCTGGCCGAACCCAAATACACCAGCACAAAAAAAAAAATACAGCAAAGTATAGTTACACATTCTAAACATACCCAAACAATAAATTTGAGGAGTTGTGCGTATTTTTTTTTTCGGATGCAGCATATATGCGCAGATTGACTTTGACAGGAGCAAAAACTTAATGTGAGACAATTGAGGTTCTTAATTCTGATTGGATGAATTGCGTGAAAAAAACAGTCCACACACTGATTTCTGCGTGCAACGTTAATGCGCCTGTGTTTTTGCGTGTCTTTTTTATGCGCATTATTTTTTGACGGATGAAATAATGCATGAGGATTGTAATACCAGCGTTAATTTTACGCGCATTAACGCTTCGCGCAAAAATAAACGCGTTTACCATGCATTTTTACGTGAAGAATGTAATAGAGTCCTATATAAGTTTGTTCTGGGGTCAGGTAACTGTCCTACAAGACATGACACCCTCACTTTATATCTGGAGAAGAAAGGAGGAAAGAAATTAATTTGAGCTATTGTAGTAAGTGGAAAATACATGAAGCGATAGGATTGGCTGGAATCACAAAGTCAATGAAACTTTCTTTAAGTTACTATTAAATTAATCCCTTGTACAAAATCTTTCTATTTTTCATTCAACCTTCAGTCGGAAAGGATATATGGGGACCTATGGAAGGTCTTCCCATGCCAACGTATTTCGGGGCATGGGAAGAAATAGGTTGACAATGGCATTAGAGTAGTGTAGGTGGGCACACATGCTCATCTCTTTTCCTACTCTATGGGCTACTGCACATAGAGAGTGAACAGGAAGAGGCCTCCTCTTGGAGGACCTGTGGGTCTCCACCGAAAGGTTATGGGTGCGTAAGCAGGGAAGCAGAAATTTCCTGCCTCCTTACTTGATCCTCACTTAGCTATGTGTGTAGTCTTTAGAATCGCTGTCCGTCATGGCTATTTAGGTATCCCAATCTAATATCCATCTTAACTTACAAAACAAGATAGGTTGTTGGATAGGTGTTGGATGGGAGGTGTCATGCACATTCCCTGAGAACATTATCCTTCTTCTTGGTGCCAGTGATGTGTAAAGATTGGGGACATAATGAAAAGTCTTCGAGGACATCATTAGGAAACAAGTTGGAGCCAGTTTTTGCTTTACCCACAGCATATGCAGGAGATGGAGGAAAAACATTTTCATAGTTGCCAACAGTTCCATGTTTGTAACGTCCCTGGAAAATTGGGACTGTTGGCAACCATGCATGTTCATCTAGGATCTTTTAGATTTTTTTTAGCCAATAATCTCACAAGATTGACAGTTGATATAAATGTGTTCTCGAACATCAAAAAAAGAGAAAAAATACATATATACCGGAAAAAACTATTTGGGGTCTCAAGTCAAAGGGAAAAAAATAACAATCAATGTAATGCAGTGCCTCATTCAAAAGCATAACACATGAAAAATAACAGAAAATGATGTATCCAACAGAAAAGAATTACCAGTTACCAACAGTATAAGAAAGGCTTTTTTTCATTAAAGTTCTGCATGAATGCCCTGTTTTGTAGGGATATTTTGACATTTATACTGAAATACTCATGTAAATTGCTTTAGCTATCATTGAATATTTTCCTATTCACTATATATGGGCTCCATATGTATATATTGTATAATTGTCCATTATTCTAGTATATAATTATGCAAATAAAGTGATGAGCCAGCCATGGGTGAATGGACAGGGTGGTGGAAGCTTTGGAATATAACATGTTTTGTTACCTAAGTTGTTACTGTCAAGGTAGAACAAATCCCTGTTTTTATAAGAAGAACGTCTAAGACATCCCTGGAAATTAACGGTAGTTTAGGCCTACGCTTGATTAACCAAGAATGAACTACACTTAAGTCTTAAGAAAAGAATCCACTAGTCCTAATTATCAGAACTTACTAAACAATGATTTTTCACTCTGCTCCTTAGAACAGATAAGCAGTCAGCTGTTTCAAAGATTTACCCTTTATAAATAGCTTTCATAGCCTGGAAGAAAAGAAAATTTGGGGAATGGAGTTTGGTTGTTCAAATGAACTTTAAGAACATCCTTTCTTAGCCATTTCATTGTATTTTATGTTTAATGAGGTGGAAGTGGCACACACACACACACACCAGTTGGGTTTAACACAATAACACAATATTAAAACTCCGTGGTATCCATTTGAAAAATGTATTTTTTCCCCGTTTGTCAAAATTCCGCATATATAAAATGCTGTGTAACAATAAAATGTCACCAGCAATATTCGAAGACTGATTTTTGATATGGATAAAAAAGTCACACAAACAAAAATGTCACCAAGGGAATCTCAAAATAGATTTTTGTTGCACATAAAAAAAAGTTGTAATTTTTGAACATTGACGCCATTCCTGCTGCATATCCTTTTTCTTCTTGAACTACATTAACCCCTTCCTGACACTGAATGTACCAATACATTGCAGATTAAGTCACAACAATGAGACGCAATGTACCGGTCTGTCCTGACAGGGAATAAGTACGTACCAGGAGGCTCAGCACTGTGATAATGCAGTGCTGCAGCTGTTGCCAGTCTGAGAGGCAGCCAGCACCAAGAAAAATGTGTGTGTTGGAGTTATGAAGGCCCAAAGAACGCTGTGACAACCAATCGCAGTGCTCATAGGGTAGAATGACACCCGTAGATCGCTGCAAGACACTTGTGTCAAGCTATGCTTCACGTTTACTGTAAAAGCTGTTATAACTGTAAAAGGATGTTGTAATAAGTACTAAGATTGAATGTCACTTGGGGGTTGAATAAAACTGATAACGATGTGAGCACAGAAAAGACTAGGCTTGTGCACCGATTTTTTTTTCGGTTCGATTTGTTCGGATATTTAAACTTTTCGATTCGGCTCGTTTCGGCCGATTTCTGTTTCGATTCGGTTCGGCTCGACTCGTTTTTCGTGTACATTTTTTTTCGGAATATCGACCATTTTTCGGATTTTCGTGTCACTTTGCTCGTTTTTTGTATCGACTTTTCGTGATTTCGGGACTTTTCGTTTTTTCGGAACGTCTGTTCTCCTCGACCATTTTTCGTATTTTCGTGTCACTTTGCTCGTTTTTTGTATCGACTTTTCGTGATTTCGGAAATTTTTGTTTTTTCGGAATGTCTGTTCTCCTCGTTTCAAAGCTGTCTAACTCTATTCGTTTAGATGTAAACTACTATGGTTTACTTTTTTATACTTTATATATTTTTTTATAATAAATTTTTGGTTTGTTTTTCGGATCCGATAATTCATTCTGTCGATACGATAATTCTGGCGATTCTATCGTGTTTTTTTTTAATTAAATAAAGATCCTTTTTTTCTTATGAATATACATTTCACAACTTTATTTAATCACATTAAAAAATGGTATGAAAGCCAAGGAACAAAAAAAAATGAACAAAACGATTTAAAAAACGCTAAACTGACCCGAATGGTCTGACTATAAAAATAAAAACCAGAACGAAAAGGTTTTAAAACGGAAAAATAATTGATCAAAATGATCTGAAACGAAAAAAAAAAAATGATTTAAAACAGACAAAAAAAAAATTAACCCTTTCGCTGCTGAGGCATTTCACGGCTTCCCTTCACGCCTGTGTGCGGTGCTGCGGTCTGCTGCTGAGCTAATTTTTAACAGTTTCGCTCCTCTTGTTTAAAGGCGTTTTTTTGAAGCCTTATTTTATAATATGACCCAGACATGTTATATATCGTTCTTTCCGGCAGACTCGGCAGATGATTCATAATATATCATTATCATATGTATGCGTCATGTCCTGTCTGTATATTATAACAAAAAATGCAATAAAATTAGAATTTTCAATGTTTGTTTTACAAGGTGTAAAGTATTTTTTTCACATTTTAACATGCGAGTGTTTGCGGTTATATTTTATGAGTTGCGTTTGTTAAAAAAAATTGAAAAGGGGACTTGTTATATTTTTTTGGGTGAAAATTACACTATTTTTAACAAACGCACTCCATACAAAAATCCTTAGTGCAGCATCATTGTTCACATTATAATTGAAATGGGAACAATATTGCTGCATTAACAAAACAAAACAAAAAACCTGTTTATTTTTTTTTTATATTTTAATTTTTTATAATTTTTAACATTGTCATGTTTGGTATTGTTGGAAAGATACCAAACATTAACCAACCGATAGCTGCCGCGGATCGGGTGATAGGGGGTTCCAATGAACCCCCTATCTCCACCATTGGTCGCAGTTAGGGGTTAACTCCAGAACTGACGTCATTGTGACGAGGTCTTGGGACTGTCGGCAGCTGCCGTTCCCCCACGCTGTTGTCTTCCTGCAAAGACGTGACCATGTTGGCGGGCAGCGTCTTAGCGGGCAGCGGTGGGAGAGAGAGAGCTCATAGCTGAGAGGAGGTGTTGCGTGAAGCTGCAAACAGGGACAAATAAACTAGACCTGAGCCGCACTGAGGATCTTTGGGTTGTGTCGGAGAAGACTTCACGCAGTGCTGCCATCAATATTTTTTGATAAATTCTTGGTTATACAATGAATGTGACTGTGGACAAAAATCCGTGTTGTTGTGACATCACCTAAGCTTAACAAAACCAGGCCACGTCGGTAATCAAATCTCAAGGCAGTACAACAAGGTTGTGTTAGTGTGTGACATTTTTTGGCCAGGCAGGAAGTGTAGAATGTGCACAGTCACATTCATGGCCACAAATATGTTGACAAATTTATGACAAAGGGTCCATAGAAATGTCAATAAATTTATGAACATATAATTTTAACAGTGTGGAAACCAAGCAATACATATTAACTTATTAAGTAAGGAAAAGCAACGCACACAAACAGGAAAATATAGAAAAAATAGAAAATTTATTTACAACATGGGGAAGGGAAGGGAACATGCCAAGGATGGCAAACTGCCCAACAGGGGCACAAACAAACATAGTGTAGTGGAAATAGACTGGAAGATGGCCGCCATTGTAAGCCAGGCGAACATCTTGTTCAGAATATTGGTTCACTTGAGATAATTACTGGCATTTGAGGAGATGTTGGAGCTGGTCCGCATCCTTGATTACAAAGATTATGACTGCCGTAAGGGCCCTTACGGCAGGAAGAATAACACCCGCAAGGATCGTATCCTTGACAAGCTACGCACCAGCATCCTGGAGCTGTTCGGGAAGGACCGGACGAAGGACCAGCTCCGAAAACGCTGGTCCGACCTCAAGGCACGTGAGCAGGAGCAGCTGAGGCACATTCCGGTTACATTTCGGGAGGAGGCTGCCACTGGTCTCACTGCCGCTCCAGGATGTCAGCGGCATTGCTTATGTGCTCCCGCAGTTCCTGGAGCAGTTCCTGGATGGAATCAATAGTTGTTACAGCCAGGCGTAGCTCGCCGATCGCCATCCGGTTAATTTGCCTAATGCTGGATGATGTGTCCGGTCTGGCTTCTCCTTCTATATATCCAATAAATGAAAGAAGGAAAATACAGTAAGTAAAGCAGGTTTCTATTTTTGACTGAAAGTCTTGAAAAAATATAACAGTAGTATATACCAGTGCTGGCGGCCTCCTGAGGCTCCGACTCCTCCTCCGACTCCTCCTCCTCCACCACCACCGTCACCATCTCATCCGGTGCTATATCTAAGAAATTAAAGAAATAAAAAATACAGTAAACAACAAAACAGATTTATTTTTGAACAAAAGTCGATGCAAAATACAACAGTAAAAAAAAAAACCTGGACTTGCAGCCTCCTGCTGCGGCTCCGGCTCCCTCTCTCCATCGCCCTCCTCCTGCTCCTCCTACTGCTCCTCCTCTTCCTCCTCCTGCTCCTCTTGTGCTATACATAAAAAAATTTAATTAAAATACAGTAAACAAAAAATGTTTCTGTTTTTGACCAAAAGTCGTTGCAAAATAAAACAGTATATACCAGCGCTGGTGGTCGCCCGTGGCTCCTCCTCCACTGGGGCACTGGTGCCCGCCGGGGCAGATGCTGCCTTCTTCCTGTCTTCTGCCAAATCCAAAAAATAACACGTAAATAATGCAGACTGGAAAAAATGGTATATCTATACAATTTATTGCCGAAAGTATTGCGACACCCCTCCACTACCCACTAGTACTACCAGCTTGACCCACCACTACTCCCATCTCATAGTTCTAAAGTCACAAAATATTTATTTATTTCCTCTGCACATAGACATATATTACCGTTCAATTATATATTTTTTTCAGAAGTAAACATTACGTTTATTCAATAAAAACTATTATTTGTGTTGTGTGCATACAAAACACATTGTGCGACTGCTTTTATTTATTTTATAGAAGGCCTCAGCCTCAGTTTCACTTTCAGTTTCTGCTAATAAAACTGGATATTGCAGAAACAACAGAAATCCGCCATTTTGTTTTGAAATTTGCATCTAAAGCGTTCAATAATGACACTGCTGCAGCAAACTGAATTGCAGCGCTGCAACAATTCAGCAGCTGCTGAGGACGTATTGAACGCGGCTCTGTTTGGATGCACTTTCAGAACAACTACATGTTCCATCCTACCACTTAGCAGAGACGCAGAGATTTTTGTTGATGTACAGGGGGGAGCCAATATTGGGCAAGCTGCGGGTCATCTCGTATGCATCACTCAATCACAACAACCCCCCCCAGCACACTACAGACTACACACAGTGCCAAAAGAAATCCAGCATTGTAACTTCATCTACATACATCAAATGTCACAATTTTCACGAATACGTGAATACGTGCTATGGCAAAAATGCATGTATGACGAGTCGTGAAAACGCAAAGCTATGCACAATCACATTGCATGAAAAAAGGACTAGATAAATCAACATATTTCTGTGCACATTAGCACATGCAAGCACATTATTATTATTATACAGGATTTATATAGCGCCAACAGTTTGCGCAGCGCTTTACAATATAACATGACACTTACGTTTGGCTATGACACGCCGGATGTGCCTCAGCTGCCCCTGCTCGCGCACCTTGAGGTCGGACCAGCGTTTTCGGAGCTGGTCCTTCGTCCGGTCTTTCCCAAATAATTCCGCGATGGTGGTGCGTAGCTTATCTAGGATACGGTCCTTGCGCGCGTTATTCTTTCTGCCGTAAGGGCCCTTACGGCAGTTATAATCTTTAAGATCAAAGATGGGGACCAGCTCCAGCATCTCGTCAAATGCCATGTTGCTGGCCCGCTTCTTCCTGGGTGTCTCTGGGGTGGAAGCAGATGAGGAGGTGTCCGAATGGGACTCTCTGTCTCTTCCTTCAGCCATGATAAATAATTTCTATATTTTTTGGCAATTGTCAAAACTCTCTACAAAAATGGCTCAATAAAGTTACGACATCCGCGCGTGCATGCGCGACCCACGGACGAATCGGATCCGACCCGATTCCGAAGGAATTTTCGTATCGACAGAATTATCGGATCATTGGAAACAAAAAAAACAAGTGATACGCATTTACAAATACAAAATTTACAGAATCAGCGATATAAACGATAATAGTTAAATATAGATGTCCAGAATTACCGAAATGGAACCGAAATCACAAATGGAACCGAAATCATGAATAGAGCGAAAATAAATTTCGATTTGACACATTTCAAGTCCATTCGAAAATTCCGAAAATATTTCGTTTCGGCTCGGAAAACTTTTCGGATCTGCCATTTTCGGATCTAAAAATTTTCAGAAAATTGGCCAGATCCGAAAACACGAATCGGGAAATTTCGTGAAAATTACGAAATTCCGAAACCCGAAACGCACATCCCTAGAAAAGACATTTGTGGTTATTTCATTATAAATGTTATGTTATATTTGTCTGACCTACACGTGCCTCTTTGATTTAATTGTAAGCAAGATGACTGAATGATCAAAATCAATGTCAAACTGGCCAAAACACTCAATTTCAGTGGGGGTTGAATAATTTTGAACACAACTGTACTATGCCAGAAATCAGGGTGCCAGAATACAGGGAAGTCGAGACAAGCCGGGATCGTATAAACCAGGAAATCAGTCAGAATAGGAATTAAGAAATAACAACAAGGCACTAGGAGTAACAGGAACCACGCTAGGGCAACTTGCTAAGAGAAAGGAAGCCCTTTAAATAGAGCCACAGCACTTCCTATTGGTGGTCAGAGGAGACGCCCTGCTCTGCTATAGGATCACTGGTCATGTACTGCGATTGGTTGTCCTTCCTGCATGCTGCGTCTGATTCGCGGGCAGCAGCATTCTCTGTCCTGTAGTACACAGTACCCTGGAATAAGGCTTTCTGGATATCAGCTGCTGTGACGGCCGCAACATTTCCCCGGACATGGGTCGTAGGTGCAACATTTCCCTGGACATGCGGCGAAGGTGCAACATTTCCCCGGACATGGGTCGAAGGCGCAACATTACCCCGGACATGGGTCGAAGGCGCAACATTTCCCCGGACATGGGCCACTGTGACAGCACCCCCCCTGATGGCGGGCCCGAGGGCGAGAAGGGAAACGGCGATGATAGGCGGAGACCAGCCCCGGGGCATGAACATCAGAGGCAGCAACCCAGGAACGTTCCTCCGGGCCGTATCCTTTCCAATGCACAAGATATTGCAATCCGCCTCTAGACCACCTGGAATCGATGAGAGCCTGCACCTCGTATTCCTCCTGACCCTGAACTTGGACAGGAGGAGGCTGTTTCACGGGAGTGGTATACCGGTTACAGACAAGGGGCTTGAGTAGGGAGGTATGGAAGGAGTTGGGGATTCTCAAGGACTTAGACAAATCCAAGGCATAAGAGACAGGATTAATGCGTCAGAGGACCCTGTACGGACCGATAAACCGTGGTGCCAATTTGTGAGAGGGCACCCGGAGTTTGATATGCCGAGTGGAGAGCCATACCCTTTGACCAGGGACATAAGAAAGGCCTGGTCGTCTGTGGCGGTCTGCAAACTTCTTATGGGCTAAAGAAGCTTTTTGCAAAGCGGATTGAATCCGTGTCCAGGACTGACATAGGAGTTGTAAGTGATCGTTAAGTGCAGGAATGGGTGATTCAGACGGAGTGCCAGGTAGTAAAGCAGGATGGAACCCATAGGTCGCAAAGAACGGGTATGACCAGAGCTGTCATGTACCACGTTATTCCTAGCCAACTCAGCCCAAGTTAATAAGGAACTCCAATTATCTTGTTGGTGGGAGATGAAGAACCGTAAATATTGTTCTAAGGACTGGTTGGTATGTTCAGCAGCACCGTTAGATTGTGGGTGGTAGGCAGAAGAAAAGGATAAGTTGATACCCATTTCTTTACAGAAGGATCTCCAGAATCGGGAAATGAACTGAGTACCACGATCTGAGACTATTTCCTGCGGTATCCCATGTAACCGTACCACCTCCTTAGCAAATATACCGGCTAGTTGTTCTGAAGAAGGAAGTTTTTTCAGTGGAACAAAATGGGCCATTTTAGAAAAATGGTCAATAACAGTGAGAATGGTGGTATTACCCTCAGATGGGGGTAGGTCCACAATAAAGTCCATGGATAAATGGGTCCATGGTCTCAAAGGAACAGGGAGAGGTTGTAATAGACCCACTGGAAGATCAGCAGGGGTCTTATTCTGGGCACACACGTTACAGGACGTTAAACTCTCGGATATCAACACGAAGAGTGGGCCACCAATATAGACGAGAAACGGTGAGAATGGTCTTATTGACTCCTGGGTGACCTGCAACCCTTGATGCATGCATAACTTGTAATAACTCCCTTCTCTCGTTCTCTCCTACATACAATCTTTCTGGAGGTAGAGAGCTAGGGGCGGCATTCTGATAGGACAGAATGCGCTCGATCAACTGAGAAGACACTTGCATACACACAGTGGCGATTATATGAGCACTGGGTATGAGAGAAACCGGTTCGGTGTGAGGCAGTTCCTCTTCAAACTGTCTGGAAAGAGCATCCGCCTTGGTATTACGTGACCCTGGGCGGTAGGTGATCAAATAATTGAAGCGACTTAGGAACAATGACCATCTGGCCTGGCGGGGGGACAGTCGCTTCACGTCTGCCAGGTAGGCTAGGTTCTTGTGGTCAGTTAGAATGATCACTGGAATTTGCGAACCCTCCAACAGATGTCTCCATTCTTTTAGAGCCATTATAATAGCCAAGAGTTCTCTGTTACCGATATCATAGTTTCTCTCTGAGTCGGACAACTTCTGGGAGAATTAGGCACAAGGGTGAAGTGGGGCATCCCAGGTGTCTCTCTGGGAAAGTACTGCCCCTATACCAGATTCTGATGCGTCGACCTACATTATAAATGGTTTAGAAGGGTTAGGATGTGCTAGAATAGGTGCAGAGGCAAAGGCTGTTTTTAAATCCTCAAAGACTTTAAGGGCAGCGGGAGACCAGTTGGTTGTATTGGCCCCTTTCTTGGTCATAGAGGTGATAGGAGCAATTACAGAAGAAAAGTGTGGGATAAACTTTCTGTAATAATTGGCGAATCCAATAAATCTCTGGATAGGTTTCAACCCTTTGGGTAGAGGCCAAGATAGGATGGATTCCAGTTTTTTGGGATCCATTAAAAAACCCTTGGACGACACGATGTACCCCAGAAACGGAACCTGTGTCACATGGAATATGCATTTTTCTAGCTTACAATATAAACCATTTCGTAACAGAGTGCCGAGAACAGAACGCATGTGATCATAATGTGTATGTAGGTCAGGAGAGTGCACCAGAATGTCATCTAGATAGACTATGACACATGAGGAGAGGTAGTCCCGAAGGACGTCATTTATAAAATCCTGAAAAACCGCAGGGGCGTTGCACAACCCAAACAGCATGACCAGATATTCGTAGTGGCCGCTATGGGTGTTGAATGCGGTCATCCACTCGTCTCCCTACTTTATGCGTACCAGGTTGTATGCACCCCTGAGATCCAATTTAGAAAACACCATGGAACCTCTAAAACGGTCAAAGAGGTCAGAGATTAGAGGAATAGGGTAGGCATTCTTGATGGTGATACGATTCAACCCTCTATAATCTATGCACGGACGGAGGTCACCCTCTTTTTTGGCTACAAAGAAGAACCCTGCCCCAGCTGGGGAAGAAGATCTTCGTATGAAACCCTTCTCCAGCGATTCCTGGATATATTCCTCCATGATACTATGTTCCTTTGGGGACAGTGGATAAATTCTCCCTTTAGGGGGAATGGTACCTGGGTATAACTTGATAGCACAGTCATACGGACAGTGCGGGGTAGCTTACCGGCCTCTTTTTTGTCAAACACTTGTTTAACAGACAGATATTGCTCCGGAACGGTAGAAGACAAAGGTTTAGCAGTAGGGGTATTGAGTAACCTGATAGGTAACATAGAGGGAAAACAAGAGGAGGAACAGGTGGAACCCCATGCGACGACCTTTCCCTTTACCCAGTCAACGTGAGGATTATGTTTTTGTAACCATGTGAGACCTAAAATGACTGAACAAGATGGTGATGATATGATTTGAAACAATATGGATTCGTCATGATTATCCCCAAGACACATGGAAATAGCTTTAGTCTCTTGGGTTATAACAGGAGAGGCAAGGGGCCTACCATCAATGGCCTGTACCATTAAGGGTTTGGATCTAGGGGACAGAGGAACAAGATGACCTGAGGCAAAGGACTCATCCATAAGATTATCAGCAGCCCCTGAATCCAGCAATGCATCACAATCGAATTTGACAGAACCCCATGTTAGACAGACAGGAAGAAGTAATCGTAGTGAGGTCGGTTTGGGACACAAAGTAAGAACACCTAAGGCCGGTCCCCTCCTAGGACTTAGGTGCGAGCGTTTTCTGGGCGTGATGGGCACTTAAGGCGTTGGTGCCCCCCAAGTCCGCAATATAGGCAAAGACCCTCTCTACGCCTATAGGATTTCTCTTCTTCTGTCAATTTGGTGTGACCCAATTGCATGGGTTCGGTATCAGAGACCTGTGAAGTGCGAGATGGTGGACTAACGGAACCTCGTGTAGGAACCCTAGCAACGCTTTTTCTGGGTCTCTCTCTGTGTTTAGCTCTATCCCTGATTCTGTTATCAATATCAATCACGTAATCGATCAAATCTTCTAACTCCTCAGGCAAATTCTTAGCTGCTATTTCATCTAGGATAGTATCAGAAAGGCCCTCCTGGAAAAGCCATACAAGGCAATCATTAGTCCAATCAACCTCTGCTACTATGGTTTTGAAGTTTATGGCATAATCTGCAACAGACCTGGAACCTTGCTTAATTCTGAGCAGGGATCTCCCAGCCCTCATGGAACGACCAGGAGGATCAAAGGTGCGTCTGAGAGCACGTACAAAGTTGTGGTAGTTATAGACCACGGCATCATAATTTTCCCACAATGGGTTAGCCCATGCTAGGGCTCTACCAGACAAATGATTTATCATAAATCCCACACGGGCACGATCTGAAACATACATTCTAGGATTTAGTTCAAAATGAATGCTGACCTGAGTCAAAAAGCCACGACACCCAGTCTGTTCCCCACCAAAACGAATGGGAGAAGTCAGGGATACATGGGAGGCAGGTAAAGCAACCTCAGGTGTGTTTCGATTGCAGGACCGGGGCAGAGGTCGCCACCTGTGGTTCAGGCTGCAAATAGGCAGTACGGACAAGAATAGTTTGTATAGCCTGAGCAAAGGCATCCATGCGGTGGTCTAATTCATCGACACGAGAGGCACATGCAGCGAGCTGCTGACCTACGTCTGCAGGGTCCATGGCCCTAGCGTAATGTCAGGATAGGGTAACCCCGCTTGCAGACTGTAAGCCAACAGACCCTGACCAACCGGTCCTTAATAATGGCCTGGTTAAGCAGCGCAAACCAACAAAACACACATAGGCAGGGGTTAAGGAAATAGAGGTCCGTTATACTATGCCAGAAATCAGGGCGCCAGAATACAGGGAAGTCGAGACAAGCCGGGATCGTATAAACCAGGAAATCAGTCAGAATAGGAATTAAGAAATAACAACAAGGCACTAGGAGTAACAGGAACCATGCTAGGGAAACTTGCTAAGAGAAAGGAAGCCCTTTAAATAGAGTCGCAGCACTTCCTATTGGTGCTCAGAGGAGACGCCCTGCTCTGCTATAGGATCACTGGTCATGTACTGCGATTGGTTGTCCTTCCTGCATGCTGCGTCTGATTCGCGGGCAGCAGCATTCTCTGTCCTGTAGTACACAGTACCCTGGAATAAGGCTTTCTGGATATCAGCTGCTGTGACAGCCGCAACATTTCCCCGGACATGGGTCGAAGGTGCAACATTTCCCTGGACATGGGGCAAAGTTGCAACATTTCCCCGGACATGGGTCGAAGGCGCAACATTACCCGGACATGGGTCGAAGGCCCAACATTTCCCCGGACATGGGGCGAAGGTACAACATTTCCCTGGACATGGGCCACCGTGACACCGACAAAGCTATAGAACCCCCGCATAGGCAATAAACTAATTTTATACATATAGTACAGTGGCCCGGTGCATTTTTTAGCATAATGGGCTACTTTTCTGTTGACTTGTATTTTTAAAATGGTTAATAAAATTATATATTTTTCCCATTTATTTAATTAATTAATTTATTTTACCTTATTTTTTATTCATACACAATAGCTTTGTATTCTTAGTGCAAGATATGTAGTGAAAATCAGGGTAGATTTAGTAAGTCATATTAAAAACATAAAATACCTTTTCTCACTTTTTGTATGAAGAATAATAAAATATACATTTAGGATATTTAGGCTAGGGTAGAAAGGGTAAACAGTAAAGATAAACTTTCACAGCCTTCTTTTGCCCAAACTACCAAGGGTGCCAATTGTAGTGCAGAGCACTCTATATGAACCCATGATATACAGTGGCAAGAAAAAGTATGTGAACCCTTTGAGATTACATGGAGTTTTGCATGAATTGGTCATAAAATGTGCTCTGATCTTCATCTAAGTCAGAACAATTTGAAAAACACAGTCTGCTTAAAATAATACAACACAAACATTATATGTTTTCATGTGTTTATTGAACATAACATGTAAACATTCACAGTGCAGGGTGGAAAAAGTATGTGAACCCCTAGCCTAATGACTTCTCCAAGAGCTAATTGGAGCCAGGAGTGAGCCAACCTTGAGTCCAATCAGTGTGATATTATTTGATGTGTTGCTGAAAGCTGTCCTGCCCTTTAAAAACAAACACCAGTTTTGGGTTTACTGGTTTCAAGAAGCACTGCCTGATGTGAACCATGCCTCGCAGAAAAGAGCTCTCAGAAGACCTACTATCAAGAATTGTTGACTTGCATGAAGCTGGAAAAGGTTACAAAAGTATCTCCAAAAGCCTTGATGTTCATGTGTCCACGGTAAGACAGACTGTCTACAAATGAAGAAACTTCAGCACTGTTGCTACTCTCCCTAGGCATGGTCGTCCTGTAAAGATGACTGCAAGAGCACAGCGCAGAATGCTTAATGAGGTAAAGAAGAATCCTAGAGTGTCAGCTAAAGACTTACAGAAATCCCTGGCACATGCTAACATTTTTGTTGACACATCTACAATAAGGAAAACATGAAACAAGAATGGAGTACATGGGAGGAAACCACGGAGGAAGCCAATGCTGTCCAAAAAGAATATTGCAGCACGTTTGAAGTTTGCAAAAGAGCACCTGGATGTTCCACAGCACTACTGGCAAAATATTCTGTGGACAGATGAAACCAAAATTGAGTTGTTTGGAAAAAACACACAACACTATGTGTGGAGAAAAAAAGGCACAGCACACCAACATCAAAACCTCATCCCCACTGTAAAACATGGCGGAGGGAGCATCATGGTTTGGGGTTGCTTTGCTGCCTCAGGGCCTGGACGGATTGGTGTCATTGATGGAAAAATGAATTCCAGAGTTTATCAAGACATTTTGCAGGAAAACGTAAGACCATCTGTCCGTCAACTGAAGCTCCGCAGAGAATGGGTGATGCAACAGGACAATGACCCAAAGCATGCAAGTAATTCAACAAAAGAATGGCTTCAACAAAACAAAATACACCTTCTGGAGTGGCCCAGTCAGAGTCCTGACCTCAACCCGATTGAAATGCTGTGGCATGACCTTAAGAGAACGATTCACACCAGACATCCCAAGAATATTGCTACACTGAAATAGTTTTGTGAAGAGGAGTGGTCCAAAATTACTCCAGATCGTTGTGCAGGTCTGATCTGCAACTACAGGAAACGTTTGGTTGAGGTTATTGCTGCCAAAGGAGGGTCAACCAGTTATTAAGTCCAAAGGTTCACATACTTTTTCCACCCTGTACTGTGAATGGTAACATGTTCTGTTCAATAAAAACATGAAAACATATTATGTTTGTGTTGTATTATTTTAAGCAGACTGTGTTTTTCAAATTGTGGTGACTTAGATGAAGATCAGAGCACATTTTATGACCAATTCATGCAAAACTCCACGTAATCCCAAAGGGTTCACATACTTTTTATTGCCACTGTACTTGAAAACGAGAGAAATCTCAATGTACCTTCCTGGTAAAATACTTTATAAGTAAGTAAATGAAAGCAGCCAGCAAGTGCCACTTACATTCAAAAGCATACTTCAACGGCAGCCACAAAATCATGCAATTATCACTTCCCTGCATCCATTACCTCAACCTTATTCTGTAACAGTTACTTGCAGCTACTAACACCCACCTACTGTCACTTGCAAGCAGTGGCATCACTATGGTTGGTGTCACCCGGTGCGGTAACCAGGGATCAAGTCCTAAAAAAAGAAGTGTGGGAACTCGCCAGGATTTCTGTCTCCCAATAAGCAATTATCACCTTGCACGTAACACAAACACACTCAGATATAATATACACTGCTATATTTATGTATATATGTCAATAAGAAAGCAGACTGTACAACAAATGCTTATGCTGGCTATTGAATACGGAGATGTAGTGTATGCAGCTGCCCCACAAACACACCTCCAGAAACATACTACATTGTATAACTCATTCTGCCACTTTGTGCTACAATGTAACTTAGATTGTGATTTGTTAAAAGAACTAAACTGGCCATCGCTTTAATACAGATGCACCCTTCACCTGTCCAACCTGGTGTTTAAGAGGTTTTCTGGGAAGCTGCCACCCTACCTGAATAAACTGCTTCCCCCAGCAGTTCCCTCATCCTATAACCTCCGATCCAGGACCTGCACCTTACTTGCAATACCACAATACAAAAGAAAGTGTCTCGATCCTCATTTTCCTACAGAGCTCCACAATTATGGAATAACCTCCCAGACACCATCAAATCTTCCCCCAGTCTAAAGTCACTCGAGATCTCTATTAACATACAGTACCTCAATACAGAATGCACCTGTAAACATGTAACATAATGACTATATACAAAATGCACCTCTAAACATGTAACATAATGACTATTTCCTACATATTTATTTTCTGTCTTAATCTGTATATTTTGTGTTTTTTTTTAATATCTTGCATTTTATTACTTTGTATTTTTGTACCTATTGTACCTGCCTGTGTGTGTATATATCCA
This sequence comes from Leptobrachium leishanense, assembly GCA_009667805.1. Lineage (NCBI taxonomy): Eukaryota > Metazoa > Chordata > Amphibia > Anura > Megophryidae > Leptobrachium > Leptobrachium leishanense. Next base: position 138,076,621 of record CM019066.1, on the reverse strand, counting down.
TAATATGCCTGCCTAACCGTTTGTTACTTGTATTTCTGTACCTACTGTAACAATTCAATTTCTTAAACCTAGGACATACTTGAATACTAGAGAAATCTCAATGTATCCTTCCTGGTAAAATACTTTGCAAATAAATAAATATGTGGAATATAGCAAAAATATATCATAAATCCTATATTTATTGTGACTTAATAGAGAAATATATGATTGAACACCTAACTACAAGTATGGGACCAAAGGGAACTCCGTTCCCTCTGCAAAATTAGTGCAGGAACTCCGTTCCCACGCGTTCCCCCTCAACTTGACCCCTGGCGGTAACTTATGGTGTCACCCCCCCCCCCCGAGTTTTACGATTTTTTTTAACTACTCCTAAACCAGTACTCCCATATAACACTGAATGCTCATACACACAGCGCACATTACTGTGAGGTTTATTGCTGTGGAGCTCTCTCATATGCTCACACAAATTTTTGCCAACTGCCAGCAAGTACGGTGCCTGTTCGAAGGCAGTGAAAGCACACATGGATATATATTGCCCCCAGCAGCTCTGGATATATTGCCCCCAGCAGCTCACCCATGGATATATATTGCCCCAGCTCACATATGGATATATTGCCCCAGACCAGCTCACACATGGATATATTGCCCCAGACCAGCTCACACATGGATATTTTGCCCCCAGAGCAACTCACACATGGATATTTCCCCAGCTCTCATGGATATGCCCCAGCACACATGGATACTGCCCCCAGCACTCATGGATACTGCCCCAGCTCACATGGATATGCCCCAGCTCTCATGGATATGCCCCAGCAGCTCTCATGGATATTGCCCCCCACTCATGGATCTGCCCCAGCAGCTCTCATGTATATTGCCCCCAGCTCATGGATATGCCCCAGCAGCTCTAATGGATACTGCCCCCAGCTCATAGATCTGCCCCAGCAGCTCTCATATATATTGCCCCAGCAGCTCTCATGGATATGCCCCAGCAGCTCTCGTGGATATGCCCCAGCAGCTCTCATGGATATTGCCCCAGCTCCTCTCATGGATATTGCCCCAGCTCCTCTCATGGATATACTGCCCCAGCTCCTCTCATGGATATACTGCCCCAGCTCCTCTCATGGATATACTGCCCCAGCTCCTCTCATGGATATACTGCCCCAGCTCCTCTCATGGATATTGCCCCAGTTCCTCTCATGGATATACTGCCCCAGCTCCTCTCATGGATATACTGCCCCAGCTCCTCTCATGGATTTCGCCTCAGCTCCTCTCATGGATATACTGCCCCAGCTGCTCTCATGGCTATGCCCCCAGCTCCTCTCATTGATATTGCCCCAGCTCATGGATATGCACCAGCTCATGGATACTGCCCCAGCTCATGGATAATGCCCCAGCTCATGGATAATGCCCCAGTTCATGGATATGCCCCAGCTCATGGATATACTGCCCCAGCACATGGATATACTGCCCCAGCTCATGGATATACTGCCCCAGCTCATGGATATACTTCCCCAGCTCATGGATACTGCCCCAGCTCATGGATATACTGCCCCAGCACATGGATACTGCCCCAGCACATGGATACTGCCCCAGATCATGGATATACTGCCCCAGCTCATGGATATACTGCCCCAGCTCATGGATATACTGCCCCAGCTCATGGATATACTGCCCCAGCTCATGGATAATGCCCCAGCTCATGGATATTGCCCCCAGCTCATGGATACTGCCCCAGCACATGGATAATGCCCCAGCTCATGGATAATGTCCCAGCTCATAGATATTGCCCCAGCTCATGGATTTGCCCCAGCTCATGGATAATGCCCCAGCTCATGGATAATGCCCCCAGTTCCTGGATAATGCCCCAGATCATGGATAATGCCCCCAGTTCATGGATACTGCCCCAGCTCATGGATATACTGCCCCAGCTCATGGATACTGCCCAGCTCATGGATATACTGCCCCAGCTCATGGATATACTGCCCCAGCTCATGGATAATGCCCCAGCTCATGGATATTGCCCCCAGCTCATGGATACTGCCCCAGCACATGGATAATGCCCCAGCTCATGGATAATGCCCCAGCTCATGGATAATGCCCCAGCTCATGGATAATGCCCCCAGTTCATGGATACTGCCCCAGCTCATGGATAATGCCCCAGCTCATGGATAATGCCCCAGCTCATGGATTTGCCCCAGCTCATGGATAATGCCCCAGCTCATGGATAATGCCCCAGTTCATGGATATGCCCCAGCTCATGGATATACTGCCCCAGCACAAGGATATACTGCCCCAGCTCATGGATATACTGCCCCAGCTCATGGATATACTTCCCCAGCTCATGGATACTGCCCCAGCTCATGGATATACTGCCCCAGCTCATGGATAATGCCCCAGCTCATGGATATTGCCCCCCAGCTCATGGATACTGCCCCAGCACATGGATAATGCCCCAGCTCATGGATAATGCCCCAGCTCATGGATATTGCCCCAGCTCATGGATTTGCCCCAGCTCATGGATAATGCCCCAGCTCATGGATAATGCCCCCAGCTCATGGATAATGCCCCCAGTTCATGGATACTGCCCCAGCTCATGGATAATGCCCCAGCTCATGGATAATGCCCCAGCTCATGGATTTGCCCCAGCTCATGGATAATGCCCCAGCTCATGGATAATGCCCCCAGCTCATGGATAATGCCCCCAGCTCATGGATAATGCCCCAGCTCATGGATAATGCCCCCAGTTCATGGATAATGCCCCAGCTCCTGGATAATGCCCCCAGTTCATGTATAATGCCCCAGCTCCTGGATAATGCCCCCAGTTCATGGATAATGCCCCCAGGCTCAGCTCACCTCCTGCGCCGCGTGTTCTGCTCCCTCTGAGCGTTCAGCGGCATGGAGCTTGGGCGCTCGCCTGGGGGAGCCACGTGACTAGCCGCGATCTCACAAGAACTCGGCTGGTGAGCTTCGGACACTCGCAGGGTGCGAACATGTGGCGCAGGGTGAGACACCAGCCCTTAGGGTGACGGTGTCACCCTAAGGGCGGGTGTCACCTGGTGCGGGCCACACCCCCCGCCCCCACATTACGACGCCCCTGCTTGCAAGCAACAATCGCTACTATTGTCACTGGCAATAATACCCCCCCCACACACACACACACACACAGTCTTGATCATTATGATGGAATTATTCCAATATTGGTCTTTGCACTGAGTGCATAAAGATACAATATCTGTCTACAAGCAAGACATCATTCATGACAGGTAGCTGCATAAAGTCAGTTCCCTGTCAAGACCTCTTCATTGAATGAAGGAAGCAAACACCTGCTTAGGAACAGGAAACAGACACAACAACGTAGGTGTGGAAAATAATAGTGGTTTTTAACCCTTTCAATGCGGTGGAGATAGGGGGTTACAATGAACCCCCTATCTCCCGATCTGTGACAGCTAGGGGTTAATGTTTACTATTATTGGAACGGCCAGAGCGTGGCCTTTCCAATGATACCAAACATGACCATGTAAAAAGTAAAAAAAATTTTAAAAAAAAAGGTTGTTTTTTTTTTTAGTTTTATTAGTGCAACAATATTGTTCCCATTTCAATTATAATGTGAACAATGATGCTGCACTAACAATTTTTTCTATGGGGGGCGTTTGCTAAAAAACACGTAATTTTCCCCAAAAAAAGTAACGATTCCTCATTTCTAATTTTTTTAACAAGCGCACCCCATAGAAAATATAACTGCAAACAATCGCATGTTAAAATGTGAAAAAAAAACACTTTACACATTGTAAATTATTGAAAATTCAAATTGTATTGCATTTTTTGTTATAATATACAGACATGACATAACGTATACATATAATAATGACATATTATGAATCTGCACAGTCTGCCGGAAAGATCGATATATAATATGTCTGGGTCATATATTAAAATAAGGCTTCAAAACGCGGTTAAACATGATGAGCGAAACCGGTAAAAATGAGCTCAGCACAGAGGCGTGAAAAGGCTCAGCAGCGAAAGGGTTAAAGTGGCATTGTCACCCAAAAGTTTCACTTTTTATATAACTTTTAAAAAAGTAACACAAAAACATTGATATCATTCTCCCATATAATTATTTTCCTGAGTAATACTTAGTTTATGGCAATTGTCCCTTGGAAATTGGTCTGTGCTCCAGGAGGTGGCCATCTTGAAATTAAATCACTTTTTTTCATATTCTTTATGACAGATACTGATAATAAAAACATGGCTGCTGGGACTGGGAGCATGTGATGTCAGCAGCCAATCACATTCTCTGGTTTGAGAGCACTCTCAGCACTCCTTTGTGAAGAATACAGGAAGTGGTGTGGGGATGTTATGTGAACAAGATTAGTTTGAAACCTGTGATTTTATAAAACAACACTCCTTGTATCTAATGCTCCTTTTACTTTCAGGCGCTTTGGGAGATTCAAAAGTCTCTTCTAGCGTATTAAGTTTAGAGTCCTGCATATTTTCACTTGTTACTGATAAAGCATGACTAGAAAATATGAGCCATGAAATATAGATACATCTTTAATACATATCAAACTGGTATTCATAATTAAATAATTTTATATGATTAACTGCTGTTATTTGCTAAATTTGAAAGGTTGACAAGCCTTTTATACTCATGGAATGGCCAATGCGTGCAGAGACATATAAATTTCCAAGGGATCAAAACGTAAAAAAAAAACAGACTCTTTGTCAATCCATAGGACACTAAACCAGATTTCCAACCACTTACCGTAATGATGCAGATTGCAGAATCAAAGTTTGCTCGCTACTTAAACTCTACAAAAAGCGGATTAGGATGAAAAAAATGTAATGTTACTACAAGCAGAATTTATGCATTAAAGAAAAACATGTTTTCTTACAATGCCAACATCAAACATCTCCTTTTCTATCTAGTAAAAGACATTGGCCTTTCGTGCCAGACATTTCAGCAAAGTGACTATTACTTTCTCATTATATTTTCTCTGTTTTGTACAAACATGTAAACTCTGGCGTTAAGAAGATTACATCTACTTGAGCTTCGGCCTCCCTTTCAGGCATCTGTCAGAAGAAAGCCTCGTTACAATGTATGACTTGTTCCGGCAAATGGACCTTATTCCAGACATCACTGAGCCTACAAATATCTACTAAGTAAGCTCGCAGTCATTCTGAACTTTCGGCGAAAGATTTCCTAATAATCCATTCATGCCACCCTCCATTCCCTTAATGAAACGGAGGGGGGGGGGTGAGTATTAGTGTCTGGTTCTTGAGCATTAGACGAGAGAAAGGCACGCAACAAAAAAAATAAATTAATAAATAAAATCCGCTGCCATAAGTAATGCTCCAGTTCCTTACAAATGTGAAAGCCTTTGGAAGAATGTATTCATTAGAGCTTTCGTTTGTTTGTGTAGAAAGCTCCACAGATGTTGACATTTTTTTTCAACGCCGGGTTAAGATGTCTTCTAAAGGCTTTTATTCTCAGTGTGTTATTTCTTTATTATCCATGAGCTTTTTTTTTTTTTTTTTATCCTTAAAGAGTTGAGTCAGCTGTATGAAGAGAGCAGCGGTCGAGATTCCATTATTATTTTGGCCCTTTTTTGTATTATCTCAGAAGGCAGACTGTGGAACTCAGTCCCATTGTGGAGAGCAGCAGGTAGCTGTTGCTCGCAGGGTCACTGCTCTGACTAGCTTCAACCTTCATTGTAGTCCTTCCACTGCACATGGCATGTGTGTCTACTCATGTGAAAGGTCACTATCATACTAAGGACACTACCTGAGGTTTTGTTTCTAACGGCTGGCAAACTCATACAGAATTCATTTGTTAGTAATGGTGACAGCGACCCCACCTCTGTAGCAAACGAGGCTCTATATAGGATCTAGATGTCTATAAGTATCAGTTAATGCATGGAGAATTGATTTTGTAAATCTGCGGTTTGGGACAAACTCTGAAAAAATTGCCAGTTATTTTTTGGTAAAAGACCCTGCGAAAAATATCAAGAGCCTGTAGTGTTGCCATAGTCTATTATTTCAGAAAAGTGACTAATCTATAAAATCATACACAGGGTTATTCAGAGAAAGGTGAAAATTAGAAGAACTGGCTGGAGAAGAGAACAATATTTTGACCTACAGGGTAATTCAAAGAGAATCGAGAAGTCACCGCACGTTTTGCCGATCCCATTTCGGCCACCCTGCGGTGTTTTCAGCAAGCACCACAGGGTCCCCGTATTGCAGGGAAAGGCTGCCGCAAACCCGATGAAAACTAACCACAAAACCCAGCGAATGCACGCCGAAAACTCACAAAAACATCTGGATTAACCCGCCGAAAACGCCGGAAAAACTCGAGCAAGAGCCAATCACACGCAGAGCAGCCGCCGGAAAAAGCCGACACCGCAGACAAGTGAAGTGAATAAATTAGCAAAACAGTTTGCTTGAATGTTTGAAAAGTGAAACGCTGTTTGCAAAGAAACTACTGAGCGAAAATGTCTGAAATTTACATATGAGGTCCAGGGAATGATAATTAAAAGGGCTGTTACAGAAAAAATAAGTAAACTTAAAAAAAATCTGACTTTTTAAAAAAAAAAAATGCTTAAAATATCCTAAAAAATCTATAAATAAAGAGACTCTTTACTGCAGAATTTTATAATGAATGGCTTATTAGATATTGAATTAAAATGGGAATATTTTTAACATTGAAGCTTATGGGATTCGCCTGAATAAACCTGTCGAATGAAACCACCGAATGGCAGGGCATTTCGGGAACCTTTCACTGCTGGTTTGTGCCCTCTGAATAGACAAAACATTGCTTCTCTATGGGGATTTCACTGCCCTCGAACAGGCACCGAACAGGCACTGTATGTGCAGGCAATTCACCAGGATTTGGCGAACTGCCTGCTCTCTGGATAGTCGAATGGCCAAGAAAGGTAACCGAACGTTGATTTTCAGCGTTCGGTTACCTTTCTCCAGCCATTCGGATCTCTTTGAATAACCCTGCTCGAATATTCAATTCTCCAGTCATTCTCCTGAGGTTCACCTTTATTTGAATAGACCTGATAGTAATTCATTTAAATGGAGATTTGTGAGGTCACTTAACAGAAATTTCACAGTTGTCTGCAATTTTTCTGTATCTTTTTTGGATTAGTCATCATGTGTAAGGGTCTACTCCCTAAACAGCGAACTTGCCACCGAATTGCACCGAACAGTGAATTTCTCTGTTTGGTGCAATTTTGGGACAGTTTGTCTATTCACTAAGCTGTCAATTTGCCAAATACAGGCAAATTGACGGCAAAATACGGTGCACTTTGTCACAGTTCGGCCGTCTTCAGCGGCAGCGAAATTGTCCCATAGAAAGACTTTGGCGAGCTCTTCGGCGACGCTCTCCAACTGTTTTGTGGGGCTTTGCGACTTCATCTTCGGCACACTGCGGTGAACATTCGCTAAATGGAGAATTCACCAAAATTTCAGCGAAATGGAATTGCTGAAGTTCACCGAAATGCGCTGAGGTGAAAAACACTGAAATTTCTGTGACATTTCGGTGCTTTGTGAATAGACCCTATACAGTTTGCTCCTTCAAATTCCTTTCACTCTGATTTTCATAGAAAAACCACAACATAGAAACATAGAAACATAGAAAAATGTCGGCAGATAAGAACCTTTTGGCCCATCTAGTCTGCCCAATTACATGGATACTTTACCTGGATTTATCTTTTGTTTAGGATAGCCTTATGCCTATCCCATGCTTGCTTAAATTCAATTACTGTTTTGGCCTCTACCACTTCTACTGGAAGACTGTTCCATGTATCCACCACCCTCTCAGTAAAATACTGCTTCCTGATGTTACTTTTAAACCTTTGCCCCTCTAATCTAAGACTATGTCCTCTTGTTTTGCTATTTTGTTTCCTTTTAAATATACTCCCTTCCTCTACCTTGTGGATTCCCTTTACGTATTTAAATGTTTCTATCATATCTCCTCTGTCTCGTCTTTTTTCCAAGCTGTACATGTTAAGATCATTAAGCCTTTCCTGGTAACTTTTCTCCTTCAAGCCGTACACCATTTTAGTAGCCCTTCTCTGAACTCTCTCTAAGATGTCTATATCCTTCTGGAGATACGGTCTCCAGTACTGCACACAGTACTCCAAGTGAGGTCTCACCAGTGCTCTGTACAGTGGCATGAGCACTTCCCTTTTCCTACTGCTAATACCTCTCCCTACACAACCAAGCATTCTGCTAGCATTTCCTGCTGCTCTATTACATTGACTACTTACCCTTAGATCCTCTGAAATAATGACCCCTAAATCCCTTTCCTCAGATGTTGAGGTTAGGACTGTATCAAATATTCTATATTCAGCCCTTGGGTTTTTACGTCCCAGGTGCATTATCTTGCATTTATCCACATTAAAACTCAATTGCCACAACTCCGACCATTTTTTTAGTTTACCTAAATCATTTGTCATTTGGCTGATCCCTCCAGGAACGTCAACCCTGTTGCAAATCTTTGTGTCATCAGCAAAAAGACATACTTTTCCATTAATACCTTCTGCAATATCACTAATAAAAATATTAAAGAGAATGGGTCCAAGTACTGACCCCTGAGGTACCCCACTGGTAACAAGACCTTGTGCCGAATAAACTCCATTTACCACAACCCTCTGTTGTCTGTCACTCAGCCACTGCCTAATCCAGTCAACAATATTGGAATCTAAACTCAAAGATTGCAATTTATTGATAAGCCTTCTATGCGGAACAGTATCAAAAGCCTTACTGAAATCTAAATAAGCAATGTCTACTGCACCACCTGTGTCTATTATTTTTGTTACCCAATCAAAAAAATCAATAAGATTAGTTTGGCATGATCTCCCTGAGGTAAACCCATGTTGTTTCTGATCCTGTAATCTATTTTTTAGATGTTCAACAATCCTTTCCTTTAACATGGTTTCCATTAATTTCCCCACTACTGACGTAAGACTAACTGGCCTATAGTTCCCCGATTCCTCCCTACTACCCTTCTTGTAAATGGGCACAACATTTGCTAATTTCCAGTCTTCTGGGACGACTCCCGTTAACAAGGATTGGTTAAATAAATCTGTTAACGGTTTTGCTATTACATCACTGAGCTCTTTTAATAATTTAGGGTGGATCCCATCAGGCCCCATTGACTTATTTGTCTTTACTTTAGACAGCTGCTGTAGAACCTCCTCCTCTGTAAACTGATATGTAAATGTCTCTTTAGTGTTCTCTCCTAACTGAGGTCCCTTTCCTTCCTTTTCTTCTGCAAAGACTGAACAAAAATATTCATTGAGGCAGTCAGGGAGACTTTTATCCTCTTCTACATACCTTCCTTCCTTTGTTTTTAATCTAACTAATCCTTGTTTTACTTTTCTTTTCTCGTTTATGTATCTAAAAAATGTTTTGTCCCCCTCTTTTACTGACTGAGCTATTTTCTCTTCTGCGTGTGCTTTGGAAGCTCTTATAAATTGCTTTGCCTCTACAACATATAATAATCTACACCCTCGTTTCAGCAGTACCTTTGAAAGGCATCACATAAAAGGTGGTTATTCAAAGAATGGTGTTTGCCAAAGTAGTAATTGTGACAAATGCCAGTGTTTCCCAAAAGAAAATTTAAAACAGCAGTGGTAGAAGCTTCACTGTGAATGGCGATTGTTCTGGGTGTTTGCAACTTTGAATAACCCCTATAGTCTTCACCTGTATTATGTACTGAAAAGTTTTCCAATTAATTCAATGTTTTAGGGCAGGCAGCCCCCAAGATGTTGGTGCCTACAATTCACACAATACCTTCTAGGCTATAGATTGCCTGGGAATCATGGGAGTTGTGGTTCAGCATTTATAAAATGGTAATAAATTCCTTAGCGCTGTACAATGGGAGAAACAGAATAACAAATATATATACATGTTACACACGGACCAGAAGGAGGGAGGACCCTACTCAAGAGCTTGCAATCTAAGAGGAGAGGGGTGGCACATTAGGTGAGGGTGAATAGTGAAACTGAAGTGGCGGTTGCAGGAGGGCTGAATGGGAAGAAGAGCAGGAGATGACAGTGGGGAGATCATGGAGTGAGATGATAGGCTTCTCTAAAGTAATGAGTTTTCAGAGACTTCTTGAAGGACTGGGTTGACGGGGAGAGTTTGATGTTGCTGGGAGGAAGTTCCATAGAAAGGGGGCAGCTCGAGAGAGTTCAGAAACATCTGGGTTGGCAATGTTTGAAAACCCTGCCTTAGGGACTTCATTTGAAACCTTGTACACTAGTGTGGCAGATGCTGGTCACAATTCAGTCGTGCTAATGAAATTGCTATGAGAACAGTAATTTGAAACACAGTATCACGTTTTATCAGGTCTACAATATTTCACTTTACTTTCGTCTAAGAGAAAAGTTAAAGGGACGTTCTAGTCATATATGAACTTTCAATTCAGCATGTTAAAACAAGCATTTTAGTCATTTCCATCCATTTTTTAGTTGCTTCCTTCAGTAAATTACTCTTTTTTAAAAGAAGAGAATTCTGTGGGCTTCTCCCTTCTGACCTAAACATGTTGCTAGAAACTGCTGCTTCCTGAAATGCGACTTATATAGCAGTAGACAGCAAAAGCAGGGGTCCGCAAAACTGGGAAATAAATCATCAAACGCCAACTCCCATAATTCCCAGAAGTGACGTATCGAAAAAACTAATCATGCACCGTGTGATTGAGACACAAATTGTGTCACAACAAAGATTGTAAATCCACATCTTTAGTATATATTTTTCAAACTAAATAACGGCTAATATCAAAATTAAAAACAGCAATCAAACAGCACTTGCATGATTAGCTTAATCGATACGTCACTTCCAGGAATTATGGGAGTATCGAGAGCCAGCGTGTGACAGAGGTGGTGAGTTTATTGTGATATTTGTATATAAGTTAAATTTATATTTCTAAAGCTTACCATGATAAAGGCTCTTAAAGAGCCAAAATGTTGGGTTACATGTATTTTAAATAGATGCAATAAATGTTGTTTTATTTTTTATGGGTCCCAGAGTATGTCTCTCATTGTATGAGTATACACATACAGCGCTGCGGAATATGCTGGCGCTATATAAATAAAGAATAATAATAATTATTTTAGAATTTTTTGCAACGGGCATACTAAACATTTACTATAGGAGAGTGCTGGATTTCATAAAATCCTATATATTTATCTCTCTCTCCCTCTATATATATACACGTATATATATATATAGAAATACAACAAAACGGGATGCACTTAGGGACTTCAATAAAATACAAAAACCTTTAATGAGTCATCGTTTAAAAAATAGCCTGTGTACTGGCCCGACGTTTCGGCTCCATAAGAGCCATTCTCAAGGATCCTTGAAAATGGCTCTTATGGAGCCGAAACGTTGGGCAAGTACACAGGCTATTTTTTAAACGATGACTCATTAATTTTTTTTGTATTTTACTGAAGTCCCTAAGTGCATCCCGTTTTGTTGTATTTCTATATATCTCCTTGGGATTATGCACTGGGCATGACTGCTTAGTAGGCTGGCTGATAGAGGCAACTCATTGGGACTTATATATATATATATATATATATATATATATACACAGTTGTGTTCAAAATTATTCAACCCCCACTGAAATTGAGTGTTTTGGCCAGTTTGACATTGATTTTGATCATTCAGTCATCTTGCTTACAATTAAATCAAAGAGGCACGTGTAGGTCAGACAAATATAACATAACATTTATAATGAATTAACCACAAATGTCTTTTCTGTGCTCACATCATTATCAGTTTTATTCAACCCCCAAGTGACATTCAATCTTAGTACTTAGTACAACATCCTTTTACAGTTATAACAGCTTTTAAACGTGAAGCATAGCTTGACACAAGTGTCTTGCAGCGATCTACGGGTATCTTCGCCCATTCGTCATGGGCAAAAGCCTCCAGTTCAGTCACATTCTTAGGCTTGCGCACTGCAACTGCTTTCTTTAAGTCGCACCAGAGGTTCTCAATCGGATTTAAGTCAGGTGACTGCGATGGCCACTCCAAAATGTTCCAGCCTTTAATCTGCAACCATGCTCTAGTGGACTTGGAGGTATGCTTGGGATCATTGTCCTGTTGAAAGGTCCAACGTCTCCCAAGCCTCAGGTTTGTGACGGACTGCATCACATTGTCATCCAATATCTCCTGGTACTGAAGAGAATTCATGGTACCTTGCACACGCTGAAGCTTCCCTGTACCTGCAGAAGCAAAACAGCCCCAAAGCGTGATTGACCCCCACCATGCTTCACAGTAGGCAAGGTGTTCTTTTCTTCATAGGCCTTGTTCTTCCTCCTCCAAACATAGCGTTGATCCATGGGCCCAAACAGTTCAAATTTTGTTTCATCAGTCCACAGAACACTATCCCAAAACTTCTGTGGTTTGTCCTCATGACTTTTGGCATACTGCAGTCGACTCTTCTTATTCTGGCATGGAGGCCTTCATTACGCAGTGTGCGCCGTATTGTCTGAGCTGAAACTTCAGTACCCACATCTGACAAATCTTTTCTCAGTTCCTCAGCAGTCACACGTGGACTTTTCTCTACTCTACGCTTCAGGTAGCGCACAGCAGTCAAAGTCAGCATCTTCTTTCTGCTACGACCAGGTAGCGTTTCAACAGTGCCCTTTGCCTTGAATTTGCGAATGATGCTTCCTATGGTCTCTCTTGGTATGTTTAACATCTTTGCAATCTTCTTATAGCCATTGCCCTTCCTGTGAGAAGTAATCACCTCTTCTATTGTCTTCCTGGACCATTCTCTTGACTTCACCATGTTTGTAACCACACCAGTAAATGTCTAGAAGGAGCTGAGTATCACAGTCATTTTAAAGCTGCCTAATTGGTGCTTATTATGCTTTATTGCTGCTCCGTGACATCCACAGGTGTTTTCTCTGTTCTTCAGAGTGGTAGTCTTTAAGGGGTTGAATAATTGTGTCAATGAAGAATTTACAAAAGAAACATTTACTACTGTATTACAAAACCAATTGATGTCATTTTAGTTGCATATGGTTCTTTAAAAAGTCCTTGTAGGATTTCATTCTGAATACAATTACAAATGTACACTAAATTCCCTAAAACCCTCTACAGCATTGGGGGTTGAATAATTTTGAACACAACTGTAAATATTTAGTAAATATAGTCACTATGTTACATGTTTACAGGTGCATTCTGTATTCTGTTAATAGGGAGCTCTTGAGTGACTTTAGACTGGGGAAAGATTTGATGTTGTCTGGGAGATTATTCCATAATGAACACAACTGTATATATATAGTATATATATATATAGCGATATATAAATATATATATATCTTAGTACCATATACCATGCTAATAAAAATAATGTTTAAGTATATATTATTAGCAATGATGTCCCTTTTTGTTGAACAATCACCTGGTGCTATTGTACGGCACTCACAGAAACGTTACATATATCAATGGTGGCAGAGCCTGACAATAGACATAACAGTATCAGTCCAAGAAAAGAGAGCCATATTGTCTTCACGCATTTCATGTATTATCTACAGACAAATAATTGACTTCTGAAAGACAGAGTTGCCTTTCCCAGGCTCGCAGAAAGCGGTAGGAGCCAGCATGGTGCTGAGCTGTAGTGATCTCCCAGCAGGACAGAGAGGGGAGGTTGAAGGAGAGGTTACAGGTACTCTTTATCCAGCATTGCGGGAACGCTCCAACTTCCTGCTGATAGAAATTTGTCTGCAAATTTTTCTCATTGAAGAGGCTGACTGCACCACAGAGAGTTGGGTTGATATGATAACTTGATTAGGGTACATGACGCACAGCGGCGGCTCAATGAATGATTAACCTCTCTTTGGGGGGACTACAAATTTTATGTAGTAATTGACCTATTGTCCCTCTGCCAATAAATGTCTGACTCCATGCATCACTATATATTAGAGGTTTAAAGCTATTCATGGGGGTTAGAAGCCATTCTTTTAACAGTCTAATGCAGAGTCTTGCAAACATTTTGTAGGTCGTATTCAGCACATAAACATGTTAATGTGCCATGCTTTACCCTGGATTCCTGGAAGAAGTATATGAAGAGAGTTTTTATGGCGTATCATACAGCGTCCACCATCACTTTTTGTAGAATTCTTTAATGTCGCTTAATGTATCTGATCTAATACATACCCATTGTTAAGTTATATCTCAACAATAAAGACAGAAATGTTTTAGTCTATTTGTATCATTCAAGTAAATATAATACTGAGAAGGAATCAAAGGTGAAAATGACTTTCTATAGAAGGGAAAACCCAATTGCACACATGCTACATATATACAAAACATCATACCCATTTTACTCACCCAGTAACACAAAAATATGTATCCACTTCTAACGTTATTTAAAGATCTTAAAAATGTGGGAGTTGTAGTTATACAGTAACTGGATAATTTTTCTAGTTCAGCATTTTAGTCTTACAGTTTGCAGCTCCAATGTATTTTATCCACATTTCTCAGAATAGCCAATAAGTCTGGACCTCTATTCTTGCTGCTTCACCCATCGTTGTTGCTGGCTGGTTTGCAGTGTTTCACTGGACATTGAAATATAGAATATAAATGCAAGGTAAAAACAAAGGAGCTAGGAGAAGTGATATTCCAATCCTGGAGGTGTTACGTTTACAACCGCTCTGGTTAAGTTTATAACAACCTTCTAATAGGGCCCATAGTTGAACACTTAGATATGTTTATTTATTTATAAAGTATTTTACCAGGAAGGATACATTGAGATTTCTCTTGTTTTCAAGTATGTCCTGGGTCCAAGAACATTGAATTGTTACAGTTGTTACAGAAATACAAAGTAATAAAATGCAAGATATTAATAATAACACAAATATACAGATTAACAGAAAATAAATATGTAGGAAATATATTCACTATGTTACATGTTTACAGGTGCATTCCGTATTGAGGTATGTTAATAGGGAGCTCTTAAGTGACTTTAGACTGGGGGAAGATTTGATGGCGTCTGGGAAGTTATTCCATAATTGCGGTGCTCTGTAGGAAAATGAGGATCGAGTCACTGTCTTTTTGTATTGTGGTATTGCAAGTAAAGTGCTGGTCCTGGATCGGAGGTTATAGGATGAGGGAGGTGCTAGGGGAAGCAGTCTATTCAGGTAGGGTGGTAGCTTCCCAGATTCTGAAACCTTGTGCAATACTGCTCTACTAGTAAATGCTCTGAAGTCCCAGGTAGTCAAATCCCATACAGTGTTGAAAAATAAATGAAGGGGTCCTGGAACACCACTTGCGTTCAGTCAGTAGCCTTTATTAAGGTGAAAAGTGCCGCAACGTTTTTAGCCAACCAAGTGCCTTCCAAATCAGAGGGCTTCCTTTTCCCCAGAAGGCTGTCATTCAATCAGCTCATATTGGACAGCCTTCTGGAAATACTATCCACACTGCACATGATATGCAATGCATTTGCAATGACAGGCACCAGATTGGCTGAACATGTTCACTGAGTCTTCAGAATATCACTGTGCCAGCATCTCCCTAAAGCAAATGCTGGGAATAAGGTTATTTTTAAAGGATTGCTGAAGCTAAAATCAGGGAGAGGAAAGAGGATAGATGAAGTAAATAATCATACTCTTTGCTTTTCATACCCCCCCCCCTTGTTTTTAGCTTTGAGTATCCTGTTAAATCTAACCCAAAAAAGCTGAAACCCAAAATAAGTGAATTCCATTCAATATTGGAGTTCGAAAATAAACAAATAAATATAAGCGGTTTTTTTAAAGTGTAGGTTTATAAAGTTTATGTTTTTATGTAAGCCTTCAAGTGTGTCCTTTTCACAGTACATACAGAATATTTTTTAGATTTTTTGCACTGAGGCGAGGCTATAACGTGGAGAAGTACAGATCGAGTGCTTACGAAAACAATGTATACACCTTTACCTTTAGCTTTTCCTAATGTATACGTCAGGCGTGAATTCAGTGCATTTCCTAAATTCATTTGCTGCGTTTTCTTAATATATACCGGAATGTGTTCTTTAAGTCATTTCTGTAGTAATTATACAGAATCATAAAATATGGTATGAATACCATTCAAACCCTGCGCCACGGAACAGGTAACAATGGGTGTATATTGACTTGTGACTGTTTATTGACGCTTATAGTCCAGAAAATAATATCTGAAAAGACACATACAGAAAATAAAAGGTAGGGCGTTCCTTTCTGCTTTCAAAATCATTGTCTCTTTGCACCCAACCAGAGGCTGATTTGTAAAAGAGCTGACTGCAAAGAGAGACTTTCATGGTCCGGCAGGAAGAATGCTGTGAGGGGGTTTATGAAGCATTTGTGCGCAAGTATACCCAATGCATCAGCAATGACTTCTCACTGATTATCATAAATAGCAGAAACTAATCTTTCATTCGGAAAGCAGGTTCCATCTGCCCTCAGCCTTTTACCACAAAAGCTTCCAAAAGGCACGACCCTCCCCTCACACAATAAAGGAAGTTTATATAGCCTGCGCTTCTATAACTTGCTTCTATAGAAACACAAACAGGGGGAGGGTTTTACATAAGTTGCTTGTATCAAAAAACAAACATACTCATTTCAAGTCTTAAGCTAGGGTCAGACTAACGCATTTTTCGCGTTGTCCGTGAAAAAGTGCGTTCGAACGAATGGACGCATTTTTTCACGGAATACGCAATAGCGGTCATACCATGCGCATTTTCGTCCGTGATTCTGTACGGATCATCAATAAAACCCTTTTTGTGTCTGGACGTTATGTTGGCCTGACATTAGCAGCGTCTGACGTCTCCTAATCACACACACGCCGCTAGTGGACGCAGCGCACTCTGTACGTCAGTACTAGCGGTTTCACGTTCTCGAAAAAATGCATTCGTTCGCCACTTGCGTTGCGCAGCCGCACTTTTGTGCGGCCGTTCTTCGTATGCTGCCCGGCATTGGACGTAATTTGCTGCTAGCACGGCCATGATTTAGTGCGGATAAACGCACGTTAATACTGCGTTAGTCTGACCCTAGTCTAAGGGTTAAAATCTTTTGATTCTTTATAAGCAGCACAATCATAACTTTCATACATAAAATTCAATAATATGCAGCATCCACAAAATGCTTTCATTTAATAGGTAACAATTACATCATTTCTTGGAGAATATTATTATTTTCTAAATGTTTGGTTGCAGTTTACATTAATCTAAGGTGTAATAACTAAAACAAGCAACAGTGAAGGCTAAAGGAGAGCATTCATACAATCAAAACATATAAGTCGTCCACAGATGACCGGCCGTACGCAAGGAGATAAGAAAAGACACTACACAAAAAAGACACAAATACTATACTGTGAAATAATATATATTTATTATCAGCCACAGCTAAAAACCCCACCAAATGTACCATAACATAAAATAATAATATAAGTGCTGACAGGGAACTCCACACCTCCCCAAACCAAGCCAACTAAAACTCCGCCCCCATCTCCCATACACCTGATCCACCAAATACCACCTTAAATCAAGGAACCCTACCCCAGCACTGCCTACAAGCCCCCGCCGTGACAAAGGGGAAAATAAAAAACCTAGAACCCAACCCAAAAAACCCCCCCTATAACCAAAATAAAGGGAGGGAGGGAGGGGATTTCCTAACAAGTCTACCTCAGGAGAAAAAGGTGCTCAGACCCACAGAGCACGCGCCTTATATATCCTCCTGAAACTCCGCCCCTACGATTCCCACTCAAACGCCTCACGCGCTAATCCCCTGCTCTACAAGAAATCCTCCTTGCATACTGGCATCAGGGGCAACTTAAGGACCCTACGCCAGAGTTGCTTCAGGCCTTCATCACATGTAGTATAAACTGTTAATTATTTTGTATTGCATACATACAAGTAAATGCCTCTTTTTAATATTTTTCATGCTCATTCCTGCTTGGGATCGACCATTTTTAATCTCTGACACAAGTATGTACAAATAATCAAGAGGCGGCGTGCATTCAAACACTGAGCTGGATTCATCTATTAACCCCTTCACTACAAAGTGATTTTTCCAAAAAACATTGTCAGAAACCAGTGTTTTTTTGAAAAAATCATTTTTAATAAATTGTACAGTAATACTTATCTATTACTGTAATAACCTATTTGGCCAGTAGATGGCGCCATCTACTGCCAAATTGAGTTAGATAGGTGTTAACAGCAGGTCTATTTTCTTCTATTTCTCTCTGCATCGGCTGCTGAAAGCCTGATATTTCGGAGCTTTGAGCAGCTGATTTTACAGCTTTAGCTCTTTGGGAATTATACCCACAGGGCTAAACCTTTGGGGGCACCTTCTGCAGCCCAAAAGCTAATGAAATTAACCTGCAGCAAACCAATTTAATTTGCTTTTGGGCTGCAGATTAGCATATCGAGATATCTCAATATCAGGGCACCAGATAGTGCCTTTGATGCCTGAGATATCTTGATATCATTAGTGAAGGGGTTAAAATTACATTTGGGTGGATACCTGGGGCCAGATCACAACCAGGACGTAAAGTACAGCGCTTGAGACGTACAGCATTACAGCGCAAGCGCTGTCCTTGATTTTAACTTGATGCTCAGCTTGCATCTCGATAATCTCCTGTACTTTAAAAATATATATGGAACCTTTAACAGCGCAACTATAAATAATTAATAATTATCACAAAGTGCTTATTAAATCACATGCAATGCTCCAAAGTGATTTGTACAACAGAGATACTTACATTATTGTGTGAACCACTCCTCTCAACATCATGTAGGATGCGTAAAAGAAAATATAATAAAACACATAGTGCAAATATTGTGAATAAAAGTTCAATATAAATAGTGATCGATAAATCCCAGAATCACCTTGTTTTGAGCCTGTTTATAGAAACTGACTCGCTATTGTACAGCGTTGTACAAATATCAGTGGTATCCCTGTACTCCGAATGATCCACTTCTCCCTCTTTGGAGCCTTTTATAGATAGGCTCGAAAAATCAAGCATTGGCGCCCATCTGCGGGTGGCGTCCTCCCCTCTTTGTAACACAATGTGTAATGTGAGCTGCAGATGGAAAACGGCTGGCACACGAGTTTATCATTTGCGTCTTACCTTTAACCTTTCAGACTAAACGTGCTCTTGAAATCATTGGCTTCCATGGAGCAAATGTAAGTCAGGATAATCAATGATAACATGAATTTACTTACATTTATTACAATTAATGCCCAAAGACGGTATATTACCTGCAATATTTTATTTCAAGCAACAATGGCTTACAACAGGGATCTCAAACTCTGGCCCTCCAGGGGCACTATCAGCTGCCCTGAGCTAAAACCGGGACGCTAAGGGGAAAAATCAGCGTTTGTTAACTGCCCCTTAGCATTCCAGTTTCCCCAGCAGATGGCAGGGGAAGGTGCCGAGTCCGGCAGCCTGTCCTTAGTGATCGCTGAGCCCCCAGAGAGTGCCCCTCTCAAAACTGGTGGTTGGATCCACTCCTGATCACAGTGGACTTCTCCCTTCTGACATAAACACATTCAATTTAGTGGAGTCCCATTACTGCAGATGAAAAAAAAAAAAATCGCCCTTAAATACTATTTCCCCGTACGGTGACATTTCGGGACCATTCGGCCATTCAGAGCGGAGGCAGTTTGCGAACTGCCTGCAAGTACGGTGCCTGTTCGATGGCAGTGAAATCCCCCATAGAGAAGCAATGGTTAATCTATTCAGAAAACACCGAACAGCAGAGAAATGTCAGAGAAATGCCCTGATGTTTGGTGGTTTCATTTCGCAGGTTTATTCAGGCGAATTCCATAGGCTTCAATGTTAAAAATATTCCTGTTTTTATTCAATATCTAGTAAACCGTTTATTATATTAATCTGCAGTAAAAAGTCTCTTTATTTAAAGATTTTTTTAGGATCTTTTAGAGATTTTGCGGGATTATTTCAGGAATTTTTTTTCCATTTTTTCTTTTTTTTAAAGCGTTTTTTCTTTTTTCTGTGGCGGGTTTAAGGAGGCGATCGGCGGGTTTATGGTGGGTTGGTGGTAGCATTGGGCGGCCGATTTCCTGCAACTTCAGGGATCCTGCGGTGAATGCTGAATTCACTGCAGGGTGGGGAAATTTGATTCCCCGGAGTGCGGGGAATGAGAGGGCACTGAAAAGTTGGCGACATTTTGGATCTCTGAATAACCCCCTATGACTCCTGCAGGAGCGCAAAGCAGAAGGACGAATTGATACATTCTTGTGCACTATTCCATTTAGTTTGAAACATTTTAACCTTTAGTAATAATTCCAAATGCAGCTTAGTATGTTTCTGTAAAGTTGCTAATATTAACCATATAACATTGATGTCTATTTGGTTATTTCGTGTTCGTTACTTAGCTCTGCTTCACACTTACATAGGCTTTCTAAAACCAGATACTTAAATCTGTCTGAATCACCTGCTTTAATCACCACATTTCTGGTTACAGTGGAAGCCAGATCGTGATTTCTCCATTTGATCTTAAACAGCAGGAAAGGCAAACAGCAGGAATCCTAAAACTATAGGATTCCCATTGATACAAACAAGACTCCTATGAAAAAGATATTAGTCATTAGGAAACGACTTCTTTCTCAGCGTGCATTAAACGCACAGGCTTCTGCCAGAAGCAGCCTTGAATCTAAATGGAAAAGCCAAAAGCAGAACTGGAAGTAATCGAGACACTGAGCAAACATGGATAATTAGAACTTCAAGGCTAATGCTAATAATTGACTACCAATGTATTTGCCCCTTCCACCTTCCACTGGCCACCCACACAAGGAGCACCTGTGATATTGCTACTTTATTATCTCTGTCTTTATAGACGTATACATGTTTTATTGGATCCTGCAGGAACCTTACTGGGCCAGGTGTAGGATTAAAGCATAACCAGTTTCCTTAAGGGGCACTGTAATAAATAGAATTACCTAAATATAAAACATTACAAACCCACGTTCTTACATAATAAAAGCTGTGGAAGTGAATTATTTAAATAAGAATTGTGGACAATTAAAAGAAAAATCGCTAGTTCATTGACAGAACAGTTAAATAGGACAAGTAAGGCCCTCTTTTTCATTTCAACCATATCTGGATAAAATTTGCAATTATTTTGTCAATTTGTTTCTTAGTAAATAAAGCTAACAGGATAATTCAAAGAGATACGAAAAGTCGCCGCACGTTCGGTGACTTTTCGTTCTCTTCAATTCGGTTCCTGTTGCCGATCCCATTTCGGTGACCCTACGGTGTATTCAGCAAGCACCACAGGGTCCCTGAATTGCAGGGAAAAGCTGCCGCAAACCCACTGAAAACTAATCGCAAAACCCACCGAATGAACACCGAAAACCTGCAAAAACATCTGGATTAACCCATCGAAGACGCCGGAAAAACCCGAGCAGGAGCCGATCACACGCAGCGAAGCCGCCGAAAAAAGCCGAGACCGCAGACAGAGGGAGGTGAATAAATTAGGAAAACAGTTTGTATGAATGTTTGAAAGTGAAGAAAGAAAGAAACTACTGAGCGAAAATGTCTGAAATTTGCATATGAGGTCCAGGGAATGACAATAAAAATGGCTGTTATAGAAAAAATAAGTAAAATTACAAAAAAAAATCAGACTTTTAAAAAAAAATCAGAAAAATGCTTAAAATATCCTAAAAAATCTATAAATAAAGAGACTCTTTACTGCAGAATTTTATAATGAACGGTTTATTAGATATTGAATTAAAACGGGAATATTTTGCACATTGAAGCCTATGGGATTCTCCTGAATTAACTTGCCGAATTAAATCACCGAATGGCAGGGCATTTCGGGAACCTTTCACTGCTGGTTTTCGTTCTCTGAATAGCCGAAGCAGTGCTTCTCTATGGGGATTTCACTGCCCTCGAACAGGCACTGAACAGGCACCGTATGTGCAGGCAATTCGCCAGGATTTGGTGAATTGCCTGCTCTCTGGATAGCCGAATAGCCAGGAAAGGTAACCGAACGCTGAAAATCAGCGTTCGGTTACCTTTCTCAAGCAATTCGGATCTCTTTGGATAACCCTGAAAGTATATAATTATTTGTCAGTACTCAACAGTAAAAAGGAACAATGAAACAAGGCAATACACACTCACTGACCACTTTATTAGGTACACTTGTTTAATTGCTTGTTAACACAAATTGCTAATCAGCCAATCAGACGGCAGCAACTCAATGCATTTAGGCATCTAGTCGTGGTGAATAAAACCTGCAGAAGTTCAAACCGAGCATCAGAATGGGGAAGAATGGGGATTCAAGTGACTTTTAACGTGGCATGGTTGTTGGTGGGTGTCAGATGGCTGGTCTGAGTATTTCAAAAATTGCTGATCTACTGGATTTTCCTGCACAACCATCTCTAGCGTTTAAAGAGAATGGTCCAAAAAGGAGAAAATATCCAGTGAGCGGCAGTTGTGTGGAGAAAAATGCCTTGCTGATGTCAGAGGAGAATGGGCAGACTGGTTACACTCATTACAGCCAAGGTATGCAGAATACCATTGGTATGCACAAAAAGATATTAGTCATTAGGAAACGACTTCTTTCCAGCATGCATTAAAGCCAAGGTATGCAGAATATCATCACTGCACGCACAACATGTGGAACCTTGAAGCAGATGGGCTACAGCAGCAGCAGACCACACCGGGTGCCACTCCTGTCAGCTAAGAACAGGAAACTGAGGCTACAATTTTCACAGACTCACCAAAATAGGACAATAGAAGATTGGAAAAATGTTGCCTGGTCTGGTGAGCCTTGATTTCATCTACAACATTCAGATGGTAGGGTCAGAATTTGGCATATACAACATGAAATCATGGATCCACCCAGCCTTGTATCAACTGGTGGTGGTGGTGAATGGTTTGAGGGATGTTTTCTTGGCACACTTTGGGCACCTTACTACCAACTGAGCATCATGTAAATGCCCCAGGTTACCTGAGTATTGTTGCTGACCATGTTCATCCCTTTATGACCACAGTGTACCCATCTTCTGATGGCTACTTCCAGCAGGGTAATGCACCATGTCACAAAGCTCAAATCATCTCAAACTAGTTTTTTGAACATGTCAATGAGTTCACTATACTTCAATGGCCTCCAGTCACCAGATCTCAATCCAATAGAGCACCTTTGGAATGTGGTGGAATGGGAGATTTGCATCATGGATGTGCAGCCAACAAATCAGCAGCAACTGGGTGATGCTATCATGTCAATATGGACCAAACTCTCTGAGGAATGTTTCCAACACCTTGTGAAATCTATGCCATGAAGAATTAAGGCAGCTTTGAAGGCAAAAGTGGGTGCAACCCGGCACTAGCACGGTGTGCCTAATAAAGTGGCCATTGAGTGTATGTTTGGCAAACCCTAAGTGCTTACCAATAAATAAAATAAGCAATTTTCATTTTTTGGTGGTAGTGTCCCTTTGATGATGTGTGGGGGACGTCCTCAATGTGTTCCCGCTGTATGCGAAGGACATCCCCCACAGGTCACCGCTTTGAACCCCCCTCTTGCCCGATACTCACCCACAGACTAATGTGGGTCCTGAGCTTACGCAGGTTCAGAACCACTGGTCTAGAGGAGTGGAGAAGGCACTCTATAATTAAAATACAATAAAATTAAGACTAATGCGTGCCTCTGTTCAGTTTCCTGCATTTTGTTTTGTTTTTTTTGAGAAAGGGTTTTACCAGGAAGGATACATTGAGATTTCTCTCATTTTCAAGTATGTCCTGGGTGGCGAGCATTCACACTCAGACACAATTTAGTAAGATATATTGAACAATGGCAAGGAATACTAATGCTTCATACTCACCAAAAGGTAAGAATTGAATGAAAAGAAGTGTTTTTGCTTGACTTAATGGCCTTCTGATTGCTACAAAAGCATAGTATCTATGTCAAGGCCATCAAGTCAACTGTACAAAACCCTGGAGGAGATATAAAGATCTCTTCACTTGGCCCAGTTAAGACCAGTGCTACTGCTGTACGTGTTGGTGAGACATTAAAATAGGTCAAACCAGTTCCACCTTTATGGTAAAATCTAATCATATTCTAGATGAATCGTAGAGGCCAGAGTAAAGGATGGATATAGTGTCCTCCAGACCCAAATCTACACCATCATCAATGACCTAGCCCAGGCCAAATCTGGAACCCAATCAAAGCCGCACATAGCACACCTACCGTGTGGTATATTCGAACCTTGATCTATTGGTTAGTCTTTACCTCAAGTATTGAGAACATTGGGTTCAAATATTTCTAATGGAAGAAGGGTTGAAGTGAAGAAGAGTTCGGCAGATAAATAGAACATTGCTAACCCACCAAAGTTCTCTGGATGCACTGGATGGTGTATTAGATATTTCATCAGAACATTAAATACAAACTTGCCAACTTTGGCATGTCTCAGATCGGGGGAGTGTGGGCATGGCCACCCAGGGGTGTGGTAACGATGCAAATTATATAACTGGCTACATTCACGTCCCAAAAGAGGGCATATCATCCTGGTGGACATGCTTACCCCGACAACTGGCTGCATGGCTGAAGAAGCTGTATTAGCACTTATCTATGGGCTTACAACACTCTAAATGTAACTATTTCAGAGCCAGAAAACCAATAAACAGGAGTCTGCAGTGCATTTTCTCTTTGTCCTCCTGAAAACCAAGTGACAGCCTAGGACTGCTGGATGATCAGGGGACTGAGGAAAGCTGTGTGATTTGGTAAGCATCTTTATTAAGGAATGTAGTGGTATTGGTAATGATATGCCAGCATCCACCAGCGATGATGCTTTAGGACCAATGAAACAGTATATCATCTGTCACAATAATGAATGGTTTTCATAGTGCTGTTTCTTTGTATACAACACCTCTTCACTAGTACATCAGGTTTTCTCAGCAATCCAGTATTTTTTGTATTTTTACTTATAATACAGGTATGTGCTAAAGTGTCATTACCCATCGTCAAGACAGCACTGTCTGATTTCTGCAATAAATATGTAGTTGAATTGTTATAAAAGTATTTTACACATCAGACTTTCCAAACCGGTATATATCTTTCTAAGCGTCTGTTTTTTAGTAATCCTGGTCCTTTGATAATGGGCGATAAGCATGGGATGCTCTAAAGATCACAGCAGATGAAAAACAAAGAATAAAAAATCCCTCCAGGATGTGTATACAAAAAGCACATGGAGAGCAGGAGCTGGCCTGGAAGTAATACAAATCAATTTACATTGTGTGTGTGTTTGGTTTTATTTCATTTACTTTTTGTTCTCCCTCGCACCGCGTCCAGTTTTATTACCTATTTGAACACCACAACCTAGGAGAATACTAAAAACCTTTGCAGTTATGGCTTAACCACATGCTTCAATTTTTTTTTCATCAGTTCATTTGTTGAGGCAATTTATAACGATGCAGTGTGTACGTAGGACCTAAAGTTTCTCGTTAAACTTCCCAGCATTCTCTTTTCTCTGCTGCCCATGTGGTGTTTCCGGCTAACACCTCCCGGTTCGCATACATCCTGGAGGACCGCCTGCCTACATGTTTAGTGGCCAGCATCTGGTGCTTATTTATCCAGATAAGGAAGGGGAAACAATTAAATTGCTCTGGAGGATTTACATGTGATAAAATAAATCATCACAAAATGAGGCCTTCCAAAGCTGCATGCCGTATCTGTAGGATATATTGTGAAAATGGTGACACATTATCGTTAAATGTCAGGACAGGCACCACTAAAATTAAACAAGCGCTCCTGCGACTGGAATTTGAGTCTCATACACTAATTCAGAAAATGTATTTTTATTCTCCGTTGCATAAAGCTATGTATTCTGATGTTAGAATCCTGACAAAGTGATACTTAGAATTTACATTCCACAAGCCTATCATCTTCCACACAGAATGCATGTTAAACAAATGGAAACTGAAATCTGAACATAGGATTGGAATGTGTTGTCATTCCACTGGTAGATCAATGATTAAAATTGTGTATGTGTGTGCGTGTGTCTGTCTGTCTGTCTTAAAAACACAACTAATTGTGTTGCAGGTTTTTTTCAATATGACGTTTGTATCATTACTGAGAAATAAGGAGTTTTCATCAGGTAATGAGAAAGTTTCACTGAGTCAGAAAGATAAAAATACTACATTTTTATCTCCAAGTACTTCTACTAAACATTAATAAAACTATTACTATAGGCAGGGGTCAAGTGGAGCAGGAAGGCATGGGAATGCAGTTCCTGCTAGGGATGTGCGTTTCGGGTTTCGGAATTTCGGAATTTTCACGAAATTTCCCGATTCGTGTTTTCGGATGCGGACGATTTTCCGAAAATTTTTAGATCCGAAAATGGCAGATCCGAAAAGTTTTCCGAGCCGAAACGAAATATTTTCGGAATTTTCGAATGGACTTGAAATGTGTCAAATCGAAATTTATTGCTTTGAAACGAGGAGAACAGACGTTCCAAAAAAACGAAAATTTCCGAAATCACGAAAAGTCGATACAAAAAACGAGCAAAGTGACACGAAAATACGAAAAATGGTCGATATTCCGAAAACATCTACAATTCCGAAAAACTAAAATTTCCGAAATCACAAAAAGTCGATACAAAAAACGAGCAAAGTGACACGAAAATACGAAAAATGGTCGATATTCCAAAAACATCTACAATTCCGAAAAACGAAAATTTCCGAAATCACGAAAAGTCGATACAAAAAACGAGCTAAGTGACACGAAAATATGAAAAATGGTCGATATTCCGAAAAAAAAATGTACACGAAAAATGAGTCGAGCCGAACCGAATCGAAACAGAAATCGGTCGAAACGAGCCGAATCGAAAAGTTTGAAAATCCGAAACATCGAATCGAACCGAAAAAAAAAATCGGTGCACAAGCCTAGTTCCTGCACTATATTTTACAGAAGGAACTTCGTTCTCATTGGTCCCATATGCTATAATGCTTGTATTCAGGTATTCAATCATGTTTTTCTGTATTAAATCATATATGTATCGTCACCTATCATACATTTTGGCTAAAATATATATATATGTATATATATATATAAAAACAAAACAGCAAAAGGTTGCACTCAACCTGAACTAAGCGGGTGCATCTAAGACATAAAATACAAAACACCAGGAAAGAGCACTCCATATTAACCACTTCGCTGCTACGGACGCGCTGAGCGCGTCCAGGAAGTTCCCGCTGCTGTGCGGAGGACGCGCTCAGCGCGTCCGATCCTCCCGCAGCGAAGCGGCGGTGTGAATGAGATCCCCGGCGGCAAACAGTGAGGGACCGACATCCGGGATGTCGGCCCTCACTGTGGGATCATGGGAGTCGCGGTGACGTCATCACGCCTGGCGTGATGACGTCACCTTCAACAGCCGCATAGACAGCCCTTAGGAGGAGGGGGGAGAGGTCCTTAGGACCTCTCTATCTCCTCATCCGTAAGGGCTGCAGTAATAAATGAGGCACCGATGGAAAGCCCAGAGCCTGAGCTTTCCAACGGTGTGCCTCATTATAATGTAAAACGTAAAAAAAATGTAAAAAAAAAACAAAGTAAAAAACACTACACACAGGGTCTCTAAGGGCAGTAAAAAAAATCAAAACTGCCCAGATGCCCCCAAACCCCACATTTAATAAAAATACAATCCCCTTTTTATTATTTTATTTCACTTTTTATTGTTACAGCTATGTGATCACTGTAGTAACAATGATCACTTAGCTGTCACAATTATCACTGCCACCTCCAACATGGCCGCTGAGGATAGAAATATAACCCTAAAATGACCCCGTAACCTAGCGATTGACCCTCCAGCCAATCACGGGGAATGAATTTTTCAAATCTTGATAATTTTTTCATTTCTATCCTCAGTCTGCATGTGGATTGAGAGGTGTTAGTGTCGCAGAGGCTGTCTCCATAAAATAGGTGATAAATTCCTAATACACACATTATATAATATATATATATATATACACACACACACATATATATACATATATACGCACACACACATATATATACACATATTTACGCACGCACACGCACACACGCGTACACGCAACACGCGCACGACACACGCGTACACGCACACACGCGCACGCACACACGCGCACGCACACACGCGCACACACCGCACAACACGCACGCACGCACACACGCGCACGCTTATATATATATATATAGAATATATTATATACGCACACACACGTGCATATATATATATACACACATATATATATATAGATACTATCAAACGGCGTAATTTTCTTTTGAAAATACATTTTCAGAAAGCAAATTATGGCTAAAAGGTTTCTAAGCGCTGAGGAAGCAGCTGACGTCCTTATGATGTCAGACTCTGATCTCAGCGCTGATGAATCTTTTGAAGATTCAGGCAGTGACTTTGTCCCTGGAGCATCATCAGATAGTGACGGTTCCAGTGACGAAGAACTACATGATGAGCCACGGCGTGGCCGCATGGAGTTACCAGGGTGCTCCCGTGGTAATGCAGGGACCGCACGGTCTGTAGTTGCACTACCTGATCCTGCACCGGCCCAAAGGCCTATTGCAGGGGTATCTGCAACACAGGCTGTGGCGATGCCTGAACCAGGATCTGACTGGACCTCCCCTAATATGGTCCAGCCAGTATTGCCACAATTTTCTGGCAATCCTGGTATACTAGTGGACACCACTAATTTTGAACCCATCAACTTTTTTCAGCTATTTATAGATGATGGGTTCTTGGAATTTATTGTTCAGCAGAGCAATCTGTATGCCGAACAATATTTTCAAGGTCTAGGGGCAGAATTGTTGCCAAGTGCGAGGGCGCGTAAATGGACCCCAACCAGTTTGCCAGAGATGAGGAAGTTCTGGGGCCTCACTCTGCAGATGGGGATTGTGCAAAAAACCAGCATAGCCTCATACTGGTCAAAAAAGAGTACCCAAACCACCCCTATCTTCCCTGCTACTATGAGCAGGGACAGATATTTATTGCTCCTGCGGTATTTGCATTATAATGATAATGCAAATGCTTTGCCCCGTGACCACCCAGATCACGACCGACTGTACAAGTTGCGGCCACTTCTTGACCATCTGATGGCAAGATTTGAAGAGTTATACACTCCAGGCCAAAACTTGTCAGTCGACGAGTCCTTGCTGCTTTATAAGGGACGTCTTGTTTTCAAGCAGTACATCCCTTCGAAGCGAGCTCGGTATGGGATAAAACTTTATAAGCTGTGCGAAAGCTCCAGTGGATACATGTATCGCTTTCGTGTGTACACTGGAAAGGACTCGCAGCTGGCCCCCCTGACTGCCCCCCGCCCTCTCCACCACTGAAAAAATAGTGTGGGACCTCGCTTATCCACTATTCGGTAAAGGTTACTGTATTTATACAGATAACTTTTACACGGGTGTGCCGTTGTACAAATTTTTGTACAGCAATGGTACTGGAGCCTGTGGCACCATCCGTTCGAATAGGAAAGGCTTTCCAACAACACAGTTTGGGAAGCAAAAGAGAGGAGAAACATCTGCCTTGCGCTGCGGTGAACTGCTGGCTGTGAAATACACAGACAAAAAGGATGTGCATTTACTTACAACGATACATAACGAATGCACATCTGCAGTTCACGTCAGATGGAGAGATTCCCCTATCATGAAACCCCTATGTGTACAGGATTATAATCGGTACATGGGAGGAGTGGACAAGTCTGACCAGATGCTTGTACCATATCTCGCTTCTCGCAAGGCATATGTATGGTACAAAAAGCTGGCAGTCCATCTGATACAGATGTCAATGCTTAACGCATTCATCTTGTATCAGGCCACTCATGCCCGACGGATAACATTCCTAAAATTTCAGGAATCTGTTATCGAGTCCCTTCTCTGTCCAGAAGAGAATGCTCCCATTGTTGAAGAGGTGGAGGATGTAATTAGGTTGCGTGACCGCCACTTTCCTGGCTACATTCCTCCAACTGAAAAAAGAGTGACCCCATGTAAAAGGTGTCGGGTTTGCGCGCGCCAAGGGCGGCGTAAGGAAAGCCGCCTTCACTGCCCTGACTGCCCCTCCAAACCAGGTCTTTGTGTGCCGATTGCTTCAAGATTTATCATACAGTGACACATTACTAGTGGCATACCGGGACCGAATTGTTTCTCGGCTGAGAAAAACAGATTTCAGGTTGAGGTATGCCACTGATTTTGTGCTTCTTGATAAATCTGGCTATAGCACCGTTAAGATCTTTGCAGATCTTGATGACATTCTGATGGACACAGTGCAGTGTAATCTGGACAGAGCTTGCCCGGATCATGCTGGCATTTATTCCTGGATAGTGCTATTCCTCTAAATTTTCCCAAATAAAAAAACAAACCAAAACCATCCCCATTATTTTATAGCAGTGTTAATAAAAAAACTACCCACCACGTTTCACTACCCACTCGGTTCAATACCCACCACGTTTCACTACCCACCTACAGTTCACTACCCACCCCCAGTTATAATGTAATTCACCCCACATACAATAAAATAGGTTGCCCCATCCCCAACAATCTGATGTCCTCCGTACGTCAGATGTAGAAAGAAGCCTCTGAAGACAGATTGAACTGCGGTGTTAATGGTGTGTCTTCAACTTCTTTGTCTCTGCCCTTTTCTTTGCCCCTTCCCTTCACCCACTTCCCTTACCTATCTTCTTTCATGAATGGTGTGTGATTCAGTGAGTGAAACAGATGTGAATGGGGGGTCTTTTCCCCTTCCGTGTTTCTGCACTTTTCCCTTCTTTGCCCCCTTAACGTCACTCACTCCACTTTTACTAGCTTCTTGCATGAAAGGTGTGTGATTCGGTGAGTGAAACAGATGTGAAAGATGTGTGAATGGTCAGTAACCTGGTTGGGGCCTTGACGTGGCGTTACTGCTCACATGGATGCCCCATGTGCCAATCCAACTGATTGAGTGAATGTAAAATGTGTGGCGGGCTTGTTGTGTGTTTGTGTAGCATTTTGAGTCACTATACAATTGTTGATAGACTACATAATTGTTGATCAAAATTCATGGGGAAAATTTTGTGAATGTTTTTTTTTTTTTTTTTAAGAAGGCATACCTGCATTTAAATGTCTCTAGCCCAACAGAAAATTAAAACAGACCACATAAAGTATATATTAGGAGAAACTAGACACCCAGATGAATCAAATGAGGGGTTAAATAAAATTCTATCATAAAAATAGAGGGCGCAACAGCATGTGGAATTTCCATTTATTTATTTTTTTGCGCACAAATCCAAATTCCACAAGTTGTTGCGGGCTCAATATTTATGATAGAATAATAAGTAACCCCACGTTTGATTCATCTGGAAGTCTACTTTGTCCGGATATATACTTTATTTGGCATATTTTAGATCCCTGTTGAGCTAGAGCCATTTAATTGCAGGTATGCCTCCTTTCAAAAACCGGCATAAAAAGCTTCTCTAAATTTATTTTGCGCATGGCGCAAATTAGCACCTCCAACGCTGCCTAAACTTGATCTGTGCAATCAAATTGGATCTATTATTTTATAGGAGGGATATATTTATATAGTTAAGCAAAACAAAAATATTTTACCCCAAAAATTAATATGAAATTATGCAATATAAATCTTGACCTATTATGATTTTTTTTTTACATTAAATATGATGTTTTTTGAATAAAGTTATGAATAAAAAAATAAATTTAAAAATGTGTCATAAAGGTCTCTTTTTTTGCGGAATTTTGTCTAGTTTCAGAAAATATATAGCTTTTCCATTTCAATTGGTTTAGATATACTAATTTTATGTATTACATACAATGAGTCATGACATAAGAAAAAAGCAGATTTTTTTGATTTTTAGAAAACTGCATATTTTTGTACAAAAAAAACATGAAATATTCTCCATTACGCCATTTTTAAAAAGGCACCTAATGTATCAATATATAACCACAATAGTTCTGGTCATAAAGTGTAGATAGAAAAAAAATGCAATGTTGTTCTTCTGAATTTTAACAAAATTTTACTTTTTTTCCCCTTTTTTTTTCTTTTTTTTTTTAACTCTTTACTTATACACATAATAATGATAAATTTTGAATCTGTGGAGTCTGCTGAAAAAAAGGATATATAATTTGTCTTGGTCATATAAGAAAACTTGACTTCAAATCGCATCTAAACATGATGAGCACAAAACGGTAAAAATGAGCTCAGCACACGGGCAGGAAATGCCTCAGCAGCGAAAGGGTTAATGACCACCTTCTTCCATCATTTTCTGTGGCAAAAAAAGCACAGTTTTAAAAATGTTAAAAAAACCTGACTGAGGTAATAAATGATGGGGATTCAGTTCACAAAGTATGATCATAGTTTGCTTAAACCTGTCACAGTCGCCAATGTACTCCATCGTTAACAGGTATATAACTTGACCGAATCTGCACTTATAGGATCAACTCACCCTGGAGCTCCCCAGCAGGTTCAGGCCTTTATAGGCAGCCACGGTGGTCCATCTTTGAACAGGGAGGGGTGCATACCAAATGAGGGTTGCCAGCCCTCAATATGTATAATACAAAACAGCAGAAGGTTGCACTCAACCTCAAAACTAAGCGGGTGCATCTAAGACATTAAATACAAAACACCAAGAAAGAGCAGTGCATATTAATGACCACCTTTTTCCATCATTTTCTGTGTCAAAAAAAGCACAGTTTTAAAAAAAAAATGTTCAAAAACCCTGACTGAGGGAATAAATGATGGGGATTCAGTATAGTCAGTATATATATAGTCAGTATATATATATATATAGGGTAGCACTTAGCCTTTACTAAACATTCGGTGTGGGTGCATCTCAAGACTATCAGGGTTATTCAAAGAGCCTCGAATTGGGGCCAAAAGGTAACCGAACGCTGAAATTCAGCGTTCGGTTACCTTTCCTGGCCATTCGGCTATCCAGAGAGCAGGCAATTCGCCAAATCCTGGCGAATTGCCTGCACATACGGTGCTCGTTCGTTACCTGTTCGAGGGCAGTGAAATCCCCATAGAGAAGCACTGCTTCGGCTATTCAGAGAACAAAAACCAGCAGTGAAAAGTTCCCGAAATGCCCTGCCATTCGGTGGTTTAATTCGGCAGATTTATTCAGGTGAATCCCATAGGCTTCAATGTTAAAAATATTCCCGTTTTAATTCAATATCTAATAAACCATTCATTATAATATTCAGCAGTAAAAAGTCTCTCTATTTTCAGATTTTTTAGGACCTTTTAGGCATTTTTTGGGATTTTTTTGCAAAAATTTTTTTCAGTTTTGTTTTTTTAATCGTTTTTTCTTTAACAGCCCTTTTTATTATCATTCATTGGATCTTATATGTAAATTTCAGACATTTTCGTAGTTTGTTTGCAAACAGCGTTTCACTTTTCAAACATTCAAGCATACTGTTTTTTTTTCTTCACCTCCTTCGTCTGCGGTGTCGGGTTTTTCAGGCGGCTGCTCTGCGCGCTGATTGGCTCCTGCTTGGGTTTCCCCGGTGTCTTCAGCGGGTTAATCCAGATGTTTTTGCGTGTTTCGGTGTGTGCTCGCCCTCGTTTTCCGGTGAGTTTTCGTAGGGCTTGCGGTGACTTTTTCCTGCATTACGGCGGCCCTGTGGTGCTTGCTGAATACACTGCAGGGTCTCCAAAATGGGATTGCCAAATCAAGTCGAACTGAAGAGAACGAAAAGTCACCGAACATGCGATGACTTTTCGATTCTCTTTGAATAACCCTGTATATAATAAAAAATAAAAAAAACAAGAGGAGAGCACACCAAACAACATGTTCATGTGAGTTTATCCCATAGGAGCAGTCATAAGGTTGGCATGATAGGACCTGCCAAGGGTGGAATACATTGTCGCTGTTGGCAGGCTTAAGTAATTTATGGCCATTCATTGCGAACTAAATTTCCACCATTTTTCAACAGAGTTTAGGGTTAAAAACCTTGCAAAAATTCTTGAAAGGGTTAAGAACTACAGTGATTCTGAAGGGGATAAGAATTGTTGTAACTATTTATTTATTTATTTATAAAGGATTTTACCAGGAAGGATACATTGAGATTTCTCTCGTTTTCAAGTATGTCCTGGGTTCAAGAACATTGTTACAGAAATACAAAGTAGTAAAATGCAAGAAATTAACACAAAACAAATATACAGATTAACAGAAAATAAATATGTAGGAAATAAAGTCATTATGTTACATGTTTACAGGTGCATTCCGTATTGAGGTATGTTAAAAGGTAACTCTTAAGGGACTTTAGACTGGGGGTAGATTTGATGGTGTCTGGGAGGTTATTCCATAATTGTGGAGCTCTGTAGGAAAATGAGGATCGAGCCACTTTCCTTTTTGTATTGTGGTATTGCAAATAAGGTGCTGGTCCTGGATCAGAGGTTATAGGATGAGGGAACTGCTGGGGGAAGCAGCCTATTCAGGTAGGGTGGCAGCTTCCCAGAAAAGCTCTTAAACACCAGGTTGGAAGGTCTAGATTCCAGCGATGGCCAGTTTAGCTCTTTTAACATGTCACAATGGTGGGTCATGTAGTTACATTGTAGCACAACGCGACAGAATGAGTTACACAATGTAGTAAGTTTCTGGAGGTGTGTTTGTGGGGCGGCTGCATAAACTACATCTCCATATTCAATAGCTGGCATAAGCATTTAAAGGGTTACATCTGGTAAAATCTCAATGTTTAAATGCATCTAGCTGCTGTTGCTGTTCCTTTTGAATTTTTTGAACGTGATGTTTGGTGTGCTCTCCTCTTGGTTTGTTTTATATATATATATATATATACTGTATATATCATATTTGACTCTTTTTGTGCTACGGGCAAGATGATAATTGCTAAATTTGGCACAGTAATCTTGGTGAGCTCCCGCACTTATTTTTTTAGGACTTAGGCTAGGGTCAGACGAGCGCAGTATTAACGTGCGTTTAGCCGCACTTAATCACGGCCATGCTAGCAGCAAATGACGTCCAATGCCGGGCAGCATACGAAGAACGGCCGCACGAAAGTGGCAAACG
Source organism: Leptobrachium leishanense (assembly GCA_009667805.1). NCBI lineage: Eukaryota > Metazoa > Chordata > Amphibia > Anura > Megophryidae > Leptobrachium > Leptobrachium leishanense. The sequence continues at coordinate 138,041,614 of CM019066.1, read as the reverse complement.
AACGCATTTTATCGAGAACGTCAAACCGCTAGTACTGACGTACAGAGTGCGCTGCGTCCGCATAGCGGCGTGTGTGCGTGATTAGGAGACGTCAGACACTGCTAATGTCCGGCCAACATAACGTCCAGACGCAAAAAGTGTTTTATTGATGATCCGTACAAAATCACCAACGAAAATGCGCATCATATGACCGCTATCGCGTATTCCGTGAAAAAATACGTCCATTCGTTCGAACGCACTTTTTCACGGACAACGCGAAAAATGCGTTAGTATGACCCTAGCCTTAACCCCTGTCTATAGGGGTTATTCAGATATAGCCGGTATTTGTTGAAGTTAAATCCAGGTGAAGCTTCCCTGTGAAGTTTCTCCTGCCGCTTCTCAGATTTAACTTTGGGAAATGATATAGTTCTTCAAAGGGATCGGAAGAAAAAAATAATATGATTTCTAAAGCAGGTGTAAACGAGGCAGTGATGCTAAGGTGTCCTTGGTAAAGCTGTACACTAATTTAACTATATATTTTCTAGACCTTCCACCTTAAACAGTTCCTTTACTGAAGGACTCCTGAATCAGAAGAATTCTTACAAAAGGGATTTGCTTTCGTAATCAACATTGTATGTGCACAAGGATATTGTAACGGAAATAATGCTTTAGAGTAGGGGTTAAAAATATATGCCAATTACATACATTATATATATATATACAGCGTTATTCAGAGAGCGGTGAAAACCAGGAGAATGACTGGAGAAGTGAAAATTCTAGGTCAGAATAGCCAAACCAGAAAAATTCTCCCATTTATCTCATATATTCCTTTCCAAATCGGTTATTTTGACCTACAGGGCTATTCGAAGAGAGCCGAACTGGCCCCAAATGTAACCAGACACTGAAATTCAGTGTATGGCTACATTTCCTGGGCATTCGGCTATTTAGAGAGCAGGCAACTCGCCAAATCTTGGCGAATTGCCTGCACATACGGTGCCTGTTCGAGGGCAGTGAAATCCCCCATAGAGAAGCAATGGTTAATCTATTCAGAGAACACTGAACAGCTGAGGAATGTCAGTGAATTTCCCTGCCGTTCGGTGGTTTAAGGCTAGGGTCAGACTGAGGCAGTGCGAACGCGCGTTCTGGCGCACATAATCACGGCCGCACTAGCAGCAGATGACGGGCAATGACAGCCAATATACGAAGTACGGTCGCACAAAAGTCCGGCCGCGCAACGCAAGTGGAAAATGAACGCATTTTTTCGAGAACGTTAAACCGCTGGTACTGACGTACAGAGTGCGCTGCGGCCGCATAGCAGCGTGTGTGCGTGATTAGGAGATGTCAGACGCTGCTAGTGTGCGGCCAACATAACGTTCAAACAGCCGGATTTCCCTAGACTTCTTTTCACCCCATCGTCATGAAATACGTCCAGAATTGCGCATCGTCTGACCACTTAAGCGTATTCCGTGAAAAAATGCGTGCGCACGCATCGACGTACATTTTGACGGTGGCCGCAGAAAATGCGCTCATCTGTCCCTAGCCTAATTCGGCAGGTTTATTCAGGCGAATCCCATAGGCTTCAATGTTAAAACTATTCCCGTTTTAACTCAATATCTAATAAACTGTTTATCACTTTATTCTACAGTAAAAAGTCTCTTAATTTTTAGATATTTTTTGGATCTTTTAGGCTTTTTTTGTTAAAAAAAATTCGTTTTTTTTTTTTGTTAATTGTTTTTTCCTTTTTTCTGTAACAGACCTTTTTATTATCATTCATTGGATCTTATATGTTAATTCCAGACATTTTCGTTCAGTAGTTTTTTTGCAAATAGTGTTTCAAATTTCAAACTTTCAAACAAACTTTTTTTTTTTTTTTTTCTTACCACGTTCATCTGCCTGACGGCTTTTTCCAGCGGCTGCTCTGCGCTGTGATCATCGGCTACTTGGATTTTTGCAGTGTGTTCGGCTTGGTTTTTACGGCGGTTTCTGCGGGTTTTCAGTAAGTGTTCGGCGAGTGTTCAGCGGGTTTGCGGCGAGTATTCCCTGCACTACGAGTTTTCCCTGCGGTGCTTGCTGAATACACCGCAAGGTCGGCGAACTAGGAATCGCCAAATCCCCCGAAGTGCCGGGGAACAATAAGTCACCGAATGTGCGCTGACTTTTCGGATCTCTTTGAATAACCCTGCTAGAATTTTCACTTCTCCAGTCATTCTCCTGGCTTTCACCTCTCTCTGAATAACCCTGATAGTTATGTGTCACACTGCAAAATCTTCATTTTGGGTGCTAATGCTAAATAATAATTAAAAAGGAGGACCAGGCACTTAACAACATACTTTTACAGACAGTTTTGTTGTACAAACATTGGCTACAGTAATGTTTTCCTTTTTTTCAAGCTTTATAGCCGAAACATTTCTGTAGCTGTTGCATTCCCCCAAAAAAAGAAGCTGAGTGTCTGGTCCAGTTCTTCTTTTAGTCCATGATATCTTGGTGTTAGCTCAGCAGATTGTTTGGAGCATACACTGTGGAATTGAAAGCTAAATAATAAAGCATAATCATCATGAACTGATAGATGTCAATGTCATATTTTTAACCACCTAGAACCAGGAAAAGACACCTTTGTGTGTCCTATGATCATTGCACTGACATAGCCATCAGATAATGAAGCGATGCAGTACTACAGACACCTAGTGACATACTGTGTTATTACTCGTCCGCATGATGCTTTGGATTGCGCAAGCTGTTAGAAAATATGATATTTTTTTCTCCGTGCTTTTGCTATTTGGAACTGGTAGCTAGTATTCATCATCTAGAAACATACAGGGTTATTCAAAGAGAATCGAAAAGTCACTGCACGTTCGGTGACATTTCATTCTCTTCAATTCGGTGCGATTTGGCGATCCTATTTCGGCGACCATGCGGTGTATTCAGCAAGCACCACAGGGCCGTCGTAATGCAGGGAAAAGCCGCCGCAAACCCGCTGAACACTCAATGCAAAACCCGGAGAACGCACACCGAAATCCACAAAAAAATCTGGATTAATCCTGCCGAACACGCTGGAGAAACCTGAGCAGGAGTCGATCACAGCGCAGAGCAGCCGCTGGAAAAAGCCGACACCGCAGACAAATGGAGTGGGAAAAAAAAAAACAGTACGCTTGAATGTTTGAAACATGTCTGAAATTTACATATAAGATCCAATGAATGCTAAGAAAAAGGACTGTTACAGAAAAGAGAAAAAAAACGATTTAAAAAAACAAACGGAAAAAAGAGTTTCGCAAAAAAATCCCGAAAAATGCCTAAAAGATCCTAAAAAAATCTATAAATAAAGAGACTTTTTACTGCAGAATATTATAATCAAGGGTTTATTAGATATTGAATTAAAACGGGAATATTTTTAATATTGAAGTCTATGGGATTCGCCCGAATAAACCTGTCGAATGAAACCACTGAACACCAGGGCAATACGGCAACTTTTCACTGCTGGTTTTTGTTCTCTGAATTGCCGAAGCATTGCTTCTCTATGGGGAATTCACTGCCCTCGAACAGGCACCGAACAGGCACCGTATGTGCAGGCAATTCACCAGGATTTGGCGAACTGTCTGCTTTCTGAATAGCCGAATGGCCAGGAAAGGTGACCGTACGCTGAATTTCACTGCTCGGTTACCTTTCGGCCACAATTCAGATCTCTTTGAATAACCCTGATAATAAAGGTATAATAAATATAGTGCAATTGGGCAAAAGTCATGTACAAGAATATATATATAAATAAATACCACCTTCCTCAGGAGGGACATATGTCTCACGAAATGTGCCGAGCGGGGATACCAGTGTGCCGATGGACCTTTTACACCGGTCTGCTTCATACTTCTACCAGCTGGTGGATTGCTGAATGAACTATGGAGGTGATCGGGAGGTTTGAGTCAATGTGGCAAATACTTGTGGGCACGGTTTTATATGTGCATTTATTTTGTGAGTTTGTTTTTTGCTGTTAATACATTTTTATGTAATATTAAATTACTACATTATATTGCTCTATTTCCTGCTGTTATTTCAGCCGGATGAAGTGACAATAGAAATTTTATATTGGGGCAACCTAACTTTATCTGGGGGGCACAGTGGTATTTATTTATATTTCTTATACACAGTTTTTGCACCATTTCACTGTATTTATTATATTGTTTTGTGGTTGGGTGGCTTTGGGCTGCTGTGGCTGTGGGCTGCTGTGGCTGTGGGCTGCTGTGGCTTTGGGCTGCTGTGGCTTTGGGCTGCTGTGGCTGTGGGCTGCTGTGGCTTTGGGCTGCTGTGGCTGTGGGCTGCTGTGGCTGCGGGCTGCTGTGGCTTTGGGCTGCTGTGGCTGTGGGCTGCTGTGGCTGCGGGCTGCTGTGGCTGTGGGCTGCTGTGGCTGCGGGCTGCTGTGGCTTTGGGCTGCTGTGGCTTTGGGCTGCTGTGGTTTTGGGCTGCTGTGGCTTTGGGCTGCTGTGGCTGTGGGCTGCTGTGCTTGGGCTGCTGTGGCTTTGGGCTGCTGTGGTTTTGGGCTGCTGTGGCTTTGGGCTGCTGTGGCTTTGGGCTGCTGTGGCTGTGGGCTGCTGTGGCTTTGGGCTGCTGTGGCTTTGGGCTGCTGTGGTTTTGGGCTGCTGTGGCTGTGGGCTGCTGTGGCTGTGGGCTGCTGTGGCTGTTGGCTGCTGTGGCTGCGGGCTGCTGTGGCTTTGGGCTGCTGTGGCTTTGGGCTGCTGTGGTTTTGGGCTGCTGTGGCTTTGGGCTGCTGTGGCTGTGGGCTGCTGTGGCTGTGGGCTGCTGTGGCTTTGGGCTGCTGTGGTTTTGGGCTGCTGTGGCTTTGGGCTGCTGTGGCTGTGGGCTGCTGTGGCTGTGGGCTGCTGTGGCTTTGGGCTGCTGAGGTTTTGGGCTGCTGTGGCTTTGGGCTGCTGAGGTTTTGGGCTGCTGTGGCTTTGGGCTGCTGTGGCTGTGGGCTGCTGTGGCTTTGGGCTGCTGTGGCTGTGGGCTGCTGTGGCTGTGGGCTGCTGTGGCTTTGGGCTAATGTGGCTGTGGGCTGCTGTGGCTTTGGGCTGCTGTGGCTGTGGGCTGCTGTGGCTGTGGGCTGCTGTGGCTTTGGGCTGCTGTGGCTGTGGGCTGCTGTGGCTTTGGGCTGCTGTGGCTTTGGGCTGCTGTGGCTGTGGGCTGCTGTGGCTGTGGGCTGCTGTGGCTGGGGCTGCTGTGGCTTTGGGCTGCTGTGGCTGTGGGCTGCTGTGGCTGTGGGCTGCTGTGGCTGCGGGCTGCTGTGGCTTTGGGCTGCTGTGGCTGTGGGCTGCTGTGGCTGTGGGCTGCTGTGGCTGTGGGCTGCTGTGGCTGTGGGCTGCTGTGGCTGTGGGCTGCTGTGGCTGTGGGCTGCTGTGGCTTTGGGCTGCTGTGGCTTTGGGCTGCTGTGGCTGTGGGCTGCTGTGGCTTTGGGCTGCTGTGGCTTTGGCTGCTGTGGCTGTGGGCTGCTGTGGCTTTGGGCTGCTGTGGCTTTGGGCTGATGTGGCTGTGGGCTGCTGTGGCTTTGGGCTGCTGTGGCTTTGGGCTGCTGTGGTTTTGGGCTGCTGTGGCTGTGGGCTGCTGTGGCTGTGGCTGCTGTGGCTGTTGGCTGCTGTGGCTGCGGGCTGCTGTGGCTTTGGGCTGCTGTGGCTTTGGGCTGCTGTGGCTGTGGGCTGCTGTGGCTGTGGGCTGCTGTGGCTTTGGGCTGCTGTGGTTTTGGGCTGCTGTGGCTTTGGGCTGCTGTGGCTGTGGGCTGCTGTGGCTGTGGGCTGCTGAGGTTTTGGGCTGCTGTGGCTTTGGGCTGCTGAGGTTTTGGGCTGCTGTGGCTGTGGGCTGCTGTGGCTTTGGGCTGCTGTGGCTGTGGGCTGCTGTGGCTTTGGGCTGCTGTGGCTGTGGGCTGCTGTGGCTGTGGGCTGCTGTGGCTTTGGGCTGCTGTGGCTGTGGGCTGCTGTGGCTTTGGGCTGCTGTGGCTGTGGGCTGCTGTGGCTTTGGGCTGCTGTGGCTGTGGGCTGCTGTGGCTGTGGGCTGCTGTGGCTTTGGGCTGCTGTGGCTGTGGGCTGCTGTGGCTTTGGGCTGCTGTGGCTGTGATAAATTGGAGAATTTTTCTGGTTTGGCTATTTTGACCTAGAATTTTCACTTCTCCAAAAGTTCTCCAGAGTTTCATCTTTCTCTGAATAACCCTGTAAGCATTGCAGTTTTTTTTTTCAATATGTTTGTATCATTACTGTGAAATAAGGTTTTTTCATCAGGTAATGAGAAAGTTTCACTCAGTCAGAAAGATAGGATTATTACATTTTATCTCAATGTACCTCTAGTAAACATACTAACTAACTATTAGTACACTGAAGACAAAATGTGCTTAAAAGGTTGTGGTTCACAATCCCTGTTTTATATTGCCCAGGGGGCATTGCCTCTAATGGCACAAAGTCATTCGAATTTTTGCAGCTATAGTGCGGCCTGACTTTTCCCGGAGAACGCACACCGAAATCCACAAAAAAATCTGGATTAATCCTGCCGAACACGCTGGAAGAAACCTGAGCAGGAGTCGATCACAGCGCAGAGCAGCCGCTGGAAAAAGCCGACACGCAGACAAATGGAGTGGGGAAAAAAAAACAGTACGCTTGAATGTTTGAAACATGTCTGAAATTTACATATAAGATCCAATGAATGCTAAGAAAAAGGACTGTTACAGAAAAGAGAAAAAAAAACGATTTAAAAAAACAAACGGAAAAAAGAGTTTCGCAAAAAAATCCCGAAAAATGCCTAAAAATCCTAAAAAAATCTATAAATAAAGAGACTCTTTACTGCAGAATATATATTAATCAAGGGTTTATTAGATATTGAATTAAAACGGAATATTTTTAATATTGAAGTCTATGGGATTCGCCCGAATAAACCTGTCGAATGAAACCACTTGAACACCAGGGCAATACGGCAACTTTTCACTGCTGGTTTTTGTTCTCTGAATTGCCGAAGCATTGCTTCTCTATGGGGAATTCACTGCCCTCGAACAGGCACCGAACAGGCACCGTATGTGCAGCAATTCACCAGGATTTGGCGAACTGTCTGCTTTCTGAATAGCCGAATGGCCAGGAAAGGTGACCGTACGCTGAATTCACTGCTCGGTTACCTTTCGGCCACAATTCAGATCTCTTTGAAACCCTGATAATAAAGGTATAATAAATAATAGTGCAATTGGGCAAAAGTCATGTACAAGAATATATATATAAATAAATACCACCTTCCTCAGGAGGGACATATGTCTCACGAAATGTGCCGAGCGGGGATACCAGTGTGCCGATGGACCTTTTACACCGGTCTGCTTCATACTTCTACCAGCTGGTGGATTGCTGAATGAACTATGGAGGTGATCGGGAGGTTTGAGTCAATGTGGCAAATACTTGTGGGCACGGTTTTATATGTGCATTTATTTTGTGAGTTTGTTTTTTGCTGTTAATACATTTTTATGTAATATTAAATTACTACATTATATTGCTCTATTTCCTGCTGTTATTTCAGCCGGATGAAGTGACAATAGAAATTTTATATGGGGCAACCTAACTTTATCTGGGGGGCACAGTGGTATTTATTTATATTTCTTATACACAGTTTTTGCACCATTTCACTGTATTTATTATATTGTTTTGTGGTTGGGTGGCTTTGGGCTGCTGTGGCTGTGGGCTGCTGTGGCTGTGGGCTGCTGTGGCTTTGGGCTGCTGTGGCTTTGGGCTGCTGTGGCTGTGGGCTGCTGTGGCTTTGGGCTGCTGTGGCTGTGGGCTGCTGTGGCTGCGGGCTGCTGTGGCTTTGGGCTGCTGTGGCTGTGGGCTGCTGTGGCTGCGGGCTGCTGTGGCTTTGGGCTGCTGTGGCTTTGGGCTGCTGTGGTTTTGGGCTGCTGTGGCTTTGGGCTGCTGTGGCTGTGGGCTGCTGTGGCTTTGGGCTGCTGTGGCTTTGGGCTGCTGTGGTTTTGGGCTGCTGTGGCTTTGGGCTGCTGTGGCTGTGGGCTGCTGTGGCTTTGGGCTGCTGTGGCTTTGGGCTGCTGTGGTTTTGGGCTGCTGTGGCTGTGGGCTGCTGTGGCTGTTGGCTGCTGTGGCTGCGGGCTGCTGTGGCTTTGGGCTGCTGTGGCTTTGGGCTGCTGTGGTTTTGGGCTGCTGTGGCTTTGGGCTGCTGTGGCTGTGGGCTGCTGTGGCTGTGGGCTGCTGTGGCTTTGGGCTGCTGTGGTTTTGGGCTGCTGTGGCTTTGGGCTGCTGTGGCTGTGGGCTGCTGTGGCTGTGGGCTGCTGTGGCTTTGGGCTGCTGAGGTTTTGGCTGCTGTGGCTTTGGGCTGCTGAGGTTTTGGGCTGCTGTGGCTTTGGGCTGCTGTGGCTGTGGGCTGCTGTGGCTTTGGCTGCTGTGGCTGTGGGCTGCTGTGGCTGTGGGCTGCTGTGGCTTTGGGCTAATGTGGCTGTGGGCTGCTGTGGCTTTGGGCTGCTGTGGCTGTGGGCTGCTGTGGCTGTGGGCTGCTGTGGCTTTGGGCTGCTGTGGCTGTGGGCTGCTGTGGCTTTGGGCTGCTGTGGCTTTGGGCTGCTGTGGCTGTGGGCTGCTGTGGCTGTGGGCTGCTGTGGCTTTGGGCTGCTGTGGCTGTGGGCTGCTGTGGCTGGGGGCTGCTGTGGCTTTGGGCTGCTGTGGCTGTGGGCTGCTGTGGCTGTGGGCTGCTGTGGCTGCGGGCTGCTGTGGCTTTGGGCTGCTGTGGCTGTGGGCTGCTGTGGCTGTGGGCTGCTGTGGCTTTGGGCTGCTGTGGCTGTGGGCTGCTGTGGCTGTGGGCTGCTGTGGCTGTGGGCTGCTGTGGCTTTGGGCTGCTGTGGCTTTGGGCTGCTGTGGCTGTGGGCTGCTGTGGCTTTGGGCTGCTGTGGCTTTGGGCTGCTGTGGCTGTGGGCTGCTGTGGCTTTGGGCTGCTGTGGCTTTGGGCTGATGTGGCTGTGGGCTGCTGTGGCTTTGGGCTGCTGTGGCTTTGGGCTGCTGTGGTTTTGGGCTGCTGTGGCTGTGGGCTGCTGTGGCTGTGGGCTGCTGTGGCTGTTGGCTGCTGTGGCTGCGGGCTGCTGTGGCTTTGGGCTGCTGTGGCTTTGGGCTGCTGTGGCTGTGGGCTGCTGTGGCTGTGGGCTGCTGTGGCTTTGGGCTGCTGTGGTTTTGGGCTGCTGTGGCTTTGGGCTGCTGTGGCTGTGGGCTGCTGTGGCTGTGGGCTGCTGAGGTTTTGGGCTGCTGTGGCTTTGGGCTGCTGAGGTTTTGGGCTGCTGTGGCTGTGGGCTGCTGTGGCTTTGGGCTTGTGGGCTGTGTGGTGTGGGCTGCTGTGGCTTTGGGCTGCTGTGGCTGTGGGCTGCTGTGGCTGTGGGCTGCTGTGGCTTTGGGCTGCTGTGGCTGTGGGCTGCTGTGGCTTTGGGCTGCTGTGGCTGTGGGCTGCTGTGGCTTTGGGCTGCTGTGGCTGTGGGCTGCTGTGGCTGTGGGCTGCTGTGGCTTTGGGCTGCTGTGGCTGTGGGCTGCTGTGGCTTTGGGCTGCTGTGGCTGTGGGCTGCTGTGGCTGTGGGCTGCTGTGGCTTTGGGCTGCTGTGGCTGTGATAAATTGGAGAATTTTTCTGGTTTGGCTATTTTGACCTAGAATTTTCACTTCTCCAAAAGTTCTCCAGAGTTTCATCTTTCTCTGAATAACCCTGTAAGCATTGCAGTTTTTTTTTTCAATATGTTTGTATCATTACTGTGAAATAAGGTTTTTTCATCAGGTAATGAGAAAGTTTCACTCAGTCAGAAAGATAGGATTATTACATTTTATCTCAATGTACCTCTAGTAAACATTACTATAACTATTAGTACACTGAAGACAAAATGTGCTTTAAAAGGTTGTGGTTCACAATCCCTGTTTTATATTGGCCCAGGGGGCATTGCCTCTAATGGCACAAAGTCATTCGAATTTTTGCAGCTATAGTGCGGCCTGACTTTTCCCGGAGAACGCACACCGAAATCCACAAAAAAATCTGGATTAATCCTGCCGAACACGCTGGAGAAACCTGAGCAGGAGTCGATCACAGCGCAGAGCAGCCGCTGGAAAAAGCCGACACCGCAGACAAATGGAGTGGGGAAAAAAAAAACAGTACGCTTGAATGTTTGAAACATGTCTGAAATTTACATATAAGATCCAATGAATGCTAAGAAAAAGGACTGTTACAGAAAAGAGAAAAAAAAACGATTTAAAAAAACAAACGGAAAAAAGAGTTTCGCAAAAAAATCCCGAAAAATGCCTAAAAGATCCTAAAAAAATCTATAAATAAAGAGACTCTTTACTGCAGAATATTATAATCAAGGGTTTATTAGATATTGAATTAAAACGGGAATATTTTTAATATTGAAGTCTATGGGATTCGCCTGAATAAACCTGTCGAATGAAACCACTGAACACCAGGGCAATACGGCAACTTTTCACTGCTGGTTTTTGTTCTCTGAATTGCCGAAGCATTGCTTCTCTATGGGGAATTCACTGCCCTCGAACAGGCACCGAACAGGCACCGTATGTGCAGGCAATTCACCAGGATTTGGCGAACTGTCTGCTTTCTGAATAGCCGAATGGCCAGGAAAGGTGACCGTACGCTGAATTTCACTGCTCGGTTACCTTTCGGCCACAATTCAGATCTCTTTGAATAACCCTGATAATAAAGGTATAATAAATATAGTGCAATTGGGCAAAAGTCATGTACAAGAATATAATATATAAATAAATACCACCTTCCTCAGGAGGGACATATGTCTCACGAAATGTGCCGAGCGGGGATACCAGTGTGCCGATGGACCTTTTACACCGGTCTGCTTCATACTTCTACCAGCTGGTGGATTGCTGAATGAACTATGGAGGTGATCGGGAGGTTTGAGTCATTGTGGCAAATACTTGTGGGCACGGTTTTATATGTGCATTTATTTTGTGAGTTTGTTTTTTGCTGTTAATACATTTTTATGTAATATTAAATTACTACATTATATTGCTCTATTTCCTGCTGTTATTTCAGCCGGATGAAGTGACAATAGAAATTTTATATTGGGGCAACCTAACTTTATCTGGGGGGCACAGTGGTATTTATTTATATTTCTTATACACAGTTTTTGCACCATTTCACTGTATTTATTATATTGTTTTGTGGTTGGGTGGCTTTGGGCTGCGGGCTGCTGTGGCTGTGGGCTGCTGTGGCTTTGGGCTGCTGTGGCTGTGGGCTGCTGTGGCTGTGGGCTGCTGTGGCTGCGGGCTGCTGTGGTTTTGGGCTGCTGTGGCTTTGGGCTGCTGTGGCTGTGGGCTGCTGTGGCTGTGGGCTGCTGTGGCTTTGGGCTGCTGTGGCTGTGGGCTGCTGTGGCTGTGGGCTGCTGTGGCTTTGGGCTGCTGTGGCTTTGGGCTGCTGTGGCTTTGGGCTGCTGTGGCTGTGGGCTGCTGTGGCTTTGGGCTGCTGTGGCTTTGGCTGCTGTGGCTGTGGACTGCTGTGGCTGTGGGCTGCTGTGGCTTTGGGCTGATGTGGCTGTGGGCTGCTGTGGCTGTGGGCTGCTGTGGCTTTGGGCTGCTGTGGCTGTGGGCTGCTGTGGCTGTGGGCTGCTGTGGCTGCGGGCTGCTGTGGTTTTGGGCTGCTGTGGCTTTGGGCTGCTGTGGCTGTGGGCTGCTGTGGCTGTGGGCTGCTGTGGCTTTGGGCTGCTGTGGCTGTGGGCTGCTGTGGCTGTGGGCTGCTGTGGCTGTGGGCTGCTGTGGCTTTGGGCTGCTGTGGCTTTGGGCTGCTGTGGCTGTGGGCTGCTGTGGCTTTGGGCTGCTGTGGCTTTGGGCTGCTGTGGCTGTGGGCTGCTGTGGCTTTGGGCTGCTGTGGCTTTGGGCTGCTGTGGCTGTGGGCTGCTGTGGCTTTGGGCTGCTGTGGCTGTGGGCTGCTGTGGCTGTGGGCTGCTGTGGCTTTGGGCTGCTGTGGCTGTGGGCTGCTGTGGCTTTGGGCTGCTGTGGCTTTGGGCTGCTGTGGCTGTGGGCTGCTGTGGCTGTGGGCTGCTGTGGCTTTGGGCTGCTGTGGCTGTGGGCTGCTGTGGCTGGGCTGCTGTGGCTTTGGGCTGCTGTGGCTGTGGGCTGCTGTGGCTTGGGCTGCTGTGGCTTTGGGCTGCTGTGGCTGTGGGCTGCTGTGGCTGTGGGCTGCGGTGGCTTTGGCTGCTGTGGCTGTGGGCTGCTGTGGCTTTGGGCTGCTGTGGCTGTGGGCTGCTGTGGCTGTGGGCTGCTGTGGCTTTGGGCTGCTGTGGCTGTGGGCTGCTGTGGCTGTGGGCTGCTGTGGCTTTGGACTGCTGTGGCTGTGGGCTGCTGTAGCTTGGGGCTGCTGTGGCTGTGGGCTGCTGTGGCTTTGGGCTGCTGTGGCTTTGGGCTGCTGTGGCTGTGGGGCTGTGGCTTTGGGCTGCTGTGGCTGTGGGCTGCTGTGGCTGTGGGCTGCTGTGTCTGTGGGCTGCTGTGGCTGTGGGCTGCTGTGGCTGTGGGCTGCTGTGTCTGTGGGCTGCTGTGGCTTTGGGCTGCTGTGGCTGGAGAACTATATGCACTTCCTTGTATTTCCATAATAAAGGTACCCAGTACAGTCACACATTTTCTCATCTTCTTCTGTTGCATCTGATAAATGGGGAACTTAAAATGTTTAAAAGATACTTACAGGTCTTCTGGTATAATGCCGTAAATAATTAATCTCATGAACATTTTAAAAAAAGTAAATTAAATGAGATTAAAACCCAGTTTGATCCATTTCATTTTAACCAATATTCCTAAGGATTTCTTCAAGAGAGCGCTCGAATTTCAACAAAATAACATTATTTATCTCATTATGACCTCAGTGATGTACGCATTTGTCCAATGAAACAATACTGACCCAAATCAAATACGACAACAATCTGCTCATGAGTAGCAGGAGATCACACATAAAGGACAGAGAAATTTGCTTTTTCTTAACTCGGTTATTCTCTTTGTTTAACATATTTTCTGGTGGAAATTACAAGCACAGGTGTATGGTGATATTGTGTAGTGGGTTTGCCATGCCTGGACACCCTAATGAATGGTGAATGTGTCTTGTATGTTCTTCATCCAGGTCTATAACCACACTATACGCATGTTCCATATCTGGATCAAGATAAAAAAGATGAATATGTATCTGTATTATTGGCATACTTTGATACTATTAAAAGATTTGCATTTTATAACTTGTTTTCAGAATTCATATTTTTAAATATAGCATTTTTTTCTAGGTTAAAACAGTAGTTCTGTTTTGGTCTGTAATTAATAAATGTTTCATGACTGAGATATGCTGGAACACCCCATCGTACAGCGCTACGGAACTTGTTAGCGCTTTGTAAAAACTTGTAACTCTAACACTTAATGATTAATTAGGTGATACATCAGTACAGGATTTGGGACAAAAGAGTACAGTTAAGTTACATGTTATACAATAGCACCATCTAGTGTTCAAATGGAATAATGACTTTTTCTAAAGGCCAGTATGGTAATGATGGCAGTTGTCCACACTGTAAGTAGACTTTTCCTAAGCTTACATTCCACAAGTCTTTCATCTTCCACACAGAATGCATGTTAAACAAATGGAAACTGAAATCTGAACATAGGATTGGAATGTGTTGTCATTCCACTGGTAGATCAATTATTAAAATTATGTGTGTGTCTGTCTTAAAAACAACAACTAAAACAGGGTTATTCAGAGAAAGGTGAAACTGGAGAATTTTTAGAGAAGTGAAAATTGTAGGTCAAAATAGCTGATTTGGAAAGTGAGATAAATTGGAGAATTTTTCTGGTTTGGCTATTTTGACCTTGAATTTTCACTTCTCCAAAAGTTCTCCAGAGTTTCATCTTTCTCTGAATAACCCTGTAAGCATTGCAGGTTTTTTTTCAATATGTTTGTATCATTACTGTGAAATAAGGTTTTTTCATCAGGTAATGAGAACGTTTCACTCAGTCAGAAAGATAGGATTATTACATTTTATCTCAATGTACCTCTAGTAAACATTACTATAACTATTAGTACACTGAAGACAAAATGTGCTTTAAAAGGTTGTGGTTCACAATCCCTGTTTTATATTGGCCCAGGGGGCATTGCCTCTAATGGCACAAAGTCATTCGAATTTTTGCAGCTATAGTGCAGCCTGACTTTTCCCTGGCATTTACTACCATTAGCCATTACCCTACAAGTTTGGGATATGCAATGCCTAGCGACTAAGGAAAGTCTGCTTTCAACATGGACAACTGCCATCATGACCAAACTGGCCTTTAGAGAATCTAAGTCACTATTCCATTTGAACACTAGATGGTGCTATTGTATAACATGTAACAGTTTATACTCATCTGCCCCAAATCCTATACTGATGTATCAACTAATTAATCATAAGTGTTACAGCACATCTTAAAGGGATATTCAAAGAGTGGAAATTTGGTGCTCTTTCGTTCACTGCACTTCAGTGAATTCAGCATTCACCACATTCACCACAGGGTCCCCGAAGTACAGGGAAAATACACAGAACAAATCCGAAAAATCATCAGAAAACCACTGCATCGATCGGAGCGACCCAAAAAACCTACCGAAAACAACGTACCCGACGATATGCTGCAAAACCACCGAACGCATCCAAAAAAAGTTGATGATCTATGTATCTATGTATGTATCTATATATGTATGTATCTATATATGTATGTATGTATGTATCTATATCCATCTATGTATGTATCTATATCTATCTATGTATATCTATATGTATCTATGTATGTATCTATATCTATCTATGTATATCTATATGTATCTATGTATGTATCTACTGTATGTACTGTATGTATCTATATCCATCTATGTATGTATCTATATCTATGTATATATCTTGTATATGTCTATCTATGTACAGTCAGGTCCAGAAATATTGGGACATCGACACAATTCTAACATCTTTGGCTATATACACCACCACAATGGAGTTGGAATGAAACAAACACAATGTGCTTTAACTGCAGACTGTCAGCTTTAATTTGAGGGTATGTACATCCAACTCAGGTGAACGGTGTAGGACTTACAGCAGTTTGCAGATGTGCCTCCCACTTGTTAAGGGACCAAAGGTAATGGGACAATTGGCTTCTCAGCTGTTGCATGGCCAGGTGTGTGATATTCCCTCATTACCCCAATTACAATGTGCAGATAAAAGGCCCAGAGTTCATTTCAAGTGTGCTATTTGCATTTGGAATCTGTTGCTGTCAACTCTCAAGATGGGATCCAAAGAGCCTTCACTATCAGTGAAGCAAGCCATCATTAGGCTGAATAAACAAAACAAACCCATCAGAGAGATAGCAAGAACATTGTGTGGCCAAAACAATTGTTTGGAACATTCTCAAAAAGAAGGAACGCACCGGTGAGCTCAGCAACACAAAAAGACCTAGGAGACCATGGAAAACAACTGTGGTGGATGACCGAAGAATTCTTTCCCTGGTGACGAAAACACCCTTCACAACAGTTGGCCAGATCAAGAACACTCTCCAGGAAGTAGGTGTATGTGTGTCAAAGTCAACAATCAAGAGAAGACTTCACCAGAGTGAATACAGAGGGTCCACCACAAGATGTAAACCATTAGTGAGCCTCAAAAACAGGAAGGCCATATTAGAGTTTGCCAAACAACACCTAACAAAGCCTTCACAGTTGTGGAACAAGATTCTATGGACAGATGAGACCAAGATCAACTTGTACCAGAGTGATGGGAAGAGAAGAGTATGGAGAAGGAAAGGAACTGCTCATGATCCTAAGCATACCACCTCATCAGTGAAGCATGTGGTGGTGGTAGTGTCATGGCGTGGCATGTATCGCTGCCAATGGAACTGGTTCTCTTGTATTTATTGATGATGTAACTGCTGACAAAAGCAGCAGGATGAGTTCTGAAGTGTTTCGGCCAATATTATCTGCTCACATTCAGCCAAATGCTGCAGAACTCATTGGACGGCGCTTCACAGTGCAGATGGACAATGACTCAAAGCATACTGCAAAAGCAACCAAAGAGTTTTTGAAGGGACAGAAGTGGAATGTTATGCAATGGCCAAGTCAATCACCTGACCTGAATCCCATTGAGCATGCATTTCACTTGCTGAAGACAAAACTGAAGGGAAAATGCCCCAAGAACAAGCAGGAACTGAAGACAGTTGCAGTAGAGGCCTGGCAGAGCATCACCAGGGATGAAACCCAGCGTCTGGTGATGTCTATGCGTTCCAGACTTCAGGCTGTGATTAACTACAAAGGATTTGCAACCAAGTATTAAGAAGGGAAAGTTTGATTTATGATTATTATTCTGTCCCATTACCTTTGGTCCCTTAACAAGTGGGAGGCACATCTGCAAACTGCTGTAAGTGTATGTACATACCCTCAAATTAAAGCTGACAGTCTGCAGTTAAAGCACATTGTGTTTGTTTCATTCCAACTCCATTGTGGTGGTGTATAGAGCCAAAGATGTTAGAATTGTGTCGATGTCCCAATATTTCTGGGCCTGACTGTATATCTATGTATGTATGTATCTATATCTATGTATGTATCTATGTATCTATCTATATCTATGTATGTATCTAATATCTATGTATCTATGTATCTATCTATATCTATGTATGTATCTAATATTTATGTATCTATCTATATCTACAGTTGTGTTCAAAATTATTCAACCCCCACTGAAATTGAGTGTTTTGGCCAGTTTGACATTGATTTTGATCATTCAGTCATCTTGCTTACAATTAAATCAAAGAGGCACGTGTAGGTCAGACAAAAATAAACATAACATTTATAATGAAATAACCACAAATGTCTTTTCTGTGCTCACATCATTATCAGTTTTATTTAACCCCCAAGTGACATTCAATCTTAGTACTTAGTACAACATCCTTTTACAGTTATAACAGCTTTTAAACGTGAAGCATAGTTTGACACAAGTGTCTTGCAGCGATCTACGGGTATCTTTGCCCATCCGTCATGGACAAAAGCCTCCAGTTCAGTCACATTCTTAGGCTTGCGCACTGCAACTGCTTTCTTTAAGTCCCACCAGAGGTTCTCAATCGGATTTAAGTCAGGTGACTGCGATGGCCACTCCAAAATGTTCCAGCCTTTAATCTGCAACCATGCTCTAGTGGACTTGGAGGTATGCTTTAGGGATGTGCCTTTCGGGTTTCGGAATTTCGGAATTTTCACGAAATTTCCCGATTCGTGTCTTCGGATTCGGCCGAATTTCTGAAATTTTTTTGATCCGAAAACGGCAGATCCGAAATGTTTTCCGAGCCGAATCGAAAAATTTTCGGAATTTTCGAATGCACTTGAAACGTGTAAAATCGAAATTTATTTTCCCTCTATTCATGATTTCGGTTCCATTCGGGATTTCGGTTCCATTTCGGTAATTCTGAACATCGTATATTTAACTATTATCGGTTATATCGCTGATTCTGTATATTTTGTATTTGTAAATGTGCTGGGGCAAATCAATGTGCTGGGGCAAATCCATGAGCTGGGGCAAATCCATGAGCTGGGGCAAATCCATGTGTGAGCTGGGGCAATATCCTATGAGCTGGGGCAAATCCATGTGCTGGGGCAAATCCATGTGCTGGGGCAAATCCATGAGCTGGGGCATATCCATGTGCTGGGGCAAATCCATGTGCTGGGGCAAATCCATGAGCTGGGGCAAATCCATGTGTGAGCTGGGGCAATATCCTATGAGCTGGGGCAAATCCATGTGCTGGGGCAAATCCATGTGCTGGGGCAAATCCATGAGCTGGGGCATATCCATGTGCTGGGGCAAATCCATGAGCTGGGGCAAATCCGTGTGTGAGCTGGGGCAATATCCTATGAGCTGGGGCAATATCCTATGAGCTGGGGCAAATCAATGTGCTGGGGCAAATCCATGAGCTGGGGCAAATCAATGTGCTGGGGCAAATCCATGAGCTGGGGCAAATCCATGTGTGAGCTGGGGCAATATCCTATGAGCTGGGGCAAATCCATGTGCTGGGGCAAATCCATGTGCTGGGGCATATCCATGTGCTGGGGCATATCCATGAGCTGGGGCAAATCCATGTGCTGGGGCAAATTCATGTGCTGGGGCAAATCAATGTGCTGGGGCAAATCCATGAGCTGGGGCAAATCCATGTGCTGGGGCAAATCCATGTGCTGGACTGCTGGGGCAATAGAGTTAGACAGCTTTGAAACGAGGAGAACAAATGTTCCGAAAAAAACGAAAATTTCCGAAATAACGAAAAGCCGATACAAAAAACGAGCAAAGTGACACAAAAATATGAAAAATGGTCGATATTCCGAAAAATAAATGTACCCGAAAAACTAATCGAGCCGAACCGAATTGAACCAGACAGTGGTCGAAACGAGCCGAATCGAAAAGTTTAAAAATTCGAAAAATCTAACCGAATCGAACCGAAAAAAAAATCGGTGCACATCCCTAGTATGCTTGGGATCATTGTCCTGTTGAAAGGTCCAACGTCTCCCAAGCCTCAGGTTTGTGACGGACTGCATCACATTGTCATCCAATATTTCCTGGTACTGAAGAGAATTCGTGGTACCTTGCACACACTGAAGCTTCCCTGTACCTGCAGAAGCAAAACAGCCCCAAAGCATGATTGACCCCCCGCCATGCTTCACAGTAGGCAAGGTGTTCTTTTCTTCATAGGCCTTGTTCTTCCTCCTCCAAACATAGCGTTGATCCATGGGCCCAAACAGTTCTAATTTTGTTTCATCAGTCCACAGAACACTATCCCAAAACTTCTGTACTTTGTCCACATGACTTTTGGCATACTGCAGTCGACTCTTCTTATTCTTTGGAGACAGGGGGTGCGCCTGGGAGTAATTACGCAGTGTGCGCCGTATTGTCTGAGCTGAAACTTCAGTACCCACATCTGACAAATCTTTTCTCAGTTCCTCAGCAGTCACACGGGGACTTTTCTCCACTCTACGCTTCAGGTAGCGCACAGCAGTCGAAGTCAGCATCTTCTTTCTGCCATGACCAGGTAGCATTTCAACAGTGCCCTTTGCCTTGAATTTGCGAATGATGCTTCCTATGGTCTCTCTTGGTATGTTTAACATCTTTGCAATCTTCTTATAGCCATTGCCCTTCCTGTGAAGAGTAATCACCTCTTCTCTTGTCTTCCTGGACCATTCTCTTGACTTCACCATGTTTGTAACCACACCAGTAAATGTCTAGAAGGAGCTGAGTATCACAGTCATTTTAAAGCTGCCTAATTGGAACTTATTATGCTTTATTGCTGCTCCGTGACATCCACAGGTGTTTTCAATACCTGATTGAAAACACTTGAATGAACCTCTGTTCTTCAGAGTGGTAGTCTTTAAGGGGTTGAATAATTGTGTCAATGAAGAATTCACAAAAGAAACATTTACTACTGTATTACGAAACCAATTGATGTCATTTTAGTTGCATATGGTTCTTTAAAAAGTCCTTGTAGGATTTCATTCTGAATACAATTACAAATGTACACTAAATTCCCTAAAACCCTTTACAGCATTGGGGGTTGAATAATTTTGAACACAACTGTATGTATGTATCTATCTTTATCTATGTATCTATCTATGTATATATCTATATCTATGTATCTATCTATGTATGTATCTATGTATATATATATATCTATCTATGTATGTATCTATCTATATCTATCTATGAAACACCAAAAAAGAGCACTCCATATCAATGACCACCTTCATCCACCATTTTCTGCAACAACAAAAAACACATTTCAAAAATTCAAAAAACCTACTGAGGTAAAATGATGGGGATTCAGTTAACAAAGTATGATCATAGTTTGCGTAAGCCTGTCACAATCTCCAATGTACCCCATCATTGACAGGTCCTATCTCACTTGACTGTATCTGCATTTACAGAATTAACTCACCATAGAGCTTCACAGCAGGCACTAGCCTTTATGGGCTGTCACGGTGGGACACACCCGTGAACAGGGAGGGGTGCATACTCAAGAGAGATGTCACCTCTCCATATGTATAAAACAAACCACAGGGGGGTTGCACTCAACCTAAACTTGCAACACAAGCGGGTGCATCTAAGACTTAAAATACAAAACACCAAAAAAGAGCACTCCATATCAATGACCACCTTCATCCACCATATTCTGCAACAACAAAAAACACATTTCAAAAATTCAAAAAACCTGACTGAGGTAAAATGATGGGGATTCAGTTAACAAAGTATGATCATAGTTTGCGTAAGCCTGTCACAATCTCCAATGTACCCCATCGTTGACAGGTCCTATCTCACTTGACTGTATCTGCATTTACAGAATTAACTCACCATAGAGCTTCACAGCAGGCACTAGCCTTTATGGGCTGTCACGGTGGGACACACCCGTGAACAGGGAGGGGTGCATACCCAAGACAGATGTCACCTCTCCATATGTATAAAACAAACCACAAGGGGGTTGCACTCAACCTAAACTTGCAACACAAGCGGGTGCATCTAAGATTTAAAATACAAAACACCAAAAAAGAGCACTCCATATCAATGACCACCTTCATCCACCATTTGCAGAATATGGTGGATGAAGGTGGTCATTGATATGGAGTGCTCTTTTTTGGTGTTTTGTATTTTAGTCTTAGATGCACCCGCTTGTGTTGCAAGTTTAGGTTGAGTGCAACCCCCCTGTGGTTTGTTTTATATCTATGTATGTATATATCTATATCTATCTATGTATGTATCTATCTATGTATGTATCTATGTATGTATATATGTATGTATCTATCTATGTATGTATCTATCTATATCTATGTATGTATATATGTATGTATCTATCTATATCTATGTATGTATCCAGGGCCGGCCCGTCCATGGAGCAGGGTGGAGCAGCCGCTCCAGGCAGCCCTTTGTCAGGGGCAGCATTTTGCCACCCTGGCAAAGGCCATGGCATGGAGAGCGCTCGACCAGAACAAGGCACAGCCCTCCAGCAGGCTTGTGTTTCGTGGAGAAAGCCAGCCGCGCCCGCCCCTCTAGCAAGCTGTGCCCACCCCTTTCGGCAGGCCTCGCCCACCCCTTATTAGGGAGAGAGTGGCCACTTCATCTGCCCAATGAGTGATACACCGGATCTTGGATTAGAGATCTGGGGTTGCTCCAGACCTGTCTGACCTCCTGGATAATATTGGTGCCTGTCCGTCTGTATCCAGGGGGCTCCGTTTAATTTGTTGGTGGTTTCGGGGGGGACAGGTTTAGAGCTGGACCTGTTTCGAGGGGGTGGGACTTGACATCCGGTCCCTGCAGGCCCAGAATGCGGTGCTGACCAGGATCCGGGATGCTGCAGGGTCAGGGCTCCATGGCTGTGTCTGTGGAGGGAGACGAGCTGGGGAGGGATGACGGATTCCAGGGAGAGAGGCCCTGTCGCACCTACTACTGTCTTTACCTGTACCAAGCAGGGAGGTCAGACCTGTGTACAACCCTCACACTGTCTGGGGGGGGTCATTTACCAGACTGAGACACCCGACCCCTGTATTACACACAGCTATCAATTTCCAGACTGACAGGTCAAATCTCTATATAACACAAACACTCACTGTGCAGGTTGTTATTTTGCAGCCTATCACAGCCGCTCGCAGACAGTGAGTTTTATTGCTGTGGAGCTCTGTTATGCTCACACACACACACCGCACATTACTGAGTTTTATTGCTGTGGAGCTGTGTTACGCTCATACACACCGCACATTACTGAGTTTTATTGCTGTGGAGCTCTGTAATAAGCTCATACATATTGCATGTTTTTTTTGGGGGGGGCAGCAATTCGTCCATCACTCCAGGCAGCACAGTGGCTTGGGCCGGCCCTGTATGTATCTATCTATATCTATGTATCTATCTATATCTATGTATGTATATATCTATATCTATGTATCTATGTATCTACACTATATTGCCAAAAGTATTCACTCACCCATCCAAATAATCAGAATCAGATGTTCCAATCACTTCCATGGCCACAGGTGTATAAAATCAAGCACCTAGGCATGCAGACTGTTTTTACAAACATTTGTGAAAGAATGGGTCGCTCTCAGGACCTCAGTGAATTCCAGCGTGGAACTGTGATAGGATGCCACCTGTGCAACAAATCCAGTCGTGAAATTTCCTTCCTCCTAAATATTCCACAGTCAACTGTCAGCTGTATTATAAGAACGTGGAAGTGTTTGGGAACGACAGCAACTCAGCCACGAAGTGGTAGGCCACGTAAACTGACGGAGCGGGGTCATCGGATGCTGAGGCGCATAGTGCGAAGAGGTCGCCAACTTTCTGCAGAGTCAATCGCTACAGACCTCCAAACTTCATGTGGCCTTCAGATTAGCTCAAGAACAGTGCGCCGAGAGCGCTTCATGGAATGGGTTTCCATGGCCGAGCAGCTGCATCCAAGCCATACATCACCAAGTGCAATGCAAAGCGTCGGATGCAGTGGTGTAAAGCACGCCGCCACTGGACTCTAGAGCAGTGGAGACGCATTCTCTGGAGTGACGAATTGTGCTTCTCCATCTGGCAATCTGATGGACGAGTCTGGGTTTTGCAGTTGCCGGGAGAACGGTACTTGTCTGACTGTATTGTGCCAAGTGTAAAGTTTGGTGGAGGGGGGATTATGGTGTGGGGTTGTTTTTCAGGAGCTGGGCTTGGCCCCTTAGTTCCAGTGAAAGGAACTCTGAATGCTTCAGCATACCAAGACATTTTGGACAATTCCATGCTCCCAACGTTGTGGGAACAGTTTGGAGCTGGCCCCTTCCTCTTCCAATATGACTGTGCACCAGTGCACAAAGCAAGGTCCATAAAGACATGGATGACAGAGTCTGGTGTGGATGAACTTGACTGACCTGCACAGAGTCCTGACCTCAACCCGATGGAACACCTTTGGGATGAATTAGAGTGGAGACTGAGAGCCAGGCCTTCTCGTCCAACATCAGTGTGTGACCTCACAAATGCGCTTCTGGAAGAATGGTCAAAAATTCCCATAAACACACTCCTAAACCTTGTGGACAGAAGAGTTGAAGCTGTTATAGCTGCAAAGGGTGGACCGACGTCATATTGAACCCTATGGATTAGGAATGGGATGTCACTTAAATTCATATGCGAGTCCAGGCAGGTGAGCGAATAATTTTGGCAATATAGTGTATGTATCTATGTATGTATCTATGTATCTATCTATATCTATGTATGTATGTATGTATCTATATCTATGTATATGTATTCTGGCAGGACATGACGTATATATATAATTATGATATATTATTAATCTGCCGAGTCTGCCGGAAAGAACGATATATAATTTGTCTGGGTGGTATAATAATACGTAACTTAAAACCGTGTTTAAACATGAGGAGCAAAAACTTCAGCAAACTTCACTTCCGAAAGAGCGCCGAAGTTGTAAAATTACTCCCGTCCTTAAGGGGTTAAACGATGTGTTCTATACATGCAAATTAATGTTTCTTACGTTTTGGGTTAAGGAAACTTAAGGTGTTATTCACTAAGCCCCGAACTTGCCACTGAAGAATGGTGAATTTCACCGTATGGTCCTATCGCGGGGCAGTTCTTCTATTCACAAAGCTGTCAGTTCTCCAAATACTGGTGAATTGACAGCAAAATACGATGCAGTTCGCCACAGTTCAGTGCTCTTCGGCGGTCTTTGGGTCTCTGCACAACGGTCGCCAAATTTTTCATGAGGCTTTTGCAACTGCATCTTTGGTACACTACGGTGACCCTAAGGTGAATAGCGAATTCACAGTAGTTTCAGTGAAATGGAATGGCCGAAGTGCACAGGCATGAGAAGCCAAACATTTCAATGAAATTGTATTGAAAATTAAGTTTCGGTGCTTTGTGAATAACCCCTTTAATCTGTGAAGCCCCATTTACATCCTGTTTTAATCAAGTGATTAAATGAATGAATCTCACACTTATGATAGGCAAAGCTCTCTGTCAATTTGTCATTCTTTCACTCTGCAACTTTGTAAACAAAACATTATTGCTGCATCTTAAGATTTATAAAGAGAGAGAGGTTCATAATATATACAACCAATGTAATAGTGTAGAAATGAAAATCCTTGTTGATTTAATTTTTAATTAGAGGAAAACAAAAATATTCCCAACACTATCATGAAGATGTAGACAGATAACAAATATTTTAAGGCACTTCATTTGAGATCATAAATGCTTAATAAATCGAAATCCTGCAGTATATGAATTCTACATAACGCAGAAAATCTATCTATCGATATCTATGTATGTATCTATCTATCTTAATTGCTCGTTACGCCCCACAGTGCTGCACTATTTTTTGTTCTCTCCCTTTTTTCTAATATGTTCAACTACAAGATTCAAACATAGTGGAGTGGCGCTAAAAGGATTTGAACTAAAAGGACACTAGATAAGCTTTAAGAATTGGATCACTGATTATATTTCTCTTGGATCATGTTATTGGACTATTAAGAGTACATTGACATTGATACAAGCACTACCTGTTACACTCTTATGGTAAGGGTTAATCTTGTTGTTAATAGTGGTTTGTGTACAGAAAAGCATGGATACGGTGGGCTAAATTACTATCTTCACGCAAACGTTTGTGCCGGCGCAAAAAAACATTAACGCGAGGGGTAAAACCATTTCGCCGAATGCAGTATTACATAGTCAGTGCAACAACCGCGCGCAATTGTCTACCGCGGGTGAACCTGCGCGAACCCTGCGCAAGCTTACTGTGCTGCGCGCATCCTATACTTAACATTATGAGCGCAAACGTGAATGTGCGCTGGTACGAGGATGGTATTACAATCTATTAGCGGTAATTACCGCATAGGCTTTGCGCGCATAATTTTAGCAACTCCTAAAAGCGGGTACTAACGGCATATCTGAACAACCTGACTAACCCAAAAAAAAAAACAGCCCCTAAAAAGGAATGATGCAACAATATAATGGATGATGGCAGGTGTGTGTGTGTATTATTACTGGAGCATATGTGCTCATTTTGTATCATAGACGCAGAACCCGTCTCCGATGCCTATGGCAGACGCAATTCAGTTGCGTTTGATAGGTGTGTTTCTTCATTTTGATTGGCTGAAAGGGTGCAAAAAACTGCGCGCGCAAAGATTTTTGCACGAGACAGTACTGCGCCTGCATTTGTGTGCGTCCTGTTTGCGCACACGATTGATCGGCGGATGAAAAAAGCCGCGAGGATTGTAATTCGCTTTGCGTGAGGCTTTTGCATGAAGATTGTAATAAAGCCCTGTGTGTTTAAGAGTATGATGTGAATTAAGTAAAATCACACGGTGATATATTATAAACATTTTTATTCAGCATACTATCTTGACAAAGGTATAAAGTATATTGCACTACGTATTGTAATTCACAGACACTAATGAAAATAAACTTACTTATATGTTATCTTTTTTCATATACATCCACACTAGTGTTACAGGACGTGATGGTATTCTTACACTACGAATGGACTTGTGCAAGGTATATGAAAATATAATTAAAAATATTGTAGAGCAGATTTCTATGCAGAGTAGAATAAGGTATGAAGCAAATAAAATTTGGCAGTGATGCAAATTTTCTCCAGGGAAAGCGTCCCATGCTTTAGCTTGTGATGCAAATAGTGAAGAAACTGTAGTATTGCTTTCTTCTCCGTTTGATGAGTCTGTTCTTGTGGTTAAAGAAGAATGTGTTGGCCGTGACACAGTTGATACTGAAGGAAATGTACTTAACAAGCTGATGCTAGATTCTGTTGACACAAATTTCACCATCAACATAGTTGATGAAAAAACTGATGTTGTATTTAAGGTTTTTTCCGCAGATGTGGTCTCGATGGTGCTGGTATCTGTGGTTGTGGGACAAGGAGAAGTAGTTTGCAATTCTGTCGTTGTTTGTGTGATAGCTAATGCAGTTGTCTGCTGGGAAGGTGTCATGGTTTCACTGACTAAAGAAGTGCTCTGGAGTGTTGTAGGCTCCTCTGTTGTTAAATATGTAGTAGTCGTTTGTAGATTTGTTGTTGTTTCAGTTGTTGTGGTCATCTGAGGAGTTGTAGTATGTTCTGAAGTTGTAGTGGGAGCACTTGATATCTCAGTAGTCATGGTGGTCATTATGGGTGTTGTAGACTCTGTTGTGGTAGTTTGTAATAAAGTAGTTATTTCAGTTGTCTGCTGGGAAGGTGTCATGGTTTCACTGGCTAAAGAAGTGCTCTGGAGTGTTGTAGGCTTTTCTGTTGTTAAATATGTAGTAGTAGTTTGTAGATTTGTTGTTGTTTCAGTTGTTGTGGTCATTTGAGGAGTTGTAGTATGTTCTGAAGTTGTAGTAGGAGCACTTGATATCTCAGTAGTCATGGTGGTCATTATGGGTGTTGTAGACTCTGTTGTGGTAGTTTGTGGTAAAGTAGTTATTTCAGTTGTGCTTGTTTCAAATAATGTGGTTGTCTCTTTCAGTGTTGTAGCCTCTTTTGTTGAAGTTTGTAGTAAAGTGGTTGCTTTAGCTGTTGTAGTCTCAAGCGTTGTTAAACCTGTGGTTGTTGCCAATGTGGTAGTAGTTGTTTGCTCCAAAGCTGTGGTCAGGGTAGTTGTCAAAATAGTTGTAATCTGTTGTGTTGGGACTTCTGTGGTTAGTGGTAGGGTTGTGATGCTTGTAGTAGTAATCATTGGAGTTGTAGGTGCATAAGTTGTCATTTCTGTCGTTGAGATAATAGTTGTCATTTGGGGAGTTGTAACCTCTCTAGTAGTTGTTGGTGGCAGGGTTGGCACAGAAGTAGTTGTTGGTGGCAGGGTTGGCACAGAAGTAGTTGTTGGTCCCAGAGTAGTAGGAATCAATGTTGTAGTTTCAGAAAGTGTTGTAATTTGTGCTGTACTTGTGACAGGAATAGTAGTTGCGAAAGGCGTGGTGACTAGTTTGTTGGTTGTCGGCATATTAGTAGTTGGCACAGACGTTATGAATGCAGTTTGCGTGGTTAAGCAAATTAACTCATCCTTTGTGAGCGAGGTGATTAATGTTCCCTTGAGGTTATCTGGATAATCACACACTACTCTGTCTGCATCTTTTGCCATTTTTTTATTGTTGTTTAGCCAGTCATACAAACTCTCAAGGTGGCAATCGCACGCCCAAGGATTCTCTTTTAAATAAACTCCAATTATAGGTTTGGTGAAAGCAGCTAAAAGTCCGGCAGGAAGGTTTGTAAATTGATTTTTGCCAAGTCTAATATTCTTCAGCTTTGGAAGCAATGAGAAAATATCCTTGTCTAAGGAAGTCAGTAAATTATTTTCCAAGTTCAGGTCAGTTACTTTGTCAAGCCCAGAAAACATTTCCTTTTTAACAGTGTTTATTTTATTTGAAGAAATAACAAGTTTTGTTAAGGAGTTCATGTTCTTAAATGCTCCAAATGGAATCGTGGTTAAGCTGTTCTGGCTCAGGTCAAGTTCTGAGAGAAGAGGCATGCCATCTGTCAGTTGATCTGGAAGTTTTTGGAGTGCGTTGCCACTCAACCTTAGCTGTTTTATTTTCTTCAATCCAAAAAACGGCTTGTCGGGGAGTTCTTCTATGAGATTCCCATCTAAATGCAGTTTCTCAAGATTAGCATTTTTGACCAAAAAGTCCTTAGGCCATACTTTTATTTTGTTGTTTGAGACACTGAACTCTATCAGTTTTGGGTTATTGTCCAGTAGATGCTCTGGAAGATCGTTCAGTTCGTTATCATACAGGCGAAAGATTTTCAGATTTGGGAGTTTGCTCACTAGATCTTTTTCCAAGACAGATACTTTATTCTTGGCAAGATGTATTATTGTTAAATTGCCAAGTGCATCAAACAGACCTAGGGGTAAGGTAGGAATTTGATTAACATTCAAATAAAGCTCTTCCAAACTTCCCAACATATCGAAAAGTCCCTTCTCCATGTGCTTTATTTTATTGTTTTTAAGGGCAAGATGTTTTATACTGATCAAGTTGTTGAAGATTCCATAATTTAGATTTTCCAGTTTCTCGTTGCTTGAAATTTCCAGGTCAGTGAGCTTTGGAAGGTTATCAAATGCCCCAGGTGCCACAAAATCAATTTTGTTATCAATAAAAAATATTTTTTCAACATGAACCATGTTGTTGAAAGCATCTTTTTTGATGGTTGATATGTCAGTCTGTACAAAAAAAATCTCTCTTATTTTTTTATCTACAGATTTGGGTATTTCAGTCCTACTGGGATCTGAGTAGACGCCCTGGTAATCTTTGGGACATTCATAATCATTTTTACATTGTTTGTCAGACTTAACTGCAATAAGTGAAAACAAAAGTAGCAAAGAGCGTAGTATCATCTCTAAAAAGAGAGAAAAGATACATTGTATTAGAAACCTCTTTAGCTTCTTCCATACATACATTACAAAGATTCACTCAACAACATGTACTATTTACAATACACGCAATTGTTATTTATTCAGGTAAAAAGTATCAAGGTAATTCAAAGAGAATCGAAAAGTCACCGTACGTTCGGTGACTTTTCGTTCTCTTCAATTCGGTTCGATTTGGCGATCCCATTTCGGTGACCCTGCGGTGTATTCAGCAAGTACCACAGGGCCCCCGAATTGCAGGGAAAAGTCGCCGCAAACCCAACGAAAACACACCGCAAAACCCAGGCGAATGCACACCGAAACCTGCAAAAACATCTGGCTTAACCCCACCGAAAATGCCGGAAAAAGCATAGCAGGAGCCAATCACATGCAGCGCAGCCCCCGGAAAAAGCCGACACCGCAGACGAATGGGGTGAATAAATTCGAAAAACAGTTTGCTTGAATGTTTGAAAAGTGAAACGCTGTTTGCAAAGAAACTACTGAGCGAAAATGTCTGAAATTTACATATGAATGATATGAATCCAATAAATGATAATAAAAAGGGCTGTTACAGAAAAAATAAAGTTAAAAAAATAAATTAAAATATTTGGAATTTAAAAAAAAAAAAATCCCGAAAAATGCTTAAAATATCCTAAAAAATATATAAATAAAGAGACTCTTTACTGCAGAATAAAATAATCAACGGTTTATTAGATATTGAGTTAAAACGGGAATATTTTTAACATTGAAGCCTATGGGATTCTCCTGAATAAATCTGCCGCATGAAACCACCAAATGGCAGGGCAATTCGGCAACTTTTCACTGCTGGCTTTTGCTCTCTGAATAGCCGAAGCATTGCTTCTCTATGGAGAATTCACTGCCCTCGAACAGGCACCAAACAGGCACCATATGTGCAAGCAATTCGCCAGAATTTGGCGAATTGCCTGCTCTCTGGATAGCCGAATGGCCAAGAAAGGTAACCGAACGCTGATTTTCAGCGTTCGGTTCCCTTTCGGCAGCCATTCGGATCTCTTTGAATAACCCTGCATGTACTTAAAAAGTTCAATTACCAAAAATTTATTTTAAGTGTGATTTTTAACTTTCATCCAATTAAATGTGTTATACTGTATTTGCAACCATATTTTACAGAAAACTGTTTTGTTGTATAATACCATTGTCTCCTTCTTCTAGTTCATCTTCAAAATTGTTTTCTAGACAATATTGTCTTTCTTACTAATATAGATCTTCTGTACACTATTCTTTTGTTGGAGTAATATATAAAAAGTAGCTTACCAAAAAAGTTTAATTACGTGCAATAGGATGTGTTTATAGCGAGGCTGATCAGAGTTCAGTGGTGTAGTAGCAATATTGTTTGCAGTAGATCAGTTTATATACTGGTAGAGTATTGTAACCACGGTCCGTTCACTAAGCAGACACTAAGGCTAGGGTCAAACGAAAGCATTTTTACACGCGAACGTAAAAAAGTGCGTCCGAACGCATTGATGTATTTTTTCAAGCAATATGCGAAAACGGTCATACGATGCGCATTTTCGTGTGTGATGTTTTACGAATCCAAACCAGGAAACTTTTTGCGTCTGGACGTTATGTTGGCCGGACATGAGCAGGGTCTGACGTCTCCAAATCACACACACACACCGCTAGCGGGCGCAGCGCACTCTGTACGTCCGTACTAGCGGTTCTGCGTTCTCGAAAAAATGCGTTCATTTTCCACTTGCGTTGCGCGGCCGGACTTTCGTGCGACCGTACTTCGTATATTGGCTGTCATTGCCCGTCATTTGCTGCTAGTGCGGCCGTGATTAAGTGCGCCAGAACGCACATTAAAAATGCGCTGGTCTGACCCCAGCCTAAAAGCCTATATTCATATACATTCATTATAAAAAAAAGACAATCCTCAGCGGCTTACAAAAGCCTGTGATATCTTAATATATCCCAAATATCTAATAGTCTGTTTAAAGAAACTCATTAATTTCTATAAGTTAATGTATTGCTCCACAGGCAGAAAAATATATATATATATATTGATGTAAAACTACTTCTCAAACTGCAAATGTGAGCTATTAAAACAAAATTTCCTTAAAAAAAGATTTTATTCTTATTCAAAGATGACTTGTTCAGTCTGTCATATAGATTTTCTGTGACATCCTATTTGTCGCAATAGCTTAAATTTTATTATTTACCCTCTAAGGCCCCTATTACATTCTTTGCGCAATTGGTTTTGCGTGCGCAAATGCGCATTTGCGCGAGGGGCAAAACCCTTTGCGCTGAACATCGGATTTCAACGTTCGCGCAAACGATGCGTGTTATCGTTTAATGCGGATGGACCTCCGCGAACGTGATGAACTGTGCCGTCCTATACTTAACATTATGAGCGCAAATTCGTTCGTGCGCTGGTACGCGGATGGTATTCCAAACGATGCGCATCGTTTTACGAATGACGTTTGCGTGCATAATTTGAACGTCTTTGAAAAGCTGGTGGTAACTGCAAATCGGAACGATCTGGCCAAAACGAAAAACACCAGCACGAAAACAAAATACAGCACAGTATAGTTACACATTCTACACATACCCAAACAATAAAATTGTGAATTTGCGCGTGTTTTTATTATTGCTGCAGCATGTATACTCAGATTTACTTTGACAGGCGCAATAACTTAAGTGAGTCAATTAAGGTCAATTAAGGTAAATTGATGTCAATGTTGCCCAGTGTATTTTCCATGAACTAGATGTTCTTCACTTTTATGAAATTTAAAAAACCGTAATTGGACAGAGTTTTTTAAAGGCCCATTTGGATATCAAAATGTGATTCTCATTACAACTTTTCACAAATCATAATTCAAATAAAAATCATCTAATAAATGAAAAAATATTAAAGAAAATCATAATGAAATAGTAAACACTAACCTGTGCTTTCACGTGAATTACCTCCTCTTGGAATCAGCAAAGATGGAAAAAAATATATTTATTGTTTTTCCTGGTTACTTGTCATTTGTGAATCCCGTGAAAGATGTAGGTCACAGAGCACACTGCTATTTCAGCCACACGGAGAGAATAACAAAATTTTACTTTGTAATCTTGCAGAAGGACTGTGGGTGCCAGATAAGCATAGTGCAAAGTAATGTTTTTCTGACGTTGCAAATATCACTACATACACTTCACAATTCTACTTTTTTTGCTGTCAATATTTTGAAATTATTCTATGTATCCTTCCTGGTAAAATACTTTATAAATAAATAAATACATTATTCTATGATGTGCTGTACATTAAACTGTTTCATAGCAGGATGATGAGATTTGTTGTATCCCAAATTATATAAAATAGTGATTTAAACTGAGCTATGAATCTATTTTTGAAATATTTCCTCTAGATCAGGGATCTCAAACTCCACCCCCCAGATGTATCTCCATTGGATACACCAGCTGATGAAGTGAACCTTCGCGAAACGCGTTCTGGCTGTATTCTTTACGCATTTTATTTAATAAATTATTTATTTTAAATGATATTCTTTTGATCCTGCTTTTTTTGCCGTCCGCTGAAAACGGAAGAGTCAAGGAGACATTTAATATCTGAAGAGGCGATCCAGTGCTCCCATTTGAAATTGCTAGCTGCTTATACTTCGAATGCCCGAGTTGTTGGCACTCCATAACATGAGTAACACTCCAACTTTCATTTTACAACAAACATCTACAGGCTGTACTATGTCAATTTATTTCATTTGAGGTCACCTTTATTGAAAGAAGAAAGGGATTTCACCTCCTTATACGTCTGTCAAAATATTGAAGGAAGCACAGACCCTACCACATCTACCTTACAAACTTCAACTTGGTTATTTGGGATATATAACAAAGTGGAAGAGGACAGCGGCTGTTTCATACTAATAAGTTTTATATGTATATTTATACACAGGCATGTATTGGCCATTGGGAGCACCGGGAGAATCCAGAGGGGCCGATGGGTCAGTGGGCCGGCTGAGCCTGGGGGTGCTTTTTTTATTAAAACTTAGTCCAGCACTTAGTATAACCAGGACTGGATAACACTAGTGTGGAATGTCAGCACTTGTTTCAAAGGTCTGAAGGATTTATGCATTGCAGGGGTGGGTTAGGGGGGGCTTCCTTGGACACCCACACATGGATTCTGGAGCTGGCTATGGGTTTATTGTGTGTAAAGGAGCGGAATCCACAGAGACTGCGAGTATTCCGCTCCACATTTTACTTGCAGCTTCTCCTTCCAGTGACTGGCGGCTTCAGAGTTTGAAGCCAGCAGCAGCCGGAACACCACATGTTGCTACAAACATGCCTCTGCTGTGACCAGGAGCCATCCTCAAAATGAGAAAATACGGAAGGTATTGACTAAACATGCCAAGTGAGGGTGTATCACCCTTATGTCTTATACCTCGGCAAGGATGCGTCTCCCCAGAGCAATATAGTGGCCAGACTCACAGCCAGGCATGCAGGGAGCCGTAAATCTGACAGATCCTCTGATCTGACAGGCCCTCTCCCCTGCTCCCTTTCTATAGCCTATTAAGCCGGAGCTCAGTGTGGCAGTGCTGTGCTTTCTCTATAGGATTAATTATCGCAGGAGTCTGCAGAGCTCAGGAAAGTATTTGCTAATCAGCCATAGCCATGTAGCAGGGAGACATGTCCAAATTCTAGGTCAAAATAGCCAAACCAGAAAAATTCTCCCATTTATCTGACTTTCCAAATTAGCTATTTGGTCTAGATTGTTCATTCTTCTGGCAATTCTCAAGGTTTTCACCTCTCTCTGAATACGTCACAGTTCTGAGCCCCTTCTAAGAAGTGTACCCGAATTACATTTTATTAAAGTATATTTTAATATTTATCATATGATTTATTTTTTATAAAATAATTTAATCAATATTCTAATTTAAATTATGTATATTTTAATGCATATTTATTTTAATTGTTCAAATTACATTTACATGAATATATAATTCATTTTAAAATACAATTTATTTTAATAATCCATAATTATTTTTTAATTCTATTACAGTGGAGCTCTGTGATACGCTCATACACACTGCATATTACTGTGAGTTTTATTGTTGTGCCACTCTGTGATATGCATCAACATGTTTTGGTGGGCATGGGGGGGTCAGCATTTCATCCTTGGATCCAGGCAGTACAATGTCTTGTGCTGGCCCTGCTCCAGTCCATATCAATATATTATTCCGGCCATGCGTGTTTGCATATCGGAGTGGGCCGGTCTGGATGAAGTCCAGGGCTGTTTTTTTGTCCCAGTCCAGCCCTGTTTATACATACTAGTTTTGCACTGGTTTTAGGATTGTTTTTATATACAAACCATTTCAGTTATTCATCTAATAAACCACTAGGTGGCGCCCACGGTACATAATTCTCCATTATAATTTGTAAAGTTTGTCTCATCCACTTTGTGTAAGGGTTAGCAACTATAATAATCCTCCTCAGCGCCATTCTGCTGCACGACGAGCTGGGCCGCACCATTTTTTGTAATTTTTTTGTAAGCCGGCACCTTCATACCCAGTGTGTCTGCCTTTGGGACGTGGAACACATGGGCCAGCCACAAGGGAATCAGCCAATGCTGTGGCAAGGCTGTAGAATCAGTGAGATGCCGTGAGGATGCTCAGTAGGTTGACCACAGCTGTGGTAAAAGTGGTATCAGGGCTATTTATTTAGAGCCCAAGCCAAGTGAGCTGGTAGTGTTAACGAGTGGGCCTGTTCGACTTAACAGCTCACTCATTAACACTGATGTTTCTCCTGCTATTCTAGCTGAGCCATAAACTATGCTTGCAGCTCGCTGTTACAGTAAATAAACATGATTTTGTTGCCAGCTGGACAAGTCATCAGTCAGACTAAGGCCCTGTTCACACTGTGCGATTTGAAAGTGGCGCGACTTTCCGCACGATTTTCATATTCGCGATAATGTCGCGCAACGTCGCGCAACATCGCTGTTTTGTGTGATTTTTGCAAAGCACCACCAATACAAATCGCAAAATCCCAGATAGCAAATCGCAAAAAAAGGGTCATGTACCAGCGACATGCTTCTGCGACGTGCGACATGCGACGTCGCGCGACATCGTGCGGCAAGATGTGAACAGCTCCATTGAAATGCATTGGAGAAGCTACATAGTGCGACGTT
Organism: Leptobrachium leishanense; assembly: GCA_009667805.1. Lineage (NCBI taxonomy): Eukaryota > Metazoa > Chordata > Amphibia > Anura > Megophryidae > Leptobrachium > Leptobrachium leishanense. The sequence goes on along the minus strand of CM019066.1, from coordinate 138,007,127 downwards.
GCACGGATTTTGCTGCGACGTCGCGGCAAAATCCGCGCCATAAATCGCACAGTGTGAACAGGGCTTCATCCTGCGCTGGTATTTAAAAATTAATGGGGCTCTGAGACTCTGATATGACAAAATCAAGATCACTTAACAAAATAAAGATCATTAAAAAAAAATCCTTTTTAACTCTGATCCTGTGGTACAGAAGACGGTTCGGTCTTCTGCCTTCTCCAAATAGTTTTTTTTGAGAAAGGATTTTACCAGGAAGGATACATTGAGATTTCTCTTGTTTTCAAGTATGTTCTGGGTGGTGAGTATGTGCCGTTGGGTGTCTTGCCCAAGGACAATTGCTGGAGAGGTGCTCGTCGGGATCGAACCCATATCTCCACAGGCTCTCTCCATGCAGAGCAGTGATGTTACCTCTACTCAGGGCCGGCGCTGCCGCTAGGCCAGCTAAAAGGGCGCCTAGAGTGCAGTGCCTGCCTAGGGCGCAGCCGGCCCAACCAATTAAAAAAAAAAATTGCCCGCGGGGCAGCCTGGGGCGGGCGCGTGTTGCAGCCAGCCCCAATACGTGCCAGCGTCGCCACCGGCGTCAAGGAGACGGAGGCATGGACTTGGTGCTTCCAGCTTCCTGGACCAAGTCCACGCCTCCGTCTCCTTGACGCCAGCGGCGACGTCAGCAAGTATTGGGACTGGCTACGAGGCGGAGGGAGACGGCGCTGGAGCGGCAAACATCCATGGGTGAGCCTGGGGGCAGATATCCATGAGTGAGCCTGGGGGCAAATATCCATGAGTGAGCCTGGGGGCACATATATCCATGTGTGAGCCTGGGGGCATATACCCATGTGTGAGCCTTGGGGAAAATACTCATGTGTGAGCCTGGGGGCAAATACCCATGTGTGAGCCTGGGGGCAAATATCCATGTGTGAGCCTGGGGGCAGATACCCATGTGTGAGCCTGGGGGCAGATACCCATGTGTGAGTCTGGGGGCAGATACCCATGTGTGAGCCTGGGGCAGATACCCATGTGTGAGCCTGGGGGTAGATACCCATGTGTGAGCCTGGGGGCAAATACCCATGTGTGAACCTGGGGGCAGATATCCATGTGTGAGCCTGAGGCAGATATACATGTGTGAGCCTGGGGCAGATATCCATGTGTGAGCCTGGGGCAGATATCCACGTGTGAGCCAGGGCAGATATCCACGTGTGAGCCTGGGGCAGATATCCATGTGTGAGCCTGGGGCAGATATCCATGTGTGAGCCTGACCAGATATCCATGTGTGAGCTGGGGCAGATATCCATGTGTTAGTTGGGGCAGATATCCATATGTTAGTTGGGACAGATATCCATGTGTTAGCTGGGGCAGATATCCATGTGTGAGCCTGGGGCAGATATCCATGTGTTAGCTGGGGCATATATCCATGTTTTAGCTGGGGCAATATATCCATGCCATGTGTGAGCTGGGGCAATATCTCCATGTGTGAGCTGGAGCAATATACCCATGTGTGAGCTGGGGCAATATCTCCATGTGTGAGCTGGGGCAATATCTCCATGTGTGAGCTGGAGGCAATATCTCCATGTGTGAGAGCTGGAGGCAAATATACCTATGTGAGTTTGGGGCAAATATACCCATGTGAGAGCTGGGGGCAAATATACCCATGTGAGCTTTCTTTTTTCGAGGGGGGTGCAAGTAGCTGGTCTTGCCTAGGGCGCAAAATAGTCTAGCACCGGTCCTGCCTCTACTCCACCCAGCCAGTGTCTTTCCGCTGAATCTGCTTAGCCCCATTTATCAGAGTTCATGCATAGTTTGGATGAACTCTAATAAGCACCTTAGATTAACTGATGTTTCCTACATTTAGTTCTGTATTCCAAACCTGATATAAACGTAGCCAAGGTCCAGGTAAGCCTAGCAACTCCATAAACTTTAATGGCCCCTGTTTTACCTTTTACATGTTTTACCCGTTTATCCAATCTACATTACTCATAAAAACCAATGGGTTGGCTTCTAAATCCATTTAGCTCCTATATCATGAACATTTCCAGAAATTGTATGTGAATCTACCCTAAGCTGTTTTTGTGGTAAGATATAAAATGTTTTGTATATTTATGTGCAGAAACTACTAATGAATTATTTTATTAAAATATTGTGATATTATCTATTTCTTTTATGTGGCTACTGTTCAGGAAGAACGGTGTGCTATCAAACAGGATCCACAGATCAGGAGTCTTATTCCAAAATGTTATCAACAGGTTCTGTCTCAACATAATCTTCTTCATAACTGAAAAAAATCATAATTCAATTATTTACTTGCTTTAAATGCTTTAAAGCATTTCCAATCCACTTCTTGATTGTCATCACAATGTTATTTCACCCATGTTCGATTCTGATGTCATAAGCCAAGCTAGCTTGATGTAGCAAGTGTCATCCTGATGATGCAAGCATGTCAACTAGTGATCATGCATGCCTTAATCATCAGTGACTGAGGGTGTGTGTTAAGCTTGTTATAATATACCGAATTCACAACACTTCAATCTACCTAGCTTTACTTGTAAAAATATCTGACTTCAAAAAACAAAATGGGGATATAGTTACAAAATATGATACTTACACAGACTGAACTTCAGTTCTCTCCCTGCGCGCCCTGAAACCAGCATCAAGGTATCCAGGATTCAAAATACCATCCAACACTATATTCCAGGCTGCCATATTCCTGCAATTGTATTTTTTGTCTGCATTTATTAATAGTCATCTTTTAAATCTCCCTCCATTTCTCTTAGAAAAACCTTGTATGTTTCTCCCTCCTCCCGCCCCACACGTCATAAATGGTTAGCTATTTGAGCATTTTCACCAACCTCATTCTCTTTCCACAGCATACTTACTCAAACTGAACTCCATCTCTCTCTCCCTCTACAACCCCAACCCACCCTCCCCATCCACTTGCTCACTCAGGGCCGGTCCATAATTTCAGCTCTCCTCTCCAACTGTCCCCACTTCTCTCTCTAATTACTCTTACTAAGCCCAAGCTTCTGGTCTTTCCCTTGCAATCCCTACTATATTCTTCTCGCCACCAGCTTCACCCTCCCTCTGCTCCCATTTGTTTCAGTTACCCCGCCCCTTAGATAGTAAGCTCACGGGATGTCTGCCTGAGCACTTGGTTTAAAGTGCTGTATTACCTGGACAGGTATCCTACGGACTGGGTTGTCTTTCCTCCTGTATCATCTACGTCTCCTGTTTGTGCTTCCCCATTGTAAAGCGCTACGGAATCTGTTGGCGCTGTATAAGTACTTTTAACTGTAACTGATCATATATTGCATAAGCCTGCCACAGCGAAAGTGGAAGACAGAACGTTCTGCTGTAAAACATCACTTGAAACATTTTGGATAATTATTTTCAATTGATTACTGCGACAGTAGTCACTTGAGACTTGGGGTACAAGGACCTAAAGGTGATTTGGGAGTGGTGGCCCTTATGTTCTATATTATTCCCCAGCTCTCTCCTATGTTAAGGTCACCCTGTCTACCTACAATTCTAGATACAACAGAACTGTGATACAGCTTGATGGGAGATTGAATAAAGTTAGGGTACACATTTAACACTAAAAGAGTATCCCATGTTTTTTTAACACTTTGGAGTAAAGCACTATTTCGGAGGAAAAAAGTGCTTAAGCATTATCATCAACATAATTTTAAGCTCCCTGGTGGTCTGTTTTTGTCACATTTTCATGTCAAAAAGCATTAAATATTTTTTTTGTCCCCCCCCCCCAGAGGTATCCCAAGTGTGGCTCGGGGTTAAATTCCTATGCTGTAAGCGGTAACCCCGAGCAACACTCAGGATGCCGCTGAATACATCACCTCTCCCTGCGCTCCCTCGATGTCCCCGCAGTCTCCTCTGGCGTTTGCGACCCTCATACTTCCTGGTTCCCTCCTCGCAAGAGACTGCGGGGATCAGCGAGGGAGCGCAGAGAGAGGTGATGTATACAGCCCGAGTGTGTCACGGGATTACCGCTCTCAGCGGTGAAATTTAACCCCAAGACACACTCGGGAAAACCATCAGGGGGGTTAATATGATACCACAACTAAATAATATTATGTACATTATATAAACCACAGTAAATTAACTAAACACGTTTCCTGCTCAGTAAAGCATATGCATAATATTGAGACACTGGGTGATGGCTCATATTATCAATTTTGGATGACTTGTCCATGGCCAAAGTAAAAAAATGTGACATTAAACATATTACAGCTGGAGTCCTAACCTCTGAGCTATCTCACAACTTGATATCTACACCCCATTTATTTGGTTTATTTAAAGATAATTCTGCCGTTGAAGAAATAAAGGGATAGTTGTTGCGTTTAATGAAATTTATTGCTCACTGATCTCTCAGTTATTCTTGGCTGTGTGCTGCAGCAAACAGTATATACGCAATCCACAGTGGGACATTTTTTTTGGACAGCTGGCTCATCCAAGATTATGTGGCCTTGTTTTCTTTATTTGGAGGGATAGATGTGTGAGATCTTTTCCCACTAAAGAGCAGAAACATTTTTTTTCACTGCAGCGACTTTAGGGCTATTGGCACCATCCTCAGCATGTCTTGCTTTGAGTTATTTTGTAGCAATATAAACCAATTTTGGTTTGAATATTTTATTGAACATTGCAGGCCGTATTCCATTGTAGCCAGTAACAGGGAGCCGCTAAAAGGAAATATTGGTGAGGGATGATACCTTGTAGCAGCTCCCTTGCACCTACTGTAGTATATCTGACCATTTGTTCCCAGCGTTCCACTTCATATGGTCAGAGGAGGCGGTGGATGACATCTCCCTCTGCACCATGCACAGGACCAGAAGTAAGGAATATTTTAGCATATTTAGTTTAAAGTGATTTTGCAAATGCAATGGCCCTATTTGTTACCGGCTCATTTGGAATAGGGCTCAGCATTCTAACAGTTTCATGACCATAAGAATGAATAACTGATTTCTTTCCATTGTTGAGTTCATTTATTTTTTTCAGACCTAACAAGCAAACTGTATCCTATAGTTGTAAGGATAAGTGCCAATTACAACCCATTTTCATTAATAATAGATTACTTCTTACAGTTTGGGCTAGCCACAAACTATATATTAGTAAATGGACACGTGGGCCTAAATAGGCACCCAACAGTATACAAGGTGTCCATAAAGTCTCTTTACAATTTAAAAAATTTATAACAAAGGCAAATGAAAAGACAGATAAGTGAAAATTATTACTTTAATACACCTCTATATGGGCACCATTAGTTGCACGAAGCACATCAAGACAGTACTCGATTTCTTGCCATGTTCGCTGCAGCATACCCTCATCAATGGTGGCAATGGCATCAGTGATCCTCTGCTTTAGATTAGTGATGTCCCGTTCCTTTGTTCCATACACTATATCTTTAACATAACCCCATAGAAAGAAGTCAAGGGGAGTGATATCTGGTGAAGGAGGTGGCCAGGGAATTGGGCCACCCCTTCCAATCCACCGGGCTGGAAATGTTTCTGTCACATCCTCGGCTCCTGCGGTGCTCCCTGGGGGGTCTGGGTGACTGGCCGGGTGCAAGGAGTTCGGGCTGGCCGACTGTCGTCTAGAGGGGCGGGGCTTGGCGTGATGACGCAAAGCCGTCAGCCTTAAATGCAGGGAGCAAGATTCGGCTTGTCGCTCTGACGTGGAGTTATTCCTGCATATTCCTGTATATGGGAGTCCTCTCTGTTGCCAATCCTGCCTGTACGACTACCCTCTATGGTGACAACTCGGAATGTATATTTGACCATGATTCTATTAATCACTGTTATATGACAAGTATGTACTATCTCTATTCATACATAGTTAAAGTGCTTTCGCTCAGTAGACACTTGGTCACGAAATCATTTGCTACTGAGTGGTATTTAGTATTGATAGCCTATCTGATCTCCCTGGCTGGGAGTGATAGGATTGGCAGTCCTGACTGCTGGAGACTCAAATATCATGGAAGTCTGTCCAAAAGGATCCACATAGAAACATAGAAAAATGTCGGCAGATAAGAACCTTTCGGCCCATCTAGTCTGCCCAATTACATGGATACTTTACCTGGATTTATCTTTTGTTTAGGATAGCTTTAAGCCTATCCCATGCTTGCTTAAATTCAATTACTGAATCAATTACTGAACATCACGGTTATTAAGGGGGAGCGCTATACCGATCGTATCAGTTTCATTTAGGAACCCACGGACATGCAGTCCCCAATGTGGTGGTGCACCATCTTGCTGGAAAATTATGGTTGGTTGAAGGTCATGTAGTTGTGGTGCCACGTATTCAGTCAAAAGGTCAAGGTAAACAGTTGCAGTAATCGATATCTCCTCTATGAAAAACGACTTCTTTATATGGGGTTATGTTAAAGATAACGGGCCCTATTACATTCTTCACGCATACGTTTGCGCCCGTGCAAAAACGCATTAACACGAGGGGCAAAACCCTTTGCGCTGAACGTCGTATTACAATGTTAGCGCAACAATCGCGGGTATACGTCTACCGCGGGTGAACCTACGTGAACGCTGCGTGAACTTACTGTATGTCGCGCGTCCTATACTTAACATTGTGAGCGCAAATGCGTTTGTGTGCTGGTACGTGGATGGTATTACAATCTATGCACAGGAATTAACGCATAGACGTTGCGCGCATAATTTTAGCAACTCCTAAAAGCTGGTGTTAATGGCAAATTCTATCAACCTTGCCGAAACCAAATACACCAGCCCAAAAACAAAAATGCTGCAAAGTATAGTTACACATTCCAAACATGACAAACCAATAAAATGGAGAAGTTGTGTGCGCATTTATTATTGATGCAGCATATATGCGCAGATTGACTTTGACAGGCGCAAAAACTTAACGTAAGACAATTGTGGTCCTTAATTCTGATTGGCTGAATCGCGTGAAAAAAACAGTCCGCACACTGATTTTTGCGCGCAACGTTTGTGCGCGTCCGTTTTACGCACGTTATTACTCGACGGATGAAAAAATGCGCGAGGATTGTAATTCCAGCGACGATTTACGCACATTAACGTTTAACGCTGGGCGCACAAATTCACACATTGCGCGAGCGTTTTAACGCGAAGATTGTAATAGGGCAAATCATGTATTGAACAAAGGTACGGGACATCACTAATCTAAAGTAAAGGACCATTGATGAGGGTATGCTACAGTGAACATGACAAGCAATTGAGTACCGTCTTGATGCTTCCTTCCTGCAACTAATGGTGCCCACATAGAGGTGTATTAAATGAGGCAACAAAAACTTAAATATATACGTCTCATTTTGTAATAATTTTCACTTATCTGTCTTTTCGTTTGCGTTTGTAATAAATTATTGAAATTGTAAACAGACTTTATGGACACCCTGTACTTTTCAAAGTCTGAAAAACAGGCGAGATTCTTGTATATTGTCCTTTTTTTTTTGTATGAGGTAGTAGGTATTGCATACAAATTCAAATTTTAATAGGAGTTTTACATCACCTTTTGAGCATGATAATAGTAACTCTGAAATAAGGCTTTAAGTCACTAGGGAAAATAACCTATACCAGTAATTTCTAACCCAGACACACCATATACTGTATACTACAATTTCATTTTGTGGTGCGATACCTGGTCGTCGCACACTGATTCATGATGTCGAGGTAGGGAGGAAGGATGGTAGAGGAAGGGAGTATATTTAAATGGAAACAAAGTAGCAAAACAAGAGGACATAGTCTTAGATTAGAGGGGCAAAGGTTTAAAGTAACATCAGGAAGCATTATTTTACTGAGAGGGTGGTGGATACATGGAACAGCCTTCCAGTTGAAGTGGTAGAGGCCAAAACAGTAATTGAATTTAAGCAGGCATGGGATAGGCATAAGGCTATCCTAAACAAAAGATAAATCCAAGTAAAGTATCCATGTAATTGGGCAGACTAGATGGGCCGAAAGGTTCTTATCTGCCGACATTTTTCTATGTTTCTATGTCAAAAGAATATAAACTTTAAGAAAAAAGACTGAATATCCTGTTACTTTAATGAAAGAAAGACTTTAAAAGCAACCCATTGTAAAAAGCCTGAAAAGGCAAAATATATTTATTCAAAATGGAGGGAAAATGTAAAAGTTCAGTTTACAAACATCAAATGATTCATGTGCATATGTTATTTCCCATGATTATTATAAAACATTTAACATACAATTTTTAGTTGCCTCCTTCACTAGAACATCAAAGTGAAGTTATGGTACATTCTACGTAAATTCACCTCCCCTTTATGTCATACTGTACTATTAATATACTATATAGGAATAAAATCAAGTTGTTGAAAAAATTTTTTTGCAAAACTGTAGTTGATTTAGTTTTGAAACACAAAAAATATTTGAAATTTTTATTTAGTTTATACTAAATGTAAACGTATCCATCCAAAACACATAAATTTCCACCTTCTTCCACTTTTCAGTTTCTGCACTTTGCCAGCTGTCACTGCCTAAATCTGTTTTCATAACCGTGTTAGTATTATTATTTTAAATTACTAAATGATAAAATTATTAGAAAATTAGAAAACTCTTCTTGCATACATTCAATTTATGCTTTGTATAGATTTGTGCAAACATTTATGTCTTAGTATTCATGCATTTCTTATTGGTTCTTCATGTAGTTCCAGTGTTGATGGTAACATTAACTTTAGTGATGGCACAGTTAGGTTGGATGTTGACAGGACTATGAATGAACGTGCTTGTACTTGACTCCTGCCATACACTGATCTGAATATCCATACTGCTGCACACAATCAAATCACAAGTAAATTGCAATATTCCTTCTTCAGTCAAATGGTGATTGCATGAAGGAATGTGAGTGTTTTCGACATGCTGACTATTTTTAAGAAGTGGGTAGGGCCGGCTGTCTGGATTAGAGGCAAGAACTGGACATTCTAGATCTTGTTTCTTTAATGACTGAATTGTTTTTCCCCGGTATTTTTGTGGTTCCACACATTCAGTGTCAGAAACGTGTATTTCTTCTTTATTATCTTTAAGCCACTTAAGAAAGTAGGACAGCGAACAATTGCATGACAATGGATTACTATGAAGAAGCAAAGTATGCAACTGGTACAGATCTTCAAATAGTCCTTTTGGAACCGTCGTGAGAAGGTTTTGATGGAGAGTTATGACATTCAGACTATTCATATGGCTAAATACATTGCTATCAATAAAACTTATGTTGTTGTTGTCCAGGTTTAAATGAGTGGCTGAATCTAGGCCATTAAAAATATTCTCTTCTAGTTTTTCAATTTGATTGTAAGACAGAACGATCTTTTCAATTTTTGCTAGGCTTGAGAACATGTTGCCAGGAATAGTTTTCAACTTGTTCTTCGCCAAAGACAACATGGTTAAACTTTCGGTTGAATTAAAGATCCCATTAGGAAGATCTTCGAGCTGGTTTCTTTCAAGGGATAAGAAGGATAGTCTTGAAAGAGATGAAAAAACTTCAGGGGAAAGGACTTTTATAGAGTTACTCATGAGATTCAATTTCTCCAAGGAAACTAATGAGGCAAAAGTGTATTTTAGGACGTTAGTAATTGTGTTCACTTGCAGTGTCAATTCTGTAAGCTCTCGAAGGTCTGCAAACAAATCTGGATATAGTTTCCTTATCTGATTATTATTGAGTTTAAGAATTTTCAGTTTTTTTAGTGCTTTAAACAGACCAGGAGGGATTTCATTGATATCATTAGAACTAAGATTGAGTTCTTCTAAGAGAGCCAAGTTCACGAATGCATCTTTGCAGATACCAACAATCTTATTTCCATGTAATGAGAGCATCTTCAACTTTTTATTATTAAGAAATAGTCCACAAGGAAGGTCCTTTATTTCATTATATATAACGGCGAGTTTCTCAATTTCCAGTTGTTCATCAAATAATCCAGACTTCAATTGTGAAAGTGGTGTTGCTGAGATTTCCAGGTCTGTAAGTCGACGAAGGAACTTGAAAGCGTCTTCATGTATATATTTTATTTTATTTTTCAAAAGGACCAGTTTTTCTAAGTCTTCATATTTTATGAAAGTTATGTTGTCAATCAAATTAACATGCGTTTCTAAAACCAGGAGTTCTGTAGTATTGGATGGAATATCTTTGGGAATTTCTGTAATTGTTTCACCAAAGCAAAAAACATTGCCTTTCTTAAAGCAAATGCATGACGTTGAACAACTCATGGCAAACCAAGATTGCAGAATGATGCAGCCACAGAAGATGACACATCTCGTCAACATATTTCTTTGCTGAAATGAAATTATATGTCAGTTATCAATTGTTGATCTTACAACGTCTTCAATATCCCACCTCCCTTTCTCGAGTGTCATTCAGATCTTTATCCACTGCCTCTTCCCTCCATTATTTTTTCTGCCAATCCTATCAGGGTTATGCAGAGAGAGGTGAAAAGCAGGAGAATGACTGGAGAATGGAAAATTCTAGGTCAAAATAGCCGATTTGGAAAGTGAGATGAATGGGAGACTTTTTCTGGTTTGGCCATTTTGACCTAGAATTTTCCATTCTCCAGTCATTCTCCTGCTTTTCACCTCTCTCTGAATAACCCTGTATATCTCATCTGTTACTCACACTATCTTCTCCTAGCATCAGTTTTTCCCAAGCCCATATTCTAGATTCAACATATCCATTTTGCGGTCACTCCTTGCAACCATCAAATGGAAAAAATGTGTGTAGCCCAAAAAGTATGCTAGTATTAGAAAAATATCACTACCTTACATTTCATAAAAAATACGGACTGAAAAAATAAATAAAAAATGATTTTGTTTTTAATAAAAATTTGACCCTGACCACAAACCTATGACACTAACTCATGGCCAATAGATTCTGTTCAAGTTTACAGCACGAACATTACTACAATTCTATGATGCTATTTTTGTATTTAGAAAACAGATACTGGTCCACTTTTGATGCAAGTGTTACGGTTAGGGTAGGACAAAAGCTATAGTGGTCAGGGTTAGAGGCTAAAGTTAGGGGTTAGGGCTAGGAGTGTCACTTTTCATACACTTCTTAATGTGGCATAATTTTTCCAATAATCTCTTCTTTTGAGGTGATGTGAGGCCGTATCATTTTCAGGCCATTCTCTTGTCAAATTTTGGCATTTTTTAACAGGAAGTCAAGAGTACTCACGTTTTGTATAGCTTTTTCAAATGACTTTCCAGCAGTCACCCTGTAGGTGGCGACTTTACAATACCAAACCCTGCTTAGCACACGTGTTCTACTTGTAAACACAAAATACAGACAGAAGCCACTTCGAACTAAAATGGAAAATCGACTCCCATCGCTATGCAGACCCCTCACATCCATAAAGGTCCACAGCATTTTTACCAATTTTTCTCTATAGTTTTGAACTGTCCTTGGAAAATTACAATGCTATGGCTGAAAACAAGGAAATTCCCAAGGTATCCTTCCTGGTAAAACACTAATTACTATAATTCAAATACAATCATCATGGTAGCTCTTTAAAATGTCACACTGTGGTCTAAACAGCCTATAGGGAGCATAGTCATGATGGGTGTTTATAAACCAAATGTTTAGGGAGATATGATATGAGTCACTAGACTCCAGTATCAAATAAAAATAATGAAATGTGCCAAAAGATGCTATATTGTCAGCATTATGTAGATTGAGTTGGGTTGGAAAAATAGGGAATGTTATTCTACCGATAATATATTGTCTCTATACTCTTGTGTATTTGGAATATACAAACAATTCTGTCACATTTATCAGAATGTCTTCAGTGGCTGCATTTGGGAAATAATCTGTCCCGACACAAAACGTTGAAATTGGCAGTACTCATAATGTTTCTTCTTTTTACACTTCATGCTCATATGGCCACTGATTATTAAACTCTGGTATTGGTGATCGCCCGCTAACCTGGTTTCAGTTGTATGTATCTGATCGGTCGCAATATGTGTCCATTTCTGGCAGCTCCTCGGTTCTGAGCTCTCAGAAGACCTATGATCAAGAATTGTTGACTGCATGAAGCTGGAAAGGGTTACAAAAGTATCTCCAAAAGCCTTGATGTTCATGTGTCCACGGTAAGACAGACTGGCTACAAATGGAGAAAGTTCAGCACTGTTGCTACTCTCCCTAGTCGTGGTTGTCCTGTAAAGATGACTGCAAGAGCACAGCGCAGAATGCTTAATGAGGTAAAGAAGAATCCTAGAGTGTCAGCTAAAGACTTACAGAAATCTCTGGCACATGCTAACGTTTTTGTTGACACATGAATGGAGTACATGGGAGGACACCACGGAGGAAGCCATTGCCGTCCAAAAAGAATATTGCAGCACGTTTGAAGTTTGCAAAAGAGCACCTGGATGTTCCACAGCCCTACTGGCAAAATATTCTGTGGACAAATGAAACCAAAATTGAGTTGTTTGGAAAAAACACACAACACTATGTGTGGAGAAAAAAGGCACAGCACACCAACATCAAAACCTCATCCCCACTGTAAAACATGGCGGAGGGAGCATCATGGTTTGGGGCTGCTTTGCTGCCTCAGGGCCTGGACGGATTGTTGTCGTTGATGGAAAAATGAATTCCAGAGTTTATCAAGACATTTTGCAGGAAAACGTACGACCACCTGTCTGCCAACTGAAGCTCTGCAGAGGATGGGTGATGCAACAGGACAATGACCCAAAGCATACAAGTAAATCAACAAAAGAATGGCTTCAACAAAACAAAATACGCCTTCTGGAGTGGCCCAGTCAGAGTCCTGACCTCAACCCGATTGAAATGCTGTGGCATGACCTTAAGAGAGCGATTCACACCAGACACCCAAGAATATTGCTACACTGAAACAGTTTTGTGAAGAGGAGTGGTCCAAAATTACTCCAGATCGTTGTGCAGGTCTGATCTGCAACTACAGGAAACGTTTGGTTGAGGTTATTGCTGCCAAAGGAGGGTCAACCAGTTATTAAGTCCAAAGGTTCACATACTTTTTCCACCCTGCACTGTGAATGTTTACATCTTCTGTTCAATAAAAACATGAAAATATATAATGTTTGTGTTGTATTATTTTAAGCAGATTTTGTTTTTCAAATTGTTGTGACTTAGATGAAGATCAGAGCATATTTTATGACCAATTCATGCAAAACTCCATGTAATCCCAAAGGGTTCACATACTTTATCTTGCCACTGTAGTGTATGCAGCTGCCCCGCAAACGCACCTTCATAAACTTACTACATTGTATAACTCATTCTGTCACTTTGTGCTACAATGTAACTACATGACCCACCACTGTGACATGTTAAAAGAGCTATACTGGCCATCACTGGAATCTATATGCACCCTTCATCTTTCCAAGAGATTTTCTGGGAAGCTACCACCCTACCTGAATAGGCTGCTTCCCCCAGCAGTTCCCTCATCCAGGGGCGGACTGACAACTAATGGGGCCCCTGGGCAATAGGAGGTCATGGGCCCCCTTGTTCCACACCCACAGGAGCCCACACCCATAAAAAACCCACTCCCTACAATGCAACACCCACATGTACATTATTGTGCCAAAGAATTTATTTCTGAACTCCAAAAAATAACCTTTTTGAAAATCCACTTGGACCCAACAGTGAATTGTGCCCCCTCCATACATACAGATGGCCACCACACTGCTGCAGCAGCCATCACCCACTCATTGCAGCTAAGGCTGCGCCATGGCACAGAGAGTCCCTGTGGAAAATGTGGGAAACTGCTGATCACTTTAAAAGATACTGTACAAACCTGACACATTGCAAATCACAGAGCTCCACAGCAATAAACCTCACTGGAATGTGCAGTGTGTATGAGCGTATTACAGAGCTGCACAGCAATAAACCTCACAGTAATGTGCAGTGTGTATAAGCGTATCAGAATCCACAGCAATAAAACCCACAGTAATGTGCAGCTTAAACATGGATATATATTGCCCCAGCATCTCAAACATGGATATATATTGCCCCCAGCAGCTCACACACGGATATATATTGCCCCCAGCAGCTCACTCATGGATATATATTGCCCCCAGTAGCTCACTTATGGATATATATTGCCCCCAGTAGCTCACTTATGAATATTGCCCCCAGTAGCTCACTCATGGATATATATTGCCCCCAGTACCTCACTCATGGATATATAGTGCCCCAGCAGCTCACACATGTATATATATTGCCCCAGAAGCTCACTTATGGATATATATTGCCCCCAGTAGCTCACTCATGGATATATAATGCCCCAGTAGCTCACACATGTATATATATTGATCCCAGTAGCTCACTCAGATATATATTGCCCCCAGTAGCTCACTTATGGATATTTCCCCCAGTAGCTCACTCATGGATATATATTGCTCCGGTAGCTCACTCATGGATATATAGTGCCCCAGCAGCTCACACATGTATATATATTGCCCCCAGTAGCTCACGTATGGATATATATTGCCCCCAGTAGCTCACTTATGGATATTGCCCCCAGTAGCTCACTCATGGATATATATTGCCCCAGTAGCTCTCATGTATATATATTGCCCCCAGTAGCTCACTTATGGATATATATTGCCCCCAGTAGCTCTCATGGATATATATTGCCCCAGTAGCTCACTCATGGATATATATATTGCCCCCAGTAGCTCTCATGGATATATATTGCCCCAATAGCTCACTCATGGATATATATTGCCCCCAGTAGCCCACTCATGGATATATAGTGCCACAGCAGCTCACACATGTATATATATTGCCCCCAGTAGCTCAGATATATTGCCCCCAGTAGCTCACGCATGGATATATATTGCCCCAGTAGCTCACACATATATATATTGCCCCCAGTAGCTCACTCAGATATATATTGCCCCCAGTAGCTCACTTATTGATATATATTGCCCCCAGCAGATGTTGCTCACCGCATTGTCTGAGGGCCCGCGGGTAGGTAGGGGGCCAGTTTGGAGCAACACAGTTGTGCCCCTGCCGGTTTCCTCTGATGATCATAGAAATTAACATTCAGCCAGCGGCGCGTGCACACTGAAGATGCCGCGGTGGCCCTGCAGCGTGCCTGCATCCCAGTCAAATGGAACAGGCGCGTTGCACTGGCGCCGTCCCTCACGTTACACGTCACGTGAGGGGGCGGCGCAGGCGCCACCGCGTCATCTTCAGAGTGCGCGCGCCGCTGGCTGCATTAAAATTTTTACGATCAGAGGAAACTGGCGGGGGCCCAATGTGTCGCCCCAAACCGGGCCCCTACTGACCCGCGGGCCCTCGGGCAGTGTTCGAGTGCCCGATGGGTCAGTCCGCCCCTGCCCTCATCCTATAACCTCCAATCCAGGACCCGCACCTTACTTGCAATACCACAATACAAAAAGACAGTGGCTCGATCCTCATTTTCCTACAGAGCACCACAATTATGGAATAACCTCCCAGACACCATCAAATCTTTCCCCAGTCTAAAGTTACTCAAGAGCTCCTATGAACATACCTCAATTTATTTATGTTGAGGAGTCCATAAAGTTCACCCCCTTACAGACTTCTAGCTCTCCTGTCACCTTTGATTTCGTCTCTGGTATAATTGAGATCCCATTCAGTAAATCAATCATTGTTGCTGGGTTCTATCGCCCACCGAGCTCTCCAGTGCACTCCCTCTCTGACATATCTCAAATCCTTAATAACCTACTTGCCCAAAACCAAAAAAGTGAACTGCTGGTCCTTGGCGATTTTAATACAGATTGGCTAAATCCTAAAAACAATAAACACTGCTCGCTGTTTAAAACTTTGCAGCTAACTCAATTAATCTCCTCCCCCACTCGCATTAATATGAAAAGCCCCAACCATACCTTGTTGGACTGGATTCTCTCCTCATCTCCTGATAGAATACAGGAGGCAGGCGTGCTTGCTAATAGCTTTAGTGACCATTGTCTAGTGTACTGCGTGCGCAAAATTAAGGCCTTGAAATCTTCCCCAAAGGTAATAACCACCAGGTCTTTCAAGAAATTTATTCTTGAATCCTTCCTAAGTGATCTCAAACAGCTCCCCTGGTACAGGCTAAACCTAATCCCAGACCTAGACTGTGCAGTTGAATACTTTCAGTCTGAGCTCCTGCAAGTCTGGAATTCCCATGCCCCGCTGCGTAAAGTGCGAGTAAAAGGGACTCATCTCCCCTGGGTTACAGCTGATCTTACACTAATGTACCAGCTTAGAGATTCACGGTGGTCAAATTTCAAGAGTACTGGTTCCATGAACGATCACTACGAATACCGAAAATGTCGGAATGAATGCACAAAACAAACAAAAATGGCCAAAGCCCATTACTTCAATGAAAATCTAAACAATAACATCTCAAACCCTAGAAACTTTTGGAGAACCATAAGTAACATACAAGCACCCCCAGTCCACTCCCAGCCAGCTGCTGTCAAAGTAAACAACCAAACCCTGCAACACCCGCTAGATGTAGCAAATGCCTTTAATGATTATTTTGTTGGATGTGCCACCACTTTGATTGCCAAGCTAGGAAATGACATGCAATCAGAGAGGCCTCATGCAGGTCAGGCCCCAACAACTGTGCAAAGTCCCTGTATCACACAGGAATTCAGTTTTAGACCAGTGCCTGTCAGTGTCGTTACTAAACTTCTCCGTAAGCAAAAAATGAAATACCAGTCTGGACCTGATCAAATACCAGCAATGCTGCTGAAAATCAGTGCGCCAGCAATTGCAAATCCAGTCGCAACCCTAATAAATGAGTCACTGGCAACTGGTTACATACCCAAGCTCTGGAAGACTGCAAGAGTGGTACCTATCCATAAAAGTGGGGACAGTACTTTGGTATCCAACTACCGTCCGATATCGTTGCTCCCTGTAATGTCAAAAGTCTTGGAAAAATGTGTCTACACACAATTACGTGATTATTATCAATATTGGAACTACTTAACCCCGGATCAATCAGGCTTTCGCCCAAATCACTCAACCACAACCGCCCTTTTAAAAGTCTGCAATGATATCCAAGCTGGGATGGAACAAGGAAACCTAACTGGAGCCATCTTCCTTGATTTTGCCAAGGCCTTTGACACGGTAGACCATGGCATCTTGTTAGAAAAACTTAAAAACTCTGGCATTGGTGATCGCACGCTAACCTGGTTTCAATCATATGTATCCGACCGATCACAATATGTGTCAATTTCTGGCAGCTCCTCCCTCCCGCTCCCAGTCACTTGCGGTGTACCCCAAGGCTCAGTACTAGGCCCCCTGCTATTCACAATATTCATAAATGATCTGCCCAACGTCTGCAAAGCCTCAACTGTACATATGTACGCAGACGACACTGTGATCTATACCAGCAAACCAAATCTCCCACAGCTGGAGGCCGTGCTGCAAGAACAATTCACAGAGGTAGAAAAGTGGATCAAAAACAACAAACTTTTTTTAAATACTGACAAAACTGTAACGATGCTCTTTGGAACAGCACCTAAACTACACAAATTGCAAAATCCCCATCTATGTGTTGGGACAATATCAAATGGCACACTGACCACAGTCACTTCTCTCAAATATCTAGGTATGTGGTTGGACCCTAATCTATCCTTTGGCCCCCACATCGAAAAACTCTCATCTAAACTTTACCCCAAACTAGGTGCCCTGTACAGAAACAAATCCTGCCTGAGTCCCGCGGTAAGAAAGCAGATTGTACAGCAAATGCTTATGCCGGCTATTGATTACGGAGATGTAGTGTATGCAGCCGCCCCGCAAACACACCTTCATAAACTTACTACACTGTATAACTCATTCTGCCGCTTTGCGCTACAATGTAACTACATGACCCACCATTGTGACATGTTAAAACAGCTAAACTGGCCATCGCTAGAATCCAGACGCACCCTTCACCTTTCCAGCCTGGTGTTTAAGAGCATCTCTGGGAAGCTGCCACCCTACCTGAATAGACTGCTTCCCCCAGCAGCTCCCTCATCCTATAACCTCCGATCCAGGACCAGCACCTTACTTGCAATACCACAATACAAAAAGACAGTGGCTCGGTCCTCATTTTCCTACAGAGCACCACAATTATGGAATAACCTCCCAGACACCATCAAATCTTCCACCAGTCTTAAGTCACTCAAAATTTCCCTGTTAACATACCTCAATACAGAATGCACCTGTAAACATGTAACCTAGTGACTATATTTCCTACATATTTATTTTCTGTTAATCTGTATATTTGTGTTGTTAATATCTTACATTGTATTACTTTGTATTTCTGTAAATGTAACACTTCAATGTACTTGAACCCAGGACATACTTGAAAACGAGAGAAATCTCAATGTATCCTTCCTGGTAAAATCCTTTATAAATAAATAAATAAATAAATAATACAGAATGCACCTGTAAACATGTAACCTAGTGACTATATTTACTACATATTTATTTTCTGTGTTAATCTGTATATTTGAGTTTTGTTTTTAATATCTTGCATTTATTACTTTGTTTTTCTGTAACAACTGTAAAAATTTCAATGTTCTTGAACCCAGGACATACTTGAAAATGAGAGAAATCTCAATGTAGCCTTCCTGGTAAAATACAATGCAAATAAATAAATAAATTATTGGGTATGTGTATATATACAGTATATCTTAAAACATTTACATATATTAGTAAAATACACAGGGCTATTCAGAGAAAGGTGAAAACCAGGAGAACTGGCAGGAGAAGAGAACAATCAAGACCAAATAGCTGACTTGGAAAGTGAGATAAATGGGACAATTTTTCTGGTTTGGCCATTTTGACCTAGAATTTTCACTTCTCCAGTCATTCTCCTGAGGTTCACCTTTCTTTGAATACACCTGATAATGTTTTTGCTCACTCTTAGGGCACTATCAGCTGCCCCTCACTAAAAAGGGGACTCTAAGGGGAAAAATTAGCGTTCACCAATATCTGTGTCCCGACTCCCATAGGACTCCATGGAAGCTTCTGCTGCCAGGTCACATGACTGGCAGGATCTCAGCTCTCACGCCATCCTGCAGGTCAGCGGAGTGATTGCAGAGGGAGAATAGGGTCCTCAAGATTCATACATATGTGTAATAAAGCACAAAAGAACTTCACATAAGGGGTTATTCAAAGAGCGCCGATCTGGCCCTGAAATGGCAATAAACAGGGAATTTCCCCGTACGGTGCCATTTTGGGGCCATTCGGCTATTCAGAAAGCAGGCAGTTCAACAAATTTTGGCAGACTGCCAGCAACTACAGTGCCTGTTCGAAGGCAATGAAATCCCCATAGAGAAGCAATGGTTAATCTATTCAGAGAACACCGAACAGCTGACCGGAATTTCAGTACACTTTCGTTTCCCACACTTCGGGGAATCAAATTCCCCGACCCTGTGGTGAATTCAGCATTCACCGCATGGACCCCGAAGTGCAGGGATAAGCTGCAGGACAACTGCCGAATCAAAAGTAAAAATCGGCAAAAACATTCAGGGTTATCCAAAGAGATCCGAATTGCTTGAGAAAGGTAACCGAACGCTGAAAATCAGCGTTCGTTACCTTTCCTGGCCATTCAGCTATCCAGAGAGCAGGCAATTCACCAAATTCTGGCGAATTGCCTGCACATACAGTGCCTGTTCAGTGCCTGTTCGAGGGCAGTGAAATCCCCATGAAAATGCACTGCTTCGGCTATTCAGAGAAGAAAAACCAGCAGTGAAAGGTTCCCGAAATGCCCTGCCATTCGGTGGTTTAATTCGGCAAGTTAATTCAGGAGAATCCCATAGGCTTCAATGTTAAAAATATTCCCGTTTTAATTCAATATCTTATTAACCCGTACATTATAAAATTCTGCAGTAAAGAGTCTCTTTATTTATAGATTTTTTAGGATACTTTAAGCATTTTTCTTAATTTTTTTTTTTAAAGTCCGATTTTCTTTTTTTGTTTTTTTAGTTTACTTATTTTTTCTGTAACAGCCCTTTTTATTATCATTCCCTGGACCTCATATGCAAATTTCAGACATTTTCGCTCAGTAGTTTCTTTGCAAACAGCGTTTCACTTTCACATTCATACAAACTGTTTTGCTAATTTATTCACCTCCCTCTGTCTGCGGTGTCGGCTTTTTCTCGGCTTTTTCCGGCGGCTTCGCTGCATGTGATCGGCTCCTGCTTGATGGGTTAATCCAGATGTTTTTGCGGGTTTTCGGCGTGCATTCGCCGGGTTTTGCGGTTAGTTTTCGTCAGGTTTGCAGCAGCTTTTCCCTGCAATTTGGTGACCCTGTGGTACTTGCTGAATACACCACAGGGTCACCGAAATGGGATCGGCAACACGAACCGAATTGAAGAGAACGAAAAGTCACCGAACGTGCGGTGACTTTTCAAATCTCTTTGGATAACCCTGATTGTATCCAATCCGATAAGATGCCGCAAACACGGCGAACGTACCCGATGATCAGCCGAAACCCACCGAAAGCGTCCGAAAAAAGTAGACGATCCGCTGAACACAGCACCTACCAGCTGCCGGAAAAAGCCGACAAGTCAACGAAGGGGTTAAAAAAACAAAACACTGCTACTTTGAAAAGCTGTTTGCAAACAAGCTACTGCATGAAAATGTCCGGAACTAACATATAAAAACCTTTGAATAATAATAAAAATGATTGTTACAGGGGAAAAAAAGCTATTTAAAAAAACGGAAATAAAATTTTGCCAAAGAAATCCTGAAAAATGCCTAAAAAATCTTAGAAAATAGACTTTTTGCTGCAAATTAAAAGAATACACGGTTTAACAGATATTTAATAAAAGTGGAAATGTATGTTTAACATTGAAATCTATATGATTACCTGCCGAATGAAACCACTGAACATCAGGGCATTTCACTGACATTTCTCTGCTGTTTGGTGTTCGGAGAATAGATTAACCATTGCTTCTCTATAGGGATTTCACTGCCGTTGAACAGGCACCGTATTTCGCTGGCAATTCGCCAATATTTGTCAAACTGCCAGCTTTTGAATAGCCGAATGGCTCCAAAATTGCACCATACGGGGACATTTAATGTTTGGTGCAATTTCTGGGCCAGTTCGGCTCTCTTTGAATAACTCTGTATGTCATTGTAGATTCAAAACATGTGTATGTGTCATACAAGTAACATAAATCCAATAACAAAATCTTACATTCACTAGGGAAAATTCCCATTTAGATATTGAATGTCAATCTGTATTTATATTTAAGAATGAATCACAATTTAAGACTTAACACACAATATTACCGCAACAAAACAAACTTTGCTGGCTTTCCCAATGTTTCCTGAGCATTAAATTTACCCCCAGATGCAAGATCTGGTACCATAATCCCAATATACAGTAAAGTTATCTCTGAACTTCTCTTTCCAGGACACTTTGTTCCTCAATTTTGAACATATTCCCCGTGTTTAGTATATACGGAATGCCTTCCATCTGTTTTCACTCAATTCATGCCAACACTAATGCTACTTTTCTCCTATTTCCTTACCTTTTGTAAGAATACATTATAGAGCTTTCCAGAGAATGTACCTGTACAGCTTAAATGAGCATTATTATCATTAAAGCAAACAATGAAAATGCAATTAAAAAGAGATCTCTTCAAAATAATGATATCACCCCATTTCATAAATATAATGTTTATGCTAACTCAATGAATATAATTATTTTGCTGCAAAAACATTTTTGTGGGAAATAATATAGTACATTTATGGGATTCATCAATTCTGCCATGCATTGAAAATTGATTATTTAATAATTGCATTTTATATATGAAGGATAAAATACATACCATGTTAAGAGGAAGAGAGATAGTTACACGAGCTCCTTATCAGTCAGTGAGACTGAATTTCTGATAGGGATGGAAGTTGCTCAATATTGCTGGAAAAGACAGGATCTGATCCAGCAGTTTTCTACCAGGAGGAGGAGACAGCTGAGAAAAGGTTTGTTCATTATATTGGACATAAAAATAACATTTCTGTTTTTAGATTTCCAAGCAGAGTTGGGATAAATATTTAATTATTCACAGTTTGAATGGCTGCTGTTCAGTTGGCGTCAAACCCACTGTTACTGGCGAAACGTATTGATTCTTCAGAAGCTGTTACACTTCATCTGGACTACATAATAATAATACATCATGGGCTCTATTCTGGCCCTGCCGTTATCTTTAAGGCTCCAGCTGTTAACAACTCCAGTCGCTCTTCTGACCTTGTCTCAAGCTTTGCTCAGAATTTGCACCTGGTTACTGTTTATTAACAGCTCCTATACTTTGTATAAGAGTTGTTACTAATGGCTCAGCAAAAAATAGTGAGCTATTCCTTGGTAGCTTGGTGTTCTCGGCTCAAGACTGGTGTTAAAATCTGCCTTAACTCTTACCATTCAGGTGTAATTGATGGAGATATATCTCTTTGGTCCGTAATAGATGAGCTTGCAAAGTCTGGCTTCAGTCTTGTCTAACTAGTGTAACAATAAAACATTTTGGGCCCTATTACATTCTTCGCGCAAACATGTTTGCGCCGGTGCAAAAACACATTAACGCGATGGGTAAAACCCTTTGTGCTGAAAGTTGTATTACAATGTCAGTGCAACAAACGCGTGTATTCGTCTACCCGCAGGTGAACCTGCACGAACGTGTTAATGGCAAATCTGAACGACCTGGCCGAACCCAAATACACCAGCCCAAAAAAAAAAGTGCAGCAAAGTATAGTTACACATTCTAAACATACCAAACCAATAAAATGGAGAAGTTGTATGTGCATTTATTATTGCTTTAGCATATATACTCAGATTGACTTTGGCAGCCGCAAAAACTTAACGTGAGATAATTGAGGTTCTGAATGCTGATTGGCTGAATCGCGTGAAAAAAAACAGTCTGCATCTGTTTTCTGCGCGCAAAGTTGCTGCGCGCGTGTTTGTGCGCGTTATTGCTCGACAGATGAAAAAAGGTGCGAGGATTGTAATTCCAGCGTTGATTTACACGCGTTACCGTTTAACGCTTGGAGCACAAATTCACACATCGTGCGAGCATTTTAACGTGAAGAATTTAATAGGGCCTGTAGATTGAGAAGCACAGCATCAATACAACCTGGCCATATTGAGCTGGGATGTGTGTGTGTGTATTTGCATTTGAACCCAGGGGTGTAGTACTAGTAATGTACTCACAGGAACCAGGACAAACAGGGTTATTCAGAGAGAGGTGAAAAGAAAACCAGGAGAATGGCTGGGGAAGTGAAAATTCTAGGTCAAAATACCTGATTTGGAAAGTGAGATAAATGGGAGAATTTTTCTGGTTTAGCTATTTTAACCTAGAATTTTCACTTCTCCAGTCATTCTCCTGGTTTTCACCTCTCTCTGAATAACCCTGAAAGTGCTTACCATCCACCCTCCACCCCCCCCCAAACAAAAAAGAACATTTATTTTAACTCATACAACTTTACCCATAAATTTACAGACTGAAAATGATAAACGCACATGCAAGCAATGAGATGAACATAAGCACTCACAGGTTCAGGAAAATACATATTCACACAGATACATTGACAGATACAAACACAAACTGACAAGTACAATGACAGATAAACTAACAGGTACAGATAAATACTGACAGATACACAGACCGAATGGCAGCTACAAAGAGACAGACAGCTACAAAGTGACAAACAGCTACAAAATGACAGACAGCTATAATGTGAAAGAAAAATGGTAGACACGCAAGATACATTGTATGCATACAAAAATGGTAGACAATGGTAGATACATACAAAAATGGTAGACACGCAAGATACAATGCACACAGATACATTGACAGAGAGACACAAACTGACAAATGCAATGACAGATAAACTAACAGGTACAGATACACACTGACAAATACACAGACCCAATGGCAGCTACAAAGACACACAGGGTAATTCAAAGAGATTCGAAAAGTCACCGCACATTCGGTGACTTTTCGTTCTCTTCAATTCGGTTCCTTTTGCCGATCCCATTTCGATGACCCTGCGGTGTATTCAGCAAGCACCACAGGGTCCCCGAATTGCAGGGAAAAGTCACCGCAAACCTGCCGAAAACGAACCGCAAAACCCACCGAATGCACGCCAAAAACATCTGGATTAAGCCATCGAAAAACCCGAGCAGGAGCCGATCACAGGCAGTGAAGCGCCGAGACCGCAGATGAGGCAGTGAATAAATTAGCAAAACAGTTTGTGTCAATGTTTGAAAATGAAACGCTGTTTGCAAAGAAACTACTGAGCGAAAATGTCTGAAATTTACATATGAGGTCCAGGGAATGAAAATAAAAAGGACTGTTACAGAAAAAATAAGTAAACTTAACCCTGTCGCTGCTGAGCCATTTCACACCTCTGTGCTGAGGTCATTTTCACCGGTTTCGCTCATCATGTTTAACCGCATTTTGAAGCCTTATTTTAATATATGACCCAGACATATTATATATCGTTCTTTCCGGCAGACTCGGCAGATTCATAATATGTCATTATTATATGTATACGTCATGTCCTGTCT
The DNA here is from genome assembly GCA_009667805.1 of Leptobrachium leishanense. Taxonomy (NCBI): domain Eukaryota; kingdom Metazoa; phylum Chordata; class Amphibia; order Anura; family Megophryidae; genus Leptobrachium; species Leptobrachium leishanense. The sequence goes on along the minus strand of CM019066.1, from coordinate 137,982,637 downwards.
GTATATTATAACAAAAAATGCAATAAAATTTTAATTTTCAATAATTTACAATGTGTAAAGTGTTTTTTTTTTTAATTTTAACATGCAATCGTTTGCGGTTATATTTTCTATGGGGTGCGCTTGTTAAAAAAATTAGAAATGGGGTCTTGTTACATTTTTTTTTTGGGGAAAATTTTGCTTTTTTTAACAAACGCACCGCATACAAAAATCGTTAATGCAGCATCATTGTTCACATTATAATTGAAATGGGAACAATATTACTGCATTAACAAAACCAAACATAATTTTTTTTAAATATTTTTTTATTTTTATTTTTAATTTTTTAATTTTTTTAAAACTTTTTACATGGTCAAGTTTGGTATCGTTGGAAAGGCCATGCTCTGACCGATACAACTATATCAAACATTAACCCCTAGCTGCCACGGATCGGGAGATAGGGGTTCATTGGAACCCCCTATCTCCACCATTGCTGGCAGCTAGGGGTTAACTCCAGGACTGGCGTCATCGTGCTATGCACGATGACGCCAGTCCTCAGGGGGAGTTCCTGGAGGCTTGGCCGACATCCAAGATGTCGGCCAGCTCCAGGAGAGGATCACGATTTGGCGCTTTTCAGCGTCGAATCGTGATCCGGCTCCCCAGGGGTTAATTACAGCCACCGTTTGGAAGGGCAGGCTGTGCCCTTTCAAACGGTGCCTGGATTAACCCTGTGCCCCCCGGTGATCGGGAGGGAGAGAGGTCTTCCCCCCTCCCTTTCAGGTGCCTCCTCCGCACACGCGTGAATTAGATGTCATCGCGCCGCCAACAGGTTCCGCAGCGCTTTACAATAACCAAAGGGAACAAGATAAACCGACATATGATGGAAACGAGGTGTAGAGGGCCCTGCTCATAGGAGTTTACAGTCTAGAGGGATTGGGGGTTGAGGAAGACAAGAGGAATTTTACTAGATAGCAGGATCATTAGTGCCAGGGGTTTGGGAATGGTGGGGCCATAGAAGTGGCTTCAATCATGTGTGAGTAGGTGAGCAGAGGGAGGAGTAGCGTCAGTGATGTGGTATGCTAATCTGAAGAGATGGGTTTTGAGGGATTTCTTGAAGGCCTGAAGAAGATTAGGGGAGACTTTGATAGTGCCGATTGTTGACATACAGCATTGCAAACATCAGCAAAAATCACCAATATTGCTGTACAGACTGGCTGGCTTTCTCAAAACTAAAATTTGAAAAGGAAAATGCAAAGCTTTACTGTAAAGTTTTTCCTTTTGCTGTTTGTTAATTTTGAGAAATGCAGGCATTTGTAGACACTGCAATAATTGAAACACCAGCAAACAACGGCGCTTAGTGGACTACCCCTAACAGGTATCCTCATCTGGGTCATAAGGTGTCTGTGTGCGGGGTTCTTGTATGCTTAATGCAGTCAGCAGCCAGGGCTCGAGTCCTGCAGGAACGGCGCTCCCGAACTTCTCCCACAGCGGGAACGCTGTGGCCCGAGCCCAGTGGTGTAGCAAGGGGCAGACACAGAATATTAAGGGTTATAATATTTAATATGTGGGTAAAAGCTTCTTGATCCAAGGAGAAATCTGACTGCCATTCTGGGGTCAAGAAGGAATTTTTCCCCAGTTCGTTACATATTGGCAAGCATTTCAGACTGGGTTTTTTGCCTTCTTTTGGATCAACAGCAGTAGGTGTTGTGTGAGAGGCTGAACCCGATGGACGCATGTCTTTTTTCAGCCTATGTAACTATATAAATCAGGAGAATTGAGAGGAGAAGTGAACAATCTAGGTCAAAATAGCCAAACCAGGAAAATTCTCCCATTTATATCACTTTCCAAATTGACTATTTGGTCTAGAGTCTTCTCTTCTCCCGACTTCACTCTTTATTGAATAGACCTGTATGATACAAAAGGTTGGGGTATGGGATACTCAACTCCTGGGGGACTTCCAAGGAACAAGAGTTGATATGGCATAATTTTTGATCTGTCTGTTCATTTTTTCATGTTGATTACTGAATGGTAAGGCAAGACATTTTCTCAACCCATTGCCAGAGCGACTGTGCGTATGAGGCCTGTTAAAGGTCTGGTATCAAAAGGTTTTGGATGAGTGTAATAGGACAACTGGAGGCAAACATACGCAAAACATATAACTCCTTGAATCAAAAAGGGACAATTATTTTATTATTCCTCCATTTTTGTTTGAAGAATAACCTTAGAATTGCCTAAAAGGAAAAAGACAGCAGTGCCCAAAGTCAGTTTTTTTCTGTTCTACGGCAGAGGCAATATATACTTTTACATATAAAACAAACAATGCTACTGCACTCAACTAAGTCAATAGACTCTGCCCCCTCTTTTGATTTGACTGCAAAGAGAAACTGGTTTTCATTTTTTTAAATGTCAATTTTTAGTTTGCCCCAAAACGAACATTTAAAAAGTCATTTTTTGGATGTTTCTTTTTTGTTGGGGGGGTACCTCACAGTAATGTGCGCTGTGTATGAGCGTAAGACAGAGCTCCACAGCAATAAACCTCACAGTAATGTTCAGTTTGTGTGTATGAAAGTATCACTGAGCTCCACAGCAATAAAACTCACACTCATACACACTGCCCATTACTGTATCACAGAGCTCCACAGCAATAAAACTCACAGCAATGTGTGGTGTGTATGAGCGTATCACAGAGCTCCACAACAATAAAACTCAGAGTAATCTACCGATATCAGTTTACTCAAACCCCCCAGCAGAACATTACAAACACACACACACACCAGAACATTACACAAACCCCAGCAGCACATTACACACACACCCCAGCAGAACTTTACGCACACACACCCAGCAGAACATTACACACACACACACCCAGCAGAACATTACACACACACCTCTCCGGCAGAACATTACACCCCCCCAGCAGAACATTACACCCCCAGCAAAACATTACACCCCCAGCAAAACATTATACCCCCGAGCAGAACATTACCCCTCCCAGGAAATACATTACACCCCCAGCAGAACATTACACCCCCCGCGCAGAAAATTACACCCCTGAGCAGAACATTACACCCCCCCAGCAGAACATTACCCCTCCCAGCAAAACATTACACCCCCCCAGCAAAACATTACACCCCCCCCCCGAGCAGAACATTACATACACACACCCCCTCCCTCATTTTATTCAAACCTTTTAAAAATCTTCTCTCGGCCTCTCTGCCCAGTCCTCCTTCACACTACAGTGGAAGCACGCAGGCTGACTCTGCTGCAGGGCCGCACCCTAAGCTTTGGGGTTTGTCCTCCAGGCTTTTCTGCTGCTGCGTGTCCTGGATATGCATGTCATGTGAGGGGGGCGGTGCCAAATTATGCAGTGTGCCTGCTCATGTTTAGAATGTGGGACTGAGGCAGGCACACTGCATCGGTTTGAGAGTGCGCGGCTGGGCCCCTGGTTGATGTCTGAAGATCATTCATAGCTACGCTTCCGGTATTTTAAAAACAGAATTTTTAAGCCCCTCACACTGACAGCAAGCCAGGACAGTAAGGTGGCCGCCTGTGCCGCCTTACAATAGCGCCGGCCCTGATTACTGTGGAACTCTGTGATACGATTATACACACTGCACATTACTGTGGAACTCTGTGATATGCTCATACACACTGCACATTACTGTGGAACTCTGTGATACGCGTATACACACCATACATTGCTGTGAGTTTCATAGCTGTGGAGGCCTGTGATACATTCATACACACCGCACATTACTATTGTGAGTTTTATTGCTGTGGAGCTCTGTGATACGCTCCTACACGCTGCACGTTACTGTACAGCTCAGGAACGTGCGGTGAGGTCAGTGGCTAGAGGCACTGGCTAGTATCAGAGCCAGATATACACAGATATTAACTAACTTTCTACGGTTTGTGTTTAGCTGTAAATTATCTTTTACTCATTTACTGTACCCACACATATTATATACCGTTTTCTCGCTATTAAATGGAGTTTCTAAAGATACCATTATTTTTATCATATCATATACTTTACAATTAAAAAAAATAAAATGTTAGAAAAACAGTTTTTCTGTGCCTGTGCCTGTCATGCTTTGTATCCGCCAGTAGAGGGAGCAGAGGGAGCAGCCTGTGCCCCTGCCTGTCAATGAGAGGCCAGTCTCCAATGCAGGCATTTTTCTAATGGCTTGGACCAATGGTGCTTTCCCATTGGTCCAATCTATTCCATTACTCTCTCAGTGCCTCTCTGAGGCTCTGACGAGCATTGTTCAGGAAGTAGACAGAGCGCTTGTGTCCCTATTTTAACAGCCTTTTGGCTGCAGACTTCTTGAGCAGCTTATGCGATTAACAGGGAAGCTAACCGCTACGGAAATTGCGTAGGACGTGAAAAAAAATGCACGCAGAGGCATAGGATGGAGCTGACAGCGCATGTGAGTTTATTTTCTTTTAATATTTTAACGCTTGATGGCAGGTGAGGCGCTGCCCTCCATGTCCCTGGTGCAGCTTTGTGATACGCTCATGCACACCGCACATTACTGTGAGTTTTACTGCTTGTGTAACTCTGTGATACACTTATACACTGAACATTACTGTGAGTTTTATTGCTGTGGAGCTCCGTGACATGCTCATACACACAGCACATTACTGTAGTTTTTTTATTGCAGTGGAGCTCTGTGATACGCTCAAACACACAGCACATTACTGAGAGTTTTATTGCTGAGGAGGTCTCTGATATGAGTGAATGGAGGGGCACTGGGCAGCATTTCATTCTTGGGCCCAGGCAGCACATTGTCTTGGGCCATCCCTGCCCAAAGTATTGCACACTTGTCCCAAGATAAGAATTTCCATCAGGAAGAAATGTCAAGTTTGGATGGTCAAACCTGCTAATATTTCCTTGTTTTGTGTGTTCCCAATTCAAGCTTGTGGTTTAATAGTTTCAGGTCATCTTACCTAACCTTCTGGTAAAGATTATCGTTTTTTTCAGTACAAAAGTCAACTTTTTTGTACAATGCCTACTTAGACTTCTGATTTTGACTCTTTAGATTTTATTGAACCGTTGTAGGAACTGAACAAATACTGATGCAATACAGAAGAAAACTGCATCGAATTTCTTAGCATATAAAACACAGCAACAAAGACGTATTACATATTTTTATTCCAGTAAATAAAATTACATGTTCTGTTTCCATAGGATACAGAAAAAACACTTTATTTTAACAGCTCTTTTATTTTTTATTAAAAAAATGAGGTTAAACAGGTTAAATAAAATACATTAAACATTACACATAATTAAAAGTTTTTTTAATAGCGGCCTGTGCTATTTTACTTTGAAAGCAATGCAATACTTAAATGGGCCTCATATAAGCAACCAGTACAGTTCGCAAGTAACACAATCATAGCATTTTAATCATATACAAAAGTATATATGTGACTGTGTAAATATATACTCTACATAATATGTACATATATACATTCAGACATGTATTTCTCTCTCACTTATCTTTGCATAGGTACAAGACCAGCAGGAACCCCTCTGGTCCCATGATTTCCTATGGGACCCATTCACACCTGGGCGTTTTACAGCGCAGAGGAATGCGCTGTAATACGCCATACGCCCAAAGAACTACAGGAACTTCTTTGGGGCGTATTGCAGCGCGATCGCGGCCATAGACTGCAGCGTGTACGTGCTGCAATGCGCGTTTGCGCATTTTTCACGTTTGCGTGATACGCGCAACAAAAACGCGCGTATTACGCGCATATGAAAAACGCTGAGGTGTGAACCCAGCCTTAATTACAGCTACTGTGATTATCCATTTTCTGGTCCAGGTAGTTCTTCCTGTATTAAACATTTTCTGTAAGCGTGAGGACATAAAAGATGTTGACCATTTTATACTATTATTATCATTACATGCTTTTCTTTTGAGATTTTTATTGAGATCTTTGTTTTCCTTTTTAATTACATATAATGGCAAACATGTGCACTAAAGTAAAAGGGATCCTCTAGTTTCCTCAGCAGAAATAATCACAAATAGTTAAAGGGATACTATGAAAAGATTACCCTTTTCTTTTTTTACCTTTAAACATTAGGCACATGCTGCTGATAGCCCTTGTCCAATTCTTGTTCTTCTATCTTTTACTTTAAAGTGCTATTCCTTTTTTTATTTTATTTTAGGCTGGGGTCAGACGAGCGTAGTGTTCACGTCCGTGATTGCGCCTAAAAGTACGTCCGTGATAGCATGAAAGAAAGTCCATTGGAGCCTGACACATGAAGTATGTGCGCACTGAACTGCGGACGCACAACGGCCGCGGCAAACGGACGCAGGTTAGGCAAGAACGTAATACTGCTAGAACGGACGTGCGGAGTGCGCCACGTCCATAACGTCTGCATAGCTTTGTGTGTGAGTGATGGAGCGAGGTCAGACAGACTGCTTTTATACGTCCAGCATTTTTGACGGACAGAATGTTTTTTCATTGTAATTTATTTTCCCCTCCTACATCCGTCAAAAATAACTTCAGTGAAAAAACGGACTGTGTGACCACTACTGCGTCATCCATACTGACGATGTCCGTACTGCACGGACGTACAGTCCGTAGAAATCACGCTCGTCTGACCCCAGCCTTAGGTGTGAATACCTTTTCGTCCCCAGTTGCATGGGGACGCACTTTACGCAAGCCTGGACACTTTAAAAAGCTAAAGTGTTCAGGGTGTGTGTACTGTGCCTTCAAAGAGTCCTTCAACAATTTAACAAAGATAATCCTTTCAAACTTTGGCCTTTTTCTATGTATATTGTACACACAGTTAATAGTCTAATATCTGCCAAGTCACATGATTTGAGTCATGTGACAAATGGTTTCTCCTTAGTCATACTGATAATCTGAAAGCCCTCGATGACCACCTGGTTTTCAGGAGGACTTAGGCCGGGTGCACACGAGCGCACCTAGTGCGCAGGTACTTACCGGCACCCACCGCAGCCATGTGACGCTGCGACAGGACCAGTCACACGCGCCTAGAGATCCTCCCCGTCGATGCGCTAGGATGCGCGTCGACGGGGCTGCAAAGTGCAACCCTCCATAGGAGGATTGCGCTTTGCAGCGCTGAGGGGGGGCAGGCGGGCGTGGAGTGTCAGGCCTCACGGACGTTCCTTCCACTGAGTGCACTCGTGTGCACCCGGCTTAAGGCCCCGTTCACAGTTCGCGACATAGAGCGATAATGTCGCACGATGTTGCGATTTTGCAAAGCACCACCATGCAAATCGCAAAAAAAGGGTCATGTACCAGTGACATGCTACCTCGACACGCGACATGCGGCAAGATGTGAAAAGCTCCACTGAAATGAATTGAAGAAGCTACATAGCGCGACGTCGCGCGGATTTTGCTGCAACGTCACGATAAAAATCGCACAGTGTGAACAGGGCCTAAGAGAAATGTATTGCAAATTCATGGTGCTTAAATAGTTAGAACCAGCAAGGACTGTTAAATTGCTGAAAATTTGCAGCCTTTCTCGGATCTTTCACTTGTTTTCATTAAGAATTATTCAGGAGATTAAGATCGGAGAAAAAATTGGAAAGAAAAACAGAAATTTCATCCCAGAATTGTCAAGATGTAAAAGCAGGTGGGGCTGAAGGTTTATTTTTTTTTACCAATTCAGCTATTTTGGATTAGAATACACCATTTTTTCTTAACAGTTATTAATTGAATTAATCTCTCTCTATATATAAACCACCTGTGTAACTACAAAAAAAAAACAAACTGGCATGTTTTTATTAACAAAATCTTCCCATCAAGAGCCATTGACAACAACATTTTCTATAAGGTTGCAGTGGCAGCTTGCTTGCACTATATCCGCCACTCAAAGTTGTGTTGGCTCTAATGGTTGAATTGTCATTTTAATGTTTGTTATTTCCTCTGCTAGTATTTTATAATTTCCATTTTAGTGAATAAATGTCATAATACTTGCAGCTATGACTTTTCAGATTTTCAGCCTTTAATTCAGTAATCTGAGCGGTCTGCCCATACCCCACCCACCCCAAAGCCAACCCCATGCATACTACAGTATATGTATGGGTCCTTCCTTTAGGCTAATGTCAGACGAACGCAGTCTGAGTGCACTCTGTGTGCGTGCATAATGGAAGAAGAATGGCAGAAGATACTGTAGACACCACACGGTCTGTTTTTTTTTACAGACGGATGAAAAAAAAGGGAACTATGGGAAATAAAATTTATATGAAAAATTATAAAAATTTGAAAAGGATATGAAAAGCCAGTTTCTGCGTCAAGGTGCTGGACGTCGCAATTGCGCTGTGTCTGACATCTCACTCATCTCACTCATCACTCACACAGAACGCTACGTGGATGTGGTGCACTCTGCGCGTCCGTCTAGCGGTTTTACATTCTTGCCTAACTTGTGCGGCAACACAGACGTGATCACTGCGTTCGTCTGAGATTAGCCTTAGACCACATCCCCTTTCCCTTCCTAGCTACAGCCCCTATGCAGCCATTATTCAACCCCAATCAATCCTTGTCAATAACCCAATGTTTTATAACATTTTTATATGCTATAACCTGAATAAACCCATGATTAGACATGCGCTATGATGTTTCATCCTAGTAACGTTCAACATGGCACAGCTTTTGTCAGCACTGGAAATCACTCTGGTCATGTATATTCGAGCAATATTTGAACTCGGATAAGATCAAACAATGACGAAATCTCCGCACCAACATATGCAACTTGTAAAACATGATGTTATGTACTATCTAGATGCTTGCTAAATAACGTACAAGAAAAAACCCTTTAGAATATGTTGATCATGCGTAACAACAATCCAGCACAGCAAAGAAACTTTGAAAGAACCGTAGATAATGTGATCAAGAGCCTGGTCACTTGTTTCACCATACATTTGTTTGCTGGTTTAAGTAGAGGAAACCATAGGAAATCGAGTCAGTCGTCCCCTAAGGCTAGCAGACGAAAAAAACGGACATCTGTTTCTCCACTGACAAGATCTTTTTATCCTGCTGCCTGGACAAACTTGGCCTAATACTGAATAAGGGATCGATGTCTTTAAGTAGTGGAAGTTTTACAGAGCAGGAGACATTGGGCTATATTACAAGGTTGTGCTAACTTAACCAGAGCTGTTGTAAACTTACCAGAGCCATTATAGTCAATGGAGTTAGCACCAGCATTGTAATACTGCCCATTATATGGAGAACGCGGCTCTTCCACTGGATCACCAGAGATGTTATATCGCAGCTCTTCCTCTCTAATTCCTATAGTCAGTCGACCTCATAGACCTTAGTGAAGGATTTGTGAGGAAAATATCTGAGCTTTATTTTGATAATTAAAAAGTACAATTATACCTAACACACTAACAAATGCAAAGACAGACCAAGCTACCCATCCATATTTTTCATTAAATGTATATTAGTATACAGTAATACAGGTTTTGGTGAATCTGGACCCTCCGCAACAGCTGTCCCAGTCAGTAACTATTGCCATATGAAGTCGAACACACTGTGTTTTTTAATAAAACCACCATGAAGAAAACTGACATGTATCTTGTGGTCTTAGCAGACTCGTAATGCATACTTCAAATGTTCCATGGCTAAATTCAAAGTCAAATGTCTATACCACAAAGAAACATTCATTAAAAAAAACGACTTTATAAATAAGTTCGTATTACAGCTTACATACTGCCGGTTACAGCATTATTTAATAGTGAACGGCTGTTTTTTCTCAACAAAGAATTAAGCAATTTATCTCATAGAAATGTCAAACCTGCATTTAAACTCAACTCTTAATCACTTGATGGATCCACAAAGGTCCATAGAGCTGATAAACATCATCAGCACTTTCCAATTCAAAGTCCTGAGAAAACTCAATGAATGTTAATGAAGGTCATTTAGTATCTTTGCCAGCACTATACACAGCAGAATTGTTGGTGTTTGAAGGATTAAATGCCTCAAAACCACAAAATTACCGCCCAATTCCTCTGAGAAATTGATGCCTCATCATCTTTAAAAAAAATGTCTTTCCAAGTGTCTTGGCCATGTTGTGCAGGTCTCTCAATCCAAACATTGTAGAAAACCTAATTTTTATCACTAGGATGTTTCCATTGGGCTGTCAGCATGAGAAACCTCAATAATACGCTTATAGAAACCATATTTCTGTGTTTTTGTGTTTTGTAGGTGGTGATGATTCCAATGAACTGCCGAATTGTGAAAATATTGAAATAATCTATGGCATTGGGGTACAGGGGACAATAGCTGGAACACCACTGTTTTTAAGGCACTGTGATCTTCAAGGAACACTCAGAGTACCACACATGAGAACAGAGATACTGTACCTCTTGTATGTAAACCAATTTTCACTATCAAACACATCTAGGAACAAAAATTTATCTACAGACATACACATTGAAAAATGTCAATATAAGGTTGTCCTCATGTGTTACTCAAACATACATATTGCAGAAAATAGGGCATACTATAAGACACATTCAAGCAGTGTCACACTTTGGTAACAATTTTGCAGGTTATGACCATTGACAGTTTGACACATCTCGCAACATGAGTTCCTTTTCAGAATAGTAGCAAATGACTGTTACCGAGGAATCCATCCACTCATGCCTCATTCTGCTGCTTCATTCTCATGAGTTCAACTTCGTTCTTCTTCCGTCTGTTGTAGACTATGCATGCGATAACTGCACAAACGAGAGCAAGGCAAACCAAAATTACAGTTATAACCACAACAATAAGTAGGCTGTTTCCACGATCTTGTCTGTTGTCATCACTATCCATTATGTCAGTTGGGTCTATATAGATATCATCTCCATTTTCGCTAGTTATTGCAGCTGTAAAACTTAAGGTGGTGTCTGCCATGCTAGAAGTGACAGTAGAAAAGCGGAGTTCATCTGTGGTAGCACCTGTGGTGTCGGCCAATGCAGTAGAATCAACCATATATGTAGTTGTGTAGATTATCTTCTCCAACTGTTGTTCACTTAAGTCAGAAATCGGCATGTCTTTGAATGGTGGATTGTCGCACACTAACTGACTTTGGTTCCCAGCTATGTGCTTGTTTTTAGAAATCCACTTCACGAATGGTATTAGCTGTTGATCACATCTCCATGGGTTATTGAATAGCTTGACTTCATTTAGATTTTCCAATGACTCAAATATACCTTCTGGAAGATTCTCCAATGAATTATTTTGCAAGCTGAATGGTTGCCAAATTGAACATGTCTCTGAAAAGATCTATAGGCAAATGATTAATCTTGTTGCTGTGGATAGAGATGCTCTGTAGCTTTGGTAAACTATGAAAAACATCTTCTTCCAAAGTAGATAGAGCATTTGTATGCAGTGATAACTCCAGGAGCTCATCTAATCCATTGAAGGCATCTATAGAGATGTATTGGATTTGATTCCTGCTTATGATTAGCAGCTGGGTGTACGTTAAATTTAAAAACACATTAGCTCCTAGTTTTTCCAGTTGATTGTCATACAGCCAGAGCTCTTTTAACTTTGGCAGTGGCCCAAACACTCCTGTCGTGATCTCTTTTATAGCATTTGCATGTAGCGTAAGCTTGGATAGTTCTGGTAAATTCATCAAAAATCCCTGGGGCAATGAGGAAAGCTTGTTATTTGATATGAATATTTTTTGTAAATATGTGTTGTAGGCAAATATGTCGGCTGGTACTTGACTGATCTGGTTGCTGTGTAACGCAATCTCTTGAAGACTGGTAAGTTGATTTAGTAATCCATTTGGAATATCCTGGAGTTGGTTTTCATACAGTCTGAGAGTCTGCAGGTTAGTGACTTTATTAAAAATATTTGAAGGTAAGTGATCAAGATAATTTTTGGCTAAATTCAATTTGGAAAGCCCAATCATCTGGTCAAAAACTCCACCAGGTAGAGATTTCAAGATATTCCCCTGCAACTGAAGTTCTTTTAGATTAACTAGAGTCGAAAACACCAAGGGATGGAGTTCGCTGATTTGGTTGTTTGCCAAAATCAAGGTTTCCAATTTTGTTAGGTCCTTAAATAAACCATCAGGTATTTCTTGCAGTCGATTGTTCAGCAAACTTAGATATCGAAGGGAAATTAAGTTGGATAATGCTTTGGATCCCAAGATGGACAGCTCACTTTTTTCAATCCGGAGAATTAGCAATGCAGTCATGTTTTCTAAAATACGATCTGGAAGCTCTTTAACCTCTGTATTTAGCATAATTAGACTTCTGATGTTTGGAGGAATAGAAGTAGGAATTTCTAAGATATCTGATCCAGAGCAGTCTACTTGTCCTGGTCTTGGACATCTACAGTCATCAGGACATTGGCCAGACGTTATTCGGATTATAAAGAGGCAGAAAAGTCCGATTGTGTGAAATTTCCACTTCATGATTTCTACATAGAAAAAAAGGAAATGTTAGTTTGATACTTTTTATTATATATTACATATATTATTTTATCACCATCACAAATAACTAAATAATATTGATTTATTAGTTATTTAATATTATTTACTTTGAGATCATTTACCTGATAATAAGGTAACTTTTCATTTAAAATGATAAAAGGCAATTATCATTTATGCCTCTGATTGCCCCTTTTTCTCTTATGGACTGATGAAGGCACGTGAGTTGCCGAAACGCGTATCCTCCACCATTATCATTCTTCTTTTTTCCCTTCCTCCCCACCCTTTATTTTAGATTTTCTCAATAAACCACGTTATTTTAACTTACCAATTCGTGGTTTTGCTGCAGTTTTTTTGGTCTATTTACTTTATTTGCCCTTCTGAGCCAGTAGAAGACCACTAAAGAGGTGCAGCTAAAGAGGTGACGGTGCCCACCGAGCAAAGGAGCACTGCATGCCATTAAGCTGAGCCTGGAACAAGGCTCCACCATCGGTGAGTGAGACTAACCCTATTTTTACCAATGTACCCAGTCATCACTCAAGTTGCGCTATGAATACTTTGTCTTTCTATATCCGAGGTGAACAATAATTTTAAAAGAAGGGAAGAGGCCACTCTATATTTGGCCCAGTGCATTTCGAACCAGAGCCTGGACCATATAGGCTCTGGAAAGTGTAAGTGTGCATTTTTCTTGCATCCTTCCACGACAAATTTATCTAGACAATATTGCACTATTTTTCTCTCTCTCTCTCTTTTTTTCCCCTTCCCCGCATTACGAGAACGTGGAATCTACTAGAACGCAGAATCCACTAGGACAACAAGGATAAGATCCATCTCTCCCCCATTTGGAGGATCCTCGTATACGGACGCTATAAGTGAGAGGCCTACACAGTTATCAACAAGCCCTCCTTCTATTTATTCACGTATAAGACTGCTTTTTAGCCTTTTTAGACTTTTTGCACTATCTTTGGACTATTTTTATTACCTTTTTTGTGCTATTTCAATTGCACTTTATATTTGCACTTTGCACAAGAAGTGTGTGTTGTTTTTATGCACTTTTATGTTTTTATGACCTGTTCATATATTCACACTTTATAACGTGCACAACGTTTTTAGCTGTTATTTGCTCCATATGCACTTTTGATTGCATTTGCACTACTTAAAATAGCACTTTATCATTGGTCTCCTCCTAGACTGTGCTCCTAGCCAGCACTTTTCTAGCTGCTCACAACATATGCACTTTTGATTGCATTGCACTTTCCGAATGTTTACTTAAGATAGCACTTTACCAATTGGTCTGTTCCTAGACTGTGCTCTAACATTTCTGTTTCGCACTAACCCGGATTTTAACGCAAATTACCTCCCTTTTGCGCCACTGGAGTAACTCCCACTTCTTTTCGTATCTCAAACACATTTTTGTCGAGGTTTTGTGTTCCTCTTCCAGTAGGCTGCATACATATTCAAATTAATATCCTATCCACTTTAGCGCCTCCTCCGTACCACATTCCTTCGTAATTATCATTTATGCTTAACATGTTTCTTTGTCAGAACACAAGTTATAAGACTTTGCATGCCATTCACATGCTTCTTTATAAAGAAGATACCATTCTCTGGCTGAGAATCACTGATGGTAAAATACATAGACATTATAGACATATGCCCTTTGATCTTAACCTAAACTACCTTATGAATGCCTTACCCCTTTAAATCCTAACCTTAAAACGACATGAAAGTAAAATAACCACAAGTTCACTAACGCTGCACCCTTCCGAGCCTTCACACCTCAAACATAATATGACACTACCTTTGACCCTAGCCCCGTCTACCTCTAAAATGACTTTATTGATGTTTATAATAATAACTGTATTCTTAATATTGGTTATCCTAAGTACCGTTCAACCTTCAAAACACAATGTTTTAAATGCATTAACAAAAAACAAACTAGAGTTTACACTTCCTCTCTTCAAAGTCTCAACATTACAGAGCCACAAAGACTAAGGCATGGATGTTCACAATCTACAGCAGGGATCTCAAACTCTGGGGCCCCAGATGTTGATGGCCTACAATTCCCCAACTCCTTTGACTACAATAGATTCCATAGAAACATGAGAGCTGTAGTTCAGAAGCATCTGGGGGGGGGGCAGAATTTGAGATCCCTGTTCTGGGGTGTATGGCGAACCACACAACAGGATCAATAGGGTATTGGCCAGTAAATGTCATGCAACATTGCAAACCAGATAGTTAATTCTACTTGGCTTTTGAAAAAGAAATGCTACATTTGTGCCATAAATCCTCCACACGGAGTTTGGAAGAGTGTGATAACTTGAGGTTGTCAGCATTATTTATTATGAAATGCAGACAAATGCAGGTGTTGGGGATAATACAATAAGCTTTTAACATTTTCTTCTGCAGGAACCCATACCCTATATTTGATTCAATTTATTTGTTTCTCTGCACTTTGGCTACTCACAGATTAAAGGACTGGATGTACCCCAAATAGTATCAATTACCAGTGACTGCTTTAATGTGGGGAAAGCAAAATATAAGGTTCCAATTCTAATTCACCTTATAAACCATAATTACATTCATGTCAGATAGTCAAGTAAGATACTGATCGTTTTCTTTTAAACCCACAAATAGTTTCTTAAACTGTTCATGCAATTATTATATTTTCTTTACAAGTAACATGTACCACAATTTAGTAACATAATAGAAACATAGAAACATAGAAAAATGTCGGCAGATAAGAACCTTTCGGCGCATCTAGTCTGCCCAATTACATGGATACTTTACCCAATTTATCTTTTATTTAGGATAGCCTTATGCCTATTCCATTCCTGCTTAAATTCAATTACTGTTTTGGCCTCTACCACTTCAACTGGAAGACTGTTCCATGTATCCACCACCCTCTCAGTAAAATAATGCTTCCTGATGTTACTTTTAAACCTTTGCCCCTCTAATCTAAGACTATGTCCTCTTGTTTTGCTACTTTGTTTCCTTTTAAATATACTCCCTTCCTCTACCTTGTGGATTCCCTTTACGTATTTAAATGTTTCTATCATATCTCCTCTGTCTCGTCTTTTTTCCAATCTGTACATGTTAAGATCATTAAGCCTTTCCTGGTAACTTTTCTCCAATAATGAGTTCAAGACAGATAACTTATGGAATCATTCATTTATTGATAGCAAGTTTAGGAATAAAACGAATACTAGTTAATAATACCTCCCTATTATTGTAGAATAACGGTAAAAAAAAATACACATTTTCTTTGGCAATATGGATTTATGGGTTTAAATGCCAAAAGTTCATGTCGGAACAAAAGGGGCCCCTCCATTTAAATATGCAGGGATTTCGCCAAGGGTCCCAATTTTTAGTAATGCATCAAATCTCATATATAGCTCATGTATTATTATTATTATTATCCTTTATTTATAAAGCGCCAGCATATTCCGTAGCGCTGTACAATGGGGAAGCATAAACATTAGACATACATGATAAATAAGGAAAAGACAACCCTGCCCAAAGGATAGCTTGTCTAGGAAGTACAGCACTTTAACCAAGTGCACAGCCAGACATCCCGTGAGCTTACAATCTAAGGGACGGGGTAAGTGAAACAGATGGGAGCAGAGGGAAGGTGAAGCTGGTTGCTAGAAGAAATGTTGTGATGGTTGGATGGGAAGGACCAGAAGGTTGGGCTGAGTATAGGTAATTAGAGAGAAGTGGAAACAGCAGTAAAGTAGCCCTTAAATTATGGACCAGGCCTGGGTGGGTGGGACAGCAGAGTGGAAAATCTTGTTGTCTGTGTTGGTCAGTGTATGCTAGAAAATAGAATGGAGATTTGCTAAGTGTGTTTTTAAAAACCTACACGGCAGGAGGGGGAGGAGGAGCAGGAAGAGGGGGGGGGGAGGGAGAGAGGCAGAGGTGAAGACCAAGTAATAAAAAGATTAAGTAAAAAGGAGGGAACATTGAAACATGGAATCAGTCAGAAACTAATACATTTAGAAATAAAATACATTTGCAAAAATGGGGTTCTTTGGAGGATAGCGTTGGACGGCATTCTGAATTCCTGCTACCTTATGCTTGTTCCGGGGTGTTGATCAGTGTATGCTTATGCTGGTTCCTGGTGCAGAGTGGAAAATCTTGTTGTCTGTGTTGGTCAGTGTATGCTTATGCTCGTTCCGGGGTGTTGGTCAGTGTATGCTTATGCTGGTTCCGGGGTGCAGAGTGGAAAATCTTGTTGTCTGTGTTGGTCAGTGTATGCAATAACTACAGAATTACAGTTATTTATAAAGCACCAACATATTCCACCGCAGTATATAATGGGTATGTCAATTTTTTTTATATATATGTTTGATACATGGAGAACGACAGGAAAAGAGGATCCTGCTCAAGAGCTTGCAATCTAAGAGAAATAACCATGCTGTGTAATCTTCTGTCACTATCACAGTTTTCAAACTGTTTATAAACCTTAACCTCTGCTGTCCCTCCCTGCACCCCCACTTGTTTTACGTCTTTGAGTATAACACCCACCTTGAATCCAGTGTGAGCTCCGTCGGTGCTGCTTTGTATGTAACAAGCCACAGCTGTCTGATGTAACTGGGGAGAGGCTGGATGCTCAAGCAAGTGTCCAGCAAGTGCATTGAGAGGCATTGGTTGGAGCTGGGAATGAACCACTGTTCAGTCACCACCTTTTTCCAGGAAGCCTGAACAGTGAAAGCTGATTTCAGCTTTATGGGAGGGGCATATTCCCATGGGACTTCCACAGAGGGAGGAAGAGGTGGACATTCGGGTCAGTTTGACCATTCACTTTGCATTGAGTGGTCACCGTTCCTAGAATGTCCCCTTAAGAGCAAGGGTCTGGCTGAACAAGTGCAAAATAATGGACTTCAAAACAATTAAAGCCCCCCAATAGGTTTAAAATCTTACAGACCCAGCACCAGTCATTGTAAGGGTTGAAATAATTGATCTATGTAGTCATGGCCGAAATTGTTGGCACCCCAGACATTTTTTCCGAAAATCAAGTATTTCTCACAGAAAAGTATTGCAGTAACACATGTTTTGCTATACACATGTTTATTCCCTTTGTGTGTATTGGAACAAAACAAAAAAAGGGAGGAAAAAAAGCAAATTGGACATAATGTCACACAAAACTCCAAAAATGGGCTGGACAAAATTCTTGGCACCCTTTCAAAATTGTGGATAAATAAGATTGTTTCAAGCATGTGATGCTCCTGTAAACTCACCTGGAGCAAGTAACAGGTGTGGGCAATATAAAAATCACACCTGAAAGCAGATAAAAAGGAGAGACGTTCACTTAGTCTTTGCATTGTGTGTCTGTGTGTGCCACACTAAGCATGGACAACAGAAAGAGGAGAAGAGAACTGTCTGAGGACTTGAGAACCAAAATTGTGGAAAAATATCAACAATCTCAAGGTTACAAGTCCATCTCCAGAGATCTAGATTTGCCTTTGTCCACAGTGCGCAACATTATCAAGAAGTTTGCAACCCATGGCACTGTAGCTAATCTCTCTGGGCGTGGACGGAAGAGAAAAATTGATGAAAGGTTGCAACGCAGGATAGGCCGGATGGTGGATAATTGGCCCCAAACAAGTTCCAAAGAAATTCAAGCTGTCCTGCAGGCTCAGGGAGCATCAGTGTCAGCGCGAACTATCCGTCGACATTTAAATGAAATGAAACGCTATGGCAGGAGACCCAGGAGGACCCCACTGCTGACACAGAGATATAAAAAAGCAAGACTACAGTTTGCCAAAATGTACTTGAGTAAGCCAAAATCCTTCTGGGAAAACATCTTGTGGACAGATGAGACCAAGATGGAGCTTTTTAGTAATGCACATCATTCTACTGTTTACCGAAAATGGAATGAGGCCTAAAAAGAAAAGTACACAGTACCTACAGTGAAATATGGTGGAGGTTCAATGATGTTTTGGGGTTGTTTTGCTGCCTCTGGCACTGGGTGCCTTGAATGTGTGCAAGGCATCATGAAATCTGAGGATTACCAAAGGATTTTGGGTCGCACTGTAGAGCCCAGTGTCAGAAAGCTGGGTTTGCGTCCGAGATCTTGGGTCTTCCAGCAGGACAATGGCCCCAAACATACGTCAAAAAGCACCCAGAAATGGATGGCAACAAAGCGCTGGAGAGTTCTGAAGTGGCCAGCAATGAGTCCAGATCTAAATCCCATTGAACACCTGTGGAGAGATCGTAAAATTGCTGTTGGGAAAAGGCGCCCTTCCAATAAGAGAGACCTGGAGCAGTTTTCAAAGGAAGAGTGGTCCAAAATTCCGGGTGAGAGGTGTAAGAAGCTTATTGATGGTTATAGGAAGCGACTGATTTCAGTTATTTGGTTGCACACCCTTTGGAAAAAATATTAAGTTAAGGGTGCCAAGAATTTTGTCCAGCCCATTTTTGGAGTTTTGTGTGACATTATGTCCAATTTGCTTTTTTTCCTCCCTTTTTTTTCTTTTGTTCCAATACACACAAAGGGAATAAACATGTGTATAGCAAAACATGTGTTACTGCAATACTTTTCTGTGAGAAATACTTGATTTTCTTGAAAAATGTCTGGGGTGCCAACAATTTCGGCCATGACTGTATGATGGGCTGTAGAATTAACTGTAGAAAAGAGGAAGGTCATCCGATAAGAGATGGATGCCAAGAACCAGGTGCCACTACGACAGAGTTGGCTAATTCCCATACAGTAGCGTACTGAAAGGAATAGAGCTGGGTACTCTGGTCAAAAAGGCTCCAAAGGGGAGCCAAAAGGTTGTTCGTGTTGTTATGTTCCAGTAAAGGCTCATAATGGATTTAACCAGAGATCCCAGCTCTGTTCTTTTCAATACTGTGCAGTATTATTAACACACCAATTGTATTTCTCTTCATTATGATTTGCTTTTAAAGCCATGGCTGTCTGCATGATAAGCAACACATAGGATGCACATCATGACACTTGTATTTTTCATTCCCTTCTCCTATCGGCAACCTGATATCATATTTTTTATCTTTTACATTTATGAACCGGTCATTGTTGTTTAAAAGAGTGGGGAACATAACTACATCTTGTTCTTTTTTTTTTAAGTTGAGCTAAGCATTGCACTTTACCCAAATCTGAGCGAGTCAGTAATTTATACAGCACTTTATACACTGTAGCTTTAACCAAAGCTCAGCATATCAGTGATTTACAAAGTACTTTACACATCTTTACCAATTCATAATGTCATGTTGTGAGGAAAATAAATGTTATATTTGTTTCACAATGGGTGAATGTTTTTTGATGAAATGCCCCATTCAGTAAGGATGTTGTGTCAGTTAAACTTCTTGTGATTCTTCTTTGCTTTCCAGGCCTGGCTACAGAACCTCACACTGATCATTCATTTCTCAGTACATTTGGCCGCACTAGGAAATTGTAGTTATAATGTTTCTATTGTATAAAATCTTGTAAAACAAGCCAAGGGGACTTAGATAAGTTAACACTTTGCTGATGAAAACCACTTGCTGCTTCAACACACACTTCCAACATTTTTAATAAAAGTCTCTATTCTTTTAAGATAAAAATAGGCTTTAGATCATCCAGCACGTGGTATGGATTAGCTGTTCTTTAATGTGCAGCTGCAGCTATATGTTTTTACTCCAGAATCTAATGAATGGTCTTCAGATGATATGAAGGGCTGTAATAAAAGATGGAAAGAGGGGAGTCGAAATAATAATAAATCCTAATTATTTGGCTTTTTAATGCGTTCCATAGAGTCACTTTGATATTTGTTTTTACATCTTCGTAGACTTGTCCCACTGTCAACATTTTGTTTTCAACGTGATATTTTACCGATTTTGCATAACAATACCAATACACTTACAAGTCTAGTCAGTAAAGGGTGTAACTCAGGAGAATTGACTGGAGAAGTGAAAATTCTAGGTGAAAATAGCCAAACCAGAAAAATTCTCCCATTGATCTCATTTTCCAAATCGGCTATTTCGTCTAGATTGTTCTTTTCTCCTGCCAATTCGCCTGCGTTTCAACTTTAGTGAATAGACCTGTATGTCTAAGGATATGACAAGCCATGAACAGAATCACAAATGGGTAAATGCCTGGTGGGTCTCTACGGACAAGGGCCAACAATGGAGACCAAACAATCTCCCCATTTGGTGTACTGCACAACTAGCAATTGCTATATGTGATAATGGGATGTTCCAAAGTTTTACCCAGTAGGCACAACTCTACCTTCCTGCTGCTATTCAGCCAATCGTGTATGAAACAAAGTAGTTGAACTAAAATATGGAGCACATCCCAAATTGCTCATCCCACTGTCTGCTCCAGTGTTGTCCTTCTCCAGACTCTTAACCTACTGATACTCTTTGATATAGGTTACGGAGCCTCGGTCATTTATACAAAATGCATTTTGGTTTCCCTGATTTCTCCCACAATTATTGTTACACAGCATAGAATTTATCAAAGCAATAAAAACATATATATATATATGGAACTGAAAAAAATTAAGTCACTGTTTTCGGCTTTAGACCGCCCAATAAGGACCCTTGGCAACTATGGGATATTCAAAAAAACGAATGAGACATGCAAAAATGGCCGTCCGGATAATGATAATAATAATAATAATAATAATAATGTTTGAGTAGGGACAATTTTTGTTACTCCAGCTATGTAGCTTTAGTATACAAAGATCT
The DNA here is from genome assembly GCA_009667805.1 of Leptobrachium leishanense. NCBI lineage: Eukaryota > Metazoa > Chordata > Amphibia > Anura > Megophryidae > Leptobrachium > Leptobrachium leishanense. The sequence goes on along the minus strand of CM019066.1, from coordinate 137,961,564 downwards.
GTTGTCGAAACTGGCCCCTTTTCTCCCCCCCCCTCACTTTTATTATTTTCTTTTTTATATTTGAACTGCACGCTATTATGTATTTTTGAAAAACTGAATAAAAATATGTTTAAAAAAGTCAAACAGGGTTATTCAGAGAAAGGTGAAACTCTGGAAAACTTTTGAAGATGTGAAAATTCTAGGTCAAAATAGCCAATTTGGAAAGTGAGATAAATGGGAGAATTTTTCTGGTTTGGCTATTTTGACTTAGAATTTTCACTTTTCCAAAAGTTATCCAAAGTTTCACCTTTCTCTGAATATCCCTGATAGTTTTTATGTATGTGTCGGATGCCACAAGAGAAAAAAAAAGGGTTATTTTTTTCGTAGGTCCCTTCCGAATGCCAGACCTCATCAATCTCGCCACTGAGCCTTTTTATTGTGATGGCCATCTCGTCATTCAAAATATGTGCTGGTGTCAGCGTCAGAGTGAGTGAGTAAAGTCTTCTGCTCTGTCTGCCCAAACCTAATCCAGAGTCTTTGAATGAAATTGATCTTGGACTGGCTGATAAAATAAAGGCAGCTATGCCTGCCAAGCATAACCCCGGCATCTTAATTGAATAACGTTCTCCAGCAGTAAGCAGCCAGGCAGAAAAACTGCTCCTGTTTTTAATAAAGTCAAGCAGATTTAGACATTTACTAATGCTGTCAGTTTTGGCATTTCTTCGGCATCTCATTTATTTAAAGGGGCATCTCCCTCAGGCATCTATAGGTATTGCATAAAAAATGGGCAAAATCACTTAACAAAAAAAGTCATACTTATCTCTGGTCCCACAGTACAAAACACGGTACAATCTGATGCATGCAAGAGGACACTGACTACAGATAGTTCCCAGTGTCCTCCCGCTGTCCCTGCATGACCCAGCTATTACTTTCAGCCAGAAATGTTCCATGTGTGGTAGTGTGTTCACATACATGAAGGCAAATATTTTTGCAATCTGCTGGTATTTTGAGAATATGCATTCTTGAACTTACCGGCAAATTTATACGAATACCCAAAGGGCATTATATTTTATTCCGTGTAAATTCCTTCATTTTTTTTATATATAGGATTTTACCAGGAAGGATACATTGAGATTTCTCTCGTTTTCAAGTATGTCCTGGGTGGCGAGTATGTACCGTTAGGTGTCTTGCCCAAGGACACTTACTGGAGCGGTGCTCTAGCTGGGATCGAACCCATGACTCCACAGGCTCTCTCCATGCAGAGCAGTGATGTCACCTCTACTCCACCCAGCCGGTACTACATTTAAAGATTTTTAAACTTTACTTTTTAAGCTTTGAACCAGCTAAATAATTTTAAGCCCGTGGAAAAACTCTCATTTGCATATAATTAAAATCTGCAACTGTTTAAAATGCTAAATTTTAAGAATTCATGAAAATTTATCCGTGGAAAAATTGCTGTTTTCCAAGTTTCTAAAAGTGTCCTGCTGGGAAGGACGGCATAATGAACGTATAACATTGGCTTTAATTAAACTGAAAAGTTTTCCTTGTTCTCAGCAGTAAAAGAAATGAGTTTCCATGTGTCCTAAAGTGACTCGGATCCATTCCCATCCTCTTTATCTACATCTAAGTGTGGAGTCATTTGCACATATATACATGTCAACAAAGTCTTCTTCTAATAGGAGAGCTTTGTATGAAGCTGTCGTTTTGGAATTCACAACCTTAGACAAATGTCGCACTCGATTTGATATTGCACAGTGTTTTTTTGGTGTAACGTGTTTGTTTTAGGTTCACAAGTAAAAAAATATACAGTGAAACCAGTGTGGTTTTTTGCTCATCACTGCAAGATCTCAGCTCGAACACAAAGAAAGCATCAGCAGCATCCAGTAATCCACGCAGGAGCCTCGTATCCTCATATGCCCTCCCATCCTAAGGGTCCAGTTACACTAACTTCCTGATGCTGCTTGGGAAAGTCTGACTACTGAGATCATCTCTCCATGTCAGATGGGGGAACAGAAGTTACAAATAAAGGGCACACACTGCCCACTCCTCCTAACAACCTGACCACGTCACACACACTTATTATATCAAAGCTGCATTCACTGCAAACACCCTGATCAACAGGTTTAATTCATGGACATTAGACAATTTTTATTGTTGTTTTTGGGTTTATATTCTTTTTTTTATTATTTTCTTCTGTTATTTTTCTATAACAAACAACAAATAACTCATCATCAAGAAAACAGACCCTTATATAACACATGCGGGGTTATTCAGAGAAAGGTGAAACTCTAGAGAACTTACGGAGAAGTGAAAATTCTAGGTCAAAATAGCCAAACCAGAACAATTCTACCATTTATCTCGCTTTCCAAATCAGCTATTTTGACCTAGAATTTTCACTTCTCCAAAAGTTCTCCAGTTTCACCTTTCTCTGAATAACCCTGAAAGTACAATATATAAAATCAAAAATTGTTAAGTATTCATAATTACAAGAAGACCTCATATAAAATAACTGAGAAATATCTAGGTTGCTAGGACATTTTCATAAGATATATATATATATATATAGCTATAGGCCTCGAGTAACTGCCCAGATGCTACTTGGCCGTATACCTATGGAACATGCCAAAACCCTAAAGCTCTGCGCGGAGAAGTTGTTCCAAAAAGCACAAATAAAATCTATAAATACTGCTATCTATACAAAGTATATTATACGCAGGTGGTGTTGAGTGGGCAAGTAAACAGGAAGCCAGTTTAAAAAACAACAACACATATTTAGCACAAAATATTTGTTTATTGTATATAAGGAATGTCTCAAATCCAAAAAGGAATGATTATATAAGCCTTACAATGTAAACAGGCTTGGATTGTTTTTATTGGCACATCCACAATAAATGCAGATATTGTAATTCTGTTTGGATTAGATTTTACAGTAACCGCACACGTTTCCTGAAAGGTACTTAAATCGACTGAGATTAAACAAAGTTTATTATTCAGGATCCTGGGGAACAGAACAAACATAATCTTCATTAAGTAAATAGAGACTGGGGGCAGCGGTTGTTGTATTTTGCTTTTATCTGTTTTCTTGTTTATTATGTTTGAAATTATAATTCCCAGTCAAAGTGCTACTTCTGCTGAAAGGTTACACTGTACAAACATTCGGCAGCACCAGGAGCCCTAACGGTTTTGGAATTGACGATACACTTTGGTTTAGCTGTGCTGCTGTGACCACTGTTTTCTTATCACCTTGCTTCAACAAAGTCTGCGGCCAATAGTCCATTCACACAGGGGATTCGGCAATGACTTATTGTGGAATAACCAATTCTGGTAACTCACTACTACTAGGGGGCAACCAACCTTATTTAACCCCTTCACTGCTGAGCCATTTCACGGCTTAAAAGAGAAAAAAAAAACACATTATTGTTTTGTATTGTTATTTTTTATCTTTACTTTAAACATGGTCATGTTTGGTATCAATAGACAGGCCATGCTCTGGCCTTTCTAATGATACCAAACATGACCCTGCTAGCTGAAAACAGTCGGGAGATATTGGGGTTCAAAGGAACCCTTATCTCCACCCCTATCTTTCCTTAGGAGTCAATGAGGACGTTCCCCACACGTCCTCGGCAGTGAAAGGGTTAATGCCATTAGTATCGTCAGGAAGCAGTGGAAGAAAGGACTATTTGTTCTCGTTGTCCTTCAGAAAGTCCTGAGTGTAGTTAATGGTAGTGTACTGGTAGAAACCACACGCTCTTCTGTAATGAGGAAATACTTTCCTTCATTTATACCCTTGATATTAGGGAAAGGGTCAATTTAGCCACTGTGAGCAATTTAACTCAAAACAAATTGGTCGTGGTTGGTTGGGCACCCCCTATTTGGCTATCCTGGCAGAATGTGATAGCCGTCCAAGGTGGACACATCCAATGGAAGGCTGTCAATCAGGACAGCCTTCCAGGTAGCATTTGCATTAATAGACACACAACTGGTCGATTGCCTGCCTGAGTGCTCTTCCAAATGACACTGACTCTGCAGTAGGTCAGTCCGAACAGAATAGTGCAGAGGGGGACCCCAGCACTGGAAATCAAAGGAGTTGAATGGATTTGTTAAAGTGAAAACAGGGTGCAGAATGGGGAGGAGGATCAGAAAGGTTACTATTAAACCCATCCATTCTCCCCCATATATATATATATATATATATATATATATATTTCAGAAGAGAGGCTGTGGGGCCCTCATCATGTCTGTACTTTTTCAGAGATTAATTAGAAGCAAGAACATGCAATCCTATTTTAAAGATATTAATGTTGATGCACAAAAATACTAAACAAATAGCAAGAGAGAGGTGAGGATGCTCAGGGTGTTGTGATAACTCAATAAACTTTGATTGTTTGACACAAAACTGACACCTCAGCCCGAAGGATTTCTTCAGAGATGTCCAGTGCAGGAGTTAAGTGTTGTCTGGAAAAGTCCACGAGGCAGCTGTTGCCCATCCCACAGACTTTGAGTTGTGGTCCCTGAGAGGTGCTCACCCCAGAGGACTTATATCCACTCTACATCTGGGACTAACCGCCACCTTGAGGAAGGAACCCCATTCCTACGCCAGGGCATGGGAGGAGGACTCGGGACAACCCTTGGATAGTGAAGAAAGGATGGACATCTGGGAGAACATTTCCGTGTCTACTGTGTGTGTGTGTGTGTGTGTGATTGCCTACGGGAGCAGTCTTACAAGATCTTAATGGGCTGATATGCCAACCCAACCCTCCTACACTGGATTAATCACAATGTACTGGACACTTGCTGGTGCTAATGTGGGAAAAACCTTACGCAGGCACACATGTGGTGGTCCTGCCCAGTTATTTATGTTTTTTTGAGGTAGGGTCCAAAGGCTGGCCGAGGCAGTGTTACAGTGCAAAAAGGCGATAAGTTGCATGTGTCAGTTGCAGTTATGGCTTGGCTTAGCTAGACTAGAAGATAGACCAGTGGGTGTATCTTCTAGCCTAGCTAAGCCAAGTCATAGCTACAACTGACACATGCAACTTATCGCTTTTTTGCTAAACTTACTCTCGCTGCAAGGAGGGAATCATGGCGTGAGGTGGTGGCCCTCCCACGGAATAAGGGGATGTGGATAGTTGAACACATAAGTTTTAGGGATGAGTTGACAGCCTGGGTTCACCACACCATGCCATCCTTCCTAAAGATCTAGTCTCCCTGGGAGGATAATGGTCCAACCTAGCAAGCTTACACAGTGTGCGTGGCTTTTATGACTAAATGTGCTGGTGGGCCCCATCAGCAGAGGACATGTCTTATCTATCTATCAATCTTTTCCTTTTTCTCTCTCTTCTTTCCATTTCCCTCCCGTTCATTGGCATTGGATCCTCGGATCCCTATAGAAGAATGTTTAGAAAATTACCCGGCATGTTGATACAAATTCCTGTGAGAAATTGCTGCTATTGTATGATTGTATACATTCCCGTGCTGCAACGCATGCCAAGAACGTTAAGTATTTTTTATTGCCTGCCAAAATAAAGAACTAAAAAACTTTGATTGGTCACAATGCCTAGAGTGTCCTTTAAGTTCTTCCCCCTAACAGTCAAGTACTAAAAATGCTGCCTCCCTGCAATCTGCCACCCTAGGTCTATTTGGGCTATGCATGAACACACCCAGGAAAGGAGTGTAAGATATTATGGTGCTGTGTGTGTCCGTTTACGTAAAGGGGTATGGAATGGAACTCCAACTCAACTGGTCACTTCAGTTGCGTCATGGTCCAGGTCCCCTATTGATGTCAGGCCAGTGGCTAAAACTTTCAATGTATCTTGGGTATGAAGTGAATTACAAAACACCATCTGTGGCTATTTTAAAAAAGGCAATCCTGGGGCAAGGCAGAGCAATCACTATGGACACCAATTGAATATCCGTGCTGAGTGTATCTTTTTAGAAAATATAATTTTAGTTGTTTGAGTGTTTTTTTATGAAAGAATCCAGTCACTTAATTATGTTAATTAATTGGTTAATTTTCAAACAAATAATAGGTAAACATTTAGCTGAATACTAAGATTGCAGAACATATACTGTATGTAGATAACCTATAAGATACAAGGTTATTCAGAGAAAGGTGAAACTCCGGAAAACTTCTGAAGAAGTGAAAATTCTAAGTCAAAATAGCCAATTTGGAAAGGGAGATAAATGGGAGATTTGTTTCTGGTTTGGCTATTTTGACCTAGAATTTTCAATTCTCCGCACATTCTCCAGAGTTTCACCTTTCTCTGAATAACCCTGATAGGAATAAACAATGTATCTCTTTAATAGAAGCCGGGTTTATAAATAGACAATAGTCCTATGTTTTAATATATGCGAACCACAGGGGATAGTAAACAAGCTAGGAGTTTACAAATTTTAGGACAACCAATTGGAAAACAGAATCTGAATTCGTTTTTTTCTTCCCTAAAGTTTGCAATCGTACACCAGTTTACAGTTTAGTGAATAATGTCTTGCATGTACGCTGTATTCACTTATGTCTAATAGTAGCCAAAGCCTGGGCTTTTACTTGTTGGAGCATTTCCTGCCTTAAACATTTTCATGTGTTCCCTTATTGTATTTTCCAAGTTTGCTTTTTTTATCTCACGCTTTCCAAATATAACGTCATCCTAACTGACAGCGTCCAACAAAGGTCTTTTTAATTAATTTGTAATCTCCACTCTTAAACCATATGTTTGGATCAATGATTGGTTTGGCTTCTAGTCTATTGTATCAGACATTAAAGTGAGTGCAGGACAGGACAGCTGGGGAGATCATTAGTCTTGTCCTTTTTAAAATAATTTAGGAATAAGGTCCCAAAGGAATGATCTGGCTCTTCTAGGTACATTTTATATTTTCCTGTTATTTTTGTCCCGAGGAGAGACATATCACACAAATGATACAGACAATAATAAAGACAGCAAAGGAGAAATACTAAATAACATACTTATTTATGTGATGAGCATAGATTCTGGTTGCCTGCACAATAATTCCTGTACAGAACAAAGGAAAAAGGACAGAAGGCGAAATTAAATAGAATATGGATTACTGCAAGAAAAAGAAGAAAAGAGACAAAATCATTAAAAATAGATTGAAAGGCAATAGAAATACTGAATGTTCTGTTTAACTCTGAATATTCTAATGTGTATTCTATTTGTTGAGCTAAGGTAGTGAGAAATATGTAGGTAAGGGAGAGAGAATGAGGCAGACAGGGAATGAAAGTCAGGACCCATTGTACCTGTAAATCCTCACTGAATATGATGGAGCTGTTCAAATTTTTTTTTAAAAATCAACTTCAGTTACACCATCCTGCTTTTTGCATGTGTAGAAGTAAACCCCCATGCCTGCCTGACATGAGAGAAGGAAAACACTGTTTTTAAGGAGCTTCAGAGGAAAATGGAAAGAATGTCAAACTGCATGTGAATTAGTGAAATACAGAAAACCAGCCAGACTAAAAAAAACAAAATAAGGCAAAAAAAAAAGGAAGAAAGAAAAACAGAAAACAAAGGCAAAAATTGGAAAAGGAAAATACAGCATGTATACTACAACTCAATAAAAGTGTGTACACATACAGCTTGATCATTAAGTCACAGAAATCCCCCACTGACATTCTGAAATGTATAGCTATGCATAACATATAGAAAGATAACCAGGCAGACAGACAGCTGATAACATGTTCTGTCAGTATTGTAGTATTTCAGCTGTCAAAAAAAAAAAATCTATTTTTAAAACTTTAGAAGATGCCAGAAAACTATGGTTTAATATCACAATATTATCAAATAATAGTCTAACAACTTAGCAAGACAGTGGATATAACAAAGCCCATCATATATGAATGAAGAACCCCACTCTAGTACCTACCCTTGATGTGTGATACAGTCCTACAGAGATGTTGATGTGCTCCTGAATGCAGCTGCTTCAAGACTGTGGTGGGCTCCTCTTCCTCCTCTATTTAAAGAGTTCAGATCAATGAATCAGCAAAGGGGATGTGTCAATAAGTTTGGGAATCCATGAGCTGTCCTTGAAGAGGAGACATGCAGGCAAACTGCCCTGCTTCTGCTTCCTCTTCTCATGCACCCAGCCCACCTGATGCTGTTTTTTTGTGCTGGAAACCAGAGGTCTTTTCACAAATAATATTTAAAAAAAATATTTAAAAATCAAGAGTGATCCAACTATGGAGAGAAGAAAGGACAACAGTTTGTTTGTACTAAAAAGAGAAACAAAAATATCTGCCTGTTTTTAGTCTGTAAGCAATTCTTTCTACACGCATGAGATGTTTATACAAAAATCTCTATTTCTACCATAAACCAGACAGAATATTTGCAGATTTCAGGAGGAGTCAGATTCCCAGAGTGGGTGCTAGGGTTACTCTTACAACAAATAACTTCATGAAATGGCCCAGCCTTCCAATGTCCAAAAAAAAAAAAAGTGCAGTTATATACTAAAAGAAGCCAATAAAACACCAGACTTATGCTTCTTCCAGAACTCCAAATAAGTATATACAACACAAAAATATAATTATATCTTTGATACACAGCTTTTCTATGTGTCATATATAGTAGATTATTAAAGGGAAAGACTGTAGAGCATTTTCCTGGGGTAACACTGTGTGAGTGACATGCAAAAGATCTTGACAGTGATTGAAAAAAATGCTGCAGGAATTCAATTTTTTGCAGGATTTATACTGATGGATTGAGTATTGTTATAGTAGTTCTCAGACAAAAGTTTACAAAACACTAGGGGACATATTATGACCTTCACGCTAAAACGGGGACGCTAAGGTTTCTCCTTAGTGTCCCTATTTTAGCGTGATATTGCGGTGCAGGAGCTAATCCAGCAGCCTGCCCCATAACGCGGTGCTAAGCCTTGGGATGCTCGAGGCAGAGCTAAGCGCCACCGCAAGCATTCCCTCAATGGAGTCCATAGGACTCAATTGAGGCTACTGCTGACGTCACATGGCATGCAGGATCTTGCCTTGTGAGATGTGGCAGGTCGGTGGAGTGATATGCAGAGGGAGACTGGGGTACTTTTTTCCCCCAGCTTCCCACTGCTCCTGGCGGCAAGAAGAAGTGAATTGAGCCACCATTCTCGCCGCGGAATAAGAGGTGAGTATCTGTTTTTTGGTATTTTTTTTTCGGATGGTGCTGACTGATTCTGCAGAAGCAAAATCCATCAGCACCAGATCCTGGCTGTGGTTAAAGTTTCAGTAACCGCAGCGGGACTGTAATTAGCATTAGGACTTTGTAACCCTAACGCTAATTAACACTTTGCACTCTCCATGTTAAGTATAGGGAGCGCCAAGTACAGTAAGCTCGCGCTGAAAGTGCAAGATCTGAATTGCTAACGGGTTTTTTAAGCCAATGGATCAGATATGCGCATGCACACACCTTTGATCCATCATTCTGCATAGGCGCTAGGGAACTTACATACGTAAAGCACAAAAGTCCAGTAGCTGTGTGTAATTCAAGGGTCCTATGATTCGCAAGTTGCGTAGGAGCGAAAATTGCAGAGAAAAGCTTCAGGAACTTACAGATTCGTGAGTCGCTCAGCTGAACAGGAGGCGAGGGACAAATGGTGAGTAAATTCACCAAAAAAGAAAACAAATCAGTATAATTGGACAGAGGCTTTCAGCAGCTTCTGCCCAATTATTTAAGGGCAAAAAAAAAGGGAACGCTGTTTTCAATAGAGTATCCCTTCAATACCTCATCAAGCTTTGCTTGTATGTTGTTTTGATTTATTCTGGCATCCACAGACCTAAAGATTGTATGCATAGGATGCGGGATGGTGGGTAACCTTGGAATTAAGAGGAATGTCACTGGAATGTTGTCCACCGGGGTCATGAATAGTGAAAAGTTTTTGTGACGGAATGGAGTGTCCGCCTGCGGTCCTGCTCCTATCTGACCCCCTTGTTGGCGTCCGGCCCGACTACCGAGTGGCTCGGCACTCGGCGTCTCGAGCAGCCTGATCTACCGACCTCTTGTTGGTGTGGAGGTGGCTGCTGGGCTGACTTGAGGCTCCTTTTCCTGGGATAGATGTGATGTGGAAGGCCGCTGAGTGCCTTCTAGGTGCAATGTGATATTCCCTGGAAGAACTCAGCAGACGAAGCTGTATGACTTCAAAACAGAAAACTGATTTATTAAAAGGTTTGGGCAGATCCTTTTATACACACAAGACAAAGACATGTCCAGACTTGAATGCCCTCAGACATGTCCAGACTTGAATGCCCTCAGACATGTCCAGACTTAAATGCCCTCATACAATACAGGATACATGTTAATACATCACACTCTAATAAAAACCACACCAGTAAAACCACATCTAGACATATAATAAAATGTCCATACACTTAAACGCACAACCGAAATATAAAAGGAAAAAATTATCTTTAAAACTGTCTGAGTTTTTAGTCACGCGGCTCGCTGGAAGGAGTGCTCAGGTCCATTCCGTGACAGTTTTCACCTACTAACTAGTATGGACCCTATCACTTCGCTAGCGCTCACATAATTGAGCGTTAGCGCTAGGTTAAAAGAGGTAATAGCGTTATGTCCATATTACCTCCCGAACACAAACAGGTTAAAAAACCCATTAGTGCATCGGTATTAGCACTTTCTAGGGTGAGTTTACTGTACTTTGCGCTCCCTATACTTAACATGGGGAGCACAAAGTAAGTACAGAGTGAGTAACTAGCGTTAGGATCACAAAGTTCTAGCACTAATTACGATCCGCTGCGGCTACCTAAAAAGTTAATCACAGCTTAGAGCTGTAGCTAAATGATTCTGCTTCTGCGGAATCAGTTAGCAGCAGCTGGAACACTCCAAAAAAAACCAAACATACTCACCTCACATCCTTCGGCAAAAACAGCGGCCGCCGTGAGCAGAGTGAGACTGGGGTCCTCTCCATGGACTTACAGGATCTTGCGAGAGACGAGATTCTGCAGGTCAGCTGGCGCAGCAGCATGATCCTCCAAGGAGTCCTATGGACTCAGGAGTGGATGCTGCGCACGATGGCATAGAAGTTGCGGCTTAACATCCAATCAGTGTATCATTAGGTAAATAGTTCACAGCATCTGAAAATCCACAATTTAGATCAGTTTGGCTTTGAATATGATGGGATTTTTGATACAAAAAGAGTCATGTGGGAGAAGCCATCGCCATTGCTGCATCATCTGATGAAAGACACAAGCCAGGTGAGCTGGGACAATACTTTTTTAATGTACTATTCTCACACGATCCTTTTATTGACATGTACGTGCACAGAAGGATGTGTCCACTTGGTTAATTGCTGTTTCTTTCAATCCTATCAGGGTTATTCAAAGAGAATCGAAAAGTCACTGCACGTTCGGTGACTTTTCGTTCTCTTCAATTCGGTGCGATTTGGCGATCCCATTTCAGCGACCCTGCGGTGTATTCAGCAAGCACCACAGGGCCGTCGTAGTGCAGGGAAAAGCCGCCACAAACCCAACGAAAAGTCACCGCAAAACCCAGGCGAATGCACACCGAAACGTCAAAAACATCTGGATTAACCCCGCCAAACACGCCGGAGAAACCCGAGCAGGAGCTGATCAGAGCCCAGAGCAGCTGCCGGAATAACCTGATACCGCAGACGAATGGAGTGAAAAAAAAACAGTTTGCTTGAATGTTTGAAAAGTGAAACGCTGTTTGCAAAGAAACTACTGAGCGAAAAATGTCTGAAATTTACATATGAGGTCCAGGGAATGATAATAAAAAGGGCTGTTACAGAAAAAAGAAAATAAGTTTAAAAAAAAAACTTTTTTTAACCACTTCAATGCGGAGGACGCGCTGAGCGCGTCCTCCCATTGGGGTCAGCGTTCGGCCGGGTTCCGGCCGATCGCTGGCCCCTCCGGTGCGGGCTGACATCCTCGATGTCAGCCGCGCATGCGGAACCGCAGCCGCTGGTATTAGGTGTCATCGCGGCAGCGCGATGACACCTAATTCAGGCGCCCCCCCGCATGTGCGGAGGAGGCGCCTGAAAGGGAGGGGGGGGAGGTCCTTCGGACCTCTCTCCCTCCCGATCGGCGGCTCTGCGGGGGTTAACCCAGGCATCATTTGGAAGGGCACAGCCTGCCCTTCCAAATGGTGCCTGGCATTAACCCCTGGGGAGCTGGATCGCGAATCGGCGCTGAAAAAGCGCCGGTTCGCGATCCTTTCCCGGAGCTGGCCGACATCTTGGATGTCGGCCAAGCCTCCGGGAACTCCCCCTGAGGACTGGCGTCATCGTGCGTAGCACGATGACGCCAGTCCTGGACTTAACCCCTAACTGCCACCAACGGTGGAGATAGGGAGTTCCAATGAACTCCCTATCTCCCGATCCGTGGCAGCTAGGGGTTAAAGTTTGGTATGGTTGGATCGGCCAGAGCATGGCCGTTCCAACGATACCAAACACTACTGTGAAAAAGTTTGTCAAAAAAAAAAAAAAAAAAAATTAAAAAAAAATTATAAAAAAAAAATAAACACTTTTTTTTCTTTTTTTTGGTTTGTTAATGCAGCAATATTGTTCCCATTTCAATTATAATGTGAACAATGATGCTGCACTAACGATTTTTGTATGCGGTGCGTTTGTTAAAAATAGTGTAATTTTCCCCAAAAAAAAATGTAACGAGACCCCATCTCAAATTTTTTTAACAAGCGCACCCCATACAAAATATAACCGCAATTGCTCGCATGTTAAAATGTGAAAAAAAACACTTTACACATTGTAAATTATTGAAAATACATATTTTATTGCATTTTTTGTTATAATATACAGACATGACATAACGTATACATATAATAATGACATATTATGAATCTACCGAGTCTGACGGAAAGAACGATATATAATATGTCTGGGTCATATACTAAAATAAGCCTTCAAAACACGTTTAAACATGATGAGCAAAACCAGTAAAAATGACCTCAGCACAGGGGCGGGAAAAGCCTCAGCAGCGAAAGGGTTAAAAAATATTTTTTTTTTTCCGAAAAATGCTTAAAAGATCCTATAAAATCTATAAATAAAGAGACTTTTTACTGCAGAATATTATAATAAACGGTTTATCAGATATTGGATTAAAACGGGAATATTTTTAACATTGAAGCCTATGGGATTCGCCTGAATAAACCTGTTGAATGAAGCAGGGTATTTTCGGCAACTTTTCCCTGCTGATTTTTGTTCTCTGAATAGACGAAGCATTGCTTCTGTATGGGGAATTCACTGCCCTCAAACAGGCACCGAACAGGCACCTTATGTGCAGGCAATTCACCAACATTTGGCGAACTGCCTGCTCTCTGTATAGCCGAATGGCTATTTCAGCGTTCGGTTACCTTTCGCCAGCAATTCGGAGCTCTTTGAATAACCCTGTTAATGTCCTCATGTACACTTTTCTGGGTTTTTCTTGTTAGTTTTCATGTTCTTTATCATGAATCAAACATTTGAAGCTGCTAAATGTAACGTTTGCAGCCTCTAAAATATGTCCACAATAACTAAAAAGAAGAGCAATCCCCCTCCCCTCCTTGTACCTTCTGTGACTGTCCAGGGCCCCTTTCCTCCTTCTCAGTATTCCGGTGCAATGCAAATGAAGAATTTCCATTCCTGCAGGAGATCTTCGGTTTCCCCTTCAAATCCAGCTTATTTTGGTGTCTATGATCCCATCTTTCCCTGACTTACACGTTCATTGGACCTCTCTGGCCGATACATGTTTTCACTTGGCAAGCTAAGGATTTCCATATGTTACAGTGAGCTAACAATAGTTTTACGTGGAACCTCCCTTCACCTTTTCCCTCTATGTATAGAAACATAGAAACATAGAAAAATGTCGGCAGATAAGAACCTTTCGGCCCATCTAGTCTGCCCAATTACATGGATACTTGACCTGGATTTATCTTTTGTATGTAGTTTTCTGTGCTGGCAAACGCAATTGCACACGACGCCATGCAGTATTTAATCATTTCTATGATACTATTAAGCTGGAATTTATCCAGGAATTCAGTAGCCTCAAATATCCCTCATTTTTCAGTTTATGCTAAGAAACATCTATTAGTGTCACAAACAGAATTAGGTGATGGTTTCCAAAGCACACAATATTAATCACTGCTCCATTCACAGTGATGATCACAACAAATTCCATGACACAATTTAAAATATTATTATTATTATTTATTTCTATAGCGCCACATATTCCGCAGCACTTTACAAGATCAGTGTACAAGGAGTTGATACATTGTAATACCACACATGGATGATATGACCTGATTTCAGGGGGTCAGTGTTCCCAAGGGAACTTACATAGAAACATAGAAATATAGAAACATAGAAAAATGTCGGCATATAAGAACCTTTCGGCCCATCTAGTCTGCCCAATTACATGGATACTTTAGCTGGATTTATCTTTTGCTTAGGATAGCCTTATGCCTATCCCATGCTTGCTTAAATTCAATCACTGTTTTGGCCTCTACCACTTCAACTGGAAGACTGTTCCATGTATCCACCACCCTCTCAGTAAAATAATGCTTCCTGATGTTACTTTTAAACCTTTGCCCCTCTAATCTAAGACTATGTCCTCTTGTTTTGCTACTTTGTTTCCTTTTAAATATACTCCCTTCCTCTACCTTGTGGATTCCCTTTACGTATTTAAATGTTTCTATCATATCTCCTCTGTCTTGTCTTTTTTCCAAGCTGTACATGTTAAGATCATTAAGCCTTTCCTGGTAACTTTTCTCCTTCAAGCCGTACACCATTTTAGTAGCCCTTCTCTGAACTCTCTCTAAGATGTCTATATCCTTCTGGAGATACGGTCTCCAGTACTGCACACAGTACTCCAAGTGAGGTCTCACCAGTGCTCTGTACAGTGGCATGAGCACTTCCCTTTTCCTACTGCTAATACCTCTCCCTACACAACCAAGCATTCTGCTAGCATTTCCTGCTGCTCTATTACATTGACTACTTACCCTTAGATCCTCTGAAATAATAACCCCTAAATCCCTTTCCTCAGATGTTGAGGTTAGGACTGTATCAAATATTCTATATTCAGCCCTTGGGTTTTTACGTCCCAGGTGCAGTATCTTGCACTTATCCACATTAAAACTCAATTGCCACAACTCCGACCATTTTTTTTAGTTTACCTAAATCATTTGTCATTTGGCTGATCCCTCCAGGAACGTCAACCCTGTTGCAAATCTTTGTGTCATCAGCAAAAAGACATACTTTTCCATTAATACCTTCTGCAATATCACTAATAAAAATATTAAATAGAATGGGTCCAAGTACTGACCCCTGAGGTACCCCACAGGTAACAAGACCTTGCGCCGAATAAACTCCATTTACCACAACCCTCTGTTGTCTGTCACTCAGCCACTGCCTAATCCAGTCAACAATATTGGAATCTCAACTCAAAGATTGCAATTTATTGATAAGCCTTCTATGCGGAACAGTATCAAAAGCCTTACTGAAATCTAAATAAGCAATGTCTACTGCACCACCTCTGTCTATTATTTTTGTTACCCAATCAAAAAAATCAATAAGATTAGTTTGGCATGATCTCCCTATCATGAGGTAAACCCATGTTGTTTCTGATCCTGTAATCTATGTTTTTTTAGATGTTCAACAATCCTTTCCTTTAACATGGTTTCCATTAATTTCCCCACTACTGACGTAAGACTAACAGGCCTATAGTTCCCAGATTCCTCCCTACTACCCTTCTTGTGAATGGGCACAACATTTGCTAATTTCCAGTCTTCTGGGACGACTCCCGTTAGCAAGGATTGGTTAAATAAATCTGTTAAATAAATCTATGAGACGTACAAGTATTTTGTGAGGAAAGCGCATTCATATCGTTAGTCGACTTGCCCAAGGACACTTACTGGTGGCATCTTCTGAGTGGGATTGAGTCGTCATTCCATGATTGTAGATCAGGGACCTGGCGGTTAGGCTGAACCCGCTTCTCGTAATGTTGAGACTTCTCCACAGCTGTATTGGAGGGATGTGCTGAACAGGATTTGACTTGTTTCCACGGTCAAAGGGTAGAAATGTTACCACTCGACTCCACAGCCGAGATTGGGCCATATTACATAGTTGGTGCTAACTTAACCAGAGCTGTTGTAAACTTCCCAGAGCCATTATAGCCTATGGAGGTTTTACGTTTACAACTGCTCTGGTTAAGTTAGCGCCAACATTGTAATACTGCCCATTGTGTGGTAGGCAAGTATGTGCCGTTAGGTGTCTTGCGCAAGGACACTTACTCAAGAGGTGCTCTAGCCGGGATTCAAACCTGGGTCTCCACAGTTATAGAGCAGTGATGTTACCTCTACTCCATCCAACCGGATGTCAAGGACTAACACGTAACCCAACATGCAGACATCCAAATAAGCCCAGGACACCCCTACATTGACAGGCCAGTTCTGTGAGTGGCAGGATATACTCTAGTTAAAGGAAAAAACGTGAGTAACAAGGAGATGTTAATAGTACAAGTGAAAGAGTAATAAATGTAACCAGAGGCTAAACAATATGTGATATAGACACGGATAAGGCAGAACCAGGGTCAATATACTTAAGGCAGGGTCGGTACACAGTGTAAGCAAGATAGTTCAAATAAGCAGTACAAGGCCAAGGCAATAGCTGGGTCGAAATGCTTAGCCGAAGGTCTGTACACACTGGATGCAGAGAGTAATCAAATGTTAATCGAGCGGAGGAGGTCTAGCAAGAAACCAAAGCAGGGAACCAGAGACCATCAGTCGCCAGGATTTAAAGCACTGTGACTGCCCACCGCAGAGCGCAGGCATTGGCACTCGGAGAGAGCTGGGGCACCTCCAAAAACAGCCGGTACTTTGGTATGTTGGCAACAGGAAGCCGATCGGCCATGCACCACAAGCAGCTACCCCCCCCCCCCCCGGCATGTTAACTTCAGTTTTAATGTTTGCGATTTGAGAGGACATCCATAATGATATGCACTTTATATAGGACCTCTTAAATTTTCGTTAGATGATTTGGCAACTTGTTCCTAATTTTTTTTTATAAAAGGGTCTATGTTAAGTCAGTAACCTGTCCAGTGATCTACTCTTTAATTATATTGGATATTATTTAAAAAAAAGTTTGTTACAATAACTGCGATTCCTTTACTGTTATGGCTGCGGTTGTAAACATTAACCACACAAGGTGTAGGATCCCCAATCAATCTGAGGGGGAATATAGCAATATTATAGTATATGCAAAGGCATAATATAATTAAGCCGGTACAGACTAGCAAGGTCAGTTTATTAGGTCACTACATTTACCCCTTAATACAAGTTAACTAGGAGAATTCAGCAGGTTTAGGGTGGTTAATTAAAGCATAAACTCTATCAATACAATAAATTCTAAAACCCAGGCACATAGTGGGTCCATTTATAAAAGGAATTCTGGAGAGAGGATCTGTCCCCCTCATATCCCCAGTTCCTCTAGTGAAGGGAACAGCATGGCTTGGTCTTAACTTGCTTCTTGTAAGAATCTGCTATTGGTTCTTCATCCTACGATGTTATTGCGTGTGCCACATGTAACTTTAAATTAGCATTATAAATTTATACACTTACAATTGTCTAAGGCCCCATTCACAATGTGGGCCATATTACATAGTTGGTGCTAACTTAACCAGAGCTGTTGTAAACTTCCCAGAGCCATTATAGCCTATGGAGGTTTTCAGTTTGCAACAGCTCTGGTTAAGTTAGCACCAACTTTGTAATACTGCCCTTAGTGTTTTATTGCGTGGTTTTTGCCACGATATCGCGCATTGTAGCTTCTCCAATGCATTTCAATGGAGCTGTTCACATCTCAAAGCTCAATGTCGCCTGTAGCTTGTCACTTGTACATGACCCTTTTTCCACAATCTGCTGCGACTTGCCGCACACCACATTAAGGGTGTCGCGTAATATCGGGCATAAAGGCGATATTACGTGATATTATCGCTCAGGCTAGGGTCAGACGAACGCATTTTCACGTTGTCTGTGAAAAAGTGCGTTCGAACGAATGGACGCATTTTTTCACGGAGTACGCGATAGCGGTCATACTATGCGCATTTGCGTTCGTGATTTTGTACGGATCATCAATAAAACTCTTTTTGTGTCTGGACGTTATGTTGGCTGGACATTAGCAGTGTCTGACATCTCCAATTCACGCACACACGCCGCTAGCGGACGCAGCGCACTCTGTACAACCGTACTAGCGGTTTTACGTTCTCGACAAAATGCGTTCGTTTGCCACTTGCGTTGCGCAGCCGGACTTTTGTGCGACCGTACTTCGTATATTGGCCGTCATTGCCCGGCATTTGCTGCTACTACGGCCGTGATTAAGTGCGCCTGCACGCGCGTTCGCACTGCCTCAGTCTGACCCTAGCCTTAGTGTCGCGTATATGAAAATCGCGCGGTAAATCGCGCTATTTTAATGTCGCTCAGTGTGAATGGGCCCTAAATCTGGCGCTTTAAAAGAGTTTTTGTTTTCAAAGTTTTTCCGTTTATTTTCGTCCTTGAAACAAAGTGAGAAGTAGAGAGGTTCCTTGCAGTACACCAAAGGCTTTGTGTAAATGCAGTCAGGAACGTTGTGGTGGCATGTGGAGAAAATGATTGCTGTTTTTTTTATACAATTCTGATAATCCCGATCAGACCGCACTCTACATGAAAGTGTAACTACAAACCTTTGGATCGGAGAAGTCTGTTATTGGTTTGTATATATGCTGAGTAGGATGGATGGTGGGTGGTGTGGATTTAGCATATCAGTATTTGTTGTGGCTCTTTCCCCTTGCCTGTCTGTGACCTCTAAGGAATTATTTAACTCACATGAGCGCACAGTTCCAAAGTCTAACATCTTTATTCAATCTTTTGACAATCATAAGAATTTCAGCAGATGTGTTTTCAGTGCCTTGATTGTCATTTCCATTTGTTTTCCGCTGGCCATGAAATGTTTGAGGTGTGTTGATATGTTTGCATGTTTATTACACTGCTCTCAACGTTTTATTTCAGGCAGATCAGATGATCTCTTATTAATTTGTAATCAGCGAGGGAGTCGTTTCTATTTTCCTTTTCTAAGAGATAGTAGACTTGGGTATGGCACAAGCAGATCACCTAAATGTCATGCAGCTAATAGCTACTATTGGTTAAATAGTAGCACATAAGCAGCTATTGCTGCCCAGGGGGTGAAGTTGTTATTGGCCGACCCTTGCCCGCACCCATTGGCGTCAGGTGGAGGATACAGTTAATGAGGAGTGAACATGACAATGTCCCACCAGACCCTACTCATTCGTGGCAATATAAAATAAAAATGGGGCAGTGTGACATTGACCCTCTCTGGCATCCAGCCCATGGGTGTCTGGGGAAATAGATAAGGGGGATGGACACAGTACACCCACCAGGCTGACTGGAGAACAGCAGCTTCAATTACAAACGTTGTCATTCACATTGCAGACCCCTTAGCCCACTGGCTGACTGAATCACTTACATGCCAGCCAACAATCTCCTCAATGGGTCGACCTATGGGCTACTTAACACCCCAGTCGACTGGATCTCCAGCACACCATCCACACGTGTCCCGATAGTCCAGGTCTAGTTAATTGGCAAGAGAAATCTTGTTTCCACGCTGATTTTTTAATAGGTAGTGACCTCTGCTTTAATATATAATTTAGGAATTACCTATCTCACTCTACCATTCATACACCGTGTAAATGCTACCATTTGATCATATCATTGCTCCCCTCTAGTATTCGTGCTAGCTGAGCTTTAACTTGTAAATTGCAGCTAGCGCTGTACTATTTTCATAATATATTAAGTTCAAGCAGATGATGAACCCGTGGAATGTTTTTAAGAAATGTACATGTTACAGTTCTACAGTTTCCCACAAATCCAAGGATATTTTCTTGGAGAAAATGCTTTAATTTAAGACAGGGGTGTGGGAGGATTTAAGAATGCAGGCTTGTAACTTAGTGTGCTCTGATGGTCAGAGATTCTCTACAGAACAGTAAAAAGACATCTACTGGTGTTAACCCTTTTAGCAGTTGACACTTATGCCACGCTTACCACAATGTATGGCACACCATGCTGACACAGACTACCAGTTTGTAGCTTTCTTCCCATACTGATAAAATATAATTTGTCATATTGCGGCTAAAGTATACTTAACCCATTTACTACCAAGTGATTATGGTATATATTATAAATATATCCCATTTGTTTCAGACATTGGATGAACAGCCGGCAAACTAATCGCAAGTTCAAGATGACAATTTTGTGCATAGATGGTCTGCCCAGAGGCTGGGGGAGCAAAGTCCAACAGGGTTATTCAAAGAGATCTGAAAATCAGTGTTCGGTTACCTTTCTTGGCCATTCAGCTATCTGGAGAGCAGGCAGTTCGCCAAATCCTGGCGAATTGCCTGCACATACGGTGCCTGTTCGAGGGCAGTGAAATCCCCATAGCTTTGTCTATTCAGAGAACAAAAACCAGCAGTGAAAAGTTGCCGAATTGCCCTGCCATTCGGTGGCTTCATGCGGCAGATTTATTCAGGTGAATCCCATAGGCTTCAATGTTAAAAATATTCCCGTTTTAATTCAATATCTAATAAACCGTTCATTATAATATTCTGCAGTATAAAGTCTCTTTATTTATAGATTTGTTGGTTTATCTTAAAGGGACACTCTAAGCAACATGACCACCTAAGCTATTTTAGGTGGTCATGATGCCCGGAGTATCCTGAGAGTACTCCCTCCGCTCGGCAGTTCAGCTGTAAATGCTGAAAACAGCTGAGAGAGGCAGAGAACTTTACTCCGCCCTCCCAGCTGTCAGTCAGCAGAGCGGGAATCATATTTCCCGCTTCTGCCAACTTTTGCTGAGTAGGAGACGTCATCGCGCTTTCAGTGCGATGACGTCTCCAACTCACCGCAGAAGCTGGCGGCTCCCACTGAGGGTTAGTGTTACGCGCATCCTCTTGTGCGCAACACTAATCCTCAGAGGGAGCCGGGAGGAAGCCTGCCGATTGGCTGGCTTACGTGAGAGGCGCGCATGCCAATGAGTCGGTACAGGCAGCAAACAAAGAGTAGTCGGTATAACAAGCCAATGAGTCGGTACAGGCAGCAAACAAAGAGTAGTCGGTATAACAAGCCAATGAGTCGGTACAGGCAGCAAAGGGTAATCGGGACAAAGCAGAAAAGGGGATTTAGTAATTTAGCTCGGTATGATAAATTTTGAAGAACTCGGTTATGCAGAGGCCAGGTAGAGATGGGCAGGTAGGGCAATAATAACTAGAATCCTTTCGGATTCCTTACTTGCGGCAGACACGACCCTTTTTCTGGGGGGACTTTTTACAGCGGGTGGGAGGGACTCGGGAAGGAAAGTGTCTGCCGCTTAATCTTTGGAGATCTCCTGATTCCAAAGCGGATGTAACGGGGGCCGGGGTTAGGATAAATTGGGATATGATCTCAAGCATGAATTCTAGAAAGGGATATGGCTTTTGTACTGCTGCCTGCTTGTAGAGCACGTACGCATTGAAAATTGCTATCTCGGTCAAATAGATGGCAATCTTCTTGTACCATGCCCTAGTCTTTCGGTTCACCAGATAAGGCTGTATACATTGATCAGCCAAGTCTACTCCCCCCATAAACTTGCTGTAATCTACAATGCACTTCGGCTTTTCCAGTGGCTCAGTCCTCCCTCTCACAGGCACTGGCACTGTACTTTCGTCGTGCACTGTAGATAGCATGTATACATCCTTCTTATCGGTGAACCAAAGGGCTAGCACTTCTTCCTGACGTAGAGATGAAGAGGAGCCTCTACTTTTTTTGCCTGCTGTCAGGATTTGGGGAAAACCTCTGCGATTCTTCTGCACTGTGCCACACGCAAGGGTCTCAAAACAATATCAATTTTTAAATAGGTCGATACTGGTGTACAGTATTGTGAACAGCTTGTATGACCTCATTCTCCTCCAGGAGTTTAGCCCACTCATCAGGAGAAAGCGAAGCAGATTCATCCAGAAACTCCTTCAGAGCAGATTTCTCAGCCAAAGTCAGTTTGTCCCTGTTATTTGCCACTGCATGGATAAATGATAGACCCATAAATGATAGCCCTTGTTGAATAGGGGATAGACCAGATCCCACACAATTTTTCCACTGGTGCCAATACAATCGGGGCATCCTGGGGGGTCAAGGTGGCTATCTTTCCCTTCGTATATTCTAAACGCCCATGTGTAGCCTGTTGTGGACTCACACAATTTATAAAATTTGACGCCATACCGGGATCGCTTGCTTGGGATATACTGCTTGAAGAGCAGTCTGCCTTTGAATTTCATAAGGGACTCATCTACAGATATATTTTGGTCGGGAACATAATTATCGGTGAATTTTATAGAGGCGGTCATGCATTGGGTCGTTTCTTGGTGGGCACAGTGCGTTGTCATTAAAATGGAGGAATCGCATGAGATTTTCGTATCTCTCCCTCTTCATAACCCTTGGGAATAGTGGGGTAGCCAGGATGGGGTTTTGTGCCAGTAAGACCGGATACTTGGCTTCTTCACTATTCCCATTACGAGGGTTAGAGCCCAAATTTTTTTAACTCTATCACATCCGTTGGGTGCCACTTGTTACGTCTTTGGCGATGTGAATCCGGATGCGCATCAAGATACTGGTTGGCAAACAGGTTGCTCAACCACCATCTCGAATACGTCGTCCGACATAAAGAGATTAAAAAAGCTCACTGGCTCACAGTCCTCTACCCTTACCCTCACCATACTGCTTGAGGAAGGCACATGCAAAGTGCCGAAACGCATCCAGTTTAAACCCCCCACCCCCCATTTTTGAGATTTTATATGCTATTGTAGCGCTCACTCCCGGAGGAGCCTCTGAAATTGAACCACGGGTCAGTCTCCCCGCACTAGGGAATAAATATACTCCAGCACCGTTGTGGATTTTATAAATTAAATAGTTTACTAGAAATAAAGGCATATAATGGATAACACGGTGTGCGTGGATATATTTACAGTATTTCGGATTTCGGGAAACGCGCAGTGGAAAAGAAATACGAGGCTTCGTATTTCGGGAAAATGCGCAACGGAACAGAAAAATACAATGCTTCGTAATTCGAGAAAACGCGTAGCGGAAAAGAAAATAAGATACAAATCTTTAACCCCTTTTTGGATATTAGGGAGTGAGTCCCGCACAGGTTAAGTCCCGGACTGTAAGTGTGTGTTATGGTACCCGGGTACTATTCAACTGGCCAGTGAATTACTTAAAGCGGTGTCTTCGACTAGTCAAGTTGGGGCCCTGTGGGTTTTAGGAACAAACAACAGCGTGCGTTCTTGCTTTACAACCGGCCTTGGGGGCCTCTCACCCATCCGCTCGATAACCAAGGCTCCGCTGACCCAGGACGTCTCTCCGCTCGATGCTTCACTGGGATACTGGCTACTGGATCCGTTGTCTGACTCTCTCTGCTCCGGCCATGACTTGTCCAGCTTACCGCCTGCTCTCCCAATCCGATAGACCTGCGGTACTCCTAAGTCGGGGGTCCTCCGGCTTCCTTGATAGCAGCTTGGGTAATATCTGTGGATCACTGGGTCTCCCTCTTACAAGGCTGGGTAACCCAATCTGGAATCCTAATAGGCCGCACCTGCGTTCTGGCCTAGTCACTGTTCCACTCTGCAGCCCTGTGTCCTGTCTCTTTCTCTCCCTGGCGCGCTCTGCCAGCTATCTCCACGAGGCTCAGGATGTAACGCTGTCTCTCCCACCCACTTCCTGTCTCCGTTCCCAGAGCATGCCGGGAAATGTAGTCCCAATGTTGAGTGTCTCTTATCGCGCTTGTCTCCCTCCGGTGGCCAAAAATGGGTACTGCCACAGTAAGGTTTTAAACACAGCGCTACACTATATAAATAATTTTTTGAATTTTGATCCTGACTCTCATCAGTTCTTTCCAGACTGCGGAAGGCTCTTCATAGCAACCCCAGAGGTGGTATACTTACCCCACTCCTTCTCCCCCTCCCCCAAATTTTTTCTGGTATAATTTCAACGCAGAGGTTGGAGGTGAAAGACGCTCCCGGAGAGAGAGGTGAGGTACACACCGAATGAAGGGGTACCAACTGCTTACAAGCTGAGCCTGAGACAACCGAGGCTCCAACATCGGTGAGTTAGATTGAAAAATTATTCCTGACCGCCATTTTATTATACTGTGTTACGCTATGGGAGCGTTGTCTCCTTGTCTGTACTTTATTTGAGGCCAACAAGAAGAGAAAGAAGGGACACGCCACCCTATATCTGGTGTAAGGTGCTTCAACCCAGAGCCGGGATTCACTAGGCTCTGCAGTCTGTGAGTGAGTTTTTTCTCGTATATACTCACTTGAATTGTACGATACAGTCTGCACTATTATTTCTCCCTTTTTTCCCCTCCCCCTTCTCTTTTTCATTTTTATAAATCTGTCCATTGAGGAGAAGAGCTGCGTCAGTGGGACAATTCACTCTACAATACGGCCCAGACGCTATACAACGACCTGTGACCACAGAACCCGGTTTCATCTGTATTTTTGCACATTTTGCACGTGCACTTGACTGTGGTTTAGGACTTACCTATTTTTTAGCCTGTCAGAGAACTATTAGCACTTTGTGCACCATTGCACACTCTATGTACGCACTTTATTGAATAGTGGATTCATAAGCACATGCACTTTATCATCATACATCTTTTTTGCATGGTTTAATAATATCGATTGTACTGTGGAATGTGATTTTGCACACTTGATTGTCATTTGCACTTTTAGTGCCACGTACATGGCGCTTAGGACCTGACGGTTCTTTGCGGTTCATAGAGACGCTTAACTCTACGCTCCAATACGAGTACCCACAGGGCCTCTTAGGCCAGGGTTTATGTGACTTATAGATTTACTACTGCGCCACTTGGACCGTTTTTTGTTTCCTCTAATGCAACAATCATTGGCTGAGACATTCTGACAGTTGCAGAGGTGACAGCTTGTCACCGCTGCAACTGTCAAATCCAAGCGCCGGATTGGCTGCCTGGAGGTTTCCACGAGGGAAACGGCCTGCCTCCCTTCCCACAATGCCGATCGCCAGCTGGGAGGGTCTGCCCGGGTGTCAGGCAGACCCCCAGCCGGCGATCGGCATTATGGGAAGAGAGGCGGGTCGTTTTTCGGCGCGCAGAGGCACCAAACCCCGCGGGGCGTACCATGCCGTCCTGCGGCATTAAAGCCCACGCGGTGCAGGACGGCATGGTACGCCCTGCGTCCTTAAGGGGTTAAAGAGGAGTGAGGAATTATATTTGTGATGTTCCAAAGTTATGAGTCCATAATGAATGTATTTGTACGTCCTGCGGTACATCACAGCGGCGATCCGAGTATAGGGGAATAAGGATCGTTAATGGACTACAAATATGGCGACGGAATCCATACAAAGCACTACAAACATGGCGGCGGCATCCGGAAGTGACGACATGTGCAAAGGAAATGCCCATGAGTGATGGGAAAGAAACACGTACATCACTCTAAAGCGCCACAGGATGGCAGCAGGAAGCACGTGGACCTCGGACACTGATGAGGAACGTGAGAGTGGACTTTCCGTGTGTCATAGCTTGTGGCCATCGAAATGCTGGGAGGCGGGTCAGTACATGCGCACTTTGTGTGCTCGTCTGACCGCACTGCAAGTCAAGTTTGCTTTTTTTTTTTACTGCAGATGTCTCGTATACCGCAACCCCTCCAATTGGAGTCTCACTGGTGCCAGGTTAAAATAAATAAAACTGTACCCACGTTTTACTAGATTGGGCAGACTCTGTATTACAACATCAGCATGATTTACCTATACTGGGTATACAAGCAAGCATGGGCTCTGCTGCATTTGAAGTGCACAAATAAATAATTAAATTGTCCTCACAATCTACCTAATTTGGTCACAAGATTAAGGTGCATGACTATGCCTACAGTCACACCCTTTATCTGCATCAGTGACTTCTCATTCACCTCCCTACACACTATGCAACATCCCCTGTGGAGACTCTAGGGACAATATTTAGGGGGGGAACATAAGATACCACAGTCAAAACTGGGAGGGGGGGCACTAATAATTTTCACCACTAAATCATAGCACTGAAAAAAACTAAGGGCCCTACCACCTGGTGTGAGGTAAAACATCGCTAAAGGAAAAGTTTAGCGTGAGTTGCTAAAACGTAGCACCTGACGAACTACTAACAGATCACTTTGTCCGTGGTAGTCCGTGTACAAGGTTGTTTGGCGCAGGCTAGGGAAACACTTAAACCTGGGCTGAGACCCAGCAGTAATGCGGTTGTGTACAGGATAGAACAGTTTTTCTCCAGTGCAGAGTGCTGGGCCATACCTATCACCTGCCTCACAGCCTTGTATAAATATGAACACATCCAGCGAAGAGCCGTCACACCACTGCATTATTAACATCCTCCAAGGCGGCCGTATTATCCATGTTTATATGCACACATATATTAATTAAGGCTGATGGACATTGCATGATACATGCCACCTAACAGCATATACGTAGAATCATTACAATGCATCTAATAGATCCAAAGGGAAGGTCAGGGGAGCCACAATAATTTCCCTGCTGCAGCATATAAATAATACATATTTAAGGGCAAGACTTAGCCATGTTTTCCCTTTAAACATGGTCCACATGGTCAGCCTAATAATCAACCGTTTACATTTAGAATAAGGATATATGTGGATAAAGGATACATATATATTATAGTAGAGCCTACTGCAACAGCAGCAACATTGCTGACCAGATCCATTACTATAGTATATGGGGCCAAGAGAACACCTGTGTTTCATTCCTTTACATTGCCTGTTAATTTTGGACGAGGACCTGTTTTTCAGAATTTTAGGAGTGAGCAGTAGGTAAAATATTGCAATTAGCTTCCCTCAAAAAATTTGCGCCGGCACCAAGTAATCTGTTAGTTGCAAAAGCGCTAGAGATCTCTAGCACTCGCCATGTTACGTATAGGACTTGGAAAGTACTGTAAGTGTCATATTCACGGTAGCGCTCACCCCTGATAACTGTGGTTTGGATCCTTTTGGACAGACCTCTGTACTTTTCGATTTTCCAGCAGTCAGGACTGCTAATCCTAGCACTCCCAACCAGGGAGGTCAGACAGAACAACACTAAGTACCACTCAGTAGCAAATGATTTCGAGACCAAGTGTCTACTGAGCCAAAACAAGTTAACTATATTGGTACAAGAACAGCGATTAAGCAGAGGTTTGAGAAATATGTTCATATACCAGGGCGTAACAGAAGCGTGGTCAAATGTACAATCCGAGTCGGCAACAGAGAGGGCAGTCATACAGGCAGGGTTGGCAACAGAGAAGACACTCATACAGTTTGTGTCATCCAGGTAGAATGAGGGGTTAATGGATTCAGCACCCTGCAGGACAGGCCTACAATCGGAGACTGCGTGATATATATTGCACATACACTAGGGACATACGTCAGCAGAGAGCACAATGAATATACAGAAGGAGACAGAGAGAGAATGGTCAAGCAGGCAGTTCGGGACAAACACAAGCAGGGTCCTCATACAGGCAAAATCGGCAACTTAGCAAGGTAAACAGTGAAGCACAGAGTGAACACAGCTGGCGATGGGGAAATAACTTCACGTCAGGGTGACAAGCTGATTCTCGCGCCCTGCATTTAAGGCCAGCGGCTCCGCGTCACCACGCCAAGCCCCGCCCCTCGACGCCGAGCGATCAGCCGGAACTCCTGGCACCCGGCCAGCCAGCGACGCTGCCGGGTGTCCACTCCAGACCCACCAAGAAGTGCCGCAGGAGCCGAGGATGTGACAGTAAGCTTGCAGTACAAATCGCTAAGTGATTTTTCCTGTTTGTAGTGAGAGGCAAATGATCTGTTGGTCAGGCGCTAGACTGAATTAACCTGGCGCTAAACGCAAAATCATGCCAACGCTAGGGTTAGCTCACACCAGGTGATAGGGCCCTAAATAGGTATATATAAATAAAGTTCCAAAACCCCAGAGTAATGTGATGCAATGATATCTTTTTATTGTACTAACAAGGATACTTAAATTTAATATTTTATTCACAGCAATTCAGCGGTTTTCGCTGAATGTCTTATAGCTGCTTCAGCGACACCAATTTTAGAAAATTACAGTGACCATTCGTCAAATAGGGAATACGCCATATTTTTGGAGAAATTAATTCCCCGAAATGTGACGAAAAGCAGAGGCTCTAAAGATGATTAGACCCTTTAGATTCTAACTTCCATAATAACCCCTAGATTGCCATTAATCAAGGGAAAACATGAAATGAATACACTGTGCGACATGTAGCCTACCCATTAATGCCACAAATCAAGGAAAAAATAAAATGTTATCTGTGAGGGATAAAGTCTACCCATTAACCCATAATATACAACTAAACCAAGGCAAAATTGAACATAATACACAATGTAATGTATAGTCTGAACATTAACCACTTCACTGTTGAGCCATTTCAATCCTGTGAAAATGTTACTGTTTACGAGCACGTTGTTATTTAATGTTTTATGACTTTTAATGTACACTAAATATGGTCATGCAGGATATCATTGGAAAGGCCAGAATCTGCCCTTTCCATTGACACCTATATTCATACCATATTCGATGCACAGGGAAGGAGGTACAGCAGTTCAAAGAAGTGTGGGAAGCTGGATGCAGATTTTTGGTGGGGGGCACATGGGGGCAAGAAATAACCTGGGGGGCAGTTGCCCCCCCTTGTAGACACACCTATGCACATCCCCTTAACTCCCTCAGTGCTTCCTCGTTTTTCTCCCAACCTACTAACATGCTGTGGCAGATCTGCTTTCCTCCCTCAGTGTCTCCTTCTCCTCCTCCCCTTGGAGCGCAAGCAGGTGGATAGGGAGAAGCAGGAGGAGGCCCTGGGAGAGGTAAGGGGTGTGCTGTTGTGTGTGGGGAGGAGAAAGATAAGGCTCTAAGGAAGGTAAGGGGTGCGGCTGTGGACGTTGCTTTACAGTCATCGTGCACATTAAAGAGTTAGATCCTGCATACCATTTTATTATTTCATGCCCTCACAAAGCTAGGGCACTGGAAACACCATTCGGATGCACAGGTAGATTTGAGGCCTGTTCAGTTCCTCAGCAGCTGCTGAATTCCTACATTGCGACAGTTCTGTTTTCTGCAGCAGTGTCACTGAACGCTTTGGCTGTGAATATTGAAGCAAAAGGACAGAGGATTGCTTGATGAAAGGAGCTGTTTCTGCAAAATCCACTTTTGTCCATTTTATTACCACTTGTGTTAATGTTTACCATGTTCCAATAAATATTTGGTGTTTTGGTCCGCCAAACCTTCAAACTGAACATTTCCTTATTGGATTAATTGTTCCTTTGAGGCGGCCAACTTTCCCTCGACACACTCAGCTACTCTGCAGCACCTCTCTACTGAGCTGCAAGTGCTAAGTTAGCAGTGCTGAGCGCAGAACTGCAGCACAGCGTTCAGTGTCAAGTTGCTAACTTAGCACTTGTAGCGGCTAAGGAACTGAATGCGCATCTAGTAAACCATGAACCCAATTTCTTTTCTGGCATAAGCAGGGCACCATAGGCTTGGGAAGCACTGCCCTAAAGAAATGTGATGATCACCATGTCTCTTGAATCGATTTTCCAGGGACATTGATGAAAAGACTAATTAGCTATAGATACTCTATGACACTAGAACCTCTGTGTTGATCCACAGCCATTTTACCTATGAAAAGTTGAGTTCTGTTGGCTTTCTTTCTTTTATATAATCTATTCATTAGTGACCAGAATGGAACAACAAGATGCTATAATTATCTGCTTCCAGGAATATCCCCCATCCAGCTGCTATTTGAATGTCACGAAAAGGGAAAAGTTCAGGCCCTCAGTATCTAGACTGAAATATAGCTTTATCTTAGCTCAGGAAAGATGATTCACTGCACCAGACAAACAGGAGAGGAAAACACATTATTAATATTATTTAACTGTTCATGTGACCTGTGTGCCTTTCCAAGTTTTCTGCTAACCATGTAGTGTTGAATATAGGGCATTTCTTTAACGTTGGTATAATGTTTAATAGGGATCATATCTAAAATATGACACACGACTATATGGTGTAAATCCCCTTATGACTTTTTATGGTTGATCATTTTAGATTTTAAGTAGTTTTTAAAGAATGAACCAGTAAGATGGGTGTGTGCTGATCCCTCTTTTATATTTGGCAATAAGGGAAAACCAGTGATTTGCATAAGTCTGGCTGTGCTTTCAGAGCATCACACTGAACACAAGCCAGTAAATATGTTATGGGTAAAGTGTGAAGTCTAGATTAAACTAGGATTACCCAGGTAAAACTGAAATTACCCAGGCAGCTTTAGGTATGACATCAAACTTCGGGCCTTACCCAGGTAATCCTGTATTTATCCAGATGTCCATTGAGCTTCACCTGGTTAAACCCAGATCTACCCAAACGCTACTTAGTAATGTTTTTTCTAAGACTTTGGAGTGTCTTAGGCTGGGGTCAGATGAACGCAGTGCGAACGTGCATTTAGCCGCACTTTATTACGGCCGTGGTAGCAGCAAATGGCGTCCAACGCAGGCCCACAAACGAAGTACGGCCACACGAAGTTCGGCCGCGCAACGCAAGTGGCAAACGAACGCACTTTTGCAAGAACGTCGAACCGCTAGTACTGACGTACAGAGTGCGCTGCGCCTCATAGCGGTGTGTGTGCGTGATTAGGAGACGTCAGAGGCTGCTCGTGTCCGGCAAACATAACGCCCAGACACCCAAAGTTTCCTGGTTTGGATCCGTAAAAAATCACGGCCGAAATTGCGCAACGTATGACCGCTATCATGTCTTCTGTGAAAAAATGCGTTCGGACGCATCAACGTACTTTTTGATGGTAGAAAAATGCTTTCGTCTGACCCTAGCCTTATGTTTGACCCAAAACCTAGGATCACTCATATCCATGGCCAACCCTAACCCTAAAAATCTATTTTAACCAAGGGGGGGGGGGGGGTGGATAGTCTCCACTGCAGATTACCCAGGTAAAGCCTGATGCCTGATTTAATGTCACACTTTACTCAAAACTCAAAACTGTCTGGATAATGTCAGGTTTAACCAGCTAATCCTAGGTTTATCCAGATTTCAGACTTCACCTGCAACTTATACAAAAGAAAACTCACAATGATAAATTTACAATCGGACTGAAACATTTTAGTGCGTCTATTCATTCCTGTTTAGAAATAAACTAGAGAAAATAATAAACCATCACATTTTATCTCAACAAATGTATTTTCTTTGTAAGTAATTTATCAATCTTGTCTTGAACTGAAGGATTTCTTGTAAACTCACTTGTAGCAATCTGATCCTGCTTTTTATCATAATACGATAGAGGATAGTTATAATCAGATCGGCTTCACAGCTCTACAAGAAAAGTACAAAAAAAAAACAGTAAGCATTACATAAGGAAATCAGACCGTCGGTTTCAATGATTGGAATTTTCAACAGTTGCCTCCTATTTCATGTTCATTTACAGCTGGAATGCATACATGCCGAATGATCCGCTGTACATCTACATGTTAAATTCTGTGGGGTGGCCTTGTGCATGGATTCACTTTCAATTCGAAATCCACACCAGCAATGCCAGAGCGTCTGTGGGACATAGTCTGGAAGGAATAAGTGCACATCTGGATTATTAAGAATTTTATAAATAGCAGGAATAAAAGTGCCTACAATGCAGGAAATAAATAAATATGTTAACTAAATCCAGGAATTCATGCACAGCAAGGAACTGGATGGAATGACCATTTGCCAAATTTATTAAGCAGCATATTTAAAGGAAAACCGATACGGTTTCTTGCCGATGTGGTTAACAGATTTTTAGCTGCCTGTCCTCTCTGGAGTGGCTCCTCTCTCCCCTAGAGAGTTTTAGTGTATATACTCAGATGAGTGTAGTGCAGCATCAAACGGAAAGTATATTCTATTCAGTATACACAGGGCCGGATTAAGATCTCTATGGGCCTGGGGCTGAAGATTTTGGTGGGCTTTTTTTTGGAATTTAGTGAAATCAAAACATATTTTAGGTTAATAGTGCAGATACAGGTATATCTAACCAGGCAGATACTGTGTGAGTAAACGTTTATTCAGATTTGAATCATTTACAGAGTGTAAAACAATCTTTTTCACATTTTATCACTAAAACCTTTGGTTATATATTATATAGGGCATTCTAGTAAAAAAAAAAAAAAATTGAAATGGGAACCTGTTACTGTATTTTTCTAAGAAAATACAGAATTCGAACCAAAACTAAAAATAATGAAAATTTTCACTTGTGTTTTTTGAGATGGTGTTTTAGGACTATGTATAAAATACTGAAATTGCTCCCAACGTGGGAAATGAGAAGACGAGTAATGGCAGTGGTATTGATCAATTTATGCATGACAAATCAACAAAGCCATTGCTTTGGAACTAAAAATAAACAAAAGTTTTTTGTTTTTTTCCGTCTTTTAGGTTTTACATGGTCATGTTTGGTATCAAAGCAAAGGCCACACTCTGACCTGTCCAATGATGCCTCAGTTGACCTTGTGCTGTGTAACCATTAGAGACACAGAGTTCCAAAGTGCTCTCCAGTGCTCCTCGCTGCAGTGCAGAGGTTTAGGTTTTTTATGGTACAATGTGTAATAAAGGATTGTGCCATTGCCTCCACACTTGTTGGTGACATGAGAAATGAGATGGTGAGTTAGTGCAGCATCATTGTTCACTTTATAATTGAAAAGTGAACAATATTTTAATTTTATTCTTACATTAAACCTAATCATGTTTGGTATCATTGGAAAGACCATGCTCTGGCCTTTCCAGTGATACCTACATGACCCTATAGCTCCTATGGAGTTATGAAGTTGGAGTTACAGGAGTCCAAATGCCTATCTAGAGGGGTGTCAGCTATACCCTCCTGACGAGGCCCAAGAAGGCCGAAATGATCGTCGGGGGTTGCTGCACCTCTCGTGCAGGGATGACGTCCTTGGCAATCAGCACTGACCACCCTTTTTGGGTGAGAGCAGGCTGATTTGCATATGGAGCATTCATCCCTGTAATAGCACATACAAGCTAAAACCTTGTGAGACCTGAGCGGGCCCCACCGTAGAGCAGGCCATTAGTGCCGTTGCTCGTTCTCAGGACCCTCACAAACCCCTCTTCTCCTCATAGTTATCCTTTCTCTGGGCCTATTATGCTCCAATAGCCTCTATGTTAATCCGGTCCTGAGTCCTCTTTGCTTTCATACGACCTTCTCCCCTCCCCCCATACCCCGCTTTTATAGATCACCTTTTCTGACAATGTTTTCGCTGTTATTTGTATTCTTGCTTACTCATAGTTAGTATATGCATACTATAGTATAGTTAGTATATGCCGCCCAACCACATGCCTTTGAGATTTACTGCCATGTCAATGACTACATTTACACTCGTCTGTAATGCTGTACGAAACCTTTCATAAAAATCTTGTTACATTAAAAAAAATATATATACAGCAGTGTTATTGCCATGGAGCTATGTGACAGCTGGAATCTTTAGCTGCAATGAGTAGGTGATGGCTGCCGCAGAGCGGTGGCCATCTGTAAGTCTGGGTGGGGACACAATGGATTCCCCAATTCACTGGTGGGCCCAAGTGGATTTTCTTAACTAAGTAAAATCATTATTTTGAAAATTTTGTGAATAAATAAATTATTTGAGACAACAATGTATATGTGGCTGTTGCATTGTATGAGTGTGACCTTCTGGGGTGAGGCACAAGGGGTCCCACAATCTCCTATTGCCCGAGGGCCCCATTAGTTGTCAGTCTGCCCATGAACATGCCCTGGTGTTTTCATACTGAATGGCTCCCTAATAGCCTACACCCTCCCACACATACTGTGGCATAACATAACAGACAATGGCTGGGGAAAGGTCAGAGAAATCTGGTTTAAACCAGATTTGCCTGAGGGATTGAATGGAAGAATGGAGAAACATAGGAATCAATTACTTACAGATACACATAAGGGAAACCACACAGTGTTCATAACATGGCACTACAATAAATACATGAGGGAACAATACAACAGACATCAAGGAATAGGGCACAGAAAACACATACACCTTGTACCTGTCAGGGTGGCACTAGGCGGACGCCGATGTGGGAGCCATTGTATATAATTATACCCCGAGAGCAGGTGAAACAGGCACAGATTTATATGCTGGTTATAAAAGTATATTATGGATACACAGCAGCAAATCTGAATGCAGTGTAAGAGACTGGATTCACAGTAGCAGTCTGGATACACAGATGAAGTCTCTAGGCACAAACGATAGTGGGCTATGCAGTGCCCACTGCAGGCAGGATCCACTGAGCTGAAACCAGGAGCTCTTAGCAAAGATACATTGATTGTAGCAAGGTGGATGAAGCTTGAACACTGGTACCCACTGGTGTTGTCTCTTAGGCACAAAGGATAGTGGGCTATGCAGTGCCCACTGCAGGCAGGATACTGAGCAGGAACCAGGAGCTCTTTGCAAAGACACCTTGGATGCAGTAAGCAGAGCAAGCTGGAACACTTGTAGCCACAGGTAAATATCTCAAGCACAAGTGATGGAGGGTTATGGAGACAAACAAGGAGAGGCAGCTCACAGGACCTCACACATATCAGGAAGGGAAACCAAAATGAGAGAGCGAGGAGAGAAGGGTGTGACCACAATATAAAGCTGCCTGGCTTAATTGGAATTATAGGGGAACGCAGCCAGCCATGGGAAACTCTGGAACAGAGGCAGACAAGGAGTGGGAAGGAGGAAAAGGTGGCCAGGACTAAGGTGCCAGTTGGGAATGACATCTCTGCCAGCAGACTCCATGGCTGTGGCATGACAGTACCTACCATTATAAGTACATAGTGACCTGAACATAAGAGATTGCTGGAAAACATAACACATATTGCCCACACCCCCCAAACACATCTTTAGGTCTATTTATCCCGAGTCTCTCAAGTGACTACTGTCACATGTGACAACTAAATATATACAATTTTTGCATGAGTGTGTGTTTGTTTGTGACGGCAGCTAAGCGGTGGGATGGGGAAGAAAAAACAAAACAAAACCTGAACTGTGAGAATTAAAACTACATCCTTTGTTATCTCAAAATCCCCTTCTGAGTAGGCTTCACACAGATGAACTGTCTATCACACGGCTTTAGAAAAGGGTGATTTCCATTAGCAGATAAGGTGGCCACCTGCATGAGAAGAGTCATCAGGTTAAATAAAAAAAAACCGAAAACTCTATTTGAAGTTGCAAAATTAAAAGGTTTACTGGTTTAGTTAAGTTTAGGTCTGCATGGAATGCCACCCAACACCAAATAGCAATCACAAAGTAACAGAGGAAGGACACAAAATAATGATTTTGTTCTGCCATCAGTCGCAGTATCATGAGGAGCCAGGGTGAGGTTTTTAGTTGTTCATGGTCGTGACTTTAGGGAATAGTCATAAATGTGTGTTGTTCACTAAGGCCCATGTCAGACGTTATCACGTCCGTGTTGCCGCACAGTTTATCATCCGTCGTAGCATAGAATAATGATCAATTTAGAACCACACACAAAGTACGTGCGCACCAAACTGCGCACGCACAACGCAGGTGGCAAACGGACGCAAATTAGGCAAGAATGTAAAACCGCTACCACGGATGCGCAGAGTGCGCCACTTCCGCGGCGTAGCATTGTGTGTGAGTGATGAGATGTCAGATGCAGCCCATTTGCGACGTCCAGCGGCTTGACGCACAAAATGGCTTTTTATACAATTTTCAAGTTTTTAGCATTTTTCATATTAATTTTATTTCCCATAGTTCCCTTTTTTATTCTACGTCTGTCAACAAAAACGGATCGTGTGGTGTCTACAGTATCTTCCGTCAGTACGTCTGTCCATTATGCACGCACGCAGAGTGAGCGCAGACTGCATTCATCTGACATTAGCCTAAGTCCACAACTAATGAATGTCCTATACAAAGTACACAAAGTATAGAATGCTTACAAGTAAGACCCTGTATAAGTTGAGCCATAAATAATAATAATAATAATTAATAAAGTTATTACTCGACTTAGGAATCTGTTGGCGCTTTATAAATGCATGTAACTGCAATAGCAAGGGCAACCGTTTATGTAGAATGGAGGAGCGACCATCATTAACGGGCCACTTCGAAACATGCACATGACACTTGGAATAGGGGCCTATATTTGCAAAAAGAACCCTTGGTTATATTTATAACAAACATGCTGCATGTTTTAATAATCCAAATATTAAACAGAGCTCTCACTTTAAACCCGATGAGCGCTGCAATCAAAAAACCTTTGGAGTGTCAGATGTTAATCGTGACTATGTGGGTCTGTATTAATGTACAGTGTAAACAAAGCTGTGTTTAACTATATTACAGATGATTGGCCCCGCATATTACTCACAGGGTGTGTCGCAAATGTACTGGACAGACCCGAGATGTATTCCTGACTTCCTGTGATATTTCACATGGATTAGAAACGAGCCAGCACATCCTTACGTATAAAAAATTCAAATTCTTACCGGGAGGTCTATGTTTGACAGTAAATAGAGATTTCTTTTATAGATCTGCATTTCATTCATGCTTTGCGTTAGCATTCATCACATTTATCAAATAAAATTTATGAAAGTGAAAACCAAGAGACAAAAACAAGTTTATTTTTTCCTGATCACTTTAATGTAGCAATGAAACTGAAAACAGATAAACATTCAGCTGAATAGGGAAATTTAGCTGAGAGGAATGTAAATGTTTTTACAGAAAGGTGTATCTACACATGTTGGCTGAAAAAGAAGAGATGATCATGCACAAATACAGTAAGGACAGCCACCAAACAATTCTGCAGATATGCAGAGCATACAAAAGGTTGCTGTAGTGTGGCTGTCAACAGAATTTTTTTTTACACCCTCCCACCTGCATATGTGCAGAGAAACACACCTTCAAACACTGGCGGATCCAGAAAGCCCCTCCCCCCCTGCAATCTTATTGTAGGAGATACAGGGGACATTTGGACCTCTGTAACCCTGGCTCCATACAACATACTTGTTCAAGTCAGGTGTCACTGAAAAGGTTAGAACCTGGCTTTTCCGGTGATAACAAACATGGCCATGTGAAAATTACTTCAAAATTTGTTTTTAAAAAAATGCAATAACAGGTTCTCCAACCATATTGGAGTTCATTTTTAAAAGGATACCCTGTCAAATATATTGCCACAAAGGTTTGGATGATACCATGGGAAAATAAATGTACATGGTGAAAACTATTGAAATTTGAATTCTTATTTACACATTGACATATTTTAACAGCATTCTGGTGTAACATGACATATACACATAGTAATGATGTACAATTTGTCTGTGTCAAGTCAAACTGCAAATGTACAGAGGGGTCAGCTAAGGTACATGCAAGTGGGATAATAAAATGACTGTAATTCAGTTTAGTTAATTGAAATCTGCAAAAGTCTGTGAGAACTACTAGGCCCTGCATGCAATTCAGCTCCATTTAGGGTCAGCCAATCAGAACAGAGGTCAGGCTTCCCAGCAGCTTCTGGGAGAGATCTGTGGAGGAAGGGAGGGGCCATCTTAGAGTTCCATGCTCGCAGCAAACAAGCTGGATAAGAAAGTGCACAGACATTTACAAACATCTTCAGATCCTGGAGTGGCAGCCGGTGAGCAAAGGGATTTGTGTCACATCCATGTACAGGAAAGGAATTGAGCCAGTTTAGTGATAAATGCAGTCTGCTAACTTGTAGATCTATTTCATTCTCAGTGTGAGGAGATTCATTCCACATGCAGTTCTTTATATTAGTTCATTTCATGTCTGTTTTCTTTAAGTTAAAATATATTTTGGGGGGCGTGGCCTGACTGGACATGAAGATGGACGCTTAGTGCGGGAGCTCCCGGGTCCGCCACTGATTATTCAGCACTAACTCATATGCTGGTGGCTATGGTCCGCACCTACGGCCGCAAGACGTCCGGGAAAACATCCAACACCCCAGGGAGAGCCTCAGCGAACCCCATCACAGCTTTCTTTGGCGCCACACCATCGCGGCCTACTACTCAGTCTCCACCTAAGATGGCGGCATCACCCGCGCCGTCGGATACCTCGTCGACGGAAGGTCAGTCAGCGATTAGACGGCTGGAATCACTAATTGCGGAGCTCCCTACCCGCGCCGAGCTGCCCACCCGTTCGGACTTTAAAGACATGTTAGACCAAATGCAGGCAGCTTTTGGGTGGGAGATAGCGGACGTAAGGGCGGACATTTCCGCCATTAACGCACGAGTGTCCCAGCTGGAAGACCGAGCAGGCGAGCACACGCTCTGCCCTCCCAACACTGACCCATCAACAGAACAGCGACTTTCGGATATGTACCGCAGGCTGGATGACATAGAAAATAGATCACGAGGCACAATATAAGAGTATGAGGAGTCCACGAGGGGGTTACAGAGACAAAGAAATTCCTCCTTGGTGCCTTTGCCCATATCCTAAACTGTCCCCCACTACCCTATAATGCCATTGACAGAGCACACAGAGCGCTACGCCCAAAAGCAACTACAGACTCTGCACCACCTAGAGACCTCATCTGCCACATACCTGACTATGCCCTAAAAGAAGCAATCATGCTGAAAGCATGCGTGAGGCGCAAATGGCGTTTTGCCGAAGAGACATTTGAACTATATCATGATCTCTCCCCGCACAGCTTGTCTGCACGCCGAGCGCTACGACCAGTCACTCAACTCCTGCGGGAAGCAGAAATTCCCTATAGGTGGGGATTCCCTATATCACTCCAAGTTCGAAAGAACAATCTGACACACGCCATTAGAACCCCACAGGATGTGACAATGTTCCTGTCAGAGCTGCATCTTCCCCTCGTGGAGGTCATAGATTGGGAACATCGCCCTGCTGAGGCCCCAGCTTCGGAACGCATGCCGAGAGCAACGCGCCCACAACGACAACCCCGCGGAGGTGGACATAATGAAGGCCCGAGCCGTACGGAACTGCAGCTGCCCTCCACGTACGAAAGTGCTGGATCTCCTACAGGATGACTGTGAGTTATAACTACTCTCAACCATTTTTTGCTGTAGACAGACGTGTGACCATGACAATAACATATTACTCCGAGATTCACTACACTACCCTGAACTTGCAGTCAGTGAACATTATATGGAAGGCGAAGC
This sequence comes from Leptobrachium leishanense, assembly GCA_009667805.1. Taxonomy (NCBI): domain Eukaryota; kingdom Metazoa; phylum Chordata; class Amphibia; order Anura; family Megophryidae; genus Leptobrachium; species Leptobrachium leishanense. The sequence goes on along the minus strand of CM019066.1, from coordinate 137,922,357 downwards.
TCTGTTAGTTAATTGGATCTTGCTTGGATGTTTACCTCGTGGCACTGTGTTCCCTACCGTGGACTTAGTTATTTTTTCCTTTTTTTTTTTTCGCCTACTGCAGACCCTCATGGGGACCCGTAGAGGACTCCTGCTCCAATCTACTACACAAGTTAAGGAGAAGTACGCTGGTTCTTACGGCGAACTTATAACTTGAAAGTCCTTCACCCTTATGAAGAAGCTTGGAGAGGGGTTAGAGGGCTGGGGGGGTAGGGGGATGGGGAGGGGTTTGGGAGGGGGGAAATGGGTGATTGGGGGTGAGTGGGTGGGGTAGGGCACTAAGGATGAGCAATTATTGACGGTCCGCTTAAGTTTCCAGAGCTCTAACGGGACTGTAATATATTGAATAATTCAAAGACAGGGGCTCCTGTTCTTAAGGTGTTTGGTTCCCAGACCTAACGTAAATTTGATTGTTATGAAACCTTGATACCGTATGCTAATCTTCGTACTTCCTGTTTGTAGCATAAGGGGATGACTCCCTAAACCTTACCGACACATGAATAGCCTGGTCACTGAGACTGCAACTTATGTTACTGTTGTTATAGAACGTTTTTAGACTTTTTAGTTCGTTTTGCACTTACCAATCCTACTGCTTAAACGTCTCAGCACACGTTTGTAGCTTACACGGATGACTCGTTGATAGCTATCCTAAACCCTTCCCCAACCCTGATTTTCCTGATAACTATAAACACTTTAGCCATCGATCTTTTATGATAAAATAACTATCAGTGATTGCGGACACCGGACCTGTATGGGCTTAACTCCAGATTCTTGATATATTTCCCACATTAGTGGTGTTACAATCTGTGACACTGATAGTACAGTGTCATTTACAGGCCACATCAAGAACACCCCTCGAGGTGTAGTGCATTCTTCTCCCAACAGTGAGTCGACCCGCCTAGCCCGAGGGCTTCGTAGCGGTGAGAGACATCTCGGTTGGTGCACTTGAATCCTCCTTGTATAACTGTCTCTTTTCTTCACCCTCTTTGGGTAGTTTCTTTCCCCCCCTTTTTTTTTTTTCTTCTCTCTCTTCTCGCTTCTTCCTTTTATTTCTTTTGTTCACTCACTTCTCATACCCTCCCCTGCCCTCACCCAACACACATCCTACTCCACTAATTACCCGCAGACCACTACATATTGCTCTTTACCACAGACCTAATATAACCCATCAACAATGACCTGTAGGTCATCCCCATATGTACCAGCAGACTTACAGCTGCTTTCTCATAATGTCTGAGGGCTGAATATTCCTGAAAAGCGCTCCCGTCTCTTACGAGACCTGCAGTCCTCGCGTGTGTCAGTTGCCCTCCTCCAGGAGACCCACTTTCGGTCAGGAATGGCGCCTTCCTTGAGGGATTCATATTATTCTACGGGATTTTTTAGTAACTATGCGCAAAGTAAATCGCGAGGAGTTGCGATATTGATATCCAGAGACGTCCCTTTCACGGTCGAAGCAGAGATAACGGACGAAGGCGGTAGATATATTTTTGTCAGAGGCTCTATTCTTGCTACGATTTATACTTTCGCATCCATATACCTACTTAACAAGAAACAACATTCCTGCCTAGCTAGGATACTGCGGTTGTTAGAATCCTTCCAACAAGGTATCACTGTAATTGCTGGAGACTTCAATGTTACTCTTGAACCACAGTTGGACTCCTGAACAGGCTCCACCACTACCCCTGCCCACGTTCTACGCTCTATGAGTCGCTCGTTACATGATCACCGGCTGGTGGATCTATGGCGTGCCCTTCACCCTACGGAACGAGATTATTCGTTCTTCTCACCGGTACACTTGAAACATACCAGGATTGACTATTTCTTTATACACTATCACAACTTTGCACTAGCTAACTCTATAGAGATAGCGGCCACCACGTGGTCAGATCATGCCCCACTCCATCTAAAGCTGCAGTCGCCATTGTTTGTCCCACGTGACAGACAATGGCGGTTGAATGTATCTCTGCTGGATGACCCTCCGACCAGGGCGGAATTACACTCTGCGCTGGAGCATTTCTTCAAAGAAAACACCACAACTGATATCTCAATATCAACGATCTGGGAGGCGCATAAAGCAGTCATACGTGGATTCTTCATCAGTAAAGGAACGGCCCGAAAAAATTAAGAGACGAGGAACGAAGAACAACTATGAGTAACATTAGAGCATTAGAACTAGAACACATTGCCTCTAACAACGATGTGGTATACCACGGTCTTACGCAAGCGAGACAAGAACTAGAAAAACAGACTAATACCTCTCTTCGTTTCCAAGCATTAAGAGCACGTTCGTTCTTCGCATTGCAAGAAAACAAGCCGGGGAGATTTCTAGCACAAATACTACGGGAAAGACGTGTAAAATCTTATATCCCAAAAATCCGCACCTTGGAGGGAAATCAAGTTACTGATCCGAAGCCAATCTCGGGAGAATTCCTGAAGTTTTTTTACAAACCTTTATCATCTAGATGACAATACCACCACACCTCCCCATGTGGATAATATAGAGGCCTACCTGGCACGGACGATCTCGAAGCCGCTTGGTTCACCGGAACGAGAATCTTTGAGCTCCGTAATCTCTGCAGAAGAAATACTAGAAGCATTGAAAACGTCCAAATCTGGGAAAAGCCCAGGACCCGACGGCTTACCCATAGAATACTATAAGACGAACGCCAAAGATCTCCTCCCCACATTAGTGACATTCTATAATGCATTACAAGACAGAACCTTACCCCATCCTCACTCCCTGATGGCAACGATCTCCTTAATAACGAAGCCAGAGAAGGATCATACTTTATGCGGGAATTACAGACCCATATCCTTACTCAACAATGATATGAAGCTCCTTGCGCGAGTACTAGCTAATCGCTTGAAGAGGTTCATGCCTCAATTGATTGATCCGGACCAGGTTGGATTCATCCCGGGACGAGAAGCCAGGGACGCGACAATGAGAGTTCTTAATGCCATTACTTATTCCAAACAAACTAAAAGTCCGCTTTTACTGCTCTCGACCGATGCCGAAAAGGCCTTTGATCGAGTACTGTGGCCCTTCTTGTTTCGGACCTTGAAGCGGTATGGGGTGGGAAAGGATTTTGTGGCCTGGATTCATGCACTGTACTCAACACCTTTGGCAAAGGTTAGAGTAAATGGTGCGCTTACCTCCACCTTCACAATCTGTAATGGCACCCATCAGGGATGCCCCCTATCTCCACTTCTTTTTGCCCTCAGTTTGGAGCCATTATTATCCTCGATTCGGCACAATACCAACATTGTAGGGGTGCACGGCTCTAAGCGTGAACATAAGGTCTCCGCATATGCGGATGACCTCATGTTCATGCTACCTGATCCAGTGAAATCCATGCCAGAGGTAATTCGAGAACTCCAAGAATATGGCTCACTATCTGGCTTCAAAATAAACAAAACCAAATCTGAGCTACTAGCAATCGCACCCCGGGAACACTGGCGTCGGACACTTGAGGCGCAATATTCTTTCCACTGGTGCTCTTCGTCGCTTACCTACCTAGGTATCCGCTTAACTCCTGACTTCTCCAACATGTTCGCATTAAATTTCACACCGCTTATGAAAATATTTAAAGCAGACATAGCACGTTGGTCGCCAAAATATTTATCTTGGATGGGACGAATTAGTGTGATCAAAATGAATTTGCTACCAAGATTACTTTATTTATTTCACACGATTCCTATACTTATCCCCTTATCCTTCCACAAAGAAATACGCACGATATTCTCATCCTTCATCTGGCCAAAGACTCATCCTCGCCTTAAGTACGATACTCTATGTAAGCCAAAACGGTGCGGTGGGCTTGCCCTACCGGACTCCCGTTTATATAACTACGCAACACATCTGACCAGAGTAGTAGACTGGATGACCGGTTCAATAGAACAGAAGTGGATAGACCTGGGAGGAAGCACAAGCGAGTCGCCCGGTTTGGACGCTCCCGTGGTTGCCATGGAAGACGATCAAACATACCGCCACGGGATCTTCGCCAGTGGGCAGTACGCTGACACTATGGCATAAGATCCGTACCAAATTTTCACTGTCAACGTATCCCTCTCCTCTTCTGCCCTTACTGCATAACCCTGAATTCCCGGTCAAGATCCTTCCTTCTTTAATATCCCGCCTTACGGATACACCTACACTACAGGCTCGACATGTACTAAAGTCTGGTACCTTTGTAGACTTAGAAGCCACAGGACAGACGATACTCACTTTTGGTGAAAAATTCAACTTCCACCAAATTAAAAAGTTTTTATGAGATCGACCGAATAATACTTCATTGACTAGACAACTTTCCTCTTTCGAAACGCTATGCAACAGACAGTCACCGTTGGCACATAGTGTCTCTACATTATACGGTATGTTACGAGCAATGGATGACGAACCGCCTGCTTTTATGGCCAGATGGGAACGCATATTTGGTTCTCCTATCTCAGATGAAGACTGGAACAAAACACTGACCCTCATACATTCGGGATCACAACTCACCAAACTACAAGAAACATCATACAAAATATTAACCTTTTGGTACCGCACTCCTGCCCTCCTGGCCATGTTTAACGTCACTATATCTCCGAACTGCTGGAGATGCAATACTGAACTCGGCACTTACATACATATATGGTGGGAATGTGCCTCACTTGAGCCATACTGGAGCATGGTTCGAGAGCTTGTACGTAGCACAACGGATGTAGATCTGGAATTCACACCCCAAGTCTTTCTACTCCTACAGCTCCCATACTCGGTGACATCCATGAAGAAATCATTATTGCTCCGCATTCTTCTGGTAGCAAGGACATTGATACCGATTTACTGGAAATCGACAACCACGCCTACTAAGAAATTGCTAATTGACAGAATGGAAATATTGAGATCGAACGAGGAACTAGCCCTCACTCCCTCGAAGACGGCACAACATCATCTAGATGTCTGGTTTCACTGGTCGGCACATTGCCCATTAGCACGCCTGAGAGACGAACTGGAGGGGGGTAACGGACAGATAGAGGAGCCAAACGACATGGAGATATAACGCCAACTGGTGCCGAGAATAAGTTACCCGTGAATAGATGAGAAAGCAGCATGACCTGTCTCATTAAAATTTAGCACAACTCATTTATGTGAGCCCCACCCTTCCCCACCCCCCCTTTTTTTTTCTTCTTTTTTTTATTCTTTTCCCCTCTCTTTCTTTCATTCTTCATATACCGAAACTTTGTATATCTTTCCTGTCTCTAATTTCTTCTTCTTTCTCAAGTTTCTCCTCCTTTACTAGAGCTTTCCTAGACTCCTAGTACATTGCATTCCCAAATATATTTTAAGCAGCAAATGACAACTACATTAACAGTGAAACAGATTATAAGAGTTTTTGAGCTACCCTTACAGCTACCAGCCCTAGCAGGTTTCCTAGTAGAATCCTTTACTGCTAAACCGCAAGCTTAAATCTAGTTGCCCTTAAATATAAGGGATGAGCAGATTCCATTCAGACCATTACTGCTGTAATACTTGGACGGGGTATCATAAGTAATGTCTTGGACAACGATGTCCAATCTACTGCGAGCTGACGAGAGCTCATCGTTAGATCACTGAACCGCACAAGCACAACCGTATAGTCCACAGCAGCAGTCTTGTTTAGATTGACATGAATGTTGAAATATAATGTATGCCCTTAATTGATACTGGATATATAAGAACTGTTTTGCAATGTTAAGATACCATTTATTTGAGACTGTTTTTGTTACATTGTACTGCTTGTAGTTGAAATAAAAACTTTTCAATAAAAAAAAATAAAAAAAAAAATATATATTTTGGCAGTAATGATATTCTAGAAGTGTGTAATGAAAATATTAAGCGGACACAGAAGTTAATGATTAACAAACTTTATGTGCAATGCATTTATACAATTTCTGTATTTCTTTTTGTTTAAGGTTTTTCACCTTTAATTCAACTAATCACTATGCAGCTATTCATCACTTTAATTAATCTATTAATCGCTTTAATTCATCTATTCAACTAGTCATCACCTATTCACTATTCACCTATTTACCTAATCAGCTATTCAGTTTCTACTCAATCTACAGCTACTTAATTTATCCCACAATTTACTGAAATTAAACGTAAATTCAAGTGAATGAAGAGTGGAATCCAGTTATTATTTCCGGCATTGATGTTTGAAGTTCCTTTCAAGTGGGAAAATTCAGAAAGCTTGACAGTGAAAAACCGGGAAAACTGCGAAAACCGGAACACAGTAAAAAAAATGGAAAACTGAAAACCAGGATGCAGTAAAAAACCGGGAAACCAGTAAAAACTGAAAACTGTGATGCGAACAGACAAAGTGATACTGATCAAAAAGTCACACATTCATTCCCAACGTTAAAAAAAGCAAGAAAAAAAAAGCAAGGATCAAGATGGCGGAGCAGGCGACCGGGAAATCACTCGAACAGTTGAAGGCAGAAAGGACAGTGGAGAAAAGAGGATTCACTCGACTAGTCAACACCATATCCAGAACCTATAAATGATATGATGGCAGAGGATCTTCAAGACAGCTTGCATAAGCTCACAAGACAAGCAGAGAGAGTTATGGAAATACATGATGATCTTGAGGTAGGCATCAGGGCCGGCCCAACAATGGAGCAGTGTGGTGCGCTTGCGCCAGGCGGCGAAAATTTGATAGCGGCAAATTTTTGCGCCGCCATCACCGACACCGCGGCCACTGCACTATCTTTTATCAGAACCAACAGCGCAGCAACATCTAATTGGTGGCCAGCGCATGGATACAGGGAGTGATGCCGCCGCTGACCACGCCCACTCCACACACATGTGTCCCAGCGTCCACAGGGGAGCGCGGGATCAAAACGTGTGGTGGATCCTCCTCAGGCACGGTGAATGCATCACGGCAGCGGCAGCCAGAACAACTTGTCTGTTCACTCTCCTCCGGCTCCCACTGGGCCCTGGACAAGCCAGCTACCCACCAGCGTATATGTCAGCCTGCTGGGAGTCGGGGATTGAGCGGAGGAGGAGAGTTGTCCAGCCACCCTCAGCAGGCTGGGCTGAAGGAGTAGATCAGCTCCAGGGCCCTGTGTGTGAGTCCCTCCAGCACTGCACCTTGTCTTCCTCTACTGAAAGGTGAGCTCTTACCCTAGACACACATCCGCTGCACTCACTGGCACTGCCCTCTCCTCTGTGCATCTCATGCCTGGATAATCAGCAAACTTTCCCACTTCAAGGAAATTCAGGGACACCACTCTGAAGCTGTGCTGCTATGTCCACCCACTCCGGCAAAGCAGATCTCACTGAGTATGCAGGCCTCACAGCTGCTCCCCCGGCTACACTCCACAGCTCGCTAGCCTCCACTACTCCTCAGCTACTACCATGTCTCCTCATTTGCTGATGGCAGCACCCAAACAATGCCTGCCCACCCCATACATTCCTATTGCCCCCCCTCCCCTTAGGTACATTTAAATTAGCATTTTAGGTTTTAGTCTCTGATAGAAACTCTGCGCAGTATGTGGAAATATGAAGAGCCCCCCCCCCCTCTGTGCAGCTTCATTTCCTCTCATTGAGGTGCAGCTATAGGGGTGATAGTTAATGAAATCCACAATGTTGTAAGAAGATAAGGCTCTGAAATCCTTTTTATGGAAAATAGTGCCAGGGCTGGGCATGCAGCTGTAGATTCATGCAGGAAATGGGGAAGCTACAAGATACATTGCATTTGTTTGTATCTGTTTTGTTTGTGTTTTTTATATATATATATATATATATACAAAAATCCACTGCATACAGCACTCTCCATATTACCGTTCATTGCCCGGTGCAATCCAATTGAAGTATATAGAATTAGGCAATAGAGGATGCACTCACGGTCTTCCAAACAAATATAAAGAATTTATTTTACAAAACTCACATGGACATCATGTCCATGTGAGTTTTGTAAAATAAATTCTTTATATTTGTTTGGAAGACCGTGAGTGCATCCTCTATTGCCTAATTCTATATATATATATATATATATATATATATATACCATATAGATGTAATGTAAGCTATGAAGACGAGCAGGTGAGCAGCTGATTGAATGTCCTATATGACAATTACTGTGCTGTAATGAGACAGTAAATAGAGAATAAGCATTACTCAAGAAGCTTGTGTTACAAGCCTTTAAGCATAGCAATCCCTATAGCCTAGGCTGTGTTACTGCTCTACCTAGTGCATCGCCGCATATGTTACATAGTACTGTCCGACTGTGTCACACAGACACATCAGGCACAGTGTGTAGCTTTGTATGTGCTGAAAACACAGGAGATGCTGTGGTCTGTAAATAGCCTCACCTGTAACTTGGATGTACCTGGCTGTGAGTAATGGGTGTTACAGTTCAGTTATGTTAAACTGTGTTTCAGTGCTTCACTGCTGGAATATCCTCACACTATAGGATCTATTCACTAAGCACCTAAATTGCAGTGCTTCTAACTTTGGCGATTCTGTTATGTCGACAGTACAGTGACCGCGCCGTGCCGATCTTCCAGATTAAGTCAATGTCTGTGACACCCAGACTTTACCTGTGCCAGGTAGACATCTATACATAAGAGACCTGACATTTCAAGCCATATCCTGCAGGAGTATCTGTACTACCGCCATGATCGTATCTACACCTAGTGGGGGCAAGTGGCACGCTAATGTGCACTGTACATTATTGTGAGTTTTGTTGCAGTGGATTCTGTGATGTGCTCATATGCACATTACTGTGAGTTTTATTGCAGTGGAGATCAGTGTTACACACGTACACAGCGCACATTACTGTGAGATTTATTGCTGTGGAGCTCTCTGATGCACTCATTCATGTCACGTTTTTTTTTGGGGGGGGCATCATTTCATCCATCGCTCCAGGCAGCACTGTGGCTTGGGCTGACCCTGGTAGGCATCATCGCTGAGTTAGAAGCAGAGCTGAGTGAAGGCAAAATAGCTGCGCTAACAGAACAGCAAAAAGCCGACCTCGAAAGAGCTGCATGTGAGTGTGAAGCAAAGCTAAAAGAAACTAAAAGCCTTCTTCAGGATACTTTTTGGGCCAAATATGGAGGTAAAGAACTGTCCACAGCATTGCAAATAGCAGAAGCTGAGACTGAACATCTCGCAGCAGTAGTTCCAGATGGCAGTCACGAAGCATACGACTTCATGCTCAAGCACCTTCAGACGTTAGCAAAGACTGTGAAAGATCTCTATAGCCAGTGGCAAAGATGCATTCCGCCAAGTGATCAGAATAGCTTTCGTCAAGGTCTTTCAAACCTCGATCTCAATATTATCAGATTGGTCTCAAGAAAGGTTGACTTCATTCGGGCGAGGAGAGAGGAGGATATAGTGAGAACAGCGCCCCCACCAATAACCTCCAGCAACCCCGTGGCAACCGTTACGGAAACGTGATAACGATAGCGATTGAAATAGTAAAAGATTTGCAAGCAATCCCTGCTATCCAGAATCACCAGCCAAGGAGAATATTTGATTTGAGCGGTGGAGAAGGCACTTGGAGATTTGAGTGACCTTGGAAATATTGGTGCTATTAAAAATCCCTTAGTAACGAAGTCCATAGAAGGAAAACTTCCCGAGTCACTCAAGAAAGAATGGCTTGTCCACGTGTCTGACCAACAGAATGCTGTCACACCAGACAACCGGTTTGACAAACTTCTGGTATTCCTCAAAAAGCAAGAGAGCATTTACGAGCAGCTCGAGCAACTAAGCGATGAAGAACCAAACAGAAGAGAATTAAAATCTGATCCGACCTTGCTTTCAAAGTACCCATAAAATCTATGAATATAATCTGGTGAAGCGCACATAGATGTATATACACAGTTTCAAGTCCTTAATTCACTAGGTATCACACAGTGGTCTCCCTAAAGAACCGTAGACTATAATCACATACAAATGATACAGCGCCAACCACCCCATGGTCGTTAAGGAGAGATAACATGTGGGAATATATAAAATCATACATAGAATTACAATATTCAACGAAGACTGATATATCTCAAAGGACTGATAGAATTACAATATTCAGTGAGGATATATCAGTCCTTTGAGATATATCAGTCCTCTTTGAATATTGTAATTCTATGTATGCATGATTTTATATATTCCCACTGTTATCGCATCCTTAATAATGACCAGGGGGTGGTTTGTGTTGCATCATTTGTATGTGATTATCCATAAAAACTTCCCTATAATCCAGGGCAAGGACCTTCCTTTCTTACGGCCCGGCTTCTTATGTTGAAGCAGTTTCCAGCCGATGTGATGCCTCTAGATCAGTGTTTCCCTAACCTGTCCTCAGGACCCGCTGCCTCGCCAGGTTTTCCAGATCGCTGAAGCACAGCACAAGTGATATGATTTGCTGCTCAATGATTGCAGGATTTGCAATCATTGAGCATTTCCCCAAGGTGATCTACAAAATCTGGCCTGGTTGAGGGTCTCGAGGACTGGTTTGGGAAACACTACTCTAGATAGACGTGCATAAACTACTGTAGGTGGGAAGGCTAATGGGACATCTGATGGGCCAGAAACCCCTTTATACCTCAGAAAGTGTTTGACATAGACTGGAGAGATTTCAGCTTCATTTAACTTTGAACACAGTTGGAAGTATTCCATTGGTACCATTGGATGCCAGGGATTATCAAAGTCCAAACTCTGCCTCTGTAGCCTCATGTCCTCCGCTTTTAAACCAGCAGCCAAAATAGAACATCTGGCAGCATAAATAATAAAGTCTACTGGAACCACTGTTAAATTTTTTTCGTCAGCTGCGTCCCTCAGAAAATCAAAGAACTGTCCAACTAACATAAGTATGTAGTCAACATCAAATTTACTTGGTATAAAAATAACATAGTTACATAGTTACATAGTTATATAGGCTGAAAAAAGACATGCGTCCATCGGGTTCAGCCTCTCCCACATAACATACTGCTGTTGATCCAAAAGAAGGCAAAAAACCCAGTCTGAATGCTTGCCAATATGCAACATACTGGGAAAAAATTCCTTCTTGACCCCAGAATGGCAGTCAGATTTCTCCTTGGATCAAGAAGCTTTTACCCACATATTAAATATTATAACCCTTAATATTCTGTGTCTGCAGGAAGTCATCCAGTCGTTTTTTAAAAGTCTGTACAGACTCTGACCCAACCACCTCAACAGGCAGAGAATTCCACAGCTTTATTGTTCTCACCGTAAAATAACCCTTCCTATGCTTTAAGCTAAATTTTCTTTCTTCCAGTCTAAATGGATGACCCCTTGTCCTATGTATAGTCCTGTTAATGAATAGGTTATCAGACAATGGTTGATAATGGCCCCGTATATATTTATATAAGGTTATCAGATCCCCTCTAAGGCGCCTTTTCTCTAAGCTAAACAGGTTTAAGCTTGTTAGTCTTTCCTCATAACTTAACCCTTCCATTCCCCTTATTAATTTAGTTGCCCGTCTCTGCACTTTTTCTAGCGATATAATATCTTTTTTTAAGACAGGTGCCCAAAATTGCACGGCATATTCAAGGTGCGGCCTGACCATTGATTTATACAGAGGCAAAATTATGTTTTCATCCCGTGAGTGAACTCCCCTTTTAATGCATGCCAGTACTTTGCTGGCCTTGGCGGCTGCTGTTTGACATTGCACATTGTTACTTAGTTTGAAGTCTATGATTATTCCCAAATCCTTCTCCTGCTTGGATTTCCCTAACTCCGTACCATTTAGGGTATAAATTGCTTGTGTGTTCTTCACTCCAAAGTGCATAACTTTACATTTATCTAGATTAAATTTCATCTGCCATTTAAGTGCCCAGTCCCCCAATCTATCTAAATCCCTCTGCAGCGAAGTAACATCCTGCTCACATTGTATTACTTTTCCTAGCTTTGTGTCATCTGCAAACACTGATACATGACTTTCAATGCCTATCTCAAGGTCATTTATAAATAAATTGAATAGTATTGGTCCTATAACAGACCCCTGAGGGACACCACTTACCACTGGTGTCCATCTTGAAAATGTACCATTTATGACCACTCTCTGTACCCTATCTTTTAGCCAGTTTTCTATCCAAGAACAAGTATTTTCATCTAGACCATTTTTTCTTAATTTAAATAGTAACCTTTTGTGTGGAACTGTGTCGAAAGCTTTGGCAAAATCTAAGTAAATCACATCCACTGCGACCCCCTGATCTATACTTCTACTTACTTCCTCATAGAACGTAATTAGGTTAGTCTGACATGATCTGTGTTTCATGAAACCATGCTGATTTTTGCCAATAACATTATACCTCCCAATAAATTCCTGAATACTATCCCTTAGTAACCCCTCAAATACTTTCCCAGCCACAGATGTTAAGCTCACAGGTCTATAATTCCCAGGCACAAATTTTAAACCTTTCTTAAATATAGGGACCACGTCAGCTTTTCTCCAATCCTCTGGTACTATTCCTGAAAGAAAAGAATCTTGAAAGATTAAGAACAGAGGTTTACATATTTCAACACATAGCTCTCTTAGTACTCGCGGGTGAATTCCATCTGGCCCATACATAGATCTTATAGACAACAAAAGAAATCTCAATTGAATCTGTGAAACAAGGCAAGAAATGAAGAAAACCGTAAAATGTTGTTACTGATCAGGAGATGCTTCTTTAATATACTTTAGTAATTTAATGTTGTGTGACATTGTGTTTTCAGAAGACCATTAAAGTGATGAAAAGGGTTTAAATTACCAAATCACGCTTTACTTTTTATGATTTTTTTATTACAACGTAGAAAGTGTTTGTTTAGCAACTTACCGCAAACATATGAACAGTTTGGATATTTATTAGGTCATCCAAAAGGGATTTCCAGAGATTAAGATACAGCTGTTTCAGCTTGCTGCTTTGCCAAGCCTTCTAGACGGTCCAACTGCAAAACTTGCTGATTGCTCTTTGTTAGTCCATTCAAGATGTTTTTATGTTATTACATTTGCCAAATCCTGCTGTCCTAAAGGGTCCCTCCAGTAGACACGTTTGCCGGTTTTCCCATGTAAGCGTTGGTTCATGTCCTAGAACTAGAATCTATAAAAGTCCAAAAGATAACAAAACAAGACTGAAGATAGTTCACATGAAATTCCAAAGTTTACAGAAAAAAATGACTTTTCTACCAATGATAAAGCTCTGTCACCTAAAGTTTCCCTGTTCAGCAGAGGCAAACCTCTAGGCTTAGATAACTCAGGGGTCAGCATCCTTGGCCCTCCAGATGTTTTGGAACTACATTTCCAATGAGCCTCAGCCTACTCCATGCAGATGAGATGTAGTTCCGAATCATCTTTAGGGCCAAGGTCGCTGACCTTGGAGATATGTAGTTCCAGGTTTTCAAAACGTTACACAAAGGGCTAACTAGATTGTGTAGCGCCCTTTTGTCTGTTGATCATGTTATTTCTAGGTTTTACTTTTTAAGATGTCAGCAATAGGAAAGTTTCTTATCTATGGAAATAATGTAGTGAGAAGGGTCAGATTTATGAAAACAAACACATCTTGACAGATTTATTATATGGAAAATATTACTTGGAGCCATTACTTACTGGTACATCTTGCGAGATCTTCGATTTATTGTATGTAAACACTATCAGGGTTATTCAGAGAGTGGTGAAAAGCAGGAGAATGACTGGAGAATGGAAAATTCTAGGTCAAAATAGCCGATTTGGAAAGTGAGATGAATGGGAGATTTTTTCTGGTTTGGCTATTTTGGCCTAGAATTTTCCATTCTCCAGACATTCTCCTGCTTTTCACCGCTCTCTGAATAACCCTCTTAGTAGTCTAAGGTGTTTTTCACAGTATGTGAAAAAAAATAATTCTAAATAAAATAAGAAAGATGTGTTCACGCGGCATGAGTAGGTTTTGTGATCCGTATTGACGGCGAGTCTGGAGCCTATTTGAATGTAAAGCCACATCCTACGTCTTCCAGTGTGGTCCTGCGCATGAAAAATGTGTTAACGACTGTTACTTAAATCGATTTACTTTACAGAGACACTTGGAAGTATATTAGAAAGGAAATCATTTTCCCAGTGTCATTAAGCCAGCACTTCCACGAATGTTAAGTATTTAAATATATATTTATTAATATGGTTTCCACGTCAATTCCAGAATCTGAAAACAAATTAACGACACGTCCATTTCTACACAGAACAGATTCCTTTCACATACTGAGCCATTAGTCTTTGAAACGAATATTAAACCCTCGGGGTTGTAGCGCTCGGTTCCATAGTAATGACAACCAGCTGGAGTAACATGGGATCAGAAATGACAACAAAAACTTGTTCAGTCTGTGTAAGCCCGAGCAGTCGGAAAATCCAGAGCAGCTGCTGAGACAATGATGGGTCTCTGGACACCATGTTAAGCTCCATCGTATTCCTCCTCACATATTTTAGAAAGAAAAGGTTACTTTCCATGTTATTTACAGAATGAATTAATGACCCCAATAAAAGAGTTTTAAAGACGGTCGTATTGAATATATCTGACCCTGTAACTTAAGTAGCCATATAAAAACAGGCAATTAAAACTAATTATAAATAGATGCTCAATACATCAACAATTTAGTTGCTACCCAACGTAGGACCCTATTGTAACCGATCCAGGGCTATATTACATTCTTCTCACAAAAAGCCTCGCGCAAAGTGAAAATCTTTGTGCCAAGAGCTAAACTTTTGAGCACGCAAATCACCGCTGGGATTACAATCCTCGCGGCCTTTTTCTTCCGCCGAACAATTGCGCTCGCAAACAGTACGCACACAAATGCAGGCGCAGTACTGTCTCGCACAAAAATCTTTGCGCGCGCAGCTTTTTGCACCCATTCAGCCAATCACAATGAAGAAACACACCAACCAAACTCAAGTGTATTACGTCTGCCAGAGGCATCGGAGACGGGTTCTGCGTCTATGATGCAAAATGAGCACATATGCTCCAGTAATAATACACACACACCTGCCATCATCCATTATATTGTTGCTGCATTCTTTTTATGTGCCGTTTGGTTTTTTTGGGTTAGCCGGGTTGTTCAGATTTGCCGTTAGCTTTTAGCAGTTGCTAAAATTATGCGCGCAAAGGCTATGCGGTAATTACCGCGAATAGATTGTAATACCATCCTCGTACCAGCGCACAAACGCATTTGCGCTCACAATGTTAAGTATAGGATGCGTGCAGTACAGTAAGCTCGTGCAGGGTTT
Source organism: Leptobrachium leishanense (assembly GCA_009667805.1). Taxonomy (NCBI): domain Eukaryota; kingdom Metazoa; phylum Chordata; class Amphibia; order Anura; family Megophryidae; genus Leptobrachium; species Leptobrachium leishanense. Next base: position 137,907,109 of record CM019066.1, on the reverse strand, counting down.
GCGCAGGTTCACCCGCGGTAGACGATTGCGCACGACTATGTTGTTGCGTTGACTATGTAATACGGGATTTGGCGCAAATGGTTTTACCCCTCGTGATAATGCTTTTTTTGCGCCGGTGCAAACGTTTGCGTGAAGATTGTAATTTAGCCCCCATTATATATAACAACGCCAGTCGTTAGATTGACGGCTCAACATGCTATTCTGACCAGCATTAGTGGCTACTTACTGTACATAAACAGCTCCTATACTTTGTATATGTGAATGTCTCTGAGCAAGGACAGCGAGCTATGCTACGGTAGGTCTTTACGTAAGAAACCATGGAGCCCAGCTCGAGCTTGCACTCGTGTGATTGTGTAGGAGCCGCGGAGGGACACTGGGAAGTAATTGTTCTCAGTCTCCAGCTGCTCACTGTAAAAAGAAGCGGTGGATCGCTCTCTGCAACATGGGATGAGAGGTATGTGTGGGATTTTTTTTGGGGGGGTTGAGGGTTTAGGTTAGTCTGGTAAATGATGTTGCATTTCTTTAAGAAATACCGTAGACAAACAGGCTACCATGGAATATCTTGTTCTTTAACTCCCAGGCACAAATTAATGTATCCTATAAAAAGGTATAGAAGATATTAATTTACAGTAGGGACACGCTATGCCCGAGCAGAGCAAAACAGCGATTCTGGATGTATAACGCCTCCCATCAATTATTTTGTCGTCAAGAGTGGCATAATGCCCATAGTTTTTTGGACAATGATGACTCGCTTGTTCGCATTATAAACCAGGTAAGTGACAGAATCATTGCTTTTTCATAATTTTTTTGTGTTTGCTACAAGGTGTTTATTATTCTATTTATTTGTAAAATAATTAATCCTAGATGGGGATATTACATAGAATGGTGTACACATGTTTTGATGTGAGCAGAGCAAGAGAGGCTTACAAAGTCATGATGCATGGAAGCCAGAGGGTGGATCACTAGGACACTGGGTAGGATGCCAATAGGGAATATGAAAGGGTATCTCCAGTTGGTCCATATTGGGTTGGTGATATCAATGCACAAGCCTTTTGGCACTGCCCTGTCCACCCATTGCCTCAAACACTTATCCATCCATGGACTCAAATATTGAGTTGCCAATGTCTCACCCCTGCAGTGCATCTACAGAATTCTAATCCAGGACTAACCAGGTCCTGGGAGACTCCTCCTCACCAACTGGCTGACGGGAGGATATTTAAGAAGTTTGGAGAGGTTTTACATATTTATAACTATTGGAATAATTACACTTTATTGTGGATATATGAGGGTTGCAGTGACACACCTTTAGGATGAAGATACATTGCAAGTTGTTCTGTGTGTTGCCTTTCTAAATTTAGGCAAACATCACAAAGTTGGGCGAAGATAAAAGCTAAGCGAATTGAATTGGTAATTTATTCCGAGCTGTTAGGTTGTCTGTCAGTAAGTAACCGAGCAAGGTCATATCAAAATGTGGTTTATTCCATTCAAAAGACAGTATTTTTTATCTTTCCATGTCTAGCTATTTCTTAAAATAGAACATATGCCTGGAATTTGTCATGAGCTGTGTCAGAGGTGCAAAAAGGGAAATGAAAGGTTATTCATACATGACACTCTTATTTTTGCCTGGATCAGCTGTTCACGGTGCGGCATTATAAGGACTGGTCAGCAGTGAGGAAACCGTTCTAGCCGTGTAATCCTGGTGAAGAATTCCTCACATCCTGAAAGATTGCGGGAAAAGTAGTAATGCAGATCAGTGATCGAATTCTTTCTCAATGTAGGAATTACATGGATATTGTAACATTTCCATAGAGGAAACTCCTAACTGTGCTGAAGAAACGAGACATGTTTGGAAACAGAACAGAAAATCTGGCAACACGCTACTTGGTTGTTCACATTAAAAGGAATGACAGAGCCCGGCCAAGTATCTCCATGAGAAGTTGACAAGAGGTTAACTTGGCAGACAAAATAATTTGTATTTTCCGTGATTAATAATCTATTTATGTACAGTCTCGTCATCTTAACCAAAAGGAAACTATAAAACAACTTGCGTATTCTTTCAACCAGTCTGACATTGTTCCCGTTTTGTTTTTTTTACTCACTGTAATATATATATATATATTCTCCCAGTGCCTGAAATTATCTGTATGCGTGGCTTCCTAGTGCTCAGTCAGTGCCCTGGTGATCTATTAGTAGGCCTTAGAGTAGAAGCAGGCTTTGACCCCAAGTTCTAGTTTTTTAAACTCTGTTTATAATGGATTTCTAGGTAACGAATAAGCAAAATACAGCCTGCTTCACATCACATTTCATCCCCTGCAGCTGAAATCATCTTTCTGGCAAAATCTATTTAAAACTTTATATTACGCTCACTAAGGATAGAAGCAGGATTTAGGCAGAGATCATCAACGTGTTGAAGTGTAAAATGGAAAATATATATAATAATATACAGCATATATCTCAAACTATACAGAGCGTTACAAATAGGAATGTTTAGTCACATGTGACCAACCCGCAGGATAAAGTTATGTTTTCACTAATCTCAGGCTTACCAGACCGGTCACATTTTCCGAGACATGTGACAGTGCTTCCCTGCAGTATGTAGAATTCATTCCCGATGGTCTGCTTGCTAGTAAGCGATGAGATGTCATTCCTGCGTCATATGCATTTGACATTCGGCAGGGGAGCCCTGCCATGAGTATGTGTGTATTATTTTTGAGGTTCCATAAAGAAGGTTGGTCACTGAACACTTTCTGTCTGATTAACAAAAGTATGTGAAAAAAGGAGCTAATATTGGTTTTATAACCCCTTTATGAACTCATACACGCCCTGGTAATTTCCCGACTTGACTATTGCAATAATCTCTTATCTGGCCTCCCTCTCTTCCGCCTCTCCCCCCTACAATCCATCCTGAACGCCTCCACCAGGCTAATCCACCTCACCTGTCGCTCTGTCTCTGCCGCTCCCCTCTGCGAGTCCCTTCACTGGCTCCCCATCCACTGTAGAATTAAATTTAAAAACCTTACCCTGACCTACAAAACCCTCACTAACTCCGCTCCCCACTACCTGTCCTCACTAATCACCAAATACACCCCAGCCCGCTCCCTAAGATCAAACAGTGACCTACGCCTAGCCACTCCCCGCATCACCTCTTCCCATGATAGACTGCAGGACTTCTCACGCGCAGCCCCCACTCTCTGGAACGCTCTCCCTCGTACTGTCAGACTTTCCCCTAACTTCTCTTCCTTCAAACGCTCCCTGAAAACATTCCTATTTAGGGAAGCCTACCACCCAACTCACTGACACAACCATCAATCACTCTCACCTTACAGTCCTCTCCTCCTGTTTCCAACCCCAACCCTCCCAGATTGTGAGTTCCTACGGGAATAGGGCCCTCATCTCCTCCTGTACTGTTTGTCAAATGTTGTTCAATGTATTGTAACCCTGTCTATACTATGCCTATTGTACAGCGCTGCGGAATATGCTGGCGCTTTATAAATAAAGAATAATAATAATGAATGTAGGGAAGGGGTGGTTTGAGGAATAGCTTTTGGTAAGTAGGAGGCTGACTTGTGTTTTACTGCATATACAAGCAGGACTTGAGGTTTGTGTGGTAAATTGAGATAAGTTAGGCTGGGGGGTCAGACGAGCGCACTAAGTGCACCCATACTAACGTACCTTCCAGTGTCCATCTCAGCATTGTAACGCTGCGACGGGGCCGGCCATGCACTGTTGTGCGCATGACAGCTGCGGCTGTTTTGCAAGCCTCCCGTCGAAGCTTTAGGACGTGCATTCGACAGGGCTGCAAAGCACGATCCTCCATAGAAGGATCGAGCCTTGCAGCGGTGAGTGCACTAACTGCACTCAGCGAGGTGGCCAGACGGGCGTCAGAGTGGAAGGAACGTCCACTCTGAAGGATGTTCCTTCTGCTCTTCAAAACGCTTGTCTGACACCAGCCTAAACAGGGAATGAACAAAGGTAAGAACTCCTGGATCTGCAGTCCTTACAGAAAGAGAATTGACTATTCGAGCCTGATGAACACCTGTACCTGTATCCTTTAAATGGTATGAAGAACCTGTATTTGAGATGACTAAAACACAAAAACAAATATACCGTTTTAGTTATGAGGTGAGTAACATCGTTATTATTATTATGGATAATACAAACACCTTTTTCACAGTTTAACGGAGTTCAAGGAGAACACTTAAGTGCATCTGTAGCAGTCAGGTTCACTAGATGGTTTGGATATCACTTCTGTCTTAAAGTTCAATATGCTATCTCGTTAAAGAATGAGAGACCATTAATGGAAAATCGTCCAACTCTGTAGATGTCACTCATGGTGGGTTATTGCACAATATTGTGCGACGAGCTCTTAGCATTAACCCTCGAATATTTGTCCATCAGTGTGCCGACCTGCAATCAGGTGCAAAGAGGACTGACTTGTAGGACAGCTTATACACTCACAGATGTCATCCACCATGGCAGCGTGCCATTAGAAAAGCGTGACAGAAAAACTTTGAAAGGAATAAAAATGTTATTATATACGTTACCAAAAACAAAAGCTAACACATACGAAACTGTACAGGGAGTGATTCTCTACGAAATGAGATGAACATTTTAGTCATGACAGATGCACATTAAATAAACAAGTTGTGGTTTCCAAAACAATTGCGATTTCCCAATATGAAGAGGATGCACATGTGGTTTGCGATGCACAAGAGGAAGAACCTACAACAGAAAAATCCATAAAAAGCTGAAAACTATGCAAAACATTAAAAAATCATTTAGTGACATCTCCCTTTCTGTTTTTTTTTTTAAGTATTATTTGTGGGTTACACCCATATATTGACCCTCACCACCCCATCCTCCTACATGAGTAAGATGTGGAATTCCTGCATTGTCGATGGGCGTGCATCTACGTGGAGAGAAATAAAAAAATTCAAAGTAGTTTTAAACATTTTTATTCTTATTCACTCCAGATAGAATTGGCTAACTTTGGTAATTTAATTTCAGGGAGCCAAGTAAAAAGGCACTAAGGTTTTACACGTGTTGGCAGCAGTGGGTGGATAACCATTTTAGCACACTGGATACATTCTAATCCTACCTTTTTCTGTCTGTTATTCTCATTAATGGAAATATTCCATAATAACTTGGTCAAAGAAATACAGGTGAAACTCGAAAAATTTTAATATGTGCAAAAGTTCATTTATTTCAGTAATGAAACTTAAAAGGTGAAACTAATATATGTGACTAATAAGCAAGATAGTTCAAGCTGTGATTTGTCATAATTGTGATGATTATGATTTACAGCTCATGAAAACCCCAAATCCACGATCTCAGAAAATTAGAATATTGTGAAAAGGTGCAATATTCTAGGCTGAAAGTGTCCCACTCTAATCAGCTAATTAAGCCATAACACCTGCAAAGGGTTCCTGAGCCTTTAAATGGTCTCTCAGTCTAGTTCAGTAGGAATCACAATCATGGGAAAGACTGCTGACCTGGCAGTTGTGCAGAAAACCATCATTGACACCCTCCATAATGAGGGAAAGCCTCAAAAGGTAATTGCAAAAGAAGTTGGATGTTCCCAAAGTGCTGTATCAAAGCACATTAACCTCCCTGGCGGTCTAATTTTTCCAAAATTGTGTGTCTAAACGCGTTTCAATTTTTTTGGACAGGAAATGTGTGGTTTTATATAGTAAGCCTGTATTCTGTAGGGATAAGTCACTGAAATCCGTGCAAGCAAGATTCTAGTAAACAGACGGCGTCAGAGAAGGTTTGAAACAGAAATAATAATTTATTATCCCACAAATAATTATCCAAAATAATGGAGATAAATTATATTCAATAAAATAATCAAACCAAAAACATGCCTCTTTCCTCTGGGTGCTGGGATTCCTGTCCAGATGTACAATCCTTTGCCAAAGTAATACAGGACACGGGGTACCAAAAAAAGAGTATTTATTCTCAAAGCAGCTTTACTGAAATAAAAGGTGAATAAAAATAATTTCTAAAATGTAATAAGGCTTTGCAATACAAGTTTCGCTGGTGGATCTGGGCAAGCACCAGTGAAACTTGTATTGCAAAGCCTTATTGCATTTTAGAAATTATTTTCATTCGCCTTTTATTTCTGTAAAGCTGCTTTGAGAATAAATACTCTTTTTTTGGTACCCCGTGTCTTGTATTACTTTGGCAAAGTAGTGTACATCTGGACAGGAATCCCAGCACCCACTGCATAGCAAAGTTTATTGAAAACTTTATTTTGTTTACTGTAAAAAAACATTTTTTTCATTTTTGAATTTGCCGCCTGGTCCCGCCCCCCTGCGTCGCGTGACTCGCAGGGAGCGGAACCAGGAAGCAAAGTCGCCGGCTGCCGCGATCACACTGCGGTGACTGCGGAGACGGCGAGGGAGCGAAGGATGCGGTGAGTATGCATCCAGCCCGAGTGTGGCTTGGGGTTACTGATCGCGGTAGCGAAATTTAACCAAGTCACACTCGGGAATATCGCCAGGCAGGTTAATATAAAGTTATGTGGAAGGGAAAAGTGTGGAAGAAAAAGGTGCACAAGCAGCAGGGATGACCGCAGCCTGGAGAGGATTGTCAGGAAAAGGCCATTCAAAAGTGTTGGGGACTTTCACAAGGAGTGGACTGAGGCTGGAGTCAGTGCATCAAGAGCCACCACACACAGACGGATCCTGGACATGGGCTTCAAATGTCGTATTCCTCTTGTCAAGCCGCTCCTGAACAACAAACAATGTTAGAAGCATCTTACCTGGGCTAAAGAAAAAAAACAGACCTGGTCTGTTGCTCAGTGGTCCAAAGTCCACTTTTCTGATGAGAGCAACTTTTGCATCTCATTTGGAAACCAAGGACCCAGAGTATGGAGGAAGAATGGAGAGGCACACACTGCAAGATGCTTGAAGTCCAGTGTGACGTTTCCACAGTCTGTGTTGATTTGGGGAGCCATGTCATCTGCTGGTGTTGGTCCACTGTGCTTCATTAAGTCCAGGGTCAACGCAGCTGTCTGCCAGGAGATTTTGAAGCACTTCAGGCTTCCTTCCGTAGACGAGCTTTATGGGGATGCTGACTTCATTTTCCAGCAGGACTTGGCACCTGCCAAGAGCACCAAAACCTGGTTCAATGACCGTGGGATTCAGGGGCGTCGCTATGTGGGGCGGGGGGTGCGGCCCGCACCAGGTGACACCCGCCTTTAGGGTGACACCGTCACCCTAAGGGCAGGTGTCTCACCCTCCGCCGCGTGTTCGCTCCCTGTGAGCGTCCGAAGCTGTGCAGCTTCGGCGCTCGCCTGGGGGAAACACGTCACCAGCCAATCACGGCTAGTCAAGTGGCTCCCCCAGGCGAGCGCCCAAGCTGTACGCCGCCGGACGCTCAGAGGGAGCGAACACGCGGCAGAGGTGAGCTGGGGCATATCCATGAGCTGCTGGGGCATATCCAACTGCTGTGGCATATCCATGAGCTGCTGGGGCATATATCCATGAGCTGGGGCATATCCATGTGCTGGTGCATATCCATGAGCTGGGGCACATCCATGAGCTGGTGCATATCCATGAGCTGGGGCACATCCATGAGCTGGTGCATATCCATGAGCTGGGGCACATCCATGAGCTGGGGCACATCCATGAGCTGGGGCAATATCCATGAGCTGGGGCAATATCCATGAGCTGGGGCAGTATCCATGAGCTGGGGGCAGTATCCATGAGCTGGGGCATATCCATGAGCCGAGGCAGTATCCATGAGCCGAGGCAGTATCCATGAGCTGGGGCAAATCCATGAGCTGGGGCAGTATCCATGAGCTGGGGCATATCCATGAGCTGGGGCATTTCCATGAGCTGGGGCAATATCCATGAGCTGCGGCAATATCCATGAGCTGCTGGGGCAGTATATCCATGAGCTGGGGGCAGTATATCCATGAGCTGGGGGCATATCCATGAGCTGGGGCAATATCCATGAGCTGCTGGGGCAGTATATCCATGAGTTGGGGCAGTATATCCATGAGCTGGGGCAGTATCCATGTGCTGGGGCATATCCATGAGCTGGGGGCATTATCCATGAGCTGGGGGCATTATCCATGAGCTGGGGGCAGTATCCATGAGCTGGGGCATATCCATGAGCTGGGGCATATCCATGAGCTGGGGGCATTATCCATGAGCTGGGGCAGTATATCCATGAGCTGGGGCAATATCCATGAGCTGGGGCAATATCCATGAGCTGGGGCAGTATCCATGAGCTGGGGGCAGTATCCATGAGCTGGGGCATATCCATGAGCCGAGGCAGTATCCATGAGCCGAGGCAGTATCCATGAGCTGGGGCAAATCCATGAGCTGGGGCAGTATCCATGAGCTGGGGCATATCCATGAGCTGGGGCATTTCCATGAGCTGGGGCAATATCCATGAGCTGGGGCAATATCCATGAGCTGCGGCAATATCCATGAGCTGCTGGGGCAGTATATCCATGAGCTGGGGGCAGTATATCCATGAGCTGGGGCATATCCATGAGCTGGGGCAATATCCATGAGCTGCTGGGGCAGTATATCCATGAGTTGGGGCAGTATATCCATGAGCTGGGGCAGTATCCATGTGCTGGGGCATATCCATGAGCTGGGGGCATTATCCATGAGCTGGGGGCAGTATCCATGAGCTGGGGCATATCCATGAGCTGGGGCATATCCATGAGCTGGGGGCATTATCCATGAGCTGGGGCAGTATATCCATGAGCTGGGGCAATATCCATGAGCTGGGGCATTATCCATGAGCTGGGGCAATATCCACAAGCTGCTGGGGCAGTATATCCATGTGCTGGGGTCAGTATATCCATGTGCTGGGGTCAGTATATCCATGTGCTGGGGCAGTATATCCATGAGCTGGGGCAATATCCATGAGCTGGGGCAATATCCGTGAGCTGGGGCCATTATCCATGAGCTGGGGCATATCCATGAGCTGCTGGGGCAGTATCCATGAGCTGCTGGGGCAGTATCCATGAGCTGGGGCAGTATATCCATGAGCTGGGGCAGTATATCCATGAGCTGGGGCAGTATATCCATGAGCTGGGGCAAATCCATGAACTGGGGCAGTATCCATGAGCTGGGGCATATCCATGAGCTGGGGCAATATCAATGAGAGGCACTGGGGCAAAATCCATGAGAGGAGCTGGGGCATTATCCATGAGAGGAGCTGGGGCAAAATCCATGAGAGGAGCTGGGGCATTATCCATGAGAGCAGCTGGGGCAGTATATCCATGAGAGGAGCTGGGGCAGTATATCCATGAGAGGAGCTGGGGCAGTATATCCATGAGAGGAGCTGGGGCAGTATATCCATGAGAGCAGCTGGGGCAGTATATCCATGAGAGGAGCTGGGGCAGTATATCCATGAGCGCAGCTGGGGCAGTATATCCATGAGAGCAGCTGGGGCAGTATATCCATGAGAGCAGCTGGGGCAGTATATCCATGAGAGGAGCTGGGGCAATATCCATGAGAGCTGCTGGGGCATATCCATGAGAGCTGGGGCATATCCATGTGTGCTGGGGGCAGTATCCATGAGAGCTGGGGCAATATCCATGTGTGAGCTGGTCTGGGGCAATATATCCATGTGTGAGCTGGTCTGGGGCAATATATCCATGTGTGAGCTGAGGCGCAATATATCCATGTGTGAGCTGAGGAGCAATATATCCATGTGTGAGCTGAGGCGCAATATATCCATGTGTGAGCTGAGGCGCAATATATCCATGTGTGAGCTGAGGCGCAATATATCCATATGTGAGCTGAGGCGCAATATATCCATATGTGAGCTGGGGCAATATATATCCATGGGTGAGCTGCTGGGGGCAATATATAACTGAACTGGGGCAATATATCCATATGTGAGCTGGGGGCAATATATATCCATGGGTGAGCTGCTGGGGGCAATATATCCAGAGCTGCTGGGGGCAATATATATCCATGTGTGCTTTCACTGCCTTCGAACAGGCACCGTACTTGCTGGCAGTTGGCAAAAATTTGTGTGAGCATATGAGAGAGCTCCACAGCAATAAACCTCACAGTAATGTGCGCTGTGTGTATGAGCATTCAGTGTTATATGGGAGTACTGATTTAGGAGTAAGAGTAGTTAAAAAAAATCCGTAAAACTCGGAGGGGGGGTGACACCATAAATTACCGCACCGGGTGACACCAACCCTAGTGACGCCACTGGTGGGATTACTGTGCTTGATTGGCCAGCAAACTCGCCTGACCTGAACCCCATAGCGAATATACGGGGCATTGCCAAAAGAAAGATGAGAGACATGAGACTGAACAATGCAGAAGAGCTGAAGGCCTCTATTGAAGCATCCTGGTCTTCCATAACACCTCAGCAGTGCCACAGGCTGATAGCTTCCATGCCATGCTGCATTGAGGTAGTAATTGCTGCAAAAGGGGCCCAAACCAAGTACTGAGTACATATGCAGCTTATACTTTTCAGAGGTACGATATTGTTCTATGTACAATCTTTGTTTTAGTGATTGCATGTAATATTCTAATTTTCTGAGATTGTGGATTTGGGGTTTTCATGAGCTGTAAACCATAATCACCACAATAATGAAAAATCCCGGCTTGAACTATCTTGCTTTGCATGTAAGGAGTCTATCTCATATATTAGTTTCACCTTTTAAGTTGCATTACTGAAATAAATGAACTTTTGCTCGATATTCTAACTTTTCGAGTTTCACCTGTATATAATAAAGCCAAACACTGGTATATATATATTTTTTTTTTACAAGTTTTCTCTTGTCCCTTAATTATGGGGATCTATTCCTACTACCCTTCATAACTGTCAAGGATTCAGTGTATGGGATGGTCAATTCTAGCCCAGTATGCATAGGGCCGGTGCTAGACTATTTTGCGCCCTAGGCAAGACCAGCTACTTGCACCCCCCCAAAAAAAAGAAAGCTCACATGGGTATATTTACTCCCAGCTCTCACATGGATATATTGCCCCAGCTCTCACATGGGCATATTTGCCCCCAGCTCTTACATGGGTATATTTGCCCCCAGCTCTTACATGGGTATATTTGCCTCCAGCTCACACATGGAGCTATTGCCCCAAGCTCACACATGATATCTGCCCCAGGTTCACACATGGATATCTGCCCCAGGCTCACACATGGATATCTGCCCCAGGCTCACACATGGATATCTGCCCCAGGCTCACACATGGATATCTGCCCCAGGCTCACACATGGGTATCTGCCCCAGGCTCACACATGGATATCTGCCCCAGCTCACACAAGGATATCTGCCCCAAGCTCACACATGGGTATCTGCCCCAGGCTCACATATGGATATCTGCCCCAGTCTCACACATGGATATCTGCCCCAGGCTCACACATGGATATCTGCCCCAGGCTCACACAAGGATATCTTCCCCAGACTCACACATGGATATCTGCCCCAGGCTCACACGTGGGTATTTGCCGCTCCTGCTCCGTCTCTCTCCACCTCCTCGTAGCCAGTCCCAATACGTGCTGGCATCGCCGCTGGCGTCAAGGACACGGAGGCGTGGACTTGGTGCTGGAAGCACCAAGTCCACGCCTCTGTCTCGTTGACGCCGGCGGCGACGCCGGCACGTATTGGGGCTGGCTGCAGCACGCGGCCGCCCCAGGCTGCCCCGCGGGCAATTTTTTTTTCAAGTGGTCGGGCCAGCTGCGCCCTAGGCGGGCACTGTGCTCTAGGCGCCTGCCTAGCTGGTCTAGCGGCAGCGCCGGCCCTGAGTATGCAGTGAAAAAAGGAGGAGGAAGGTGAATGTTCAGGTGTGCCAAGCAACAACAGGTTTATTGAAGTAACCGAAGTAACTGGCAATTGCTGGCTGCAATGTGAGGACGCACTCAGCGCATCGTCTGCATGCTGAGCGTGAGACAATGCGCTGAGTGCGTCCTTCACAGCCAAGTCGTTAAGGCCAGTGTCAGACGAGTGTTTTGAAGAGCGGAAGGAACGTCTGTGAGAGTGGACATCCTTCCACTCGATGTCCATCTGACGCCCGTCTGGCCACCTCGCTGAGTGCTGAGCCATCTCACTGCTGTGCGCTGAGCTAATTTTTACCGCTTTTGCTCATGTTTAAATGCGATTTGAAGCCATGAGAAAGGTTTTGTCACCAAAAAGTGGGAAATGTTTGACCAACAACGAGGGGGAAATGTTTGACCAACAATGAGTGGGAAATAATACCGTTTTAATTCATTATCTAATAAACCATTTACTATTACATTCTGCAGTAAAGAGTCTCTTTATTTTTAGATTTTTTTAAGATCTTTTAAGCATTTTTTTTAAGTTTAATTTTTTCGAACTTTCCGCAAATGTCCAGAAAAGTTCGAAGTTTGCAAATTTTAGAACAGCCGATGTTCGAATTGAACTTCTAACCGGCAGCCCTTCCCTAGTAATAGCTTGTGCTATACTACATAATACAGTAGGTTCAATACTTTTTATTATTTTTTTGTTTATTTTAGGCATGCGCTGCTTCTCCTCTTCAGCTCAGAAGTTCTGAAAACCAGAAGCCCCTGAAGCAATTCTATGCAGTATAAAAGAATCTGTGTTTGGGGGTTAAGACTTGGGAAACCAGCATTCACAGAAATGTGAAATATAAACATCTAATTAAATGGGTAACCGTTTGGATGTTTTTGATTCTCATCCAGGCCTTTATCCACAATAAACATTGTCCGTAACACGACCTATTTAAACAGGTATCAATCAGAAACAGGTCTATTATGAAGACGATTTTTTATTATAGCACACGTTGCAAAGATAGTAGATTTCTCCTTATGAAAAAAGGTTTATCAGTACCATGAAGTTTTTGTAAATGTTCAATTAGCATGTATTTTCTTTGCTAATGTCTTTTTATATAAATGGTCAGACACATTAGTTTAAGCACCTATAAGCTGTTAATAGAGTGCTTAATACTGGTTTACAGATAATTCCCTATTTAGCTAAACAGCTGCTTTTCTTGGCAAGATCTGGTTTTGTTAAAGAGATTATTCAAACAGGCACATGTAAGCAATGGAATTCCCCAATCTGGGTAGAGTGAAGACTCGATAAAATGTTTTTAGGTCTTTAACGTGTCTTTTCAACCTGTTATTAGGGGACCCATTCACCTTGCATTCATAGTATTCATGTTTTCGTTTTATGCCATCAGCTTATTTTTGCAGAAACACGTTCTATTCTACGTTTCAAGAGCTCCAACAGTGCTTTCAAGGTCTTTCTAGCTGCACACACGAGACTCCACAGAATATGATAGAAGCAATCCAGTAATACAAAATGAACTATTCAAATATTCCCCAAAACAATGGTAATGTCTGAGTTTCTGTACAAAGGATTTATTCCAGAATAATGCAAAATTTTACTCAACGGTTTTACCCATAAAGACAGACACCGCCATAGTTTTGGTTTATTTTGTAATTGATATTTAGATTACCTGTTTGTAGTCCACTTTATAAACCTACTATTTATCAGAATAATAAAGATACAGAGGCATTGTGATACAAAAAAGGTTAGTAAAACAAGCGGGTGTAGGAGATTGCTGAGAAGGGCAACAGCATTAGCAGTCTGTCCTACATTGGGCCCCAGCTCAGATCTCATACAGTTTTAACTCGATGGTGCCATTGCAGAAAAGGCCATAATATATCCAAATCAATCTGCTATCACCCAGAATAGGCAACCAGAGCTGTAATGCCAAGGCCAGCTCCTCTGCACAAGAGGGACCGCAACTCAGAAGATCGTGTCAGCCGAACTATGCCTCATCAGGAAGGTATAGTGGATACCTCTCTAGGCACCTCAAGCAAGCGGTCCACGTCTGGATTACCTTGTAGACTTATACAAAAAAGGTTAGCAAATGTTTTGTCAACTAAAACGAAACCGTCCAGTCAACTGTCAATGATTTCTTTGATATAAAGATCTATGCCAGGATTGGTGGACCTTAGCACCCAAGATGTTTGAGAAGCATGCGTCCCATGATGCTTAGACTCTCAATATGCTGGCAGAGCATCATGGAATAGGTGGTTCAGAAACATCTGGGTTGCCAAGGTTCGCCATCACTGGTCTATGCCAATAGCAAGTTTCTGCACCAAGAAAGGTGTAAACACAAGCCAGTGCACATAAACAGTTCTAATCTCTCTCAGCTCCAAATAATATTGTGGCATTGAAGCCACATGTTGACTTTGGTGATATTGCACTACTAGGGGATCTTCCTCCAAGCACAGACACTTTGGTAGGAATAGGATGAGCATTTCATGGTGCAACACCTACATACCGTATGTAGTGAGATGAAGGCAAGCTCAATGTCAAAGTAATGCAATTGAAAAATCTCATAGAATTTGGATTCCAGTGTGCAAAGTTACTTTAAATTCAGAATTAAAGTATAAACCTATATAATATCCTGTGTGACGTGCGTCACTTTGGACTTTGGGTGCGTGGGCATTGAGATGGGTTTGGGGTGCAGGCCTGCGCTTTGTTATTATTTTCATTGCCCTCGTGTGCAGACTGTGTGATTTGTGATTATGTAGGAATGCATTGTCTAGTCTTTGCGATTTAGTTTGAATGTTATTTGTTGAACCAGAGCAATGTCATTATGTTTGTGTAATCTGGATTATGCAAATACTCTCTCATCTGTCTATTGTCTGGCCCTTCTGTACCTGCTATCATAATCCCTTGTCTTGACTCCTTTAGAAAAATTACGTAATGTTTAATTTAACCGTCTACCTAAATCTAATTAGATTACACCAAAACCTCCCTTGGAAGATGTGATTTTGTGTATGTAAATCTCCTACGTGTGGCTGTATAAATGTGTCTCTGATTAAAGCAAACCAGTTCCATTTCTAACCCAAAGACCACAGATCTACAGAGTCGCCTTATTTCTGGGGGTGCAAGCAGGCTCTGTGTGTCCTTGAGCTTGTCTAAGGCCTGGAGGAAGGCACGGGAGTCTGGCTGGGGTAAAACACGGGGGGGGGGGGTCCTGCAAGGAAGCGGCATTGGCAGATGTGACCCTGTCGGGGTACAGAGATCTGTCACATCTTGTTTATCTAAAGATTACATGAACATATTTATAACCGTAATAAAAAGTGAAGGAAACTGTTGCTCCTATAAAAGCTTAGAAGCTGCATTCCAAAACCTCTGGTAAACTTCCCACACAACAATTAAGTGATACAGAAGTCTAAAATAATAGAAAACCAAGATCTGCAATTACGTAATTCACACAGCAATAAAATGACTTCTGTATCGCAAACACAACTAAATCAGTGCCTAAATTCATCAATTTGTTTAAAGGGACACTCCAGGCATTCTAACTATTCTAATTTGGGTGATCAATGTTCCGAGCTATCCCCTCCCCATCTTTCTTCCTGGGTCCAGAGGTTTAGTCCCAGCCAGAAGCTGAGATCGCCAAATCAGGGCTCTCTGGACTCCACTTCATCCATACAATGGTTATAATGTGCTCGACTTTGAGAGCCATTGCATTGGCTGTCCAGCTTCACTGTGGTCGCAAGACCTCTGAGGCTAGGTGGAAGCTGGCAACATGTCACATCCAGATGAGCACTGAAAGAGTCCGGTGCTGGAATTAAGTCGAGGTTTAAAAAAGGCTAAAAGGGTTATTAACAAAGCAACGAACTTGCCACCGAATTGCATTGAACAGCTAATTCCACCATATGGTGCAGTTTCGGGGCAGATCGTCTATTTTCTACATTATCAGTTCACCAAATACGGATGAATTGACAGCAAAATACTGTGCAGTTCGCCACAGATCCGCAATCTTTGGCGGCACCGAAATTGTCCCATAGAGAAGAAATGGTTAATCTATTCACAGAATGCCGAACAGCATCATGTCAGTAAAATGCCCTGATTTTCGGTGATTCAGTTTGACAAGTTTAAACAGGCGTATCCCATAGGATTCAATGTGTAAAAAAAATGTATTCTTTCCATTTTTAGCAAAACGTCTTTTTTTATTTTTTAGAACAGCTTATATTTTTAGATGAAATTTGTTTAAAAAAAAAATTAAAAATTAATAAAAGGTTTGTTACACATTAAGTTACCGTTTATTATTTAGACAGGTGTTTAAAACTATAAAAATGTACTATCAGGAGAATATGAGAGTTCCAGTTTCTTTTCTTTTATTCTGCAGTTCGTCAGGTGTTCGGCGACTCCATCTTCGGTGCACTACAGTGACCCTGTGGTGAATAGTGAATTCACCAAAGGATGGGCGAAATGGAATCGACGTACCGCACCGTTGTAGTGCACTGAAGTGCAAAGCAGTGAAATTTCAGTGTTTTGTGAATAACCCCTTAAAAGGCTAAAATAGGAGGGAGTCAGGAGAGGTTTAACACCTCCTTTTGCTTAGCACTACAGAGCGCTCAGTATATCTTTTTCTAGAAATACAAACACATTTTGCAATCCAATAAAAGTGTGACCATTCAACAATCCTCATGCAAAAGAATCCTGCTCGTACTTATACTATCCGGGTTATTCAGAGAGTGGTGAAAACCAGGCGAATGACTGGAGAAGTGAAAATTCTAGGTCAAAACAGCCAAACCAGAACAATTCTCCCATTTATCTCACTTTCTAAATCGGCTATTTGGTCTAGATTGTGCATTCTCCTGTCATTCTCCTGGTTTTCACCTGTCTCTGAATAAGCCTGTATGTGTTCGCAGTGTTTCCCAAACCTGTCCTCGAGACCCTCAACCAGGCCAGATTTTGCAGATCACCTTGGGGAAAAGCAGACTGAATCCTGCAATCACTGAGCAGCAAATCATATCACTTGTGCTGTGCTTCAGCTATCTGGAAAACCTGGCGAGGTGGAGGGTCCTGAAGACAGGTTGGAGAAACACTGTACTATAGTACAGACTAGTTGGCTTCTTAGACATGTGCCCCATTTTTACTTATTAGAATCTGAATTGATAGTTTAGGGAGCAGTTGGCCAGGTTTTACATAAGAAAGATGTAACTGGATTCTTTTCTCACATTTTTGCTCATGAGATTATTTACACATATGATGAATTTTGATAAGCATTTGTAAACACTACCAGTAATGCAGTTGCCAATAGAATATAAATAAATTAAAATATATAAATACACATCAGAGACCACATGCTCATTTATAATAATGTTTTTGGTCTTGTATGACCATATTTAACCCATTAAGGCCCAATGCTGGAACTGTTCCGTCATAAATGGATTGACTTTAAAGACCCTTGGTCCTTTAAGGAGTTAAGTGACACTCTAGCATTGAGAGGGCACATATACAGATAGGTTAACAATTCAACATCATTGGCTCTTTCCCATACTTTGTCTAATTCTCCCCCTTTTTTCCAGAGCTGGGTTCCCGTGGCACTTTTACTTCCTGTAACAGCAGCATGCCGAGGCAGGTAGGTAGCAGGATGCTTGATAGAGACCAGCCAATCCAATAGCTCTCAATGAAGACACATTGAAACACATCTGTTAGTCGACAATTTACAGCTGTATATTCCTGACCTAAAGCCAGAAAAGCTCATCTACACAAACTTACTAGTCAACTTTCCAGTACACCCACGCAGGGAAGTGAGGAGGGGGTTAAATATTATTCATATTATATCAATTGGTCATGGCGCCACCTTAAGGCCGGGTTCGCAACTGCACGTTTTTCAAACGTGCGCTAAACGCCCGCTTTTTTTCCGCGCGTTCGCGCATACGAAAAGAACGCGCATTTCAGCGCGTTCGCGGCTATGCGCACCAAAAGAAGCTCCCAGACTTCTTTGGGTGCAGGACGTTTTAAAGCGCGGTCCTGCCCACTTTAAAAGGTCCAGGTGTGAACGGGTCCCATTGAAAAGCTTGGGATTAAGGCTGGTGTCAGACGAGCGTAGTGTTCACGTCCGTGATTGCGCCTAAAAGTACGTCCGTGATAGCATGAAAGAAAGTCCATTGGAGCCTGACACATGAAGTACGTCCGCACTGAACTGCGGACGCACAACGGCCGCGGCAAACGGACGCAGGTTAGGCAAGAACGTAATACTGCTAGAACGGACGTGCGGAGTGCGCTGCGTCCACAACGTCTGCATAGCTTTGTGTGTGAGTGATGGAACGTGGTCAGACGGACTGCATTTATACGTCCAGCATTTTTGACGGACAGAATGTTTTTTCATTGTAATTTATTTTTCCCTCCTACATCCGTCAAAAATAACTTCAGTGAAAAAACGGACTGTGTGACCACTACTGCGTCATCCGTACTGACGATGTCCGTACTGCACGGACGTACAGTCCGTAGAAATCACGCTCGTCTGACCCCAGCCTTACCCGTCCGTGCGTTTTAAAGCGTGCAGGAACACGCTTTAAAACGTATAGGTGTGAACGGGGCCTTAGAGGGTGGGAGATCACTGTGCAAGATTTAGTGTTTGGGCAAACCAAATAAGTTTTTTTTTCTCCCTGCCAGTCCACAAGTGAAGGAATTGTCTACTTTCAGCGCTGCGGAATATGCTGGCGCTTTATAAATAATGAATAATAATAATAAATACTTTATTCCAAATCTAGATGTGCAATTCGTAATAGGAAAAACAATCAACGAGTGTGCAAAGACATTGCAGGCAAGCAACATTGTACTTTAGCCAAACCTGATAAACCCCCCCTCCAGAAAAACACAAAACAATGTTTTTATTATATGTTGAGATATGAAGACCTCAAGAATGAGATAGGGAAAAAAAAACATTTAGCTGCAAAATATATAAAAGTTGTTGTAAGAGGAATTTTGCCATGTTTTTATACATTTATTTTCTGTTTACATTATTTGCTACATATGGCTTATACTCAGTTATACTTTGAAAACCTGAATCTTCGAAAATGACAAACTAATTACACAGGGAGAGACTTTGTAAAGTTTTTTTGTTATAGATTTTAACTTGCAAACAAGCTTGTTTTTTATTTATCATAACAAATTTTATTGTTTTCAGAAAAAGTACAAAATAAAGGATCATAATTGAAAATGCAGCAGCAAATGCAGAGGCATAAACTAACAACATGCAAAGTTAATAATCACATAAAAAAGGGACATAGTGGACATCAAGAACGGATCAGCCCGGCACGCAGTCGGTTGTGAGCGACGAGTTCAGAGCAAAAAACCCCACAAAAAACGAGGAGGAGAGGAATTATCTACCGGGACAGTCCCCAATCCTAAGTAGTCAAAGTATTGTAGCGCTGTGCTAA
The DNA here is from genome assembly GCA_009667805.1 of Leptobrachium leishanense. Classification (NCBI taxonomy): domain Eukaryota; kingdom Metazoa; phylum Chordata; class Amphibia; order Anura; family Megophryidae; genus Leptobrachium; species Leptobrachium leishanense. The sequence goes on along the minus strand of CM019066.1, from coordinate 137,887,924 downwards.
AAATCTTGCTGTGGCAGTACCTATTTTTGGCCACAAGATGGAGACTATCGCAATCAGAGATACTGGACATTGGGACTACAATAACTGGCATGCTTTGCAAGAAGCCAGGAAGTGGGTGGAGACTGGACACTTACATCCTCTGCCTCGTGGAGAAAGTTCCAGAGCGCGCCAGGGGATGAGAGAAAGCAGACGCACTGAGGAGACCGCTGGAGGAGCTAGGCCAAAGCCCGAGGGAGACCTGTAATTCCTATTTGGGTCACTCAACCTGAGGAGAAGGAGACTTGTCAGTACCCAGACAACAGCTGCAGACCGGCGGAATCGAACGGAGAGCAGGCGGGGAGCTGGACAAGCTGCATGAGGGTAGACAACGGATCCGGCCGCTAGTATCCCCAGTCAAAATCGGGTGGAGAGACGTCCTGGGTCAGCGGAGCCTAAAGCAGTCATCAGATGGGTGAGAGGCCTCCAAGGCTGTTTGTATGATTAAAGGACGCTCTGCTGTTTTTCTCTTTTAAGTTCACAGGGCCCCAACTGACTAGTCGAAGACTTTCCTTTAATAAATTCACTGGCCAGTTGAACAGTACCCGGGTACCACACACACACACACACACGGATACGCTGCTCACATTCTGGAATTTAACTTGTACAGGACTCATTTCCTTTTACGAATCGGAACGGGGGGTTAAGGACAAAGATACGTTCCGAATACATTTTTCTCTTTTCTGCTGCGCGTTTGCCGTAATACGAAAGGGATTGTATGTTTGGGGTTTTGCTACGTGTCCCTTTTTCTGAATTATCGGGAAATTGCATTCTTTTATGTTCGGTCGCGAATATTTTATTTTCCGAAATACGAAGCCTCGTGTTTCGTTTCTTTTCCGCTGCGCGTTTTACCGGAATACGAAAATATTGTAATAACTCTTGTGAATACCGTGTTTCAACATCTGCTCAAGATTTTAGTAAACTATTTAAATGATAAAAACTCACAACTGTGTTGGAGTATATTTATTCCCTAATGCGGGGAGACTGACCCGTGGTTCATTTTCAGCGACTCCTCCGGGAGTGAGCGCTACAGTATAAAAGGGAGTATGATCATAGAAACATAGAAAATGTCGACAGAGAAGAACCTGTCGGCCGATCTAGTCTGCCCAATTACATGGATACTTTATCCTAAACAAAAGATAAATCCAGGTAATCAAATAACAACAGGTTCATTAAGGCGGAGTCGGAGACCAGTGAAACCACCGTCTGAGGTGTTTATCCAGAGAACCTCGGGCTCTGTGTATCAGGTACTCCACGAATATAGTAAGTTCCACCTCGGGAAAGCAGTCACGAAGAGGTGGATGACAGACTCAGAGGATGACAGACTCAGAGGGTTATGGTGAAGGAGCATCGCAGCAGGAGTGATTTCGAATTACGCATAATCCATTTGGACAATATTAGCGTGAACCTGGGTACAAAAGGGCTGGACAAGGACACATGTTGAGAATGTCTACATCCGGAGCCTGGCATCTCCAGCATAGGCCGTTAGCAGGGTTAGTGAACTTTGCAATATGAGAGGGCATTCTATACAATCTAGCTAAGAGTTTAAAAGCCGTATCCTGGGTGCGTGTAGCTATGGAGCATGTGCTGGTCAATGTGAAGATCTTGTGCCAATGTTCCTCAGCTAGTTATGTCTGGAGGTCATCCTCCCATTTGGCCACATACTGCGGTGCACAGAGGGAGAGAGAGAAGGAGAGAATAAGGCAAGGAAATACTGCAAGCAGGGGTAGTGCCTCTTTGTGTCAATTTTTCAAAGGTTGTAAGAGGGCGCACAAAGGATGGTAGCAGGGCCTGCGCTTGAAGGTATGTGATAGGTCTGTGGAGGTGAACTCGAGGGATGAAGGAGGTTGGGAGAGGGGTAAGCTTAGGTCTTTTAGACATTGTTGTACACTTTTGTAGTTTTTCGACTTAGCAAGAAATAGAAGAAAGTTTATCAAATTGCCATAAGCACTGCCACAAACTAGACCAGTGTATCAGATGCATACGTTATGGAAAGACACATTATGGATTCCTGTGCTTCATCAGAAATCGTTTGGACCACGAGTAATGGAGTGAAGTGGTATTAAAACACGTAGTAAAACAACAGGGTGTGTTAATGCGTCAAAGTAGCTGTATAACCTCTGGATTTTGAACAATCCAAAACAGGTTAACAATATGAGGAGCAACTGTAAAATTGGAATAAGAAACAGGAGAGCCATAAAGATTCTTTTGCATAGTAAAATATACCTTAATGGAACTTTGCTATTAAGAACGGTGTGTCTGGTGGAATCAGACACATGTGAAACTGTAGTGGTTTTCACCCGGGACACAGTAGGGCTAGTACTTTCATCATATTTTACCTCTGTGGTAACATCAACAGGGGTGATGGACACGTGTCTCCCCTCAGTGGCAACATCAGTATGGATAATATTCCTCATTGTTGAGGCTATAAACACAGATTTTATCACCTCCTTGAGGGTTATCAACTGTGTACTACTGCTAAAGGTCCACAAAGCGTAGGAAGACGTTGACGATGGTGGAGAGCTAGACCTGTCCGCCCTGGTTGTTGTGTACTGGCAGTTAGATAGATTTACTTCTAAAATAGGAACAGCTTTCAATTGGTATGGATTTTCACACAAAATAGACATGTCATTTGGCACTTTCTTTCGATTTTGGTGCAGCCAAGCAATAAAATCGACAAGATAGCAATCACAAGCCCATGGATTTTCATCTAAGCGCAGCATTTGCAGATTAGGCAGTTCCTTAAACAAATCTCCAGAGATGGTCTGTAGATGACTATTGTTTAGATTAACAAATTGAAGATTATTAAATTTGTTGAAGAGATTTCCCTGGAGAACCTTCAGGTGGTTATTAAACAGAGAAAGATTTTGTAGGTTTGGCAAATTATGAAATAGTCCCTCCTCAAGAAAAGTTAGGTTATTTGAATGAAGCGATAGCTCAGATACTTTACTCAGACCATTGAAGGCATGCTTTGGAAGGCTGTGAAGCTTTATGTTCCTGGTCAAGACGAGTAACTTCAGGTTGGTGAGGTTACTGAAGACATAGTTTGGCAGGGTTGTTAGAGCTGTATTGTAGATCCATAATGATTCGAATTTGTCCATGTTGCCAAATAAAACTGGGGGAAGTGCAGTCAATGGATTGTTGTAAAGTGATAGAGCAGTTATCTTCGGCACATAAAGAAACAATCCTTCAGGTAAATCCTTCAGTCGATTTCCAGAGAGGTATAATGTCTTCAGTTTAGGGGAATGAGTAAATGCGCCTTGAGAAATGACTTGGATTTGATTTGAATACAAAGAAAGCTCAGTAAGTTCTCCAAGATTATGAAACGTCCAGTCATTGATCTCTGTTAACATATTATAATAAAGATACAATTGTTTTAGTTCAGTAAGGTCACTGAAAATGTTCATTGGTAAAGTGGAGAGCTTATTCCTAGAAAGATTAAGTAGTTTGAGTTTTTTGAGATTGCTTAGAAAACCATCCGGCAACTGCTCTAGATAATTCTTGTTTAGGAAAAGTTCTTCGAGGTTTTCCAAATGGAAAAACAAGTTTGGATCTAAATGAGTCAAAAGATTTTTATCAAGGAACAATTGTGTGAGACTTCCTAATAAATCAAAAACCCCCAGAGGCAAAATCCTAATTTTGTTGTCTGAAAGAGTGATGGACATCAGAGACTGGAAACCATTAAAAGCTCCAACTGTTACCATGGATATTTGGTTAGAATCCAAGGCAAGACGTAAAGTCACATTTGTTGGCTGGAAGTCGTCATCAGATAACTTCATTATGAGAGTGTTCTTTATAGCAATAAAAGAAAAATTATCTGGTATTGTTAACATGGCAATATCAGTAATATCTCTACCAGTGCAAAACAAGTTATCTTTTTTCAAACAGCTACACATAGCTGGACAATTTGCACGAACCATTAAAATGTTTGGCATAGTTATCAAGAAGTAAAAGAAGATCATCTTCACGGAGAACCTAAGGAAAGTGAACAAAAAACACGCATTAATTCTACAAAAACTAAATAATTTACCTACACAATGGCGTTCATCAAGTGATTTAAGATTACTATTGGGTCTTATTTACTATTGGGTCTTATTTACTATAGGGTCTTATATTTACTATAGGGGCTTACTTACTATAGGGTCTTTCTATACTATATGTTTTTTCTATACTATAGGGGCTTATTTACTATAGGGTCTTTCTATACTATATGTTTTTTCTATACTATAGGGGCTTACTTACTATAGGGTCTTTCTATACTATATGTTTTTTCTATACTATAGGGGCTTATTTACTATAGGGGCTTATTTACTATAGGGTCTTTCTATACTATATGTTTTTTCTATACTATAGGGGCTTATTTACTATAGGGTCTTTCTATACTATAGGGGCTTATTTACTATAGGGTCTTTCTATACTATAGGGTCTTATTTACAGCTCCCAAAACTATATAGACATTGATATATGTTAGAATTAAGACCAATATATACCAGACTTTGAATACTCAGTGGACCAAATCGATTTCTACCCCAGGTAAAGACAGGGCATTCTCCTTCCTAGAACAGTAGACCACTTCAGGCCAATTTTTATTTTCTAAGACTTGCACATAAAAGGGACTGCACTAGTTCAATCTTTTTCATAAAAATTTACCCTATGTTCCACAAATAGAAAAATTATTTGGTCTAAGGGCTTTTTCCTTCTAAAAGTGATATGATGAGTATAATAAAAACAAAGACTAAGTCCACCACGTAGCTAAAATGTTAGTTGTAGCCATTAAATGTGACATGCATAGCAACAATCACTTTTTCCATTAAGTCCAGTAGTGCCACCGATGGAGGATATGAAAAAAATGAATAGGTTTTGCTTTAATATGTACAGCAATACAAATCAGTGGTAAAATTACCCTATCAGGGTTATTCAAAGACAACCGAAAAGTCACCGTACATTCGGTGACTTTTCGTTCCCTGCACTCCAGGGAAATTCAGCGATCCTATTTCGCTGACCCTGCGGTGTATTCAGCAAGCACCACAGGGCCCCCGTGGTGCAGGGAAAACCCACCGCAAACCCGCTGAACACTCACCGAACCCCTGCAGAGAACAGCTGGATTAACCACACCGAACACGCCGGAGAAACCCGACAAGCCACCGATCACAGTGCAGAGTAGCCGCCGGAAAAACCCGACACGCAGACGAATGAGGTTAAAAAAAAACACTGTTCGCTTGAAAGTTAGAAAATTTAAACGTTGTTTGCAAAAAAACTACAGAACGAAAATGTCTGAAATTTACACATAAGATCCTATGAATGATAATAAAAAGGGCTGTTACAGAAAAAAGAAAAAAACGATTAAAAAAAAAGGGAAAAAAAGTTTGCCTAAAAAATCCCAAAAATGCCTAAAAGATCCTACAAAATCTATACATAAAGAGACTTTTTACTGCATAATATAATAATAAACGGTTTATTAGATATTGAGTTAAAACTGGAATATTTTTAACATTGAAGCCTATGGGAATCGCCTGAATAAATTTGTCGAATGAAACCACTGATCAGCAGGACATTTCGGCAACTTTTCCCTGCTGTTTTGTGGTCTCTGAATAGATGAAGCATTGCTTCTCTATGGGGATTTCACTGCCCTCGAACAGGCACCGAACAGGCACCGTATGTGCAGGCAATTCGCCAGAATAACCGAATGGCCAGGAAAGGTAACTGTACGCTGAATTTCACTGCTTGGTTACCTTTTGGGGCCAGATTGGCTCTCTTTAAATAACCCTGTATGTCTATCAGGGTTATTCAGAGAAAGGCGAACTCTGGAGAACTTTTGGAGAAGTGAAAATTCTAGGTCAAAATAGCCAAACCAGCCATTTTGACCTAGAATTTTAACTTTTCCAAACATTCTCCAGAGTTTCACCTTTCTCTGAATAACCCTGTATATGTCCTCAATGGATACTACACCACAACACAAATTGTGAGACCAGCTGAAAGGATTCCATAAAGAGAAAACAAAAAGGATATAAAGCCGATGTTCTCACATCACATACTTCAATTTAGCATTTTAGAGTTTCTAACGCAAATCTGTTTCAGGGGAAAATTACCATGTAATATTTACTAATATTTCCAATTATCAATATTCACTTTGAAGCCAAGCTCTACATTATCAGGTGTTACTACCATCTATTAGGTTCTCAAAAACATCAAGGTTTGAGAGGGATTATTTGAATATATGTGTCTGTCTTTGAGATTATGTGTTCTGTTTAGTGAAGGTATCAACACAGACAAAATGTCCCAATAATATGAATGTGCCAGTAAATGTTAACAATCCCTTACCCGGTCCAGCTCATGAGCAACTGAAGAGATGCCTCTTATCAAGAAGCTTTAAGAGTTTGAATACAGGAAGTGTCAATATACCGTAGTGCATCCTGCAGATAAAAAGAGCTCAATTTTCCAGAAGATGGACCAGCATGTTATTCCAAACCACTTACATATTAATGTGCCCTAGATAACGCTGTAAACCATAGAATGTAAGAACTCAAAATAGGTATTTACCAAGCAAAGAATTGCGGAATAGTTAAAAGACTCTGAGTAGCTTGGCTTGGGCTGACATTGTGGTTCATCTTGTAAAAAGTCTGTCAGTGGTATGAATTCTTAACTAAACATGTTTAAACGGAATGGTCAACTTGCAAATGAACTTTCTATTGTACATATTTTGCTTAAAAGGGATGGCATAGTATTAAAACAGGAGGGGGCAAAATATTGGTGGGGTTAAATATTAACCACTTAGCAGACCCCTTCCTTTTTAAACCCTTTAGTAACCTTAAAAAACTTTATGAAGCATTGGGCCCACTCTGAGCCCTACTGTTCATTGCACGCTGGCTGCCTGCAGCAGAATGTCACATGACCATAGGAGTGCTGGACGCTGCAACTGTTGGTGGGAAACTAATTCCCAAAGCCCTGGAACTTGAGCTCCGCACTCACTGAGATCAGAATAGGTTTGAAGTGGGAAAAGCCTCTGCACTCCTAGTGCTGATTCAACCCTCCCCCGAGCTTCCCCCATCCACTCCGATAAAGGAATGGGGGCTCAGCGCAGTGTGGTCATTCAGATAACATTGAGTGGTCACACTGTAGAGCAGTGCTTCCCAAACCTGTCCTGTGGACCCGCTGACAGGCCAGGTTTGCAAGATATCTTAAGCACAGGACAGTGAGAGAATTTGCTGCTCAGTGATTGCAGGATAGTCTGCATTTCTCTAAGGTGATCTGTAAAATCTGGCCTGTTAGGGGGTCCTGAGGAGAGGTTTGGGAAACACTGCTGTAGAGCGTCCCTTTAAAGGAGGGGTCTCAAACTCAAATTACCCAAGGGCCACTGGACAAGTTTTCATATCCTACAGATATGAATATCATATCAGATCATACAGAATGCACCTGTAAACATGTAACATAATGACTATTTCCTACATATTTATTTTCTGTTAATCTGTATATTTGTGTTATCTTGCATTGTATTTGTATTTCTGTAACTGTAACACTTCAATGTTCTTGAACCCAGGACATACTTGAAAACGAGAGAAATCTCAATGTATACTGCCTGGTAAAATCCTTTATAAATAAATAAATAAATAAATATCCCATGGGGGCCGCACGCAAAATTTCAAACTCCTTTTTTTAAATCTCAATGTATCCTTCCTGGAAAAAACCTTTAAAAAAAAAAAAAAAATTACAGCAAAAAAAAATCATCTTTTTTTTTCTTTAGCAATGGCATTTTTTTTGAGAAACGATTTTACCAGGAAGGATACATTGAGATTTCTCTTGTTTTCAAGTATGTCCTGGGTGGCGAGTATGTACCGTTAGGTGTCTTGCCCAAGGACACTTACTGGAGAGGTGCTCTTGCTGGGATCGAACCCATGTCTCCACAGACTCTCTCCATGCAGAGCAGTGTTGTTACCTCTACTCCACCCAGCCGGTACCATTGTCCATTTGTCATGTATAAAATGAGCAATACCACTGCCGTTACTCACCTTCTCATTTCCCACACCACCGTACAACGAGCAAGGTCAGGTGTTTTATACATAGATGCTGGGCCTCAGATGCTGAAACTACCTCAAATGCACAGGGGGTCGAGAATTAGCAGAGAAAGGGATTGCATGAGCCGGCCCCCGGGCTCGGTCACATCAATATTGCCACCAGACCTCTCTCCCCCTTATTAAACAGACAGTATACTCACCTCGCGATGGTTCTGGCCAGCTACAGCAGCATGCAGTGCAGACACCAATCACAATGGGGTGGGGGGACAGGACAGAAAGCAGTAATGTATTTGTTCACGTCACCAACAGAGAGCACTCTCCCAGGGGTCAGGGCTTTGCCTCCCAGAGGGGGCAAGCCCTTAAATGTACAAATTCAGGCTCACGCGCTAACATAGACCATCCCGTTATAGAATTCTCTGTCCAGACTGAGCGCTACCGCTGCAAGGGACCAGTCCGTCAGCCACACCATTCTGCGGGCCGTTTCTAACCGGCCAAATGGCACGCAGGCTGGTACTTTGAGACCCCTGCTTTAAAGAGTTTTATTAGAGAAGCACAAAATAAATTATGCATTGGCCGAATCTTACATTTCTGCGAGCAAAATGAGACATAAATAAGGTTATCTAAGTAACCCAATCCTGCCTGGAAGCCCCAGATTTCCACATCCTCCTCCATTACACATCTTCAGTTAGTTGCCTATATAAAACATCACTTTTGAATACAATGTGTTAATTATATGACTGGATAATAGGTTTATCCACTCATAGATGCTATCTTGGAGACGGGTATTAAATATTTTAGGTTTCTACTTGAGAAGGTCGCTGGCGCAGTACAGAAATTGATACTCAGCTGTGGCCAAAAGCATATTAATTTAAATTCAATGACAAGCTCATAAAGTCACCTTTCCAAATGGCCTCTGACCAGACTCCCTGAAGAACCATCTGTCAAAAAGACAAACCTGAACTTTGTTCACCTGCAGAGTTGGCATAACCGTGACAAAGCTGATTTCCAACTTCTGTCGATATTTTTCAGAAGCAAAGATGACAAAGAAATTATTTTTCATTTTTTTTTATTTATAAAGGGTTTTTAATCACAAAATTAATTTACAGTTCTGTACAAATGTTATATTTACACCTTTTAAATATTAATTTTTTTCATGTTGGTTTACAGCGGAGTACCTTAAAGAGCAGCAGCTTGTTTGTACTTTTTTGTGGATATGCAGCATCCTGGTCCATAAGGCTGGGGTCAGACCAGCGCACTTTTAACGTGCGTTCTGGCGCACATAATTACGGCCGCACTAGCAGCAGATGACGGGCAATGACGGCCAATATACGATGTACGGCCGCACAAAAGTCCGGCCGTGCAACGCAAGTGGAATTTGAATGCATTTTTCTGAGAACGCTGAACCGCTAGTACTGACGTACAGAGTGCGCAGCTGCGGCATAGCAGCGTGTTTGCGTGATTAGGAGATGTCAGACGCTGCTAATGTCCAGCCTACATAACGTCCAGACGCAAAAAGAGTTTTATTGACGATCCGAAAGAAATCACGCCCGAAAATGCCAGTCGTCTGACCGTTTTTGCGCATTCCGTGAAAAAATACGTCAATGCGTTCGGACGCACTTTTTCACGTTCGCGGGGAAAAATGCTTTCGTCTGACCCTAGCCTAAGACATAAAGACCAGCAACTGAAAACCTTTCAGGTTGCTGCTGATAGAGACTTTATTTCCCATGACCAGCAGCTCAGCCAGGTGGCTGGATGGGACTCACAAGACATCTGCAGCAGTAGGGGGTGCCAGAGGTCGATGATCAGTGATGGAGACTAGAAACGGTGAAACTGCAGGGCACGCAATACAGTATCACGGAGATTTCAAATAAATAGAAGTCATTTTTATGGGATGCTCTACCTCGGTTTGCTCAAATGTCAATCAGCTGAATTGGGGCACGGGGCACAACAGCCCATAGAAGTGAAAGAAAAAAACTGAAAGACAAGAGCAACGGTAAACAACATATCGACACAGGAGGCAATTATTGTAGGGTTTAACTCCCAGGTGCTGAAAGGGTTAAATACCCACTCCTAGAATAAGCAGAAATTAAACATTTGTCCGTAGAATATTTTTTCTTGTGAAAAATGTTATTTACTTTACCAGCATTCCTATATTGAATAGTATATAAGTATTACTCTGTTTAACAACATCAGGTGTATTGCAAAATAAAATGTAAAGCAAACAAGACCCCCCCCCTACTAGATAACCCTTGGTACTTTTTTGTGCTAATCCAATATCCAACTTTCAAAATATACATATATATAACCTATAGTGCAATGTTATAGCTCAAAATTTCCCTGGGTATTTGACTTACGATTTACCCACACTTAGTAGTAAAGGAGTTTGATAAAGAAATGTTTTGGTTCGTTTCTGTTTCCCTTCAGTTTTCAGATTTAGCTTTTGGTAAACACTTACCTAGTTTGTTCTGTGCTTATTCTACAGAGCATGTTGAAACATGTCATGTACAGTGCATCAGTAAGGTCAAGTCCAGCAGGAACGCAGTTCCTCCACTATGTTTGCAGAGGGAACCCAGTTCCCATTTGCCCCACACACTTTGAAGCTTTTATTGATGTGTTTAATCCTAGGTTTCCATGTTAAGTCATAATAAATATTATTTATTGTGCATTTTTCATACAAAGCTATCTATATATAAACACGTTAATATAAATTAGATTGCGGGTGGTGTGTTAATTGAGAGGTGACTTGGTTAATTAGGGAGCAAAAATCTTGGAGTTCCTGCACTTATTTTTTTTAGGACTTGACCCCTCGGTAATGATAGATGGGGACATGGAGAGAAGAGACAGACAGACAGACGGATCTGTGCTTTTATCAATGCACCCTTCTGGTTAAAAAAAACATGAACTACATCTAACAAATGTGTTCCTTGTAGAAAATATTGCATTTATTTGTCCAATATACCATACAAACACTTTAAATGATAGAAAATTAATGCAATATTGTGCATGGAAGAACTAATCAAATAAAATAAATGACAAAGAAAACCCAAGGTGTTATTTCAGAGGGGGCGGTCACCACTTTATGGACGGGTCCTGTTATATAAGAGGTATTAGGGATGAGTTGTAATCTTAAGGGCAGTGGGAAGCGAAACATGTTCCTGTGGGAAATAGAATTTATTTACATTACCTGGAAACAATAGTTCCAAATGGCAAAGAAAAAAAATACAGCTGAATATACAAGCAACGATCGTGATTTTGGATGGAAATCGATAAAAAGTGCACAGCATGAAGTATTGTCCTTTTTTGGCCAGGATGAAGAAAATGACACTTCAAAAAAATGGTTTACAGCAGGGGTGTACTTTTGCATACGCCAACTAGACCCGGGTGTAGGTCACTAGGATCGAAGGAGATGCATTTATAACTTCTAATGTCCTTTCTTGTAGGGGGGCAATGTATTAGAGGTATGTGGGTGTATAATAGCGCTGCAAAGCAATAAAACTCCAGCAACGAGCCTCTAAAGTGTATTAAAGGTTCCTAATCACTCAGGGTAAAGAAGATTCTTTGTGGGTTTTTTGTAAATTACATTTTATTGGCATAAATTGTTCTGATAGGGCATGGATATTTGTCTGAATTTCATGTGTATGTTTGGATTTATTTGATATGCTGTGGGGAGGAAGCAGAATTTGGAATGCCTCGGGCAGCACCTTGCATTAAAACCACCCTGGGTTTAAAGAGCGCAATACAAATCCCTTGCAGAGCATTTAGGTGTTCAAACTACTATAAATATATGTGTGTTATTAGAGCAGAATAATATGACTTGCGGTTTGCACAATTTCATGTCATGGAAAAGGTTTACAACTTCGGTTCTCGCTTATTTTGACAAATACTTTGCTTATTTATATAGTTTTCAGTTTCTGGAATTCCGAGAGCTGTTTTTCAGGAGATTAGGAGAAATGTAGAGAAATAGTTTTCCTTTCCATTACTCCCCCTCTTTCCATTTGCACAAATCGTAAAAACATCACCTCTAGGTTTCTGCGAAGCAGTACATGGAACGCCTTATTTCTCCTCACTAAAACAGCAACTTGAACTTTAGCTTCCCTCTTCCAGCGCTCTAGAACATATACTGACTGTCCTTGATCATGGATGCACAAGAGAGCATGAACACTATGGGAGATAATTCGCAAAGAGCCAGTGTTGCAAATATCTGCAAAAAACGCCAGTGTTTCACACACAAAAAAATAATCTAAAGAGTGGCAGGAGAAGCTTTACTGTGAAGCTTCTCCTTTCGCTCTTTAGATTGTAGCTTTTTTATATGCTGGTGTTTGTCAGCGCTACAGTAACCGGAAAACACCGCTATGTGAATAACCTCTTAAAGATCATTGCACCTGGGGGTATAATTCACCAAAATTAAGGCTGGGGTCAGACAAGCGCACTATGTGCGCCCGTACTGACATGCCTCCCAGCGTCCATTGCAGCGTTGTGACACTTTGATGGGGCCGGCCATGCTGTAGAGCGCACGTATTGAGCACGTGACAGCAGACGTGCAGCAAGCCTCCCTGTCAAAGTGCTACAACGCATGTTCGACGGGGCTGCAAAGTGTGATCCTCCATAGGAGGATCGAGCCTTGCACCGCTGAGCGCACTGAGTGTCGAGTGGAAGGAACATCCACTCTCACGGACGTTCCTTCCGCTCTGCAAAACGCTCGTATGACCACGACCTAAAGCTGTGGATAAATGATGAAGAAATCTGCACATTGTAAGTCAAAAACGGCAAAATATTTCTGACTAGTCTTAAAATTTGCAATTCTTCCCTAAAGCCCAGTTTAGGGAATAAGCCCCTTAATGGCAATGTCATCCAGTCGCTGCTTGGGTACACCAGGGATATATTTATTTTAAATACTCAGAATAAGATTGGAGACATTCAGATAACACACCTACACACCATGCAACATTGTTACAAGTTCCATGATCTACAGGAGTATGTAGGAGTGCTCAATGTCATCAAAGCTCTGGGTGCATTGCAGCATCTACTTGTAAGGAAAGGGTTAAGCACTGCTGCATCAGTTTCACAGCGCACATTCAATGCACTTACAAGACACAATTGTTGCTTAATTAGGCTACTGTTTCTTATAACTTTTTGCTCGCTACAAAACATAAAACACAAAAACAAAGATTAATATTAAAAAAAACCCTGAGGGACGCTTTAGGTTTTAATTTTGTAAGTTTATACAAAAATCATTTTTCTTTCATTAAATATTAAATAAATTGGTTTCCTGCAAGAAGCTAGTTTTTCAATTTGTGCGCTCATATTTAAATCTGCAATATATACAAAACATGACAGGAGAAAACGATACACGATAATTTCATTCTGCTGTACAGTTTGGATAAAGATATAAAAAATAAAAAAAAGGGGGAGGATGAACAGAATTATAAAGGGTTTATCACCAAGATCAAATACATAGACATAGAGCTCACGTGATGATAAATAAACCAATGATAGAGATTTTAAAAGGCCACTATTTAAAGCCCTTAAGAGAGAAAAAAAAAAAAGAACACAAAAAATATGCTTTGTAATACTCAAATGCCAGACCCCGAGCGAATGGGTAGAAGAAAAAAGAAAAACATTACAATTAAATTAATGACAATGTAAACTCCAGGCACAAAAGGGTCCAGGTATAAAAAAAAAAAAAACGAGTAAATATAGCACTAGAAATTAATTTAATTAGAAATATATTCTAAATGTAAACAATTTTGATGGACTAGCGAATGCCAGTGAGAATTATCCATGAATATATGCATGTGTGTGCATATGGATGCATGTATGTTTACTTAAATAAATAAATATATCAGGCATACATACCTCCATGTATGTATAAATATACAGGCTCAGGTTATAATATCTGTCAACAAAAATAGATCATGCCATTTCCTGCTCTAAATATACACAATAGGTATATACATACACGATTCCATATGTACACATAAATATTTAAAAAAAATATAATAAAAGATAATTACTTTGAAGACCGCTATATATTTTTTTCCCCTGTAGCATCATAAATGCAAAACCGCTATACAATATGGTCTCAGAAATGTCTTACAGTTTCGTAGTAACACAAGGCAACAATGTTCCATGGAAAAAAGATGGATAATATATAGAATGTTTCACTAAACACCAGCACTTGCCAGAGTTTCAAATTATTGGTGAAACTTCTCCTGCGGCTGTTGGAATTTCCATCTCCTCATGGTTGCAACTTGGCAAACACCGGAGCTTAGTGAATAACCACCGCATAATTTAATTAGGTTTTTGTCCTATAGTTTTCCTTTGTATCATTTTCTTGGTGCTACAGACTACAGAGTTGTATTTAAATAAAAAACTAAGGATCTTTACATCATTGTGAAGGAATTCATTGACAAATTATTTCAGCTGTGTTGAAAGGTATGGGCCCTTGGTTATTATTGAGAGGTTGGACAGATCTCAGAAGGTGAGCATCACTCTTCATGTCTAATGCTATGGAGAGTGTTCGATTATAATCCAGTTTTCACCGATAACACTATCTACGCTTACGCCCAAGTCCCAACCCAAACCTCTTCAATACAGCCATGGACGGTCATATCCAACATTACAGGAGCTAACTAATTGGACATTTATTTCTATCAACACCTGCCAATCAGGGTTATTTAAAGTGATCCCGTACAACGCATAGAGGGTCAAAACATAGTCCTTCAAAGCCATCGGCTCCAACTACAACCCTCTCTAACCACTCCAAAGTCAAGGAATGTCACTTCCTTTATGTAAACATTGTCGTCACAGTCCACACAAGTTAGTCCATGATTGTGTGTGTGGGGGGGGGGAGCGTAAGATTTCCTCACATGACTGTTGGCATTGGAGTAAAATAAATTATATACAACCAGGATCAGTGGAGCGCCACACCAGAATGTCCCCTTCACACCTTGCGATGTCAGTCGCCAAGTACCCCAATGGTGGTTTCCCCAAAAAACTGTTTTGACAAAGTCAAAAAATCACAATACAAGGTAAGGGTAGAGCACACTCAAGATTTTTGGGTAAATACCACATACACTTAAATTCTTGTTATAGTAGTATCTTCATCTCCACATATATGGGAATAGCCAAGCCAAATCCACTGGGCTTTATCCAAGCTTTAGTTGGTTGGATTTCTTCTGGTATTCACAGGAGCCAGATAGATATCTGTTTTCCCAATCTCTTGCATAAGTGGGTGAGAGAAAACAACAGACCCAAATCGAGCCTAGTGTAATACTGCAAAAAACTGGCCTTAATATTCAGAAATTTGCCAATTTTGTACTCAATCTTGGTGGAGCCTCCAGGCTCTTGGAGTATTTGCCTATGAGTTATTTAGGGAAAAACTCAAAAAACCCTCTCCACAACGATACAGGAACAGCAGGATGGATTAAAAAAGGATTTTATTAAAACAATGTTAAACCAGGACGCGTTTCGTCGGTGTGAACCGACTTCATCAGCTGGAACAATACATATCATTATTATGTATTGTTCCAGCTGATGAAGTCGGTTCACACCGACGAAACGCGTCCTGGTTTAACATTGTTTTAATAAAATCCTTTTTTAATCCATCCTGCTGTTCCTGTATCGTTGTGGAGAGGGTTTTTTGAGTTTTTCCCTAAATAACTCATAGGCGAATACTCCAAGAGCCTGGAGGCTCCACCAAGAGTGAGTACAAAATTGGCAAATTTCTGAATATTAAGGCCAGTTTTCTGCAGTATTACACTAGGCTCGATTTGGGTCTGTTGTTTTCTCTCACCCACTTATGCAAGAGATTGGGAAAACAGATATCTATCTGGCTCCTGTGAATACCAGAAGAAATCCAACCAACTAAAGCTTGGATAAAGCCCAGTGGATTTGGCTTGGCTATTCCCATATATGTGGAGATGAAGATACTACTATAACAAGAATTTAAGTGTATGTGGTATCTACCCAAAAATCTTGAGTGCGCTGTACCCTTACCTTGTATTGTAAAATAAATTATGCATGAAAAAAGACCAACATCTATGTTCTGGGTTGGATATCAAAACCATGACACCTTAGATCAAGGATCTAAAACCCTAGCCGCCCCACCAGACGGTCCTGATCTACGGCTACAATGTAGCTATCTATAGCATATATAGAATTCTAGGGAGTTTAAGATCCCGGCCATAGGTCTTCTGGATATTCTCCATGGTATTCAACCACTTTTTCAGATCTTCGTTTTGTTAATGTATTTTGAAAACTGCTTGGGTACCATGTTGCCCCCTTACTGGACTCACTCAAGTGTAAATTGTGATCCATTGCAGGATTGTTTGCATTTATTATGCCACAGGGTGTCTACTGTCCCACGTTCTGCAGGTTTTGCTGTACACTGTACAACTAACTTCCCCCGGACTC
Organism: Leptobrachium leishanense; assembly: GCA_009667805.1. Classification (NCBI taxonomy): domain Eukaryota; kingdom Metazoa; phylum Chordata; class Amphibia; order Anura; family Megophryidae; genus Leptobrachium; species Leptobrachium leishanense. The sequence continues at coordinate 137,871,461 of CM019066.1, read as the reverse complement.
CACGTGCTCCAAAAGAGTCACTCATCGTGGCAGCAGTTAGCGTCCTGGGGGGTATCCAAACCCTTTTGTGCCCGGAGCAAAGCAACACGCTTAGTGATCGATGACAGAAATGATGAACCCAGAAATGGATTACAGGAAAATTTTCACAGCTCTAGGTCTGAAATGCATAGATAGAGCATAATAAACAAACTGAATCGATAAAAAAAATCTCAGATATTTTACACGTACATTTACAACGGGCATCGAATATTTTCATAATTATTTAGAAACAAACAAAAAAAAACTCATGTCACTTGAATTTATTTGCATGCACAGTGTTGTCGTTTTGGGAAAACCAAATCCTCTTCCAGTGCTTAATATATAAAGAGATGCCAAGTAAACAGGACCCCGACATGTTTCTATCCCTTCAGGTTTAGTTTAAAGCAGCATTGTTCATCCAGGAATGCATATTATAGGATTTTGTAATCGGTATTTAATGGACTGTTTGACAAATATGTTCCAGGAAAGATGAACCAAACTTAAGGGACAAATTTGTTAAAAGTTTACAAAATACTGTTAGTCGAACAGAACTTGATTTGACAAGTTTCCGCACTGCAATCATTTGTCTTTGAGGCTAATAAGGAAATATCATTTAAGGAAATGAAGATTAACCCCTTAAAGGGACACTCCAGGCCCTGCGATCATTCAATGCAAACTGAATGGACACAGTTACCTGAATATCCTCCCCGCACCACCTCTGCAGGGGGTTCTAGACGGTTGGTAAAGCCATCTGAGTGTGGGGGAACTAGCTGCTGCTAGAAAGCTCAGATCAGCAAGCGTTGATCAGGCTTCTGGGTAAAAGGTCAGGAAGGAACACAAGTTAATTCCTGCCATGTGCCAATAGCTGTCAATGTGTTCACAGTGAGAGCCATTGGATTGACTGGATGCTCGGAGCATCCAGTTTACTCCCAGGTAATGTAAAGCCACAGGTTTCCACACCTGGACCACTCCAGAGGGCGCCCTGCGTTGGATATAGGCTGACAAAAGGGTTAGAGGGGTGTGTAGGAAAAGTCAGCAGGAGTTAATGTTTAATCCCTCTATTCCACTTTCCCCTACAGTTTTAACCCTAGAGTATCCATTGAAGGTTCAATTCTATCTATTGCTGCCACCTTCCGTGCTCAAAGGGAATACCCTGTCTGTTTAGCATTGAATGCTCTAGAAATGCCAACCTTAATTACAAGATAATGACACTTCTTGTGAGATTTTCAAAGAAAAGATTGTTATAAAGGAATTCTGCATTCATGGGAATTTAAGGGGTTAAACAGTAGCTATGTAAATATTGTACTACGTGTAATTCGAGATCAGATGATTCTGGAGACAGATTTGGAAATTACAAGATCAGTTGAAGTGAGTGGATATTGATCAGTAGGTCAAGAAACAACAAAACAAATAATAACACAAGCGCCTCTGTAATGTTACTGCAAGACAAAAAGGCATATCAATGTGTAATACTGGGATCTCACACTAGCATATGTAGGAGTACGGCTATAAAAACCTCAGACCGTTCTATGATGCCTCCTGTATTGCTATTGACAAGAAGGTTACGGCAACTTGAAAGATTGCAGCATCTGTGATACATCCTCCACATTTCTACACTGCAAGTCTGCTTATCCTTATCAGCCCGAGTCATAGACACAGCTGGCAGCCATCAGGGATATATATATATATATTGGAAACCTATTGAATCATGTGTAATTAGACAGCAGATAGTACCAGAGAAAATGCCAAGAAGTCTCACAAACAGGGACAATGTAAGAAACTCTGTAATCCCGGAATGTTTCACTGGTTCTACATAGCTCACAAGAAATAAATGGCCTTTTGGGAAAGATAAAAGGTTGGCTTGATCTCAGGAGCAAACACAATGTGAAAAGGACTTTTCAACCATAAATTACTTGGATTACAATGCCGTACAGATATGTCTACACTGTACAATCTATCCATTTTGTTGACAAAACTGATAAGTGAGGAAAAAAGTCCTTGCAGATCTATTCTTCCAATATGGCTGCTGTAATGCGGCAGGGATGCTACAGTGAGCAACCAATACATAAGCAGCATTTTATGGTCCCAACAGGCTCTCTCAATGCCAAGAAACAAGGGATGCCGTGTCAATTGGTGGCATATTTGCATACGGCCACCATAGACACTGTGGGCTCTATTACATTCTTCGTGCAAAAGCGCATTAACGCGAGGGGCAAAACCCTTCGCGCTGAACGTCGTATTATGACGTTCGCGCATACAATGCGTGTTAACGTCTAATGCGAGTGACCCTGTGCGAACGCAAGTTCGTGCGTGCATCCCATACTTAACATTGTGAGGGCAAATGCGTTCGTGCGCTGGTACGCGGATGGTATTACAATCGATGCGCAACTTTTTACGAACGACGTTTGCGCACATAATTTTAACGTCTTTGAAAAGCAGGTGGTAACTGCAAATCTGAACGTTCTGGCCGAAATAAAATACACCAGCACGAAAAAAAAAATACAGCACAGTATAGTTACACATTCTACACATACCCAAACAATAAAATTGAGACGTTGTGCGTGTTTTAATTATTGCTGCAGCATATACACAGATTGATTTTGAACAGGAGACAATTGTGGTTCTTAATTCTGATTGGCCGAATCGCGTGAAAAAACCGTGTGCCCACCGATTTCTGCGCGCAACGTTAATGCACATGCGTTTTTGCGCGTTTTTTTTTTGTGCAATATTTTTTAACGGATGAAAAAAATGCGCTGGGATCGTAATACCTCTGTTAATTTACGCGTGTTAACGTTTAACGCTGCACGCAAAAATAATGCGCTGCACGTACGAATTTGCGCGGAGAATGTAATAGAGCCCTGTATGTAGAGGCATCTAAGCGACAGCAGACGAGGACAGGAACTATAAAAGAATTGATCTACCGTTACGTTTTGCTGGCAGACTGTATAGATAGAATGTTATTGCTTATAAAGCGGCACTGTGTAACATTGTGATGGCAGACACCCTAGCAGATAAAGCAGTGGTACGCCATTAGTTCTACAGTGGCTAATAAAAGACTTTAAAAAGGCGTATGTCATGCAACATAGAGCTCAAAAAACTAACACAAAAAGATATCAGGATGAAGTTTTGGGGGATGATGGCAGATATATAACATACATAAACAATCTTATCATCACTCCTATTTTCCCCATATAAAAGAGCAGGAAGTAGTCATGTGGAGTACATAAGCCACAATGTGCTCAATCCAAAATGTACATGTGCGTAATTTAGCACAAGAACAACGGATTCCAAATTCACACTCATTGAACCCAAAATGCATGATGACCATTAACATCCACAAAAACCTTTAACTCTCATTTCTCCACCCAAGTATTGATGCGTCATGACCAGTTTCAGTGCTCATGTTGGAACCTTTTTAATTGTTGGGGAAGAGGATGATTTTTCGGCATACGAATTGATTTCCATTGAAAAGAGGATCCTAGTTTAATGATATACTGTTAAGGTCAGTGTCAGGCGAGAGCACTAAGTGCACCCGTACTGACGTGCCTTCCGACGCAGTGTTGTGATGTTTCGACGGGGCCGGCTACATGCTGTCGCACACATGCGAATTGCGCACGCTACAGCGGACGTGCTGAGAGCTTCCCCATCGAAACGCTACGACGCGCGTTCGACGGGGCTGCAAAGTGCGATCCTCCATAGGAAGATTGAGCCTTGCAGCGCCGAGCACACTAACTGCACTCAGCGAGGTGGCCAGATGGGCGTCAGAGTGGAAGGAACGTCCACGGTCACGCTCTGAGAAACGCTCGTGTGACACGGTCCTAAAGGGAGGGGTCATTCCAAAATTATCACTGCCAATAGATCAACAATGGGGTGAAAGAACAAAACACCTACTTTAGACAATTTAAATGTAGACTATCCCTCTGGTATTGAAACCCCTAAAATACCTATCATTACAATCCTTACGGGGGGGGGGGGTGCCTTACTTTATAGAACGGGGACAGATCACAGACACTTGTCCTCCAGATGGCTGTATGTGAGGAACTTCTTATTTTTGGCCTGCCCCCAATTCCCTTTTTGATATTGGAAATTATTTTTATTAATTAAATTGCAACTCTCATGCCCAAAAGGAAGGACTTATTTGATGGGGAAATCACTCCGTATATGTGTTAGCACTTTTTAAACACTTATATTGGAGAAGCTTGAGTAGTTGCCAATCTAGGTTTTGTTATCACTTCTGGTGACATGTGCTAGGGTGAGTGACATGGAGCAGTTATCCGCCCTACAGGAAAGCCCTTGGCTCGCTTTGTGCACGCCATTGCTGACCACCATGTTGACCAACAGGACTGTGCGCTAGAGTCACTGCTGAAATTCAACTGTGCAACAACGCGCGATAGCCCTCAGTTGGATCGACCCACAGGGACTGAAAATGGCAGAGGCCCACACTGAATCGGGGTAACCACAGCCAGCAACATCTCATCAAGCGATACCACATTGATATTTAAGACCATCCATCATGATGGGATGCCTCGGGGAACGTGCACCGGGACAGTACTATTTTTGTTAATGAGACTTACTTTAGGATGATCTGCACTATGACCTTCCATGTTTTTATAAATTTTAAACCGACATATTGCTGTTATCCGTTGTAATTCAATTTGGGTATTATTTTTATATTCCAGTGAGGATATACATTATTTCATTGCACTAGTTTTCCTGCTGTCTGCATCATCCAAGGAACACTTCACTGAAAAGTGGACGTCCCATTTTTTTGGCCCTTATATAATTGGGCAGAGGCTGTCCAATTCTTTTTTTATTTTGCCCCAATTTAATGTAATTTAGCCCTAGATCTTTTTTTAAAAGTGTTAGTAATGAAGCAATCAGCAGGAGCCTTAGTGATTTCCACACAGATTCCTCCTTTGCCAACAATAATTCTTTGTAAACATCCCTAGAGTAAGCATAGCAAGCTACCGTGTTCAGTTTTGGGGTGTTTAGGATTTGTCAAAGCCATGGAACTATTAAAGCACCATTTCTAATCTATGGGATCAGTAAAACAGATCATGATTCGCTCAAACGCCCAAGTGTTTTGATTCCAGAGCAGCATTACATTCACTAATGAAGTTATTGTAGTCCCTACTGCCACTTCTCAAGAAAAGCTCTACAGATGTGACTGCCAAGCTGTAGCAAACGTGCCAAGTAATCTGACACAATCGGCAGTTACATGATCATTGTGGTGAATTAAAAAGATTTTAATTTAAAAAATCCTGCTTTTACTACCCTTTTACATGGGGAAAGAAGGTAGATTTATCCCCGATTAACATGATTTTCTTGTGCTTGAGAAATGCTAAATTAAGCAAAGGTAGAGAGGAGAGATGGTGCATCTATTGTCCATTTCGCACCATCATTCATATGAACCTGAGCTGTCAGGAAGGATAACCTCTACCTCAAGGTTTTTACTAAAAAGTTACAGATAAAATGATTATGAACAAAATATGTGTTTCACTTATTTCATGGGTGGCTTGTGCGGATTTACCCCTTCCTGTAGCTCCCAAAGTGATCCTGGTATGAAATCAATCAGCAAATCCATTGTGTTTTAAAAAAGAAGTACCATTTTTTGACATGGGCCCCAAGACACCCTGCGACACTGGATATAGAATAGACTACATAGAATAGTGGCAGGGCTGGTGGAGTATTTTGTTTTCCCAAAAGAGAGGCAGTGCTGCAGATATACTGGAATACATTTCATGTGTGTATCTTACGACGGCCTGTCAGACAGTAAAGGGAGAGGAAATGCAACGGAGGAGACCTGCCAACTGCTGAACGGAAATACTTTGAATGACATGGTCATCAAGTTCGCTAGTTGCAAGTGGCCTCCGAAACATACCAACGCAGGGATCTTTGGCAGCTAATGATTAACAAATACAAAATAACAGGCGTATTAACTGCTACGTCATGGTAACAATTTGGTAGCTGCCGTTCTCTTGGCTAGGAGCTTTAGCTTCTGTGGTTGTTCTTGGCTTGGGTGGCCAATCTGGATCCACCAGCAGCTCTTGTGCTAAATGCCTGTATTTGGCTTTAGGGGTCTTCTTTCTGCAAAAGCACAGACAGGATAAAAGTTTTCCAGCCCAATGCTCGTTGGCCTCCTACGAGAAGAAAGAAAAATGTTAGTGCTTGCGTGTCTCTCACATTTGATGTATTCAAGATATATAATGTACTGTTAGCAGTTAAGTACTAATTTGTTAAATAAATCAAAAAACATAGATCCTATTAAACACAGGTTTCTCAGGAGTATCTCACTGCAAGACATCTTCTCTTGTTAGAAGACAATGAGGGAAATGTATAAAAGTGGTTATATTAAACAAAGAAGGGAAAGTAGAGCCTTATATTATAAACATTTGTATAAAATAATGGTTCCCAACCCTGTCCTCCAGTCTCTCTAACAGGCCAGATGTTAAGGAATACCTTGGGGGAAATGCAGACAGAATCATGGTATCACTGAGCAGCAAATCATCACCTGTGCTGTGCTTCAGATATCTGGAAAACTTGGCCTGTTACGGGGACTTGAGGACCAGGGTTGGGAACCACTGCTATAAAAGGTTTACAGAAATTTTCACGATATTTCTTATTGCATATGTTGAGGCCTGATCTGATCCAATACTTTTAAATGCAAACCTAAGTGTCTCAGTGCCATTTTATGCATAAACTCCATTGAGACTGTTTATCATGAACTTCAAGAAACTTCAAGAAATAATAAAAATGGATTTGAAAGAGGCTGCCACAATATAATCACTTTACATCTACCCAGAGCAGTCCAGTCATTGAGTGGTCATTGAGTTCTTGAACGTTTGTAAAGTCACACTAAATTTAAATCCCTGTAGTAATATTATGGAATGGTAAAATGATATGTCCTCTTTCAGTTTGGAAAGTCATTTACGCTGGTTTGTCCGGGAAATCATTCTTTAACCCAATTGCTCAAAGAATTGTGTGTTTGTAGGTGTTAAAATAGACTTTATATTGAACTCTGATCGGCACAGAGTCAGTCAGCACGCATGCTGGTGGTATGCCAGAAGGGAGAACTTGTACCAGTCAGAGTGCAAGTTAAATAAAGTGTGTTTTATAAACACAGGACCTCAGGCCATTCAGATTATAATAACAAACCCTATCAAAGCAGAGCATGTCATTTTTCTGGAAGACCAAACCATTTTTGACCTGGCATTTTGTATCTCACACAAGATAACCAGACGTTGTATGCCAATAAGTTACAATCTCAAATACCCAAAAATGGACATATTACTCACCAAGAATTAAATCATGTGATCTTTCTTCGTGTAAATATAAGAGAATAAGCTAGATCCTAAAACGTCCTTGGGCCTGGTAGATATAATGATAGAGGATGTCTGACACCAAATACACTATGGCTATACGGACTGTCTGTCATCTAATTTTATGTAAATGGTAAAGAATTTTACAACAAAAACCCTTTGTTTCATATTAGACGATGCCATGAAATCGCCAGGTCACGTCAAATATGCGTTCGCTTATGTGACCATGGAATTAAACCATACTTTGTGTAATTAAGACGTAAATTTGTAAAGGTCAATGTGATTTCCTTAAAGGAACACTCTACACATCCTGACCACTTTATATCTTTAAATGGTCAAGATGTGAGGAGTGCCCCCCCCCCCCGAACCAGTCCCCCCGCCTTTTTGGTAAAAAACTGGGTGAAGTGGAGGAGTTAGCTCCACCCCACCCAGCGTCAACAGTAGCCAGGGAATTTGAATTTCCCGGCTGCCGGTTACTAGTGACGACGGCACGCAGGGAGCGTGCCCACGTCACCATCTGTAAGACCAATCGCATTAGCGATCGGTCTCAGAGAGACCACGATGGATCGGAGCTGCACATGTGAACAGCTCCAATCTATCGCTCTGCACAGGTGCTACGGAACTTGCGTATGCAACGTTTGCAATTCCTGTTGTGGTGCGCAATTTGCATTTCGTACGCTATGTGAGTGGTGTAGGGAGCTCGAATTGTGCAACACAGCCTGATGGATTTCCAGGTTCAGGAGTCCCTGAGCCGAACAGGAGGAGCTGCGCCCGGCGAGGGACAAAGGGGTGAGTAAATTCACCGAAAATAAAAACAATATTTAAAAATAGTTTGGGAAGAGGCTGTCAGTATCCTCTACATAATTATTTAAGGACAAAAAAAGGACCTCCACTTTTCACTGGAGTTTTCGTTTAATGATGCAGGCTGGTAGCAAGAAAACGAGTGCAATCCAATAATGTATATCCGCACTGGTGAAGATTGATAATACTCACATTGAACAGCAATGGATATCAGGAATATGTCCATTTAAAAATCTATAAAACCATGGAAGGTCATAGTAGCCGGTCAGTAGGCTCTGCCCAATTATTTATGGGCGAAAAAAGAAACCTAGATTTTTCAATAGTATTCCTTTAATTCATTTTAAAAACCCTATGAGTTGCTATAGAAAGTCCAAAAGCTCTTTGACCAGTATCACCTAACTGCTGGTATGTAAAAAAAAAAAAAACAAGAAAAAAATGGAATATGTGCACTCCAGTGGAGACAGATGGGTCTTCAAGGAAGGGGACTTCAATAGGAACTATGCAACAAAACCAAATGAGAGCACCGAGAACGGGCAACAGCAAAAGCAGCCAGTCCTTCAGCAAGCTACTACTCAGGTCTCATAAGGTTTAAGCTCGATGGTGCCATAACTATATGCAAATCAGACTTCTATCACTCAGGAAGGGTGGCCAGAACTGTAAAGCCAAAGTCGAGGCGTTACAAGGCCAAAATGATCATTGTGGTTGCTGCGTGTCTCATGCAGAGGAGACGACCTTGGCATTTCAGGTATGGCTGCCCTTTCCCCGTGTGATAACAGTTTGATTTGCATACAGTATTCTTGCCTTCTCTGTAAAGGCACCATTGAGTTAAATCCTTATGAGACCAGAGCTGGTACCCACCGTAGGGTAGGGCAGGCCACTACTATTGTTGCCGGTTCCTGGCACCGTCATAAAACCTTGTGTTTGCTCACCATAAGGAACTCTGCAACATTTCTGCTTGACCAAGGGCTGCTCGGCAGCTGAAACGTTGCATAGTCCCTAATACTGTTCCCATCCTTGAGGCCACTGGAATACCTGAATTGCAATCTTTTTTTAACCACGGTTACAAGGACCTGGACCTTCCTGATATCCAGGAGCACCAGGATGGTTCTTTTAGTATTTTTTACATGTATTTTGGTGTGCGATTCCTCATTCTTTTGACAATTGCTCTATCTGCCAATACATGCCACACGAGATTTGTCGTCGCCACGAAAGGCTCAACACCCACGTGTTTGTATCACTGATAAAAAGCAATTATTTTTTGAGAACTCAACCTTACTAAGAACCAGTAAAAACCACCAAAACATAGAAAATTCTTGAAATGACCCCTTTCCCACCAGCATAAGTCAGCAAGTGTTAGCATTTGCAGAGATGTTACCAGGATGATGCACAAACAAAGATAACAAGGCACATAACACGGCACAGCAGAAAATGCAAGAGATAAGGGACCCGAAGGACGTAAGCTGCCCAGTGCACATGCACAGTGAATTTCCGACCTGTGGGTGGTGGGTGACCATGTGGTGGGACTCTCCTTGCTTGTCTCGGTTGAACACAAGCTTCCAAAGTATCTTATCAAGGACGACAGTCTGCGAGAGAGTGTGGGTGGGTAAAATCAAAAGGACCAGTTCATCATTAGAAACATGCAGATTATTTTTTATAATTGGTAAAACAGGTAAAAAAATATATTTGCAGAACACAATTAGAAGGATCTTATTTAAAAAAAATCATTTAATTTTTATCAAATACATTTGTTTATTTTTAATGATAACACCTGCTTAAATGGAGATTTTAAAAAAGTGTCACACTTACAGCTGCGGCTACATCAGACCAGAAAACACACTGCACATCTAGGTGCAGGAAGCTGTAACCATATTTATCAAAGGGTGGTTGAAACTAATCAGGGGGAAAAATGCTACACTTGGGGTTTAATACAAAATAAATAAAAATAAAGAATTATGGGCGATTCACAAGGAAACTGAAAACTTTCAGACCAAAATGGCTTAAATGGAAAACACCAGAGAATTTTTCCAATTCAGTGTCTTGAGTGTGTGAGTGTGTGTGTGGTTATTATTTATTTATATTTACAAATTTAATTACCTCTCTAAAATTCCAGTCTCCAGGAGTAAACCAACCGGAATAAGGCACAGAAATGTTTAGGGAGTTATTCACAGAGCTGTGGCAACCATGTTAAACTTTGGTGATCCTGATAGGGCCCTATTCCACAGCTAACGTTAAGAAACGTAACATTCCCAGAAGTTCTCTAAATGCAAGGAATTGCTATTCCACTCTTGTGGCTCACGCATAGTATATCCTCACTGTAAACGGACGTCTCCTAGACTTTGTAAAAGAGATATTAATTTGCACCATGGAGTAGTAGAAGATTGTGCTATTCCATGGTAGCTCGTTCTTCCTGTCTGGAGCCGGTATTTCTCATAGAAATACAGATTCCTCAAAGCTGGTGTTAAGGGATTTTGCATTTGCAAAATCCCTTAACTAAACCCCAAAAAAATCCCATACTTACCTCTCAGCCTGCAGTATAGAGAGCAGTGTGATCCGTTGCTTCCTCTTGCAGGAGCAGAATGAGACTAGAAACAAATAGTTCCTGCTCTCCCTCCGCAAATTTATCTAAGGCTCCTGCGTGATCCCACGAGTATGTGATCGCACAGAGCATGTGGCTGGGACGCGTTGGGCTCCATTAAGTCCCATGGACTCCAGAGGCTTATATTTGTGTCGCTGACAGGTATCAGCCTGGGCCTCCGCTTCCTTCCAGGACCAGGCACTAATAAAGTGCCTACCCCAGAATAGGTGTGGTGATGGGGAGACCGTAAGTAAAATCTGCCAGTGGTAATTTTTTAACTTCCCATCTTTCTATTTGTGTCAACTGTGTAACAGGGCTCCAAGGACGTTAAGGGTAGCTTTTATTGGTGAAACTTCACCTACCGTTCTTGGACTTTCACCCCATCAGGATTGCCAATGTTTTTTAACATGATTCCAACAAAAGACAATTTGTTCTGTTATTTGCGACAACGCTAAAGAAAGATGTTTTGTGAATAGCCCCATTAATTGTAATCTATTGAAATTACCCAGTGTTGCTCTAGATTTGCATGGATAAATATAGCTCCAAACATCCTTATGTGGAACCTTACTATTACTCCAACTATCGCTGTCTACTTTAACTTTTTTTGTATAAGTTCAGTACAACATACTGTGATATTGTGGATACCAGTGAAAAGCATCCCTTAAAATCTCCAATAAGCATAAAAACACAATTTGTTTGAATATCAACAAAATATCGGAATTTTTTCACATCCACCAAAGTCAATTTTTTTTTTTGTTTGTTTTTTTTTCTTCAATAAAGAGAAGTGGAGTTTAAATTCTCATGAAATCAACATGTAGGGGAGGTTACGGTTTTGCTCAGGGTATTTTTAATAAAATACAATGCCCTGGCCAGTTTAACTTCAAGTTTCCCAAATGAAAATGATTTCATGATCTGATTTTTCAAGGGTGATTTTTCATTAGTATGTGTTTTTTTTTTTTAATTTTTCAATTTATGAACAGATCAGGGGGGGGGGGGGGGGGAGAGAATTTATTTCTGCATTTGTGATACAAAGAATTCAACCAGGACTCGAGTGGGAGAATAACTCTTTCACACTCTCACTGCTATAATGAGCTAGGAGGCAGGAAAAAATAAATAATTTTTCTGATTGGTCATTAAATGTTGAGATGCCGAACATCCAGTAAAAAAGGTACATGGCATCTTCGAAGGTGCCACTGTAGAATTCAGAAAACAGTTTTAGAATCGTATGGCTGTGATGATGGCACCGCAGATGAGCTCTGCTTATGGTATATTCAGCTTTGGGGTAACTGGGAATCATTCTTCACTTACATTAATAGTTTTTGAGTGATTTTTATTATTGTGATCACAGTTCTTCATTCACGGTATGAGCACAAAACGTTTGCCTTAACCTTTCAAGGAAAGGTTTTCACTATAGGGTTTATTCATAAAGCGACTGTGATTGCCAGTGTAGGGAAAATTGCCAGTATTGCAGCGCCGTCAAACCCCGTCATGTCTCAAAACTAAAATCCAAAGAGTGACAGGAGACGCTGCACAGTAAAGTTTCTCCTGTTGCTCTCTGGATTTTAGGTTTTGTGAAATGCCGGAGTTAGTTGGTATTTGGAATGCCGGCAAACCCCGGCACTTAGTGAATAACCCTTTATAGATCTCTTAATAATCATGCTCGATGTCCACATGCTTTCACAAGTAAAATAAAAGCAGCAGTGCATGATTGCAAGGAAAAGAAATACACTTCAATTCAGTGTGCCAAAATACAAGAGGGAAATGGGGTGAGAAGACACACATTTCAAAAGCCTTGCTTTGCAATGCACTCCATGCATTTTCAACAGCAAGCTCGACACCCATTTCTTGGTTATACTGTACTCCTGACGCATTAGGTCCACAGGACGATTTGTTTGTGTTTTCATTAATACCGCTCAAGCAAAATCAGAAATATATTCCAGCCAAGCATAGTGCGGATCATAACAGCTCTGTTGTTTCTCAGGAATCTCAAGCTAAAGACCCAATAATAAAGTCGTATTTACGAGGTTTATCCAGGAAAACCTTTAAGAGCTCCACTAGAAACGGTGTGTATTGGAAATATTCCAGCTGACAGTAAAACCGAATATACAAGTTGTAACGCACCCATGAAATAAACCAAAGCCGTTTTGGTAGTTTTTCTAGATTACGCTGTATAAAAGTCATACTGAATTTCACCATCTTACCTCTACCAAAATTGAGATGACAGCATTGATGGCGATAATGATGAGCATTGTAATGCGCCACTGGAATGGAACGCAGACCAACTAGAATGAAGAGAACATGCATTGTTACTTTTGCAGAAATAGCTGGGGCTTACAGGTGCCAATTGAGTCAAATATTATCAAATACAGGTGGAAGTCACATTCCTCCAAACAGCTTTGATGGAGTCGCCATATAGAATATGGCACAGGGCTTTCGCATGCACAGGTACACCCCAATATATAATAAATACATATTTCCTTGAGTGCACTTGCTAATGAAATGGACGGCGATCGCATAGCGCAACAATGAGCACACAAACCTGGGGCCATATTACATTCCTAACGCTAACGTTAGCTGTGGTTGCCCTAGCGCGGGCTCAACATATTACAATCCAAATGCTAATGGGTTAAAGAGCCCGTTAGCAATTCGGATCTTGCGCTTTTCAGCGCGAGCTTACAGTACTTAACTCTCCCTATGCTTAACATGGAGAGCGCAAAGAGTTAATTAGCGTTAGGATTACAAACTCTTAATGCTAATTACCGTCCTGCTGCGGTTAACTCAAAAGTTACCCACAGCTAGGACCTGGTGCGAACAGGTTCTGCTTCTGCGGATTCAGTCAGCACCGGCTGAACCCCCCCCAAAAAAAAAAATCATACACTCACCTCTCATCCCGCGGCTCCATCCGCTTTTTCTTGCTGCCGGGAGCAGGGAGAGACTGGGGTAAAAAGTCCCTCATTCTCCCTCTGCGAATCACTCCACTGAGCTGCCAGATCTCACGAGGAGAGATCTTGCAGGTCATGTGAGTGGCAGCGAAAGCCTCAATGGAGTCCTATGGTCTCCATCGAGGGGGGTGCCCGCGGCAGCGCTAGCATCCTGAGGCTTGGCGCTGTGTTATGGTGCAGGCTTTTCTCCTAGCCGCCCCGGTTTAGCGTGATGATCGTAATAGTGCCCCGGAGTATAAAGCTAATAGGACCTGGTGAGCAATTCCCCATGACCCGAGTCAAAATTCTGTGGTGGAGCACTAACATCAATGACGTTTGACAGACTAAAATGGTCACACTCACCTCAAAGAAGTGGTCAATGGACTCAACGGGATACAGCATAAAGAACAAAATTAAGGCATACAGAACCAACACAGAGATAACAAAGAGATCTGAAATAGAAGTAAAGTGGATTTTGAGGATTCATGTAGTGGTTATCCATTACTACAAGTGTACATTCTTAAAAAGGCTCATAAGAAATTTTATCAACAGATTTAAACGCCAGCCTATTTATGTTCTAGGTACAGATCTGCATCACTGCGTGTCAATACATTAGAAAATAATGTTTTAATTGTAAAGGGTAGAATTAGAAGAGTATAGAGAGAGAGACGTGTGGTAACATTTTACAACTGAAAAAACCCCATACAGAAGCAATGGAATGCTTGCTCCGATTCCTTCGCTTTTCAAGGGGATAGAAAAACAATTTTACAACTACTCCGCAAAGAACTGTAGTCAAGGCATTGTAATACATGTGGCAGATTATATTGTAATACAAATGCGACTCCTTGTTCCCAGCCAAGGTGTGATAATTGCTTGAGGCATCATAACTGATGGCCATTCCTTACAGTCCTTTCCACTCATCTTGCTATTCCAACTCTTGTCATATGGCTCTTGCGCTCGGCACCACAGTGTTCATCCACTAGGATATCACTGCCTGAGCCATTTCCATAGCTTACAGAAAGCATTCTGCCAAGCAAATATTGAAACAAATGCCAGGATTAAACTTAATCAATGTGATGTTTTAGCTTACTACAGGATACCCTGTATTAGCTATTCCAATCAGTGAAAACCAGGAAAAGTCAAATATTATCAGAAAAGCCATTAGTTCAGTGGGTTAATGTTAATAAATCTGTAAAGGAAATCTGACAGTTCGGCTGTATTTGCTTTAATTTGATGTTTGCAAGCGGCAAAATAGGTATTTAAATACCTTTCTGTTTAAATTCTAACAGATAGTTAGACTCTAAAATGATACAGATAAATAACATCCTGATTAATAGAGGGGGTAAGGGGAGCAGGCTGGAAAGAGGGAGAGAGATCACATCCCCCTACTGCTACTAAATGGTCCCTTCTTTTCATAGTAATTATCTCCTTTGGGTTATACAGTGAAGGCATTTCTAGTTTCCCATAGCTTGGCTGTCTCTTCTAGTCACTCTATAGTGTTGATAATGTATATGAACTTACAATTCTTGTAGCACGGTTGACGGAATGGCTTTCCTTTAGCGAACACGACGGCTACTATGAGGTACTGGAAGCAGGATACGAAGACCAGTGTGGTGTTTTCAAAATTCCGTATGTTGTGGTCATCGTGTTCAGTAGAATTGTCATAAGAAGTATCAGAGGACGTGTTACAGGCACTAAATGTAGAAAAGAGATGTATAAAAGATTCATCTTCGGCACAGGTGAATTGTTAGTATGTTCGATTTCAATCATTTTGTCAGTAAGTGGCAAACATTAATTTGTACAAGCTGCGTTTTAATTAAAGTTTAATGAATGCCCCTCCATGGAGAGGAGAGAAATATATACATAGGAGCAGCAGTACTGTTCAGAATAGTGTTTTACTTTAAATAAATGGGTTTAAAGAGGCTGTGGGGACACAAATGAAGGCCTGGAATAGCTTGAGTCCTATTCCAAATGTCAGCCATCATTAAGAGAAAGGTGTCTGGATATTAAAATACAGCACAAAAGTCTGTAACGAGTGAGCATCATCATCTCATGTTCGTAACAGAAAGTAGTCTGTGCGTGCACAGCACTGTAATGGGCAACTTTCCATTCCCAATATATAAAAGAATATTATAAAAAGCCATGGAATCTGCTCGAACACTAATGTCACAATCACAGGTGTTTGCTCACACAGTAGATACTGTTGTATGGAACCAATTCAGAAATCTTTATGGTATATCTGATAAATGTGATATTTCTGGTGATGGATAAACATATCAGTACAACTATCACTGCAAGCCAACATGATTATTAACAGGAGGTTATTCAAATAGAAAATATATAACTTACTTTAAACTTCCCGCTAGTGAATCAAGAGGCTGCTAAAAAATATTGGGCCATATTACATAGTTGGTGCTAACTTACCCAGAGCTGTTGTAAACTTCCCAGAGCCATTATAGCCTATGGAGGTTTTACGTTTACAACAGCTCTGGTTAAGTTAACACCAACTATGTAATATAGCCCATTATGTATGTAACTAAAAGGTGGTGTGAACTAATAGTCTCCCAGTGCACCGTATGAACAGATCAGTGGAGAACAGGGTAGTCCAGCTACCAGTGCACACAAAGACCACCTGCACCCCAGCGTGACAGCAAGGACAGCATTAAAGACCTTCTGATCTCAGATTCTCAACTCGGACAGAGTAGCACCGAAGAGGCTGAAGAAGGGCCGAGAGTAGAATGGCAAATGGAAAACTATGTAGGCATGCAAGCAAAAAAGTGAGAGGACTCTGAGGACACACAAGAGTAACAAAGTGTCTGTGTTGCCAGTTAAGTACTCTGCGTGCTTGTGATTGGTTAGTTTTGTGTCAGAAAGTATAACCTTTGTACTAGAGTGTTTAGGCCACTGAATAGGCAATTAGTTAAATAAAGGATTTTACCAGGAAGGATACATTGAGATTTCTCTCGTTTGAGAGGCGGTCTAAAAAATTGAATCCTGGCTTCATTTCGTGGAGGGAATAGAAAAAACCCAGAAATATTTTCTCTGTGGAAATAGTGTTGAAAAACCCCACAAATTTCTACCATCTTTAATTAAGAACATACATGGGGTTAGTGGGTGGGGATGCTGTAATAGAGTAAAGACCTGCCACAGGCGGTCGGCAGAAATAACCCTGATCTGCCGCAGACAATGTGAGGAGCCGGATAAGCTTTATGAATTTATAAACACCTGACCTGGTGGCTAATAAATTTGGATTAAGTGCAGCCCAAGTTGATTTTGTATTAAAGCCTGAGTTGTCCAAGCCTTGGCCATATCTTAAACTAAAAGTTGTTGAGACGTTTAATGTGATGACTACTATATTAAGGTGTCACATATCTCTGACTCCAGTAGAAGAAGGGAGAGAACAGGGGCAAGTAAATCCCCTCTACGATAAGTGGAAAAAATAGGAAAAAGGGACAGACTTTATTCTGGGAAATATTATTAGATATGGATAGTAATACCCATAGAGGATCCATAATGTTTGAGTAAGGAGTCTGACAGCTGAAATGGTATTATTGCACAATTAAAGCACACGTGAAATCCACAAAACAAGTTGGGCTCATTTGAAGGGAATCATTATGCCAGCCATTGAATACGGAGATGTAGTGTATGCAGCTGCCCCTCAATCACACCTCCAGAAACTTACTACATTGTATAACTCATTCTGCTGCTTTGTGATACAAAGTAACTACATGATCCACCATTGTGACATGTTAAAAGAACTAAACTGGCCATCACTGGAATCTAGACGCACCCTTCACCTTTCCAACCTGGTGTTTAAGAGCTTTTATGGGAAGCCCACCACCCAACCTAAATAGGCTGCTTCCCCCGGCAGTTCCCTCATCCTATAACCTCAGATCCTGGACCAGCACCTTACTTGCAATACCGCAATACAAAAAGAAAGTGGCTCGATCCTCATTTTCCTACAGAGCACCGCAATTATGGAATAACCTCCCAGATGCCATCAAATCTTCCCCCAGTCTAAAGTCACTTAAGAGTTCCCTATTAACATACCTCAATACGGAATGCACCTGTAAACATGTAACATAATGGATATATTTCCTACATATTTATTTTCTGTTAATCTGTATATTTGGTTTTGTGTTAATATCTTGCATTTAACTATTTTGTATTTCTGTAACCACTCAAAGTTCTTGAACCCAGGACATACTTGAAAACGAGAGAAATCTCAATGTATCCTTCCTGGTAAAATACTTTATAAATAAATACATTATTACCTTTGTGCGTTAGTGGGTTTTGTTTTGTTTTTTTGCTAACACGAATCGTAAAACATGTAGTTCTTCTCTTTCAGAGTTCAAGCTTGAGAGAGTCTCTTCTAGGGGCTGAAACATTGCTTGCTGTCTATCATCAATGAACCAGTCAGGAGCTTCTGGAGTGCCCATTCCCTTATTTCCTACAATTGTTGCACTTTACATTGTTGATGAATACGGATCCGTGTTGGCATCTGGTTCTGTGACTTCTACAGTTGTACAGTGAGTGCACATCCCATACTATATTTTATATCAGCTGTGAGATGAAGAGCCGACCAACAGGACAGCCCTCCACACTCTCCTGCTTGCATGCAGGAACGCTGACTGACCCGCCAGCATAACCACAAAGGTCCAATCGTGCAGCGATGCACAATGACCATCAGTAAGCACCACACATGAGGATGTTGGTGGCACCTGTTGCTAGGAACCTGGTAAGATTTTGATGCTGTCCTGTAACAGCACAGCAAATTCTGACAGCACATCTGAAGACCATTCATTTCACATCAGTGTGCCGCAGCACAGCGGCTGAAATTAATCCGTGCTCTTACTGCTAGAGGCTACAATTAAGCTTAATTGAAAATGCAGACATGAGTGCAGGAAGACGAGCTCTTGTAGAAATTAGAATTCTTGGTATAATGCTCTGTGTAACCAATAGCACATGACGTGTTAATATATTCTCATTTGGTTTTGATTCCTCATGCATCCAGCAATTCCAGATTTCCCACATCCCAGACTTTGTCAGACTGTATGCAGTTGGGTCTCTCCGGTATCTCTGTTTTGGCCATCCTTTGACTACTGTAGCGGTTTGCAGGCTCCAGTTTGTTTATTAACTGCCTGGAAGTGCTTGTGCAAAGAACATTAAACATAGACCAGTAATGCGCTTCTTCTCATTCTATTCTCTGCGTACGATTAGCTCTATACTAGGTTAAGATCACCTGGGGTTTAAAGTGGAATAATCCCATTCAGACTTTGAATTAATTCAGAACAGTGAGCTAGAAACAGACAAGACAACATTGTCTTGAAATAAAAAAAAATCTGACTTTAATTGTTATGACAGTCGGCAACACAGACAAAATGTTTATGAGACGCTATAAGAATTGCACTCTTAATAAGGATTAGGAATGACACTGCGCAACAGACTAAATTAACTGCTACACATTCATCCAAAATTCCGTATGTGCAATGAATTGAATTAAAAAAGGTCACTTACTCAGTGCCGGGTGTCCAGATTTCGTACCATGGCTGCTTTTTCACATATTCAAAAGCAGCCGTCTGAAAGCCGACACAGATTAGGATTTGGGAGAGGACAGAAAAGAGCAGGGGCCCGGAGATGAGGCCGGATGGCGGTCTCTGTATCACCAAAACCTTCCCGGCTGGATTCAAGCTCACTGCAAATAGAAACAGAACTTTAAATCAGTATGCATTAACATACAAAAAAAAAAAAAAAAAGCCTGCATGCTTAAAACACCAAGGGCAGTATTACAAAGTTGGTGCTAACTTAACCAGAGCTGTTGTAAACTGAAAACCTCCATAGGCTATAATGGCTCTGGGAAGTTTACAACAGCTCTGGTTAAGTTAGCACCAACATTGTAATACTGCCCCAAGAGGGGGGTGGAGGGGGATTGTCATATGTTAAAGGCATCTTCTAGTGGATTTGAACTCACCCAAGTAAACTCTGCATGTTTGTTTCCTACCATAAGCACAGAACGTATTCGCTTTCCGTATCAGCCAAGTCCCTTCATTAACCTCCCCATTCCAGATTATTTTTTCTTTTCGATAACCTCATTTTAATGCAGGGCAGAAACAGGCGACAGTGCATGCACTGCTGGGATGTAAAGCGTATCCATTTAGGCCAGGAGGGATATGTCCGTGGACTTTTAAATGAATCCCTTCACTACCATGATAGAGTATGCTCTATTTTAAACATTGAGTAAACTCGATCTGTTCTGGTCATATTCTGAAGCAAGGCAAGGGAATTTCTTTTGCAAATGGGCTCCCAAACTTTCAGCACCTTGGACATGTCAGCCAAGGTGCTAAAGCCGTGTGATCAGTATATAGAAAAATTGCATTTTGTTTTTTCTCCCTCATTTCCCCACATGAAAAAAAAAACACAAGACACTTGTTCCCACTTTTTTTTTATATTACGCCTGGAACTACTGTGAGAATCAAAAATAAAAAATAACAATAATAAAAATTAATGCGAAATACTCACTTGTAAAAACAACAACCAAAATGATGGCCAGGTCAATGAAGAGAAACTGAAAGTCTCCCAAATTGCTGAGAATCTAGAGGAAAAAATGCACAAAATAACACATTATACTACTACACGATCATATTAACAATGTTCAAATAAAGAGAAACAATAAATTCGTGCTTTGCAGGATTGTGACATGTGAGACACTCACCGAGTAAAGTAGAGTGACGCTGAAATACTGTATCATACTGTAGAGAGCCATGAACTTGAACACACAGAAGGAGGTGATTAAAGCAGCACGGCCTTCCCTGGAGCAATAGCAAAGAAGATGCCACTTTATAAAGAAGTATCATCAGGAAAAAAGTCTTAACTTTTTGTTAATATAGCACATTGTCGTATACAGAGGGTGAACTTTACCATAACTGGTTACAATGATCACTGAAAAAAATGGCTAAGGAAGATTTTCTAAAGATGTCAGATCATAGAATTTCCTGCCATTACTGATCTGTGTGGACGGATAGATCAGATGGCGGAAATAGCGGGCGAGTCACCCCAACAACAGCATCAGACAGATATATATATTGTTAAGAACAGATCAGTTGCACGAGGCAGGATCCTGAGACAGGACAGCACATCAACACGTGGTGAAAACAGAATGACAAAGGCTGAAGATGACAGTGTGACAGTGTAAGGGTTGGTGTCAAGGTGTGAGGCTCAGATACCAGAGGGAGGTTTAAGCACAAAGGAAATGAACCACATGGTTAGGTCTCCTGCATGGACCACATCACAGTACTTAGGAAATCCACTGTGTGATAAGTTGTAGATAAAAAGAAAAATTAATAAGGAAAACTTTCACTTTGATGGGGTTAAAAAAACTGCAGTCATCACAGATGTTAAAGATCAACTGTGAGGAGGATTTCTAAGCCTTCGCATGCAATGTTGTCTTTATCAAATCTTTCCCAACGAGAAGATGAGAATCTGTGCATCTTGCTCGATGAAAGCCAGGTCCTCGGCGACCATTCGTATACACGTGGAAAACGCTTTATTGCATAGTAAAAGGAAATGAATACACATTTGTTTTTTATTCTAGAGTAGTACAGGATATGTAATCAATTTCATTGTTCTTTCTCTGCTAAACCCAGTTTTTGCCATATTTGCCTTGAGCTATGGTTCCAACCTTATCTCCTGGACTTAGAAGGCTGGGATACTTATGGTCAGATGCTTTTTGTCTAGCATTGTACATCTGTATGAGGTTATTCAAATTAATACTAAAGAGGCCCAGGTCTTTACATGTAGACAACTTGGTCCATATGAGCTAGAATCAAACAGGCAAAACTATTTAAAGGCACAGTAAGGAAACAGAATACAAAGTCATACATACTTATGGAAGACAATTGCTTAATCCCTTCTATACCATGATTGCGTATACTCGATCTTCAAAAGCTCCTGCAGGAGCCCAGAATCAAATAAACTAGACCCAGTCATATTCTGAAGAAAAGCAAAGGAACTTCATTTATAGTAAAAAAAAAGTAAAAAAAAAAATTGTATATGGGCTCCAGAAAGTGCTCCCGAGATGCAGCACCTTGGCCATTTCAGCCGAGGTGCTGAAGCTTGGAGAACCCCTTTTCTTGTACAGAAACACAAACTCCAGTTGTATTATAATTATTAAACTTTTAGTAGAACATTTTGGCCAGCAGAGGAAGCCCTCTGTCTATCAAATAAGATTACCATCTCTATAACGTAGAAATTATGAATGGTATATGCATATTTACACTGTCAAAAGGAAAGCGGTTTTCCTTAAATCCACTCAGTCCTGCCAATGGTTTTATATGGGGGGGACAACTTGTTGGTGAAGGGATTAAAGGGAGACTAGCCATCCTGACCACTCAGCTGAATTTAAATGGTCATGATGTGGCAATCATCCCCTATTTTCCACCAGGCTGTCCCTGGGCACTCAGCAGAACCTGTAAAGTAGACGGCTACCGTCCATCCGGAAAGGCTGTCGCTCAGCTCCCCCTGGATACTCTTCCAGGGGTTGGGCTCTCTGGGACCACAAATTGTAACATTGAACAATTACACAAGGCAATAAAATGGGAGTGTGTGTTTAAGGAAATTGAAGTGGGGGGGGGGGCAGGAGCGATTCTCCATTTTTAAAAAAAAATCTTAGAACATACATTCAAAATCTATACAAGCCATCTACCTTTTCGCTTCAAAATAACCCTTTTTTTCTTTTTATCTGGTATTCCAAAGTGGATTTTATCACCCATTTTAATGTATGGTCATTGCAAATTATGGCAAATTTTACAGTAAGCTTGTTGCTCAAGATTTCTGTGAAACCAACTAAACCGTCTAGGCCTGCATTCTTCTTTAAACACGACCAATTGAACGAGAGAGGTAGCTCAACCCATCCCTAATTTTCCAAATTTTATAGCTGCAAAAAATGCATGTTTCCATGTCATTATATAAATGCATGGTCCGTAATGTCTACACCCACAAGGCAAGGACTGGATAGTGATTTGAAATGGTACTGACACATGAAAGCTGTGCAAGGCTCACTGGTTCATGGCACAGCTCTATGATTCACACTACTTGGCAAAAAAATACGCATACAATCAAATAAAAAGAAACATCTGGCTAATTATTTCCAGTAATCTTTAAAAGACTTTACTTTAATACCTGGTGTATTTCTTCAACCCTCTATGAACCAATTTTATAAAGTGAATCTGTTGTTTAAGTATTCTATTGCATAATGAATATTCTCTTTTATTTAGCAACAGCAAGGCTCTGTTATTGCTAATTGTTCCCCATAAGTAAAAGACGTTACGCTTCCAGAATTAGACTGTTAAAAAAGAGAAAAGAAACCAAAACTTTGGAAATATTCTTTGTCACTAGTATGGTGCCACGTTACACAGAAACCGTAGCAGAACGCCATTATTTTTTTCTTATGCAATACAATCCTCCCTCCCCTGCCAGCCTGATATTAGGAAACATTTTTAAACAGCGACTTTTTTCAGGACGTTGTAACCTGCGGTGTCCACAAGGTGGCGATTTTTGACACAGATTAAGATAACATCAACATCTTATAATGGCAAGAAGCTCACATCTTGGCAAAGTGAGATTTGGCTGTAAGGCTGGTTGAATTTTCTACGTTTCAAGGTAGGTGCTTAATGCTTGATTCCCAAGTTTGATTTTAAGTCAGGAGGACGACTTTTTTTCAGTCTAGCCAAATGCAAGTAAAACTGCCAATATATCACAGGGTTTTGGTTATTGCCTATATGACGCATCTGATGTTTCAAAGAAGAGCGATGTTCTCCAGTGGAATACACAAAAATCTGAATGTCAGGCGCCACCTAGTGGTTTCTTATGAGAATGTCTTCCCAATGGATTTCACTGAATGTAGTGATAATGAGTGGGATAGGGATTGTGGTGATTAAACAGTTCAGTATGTTATTGTGGACCTATGCAGAAGTCCAGGGTGGGCTAGATCAGCAGCTCATCTCCACTCACTAGAGGAAATATCCCAATTCCTCAAAGAGAGGCATATGAAAAAAACAGTGTGGTGGGACAGGCGCTTCTTCCAGCCAGTGGGGGTGTTCTTTAAGATGTTCCCTCTATTTAGATGGGGTCCAGCCCTCAAATAAAACAGAAACAAATATATTGCGCAGTAGGTCAAGTAGATATATGAATAAACCCCTTTAGGGAGAATTGACTCACATTTTTCAGTGTCTCAAGATCAGACACTAGATGTAACAGCAACCGGCAGCTTTAGGAATGCTGGATTCCCCTTGCAGTACTCCAGCGCCTTCTTTCCGCTCCTCAGCAGCAATCCAGGATTGTAGCAGTAAAAGTGAAAATCAGCACGCAGGGGGTGTAAGATTAATTAATTTATTGAGGTAAAAGAAATAATTTCAATATAAAAAGTGCATCTAAACGCTTTTCTTGGTATAAAGCCACTTCCTTTGGAAGTAGATTGGCATCTACTGAGGAAGTGGCTTTATACCACGAAACGCGTTTAGATGCACTTTTTATATTGAAATTATTTCGTTTACCTCAATAAATTAATTAATCTTACACCCCCTGCGTGCTGATTTTCACTTTTACTGCTACAATCCTGGATTGCTGCTGAGACGCGGAAAGAAGGCGCTGGAGTACTGCAAGGGGAATCCGGCATTCCTAAAGCTGCCGGTTGCTGTTACATCCAGTGTCTGTTCTCCAGTGGAATGTTGTAAACCAACTTAATATCGCTAACAACGCTCGCTACAGGGTTTGGTCTCAGAGAGGGTGACATCTGCACGCTGACGCCTCTAGTGACCGATCTGGTGACTGGCAGCTGGGAAGTTAAAAAATCCTGGCTGGTAATGCTGGGTGGGGTTGAGGAAACTCCTCCAGTTCATCCAGTGATTTCATCCAATATGGGGAGCTGGGGGTGTGTGACTCTAAATATCCTGGCCACTTTAAAACAATGAAGTGGTTAGGAGGAGTTGAGTTTCCCTTTAATAATTTTAGGATTTCACGCAATAACACACTATGGATACACAGTTTGAACTGTAATGTTATTTCAGGAGCAATATTATTTTAAGTACAGTACCTCATCAGGTTGGGGACACAGGCAATGCTGGGTGTCCTGGAGGTGAAAGGCGATGCAACAGAAGCTTCTAGCTCAGACAGTGAAATTCCACCATGAGCTCTCTTTAAAGCCTACGAAAAGAAATATTATCAAGCACAGCAACACTCTGATAATTATTCAACCACAATTTACACATCATAGACACAGGTAATGTTCCTATAAAAAAAACAAAAACACTTGATCACATTGGGAAAAACTGACATTTTAATTTTTCCTTCCCCAGTCTTCAACATTGAACATGTACATCTATCAAGGCTACAGATATTGTAATGTCAGAAGGACTATTGTAATCCATTCCATTTTTTCCAGTGGGCTGATTTGTACAATTCTTACCGTGTCTAAAGTGTGATTCTTATTTTTGCAACAGTAAGAGCATTTCCCGTCTGGCTGTTCCTACGTACCACACAACAGCTTCACAATTAAAAACGTCTGCACACTGACCATTGTTTAGTTATAATAGTTAAAATAAAAACACTTTTAGAAAATAATAAAAAAAACTAAAGAGAAAAGTAATTAAGTATTTGGACAATTCTGTATTACTATTATTATTAAGTATATAGAGTGGAGTCTTGGCTCACAGAGTGGGAGACAGCAAGAATTAATTATTATCCCATCCATTTAAACGCTCTCCCCCCCCCCCCCCCAATTTTGTCTTGGGAGTACCTTTAAATAATCTCATGCCGTGTTTATATTCAACAAACACATAAGAAAACAAAAGCAAGTCAGTGAATATGGAAAGGTAAACAAACTTACTCCGCAATCATTCGCTCCATCTCCACACATGCCAACATAGTAGCTAATGGAACAAAGAACAAATGCAGATTTACTTGCCAATATATTTACATGATAACAAGATATATTCTTTTATGTTATCATAAATCCTGAAAATGTACATTTTCCTCAGGCTGCCACGTTTCAAAAGGCTTATGGGATTCCTGCTCATAGCAAACCCTTGAAATGGGAAATCAAAAGATAGAGGGTGTGACGGAACGTCCACCACAATGTTTATTGGAGTTTAATTTTCTTACATTTCATTGCCCCTGTATTTACAGTAGAGTGTTGTGTGATAGACAGTGCTGTTTTCCCTGTGTGTATTTGTACGTAGCAGATACAAGTTATATAAAGCGCTAACAAGTTCCGTAGCACTGTACAATGGGTACAATGGGTAAAATTGAATAAACAAATACATGCAAGTTTGACATTCAGAACAGTAGGAGAGAGGACCCTGTTTGAGAGCTTACAATCTAACCATTTGCTCTGTCCCCCCACCCCCAGAAACTGGCTTTGACTGGTTCTCGCTGCCCTCTTGCTTTAGCCTTTGTTTTAACAGGGGGATGTGGGTGGGAGGAGGGTTTGCAGCAGGGGAACGCAGAGGAGTGTTTTACTTTTGAATAATGTTTGTAACTGTTGAGGAAAAAGATAAAGGCATTCCGAGTTTGGTCTTCACTCGGCAAGGATCACAGAACTAAGTGTCGGCTAGTCTGCTGAGCTATGATCACCCACACGCTCACCTAGTACAGCGAAAAGGGCACCAGCGAAGACGGAAGTACAAGCTTGGGTACTAGAATCCGTAACAGAGGGAAAAAACAATAACTACATAATTTTCGTGTATAAGCAGATCTCCAGATCATAAACTCCACAATAGCTCAGCACATCCATATTAATGGATTAACATGTTACTCAGTTTTGTATGTTAATTGTTCAGAAATTGAATCAAAGTCTTTATGGCAGCAGCGAAAAATGTGACAGCATGGGCACATACTTACTCTACATTCTGCAACTCTTCTACTAGTTGGGTTTTTTGATCAGGTGCCATTCGTGCAAACACCGTGCCGTGTAACACCAGCTAAAAGTAGAGGTTGATCATTAAAAATAAAAAAATGCACGAAGCATGTACTTAGGTTAAAATTAAAAAAGAGCATCTCACCTTTGGAACCAGGTCCTGAAAGTGCTCCAGAATAATTGCAAAGGACTTGCCATTCATTGCAAAGTGGTAATTAATCAGCAGATTATCCTCAAGACTGTCACTCTCGATCTTACCGTGTTTATCCTGAACACAGAGGATGAAAAAAAGGAACAAATAACCATTACTTACACCGATTCACTATTCCAGCTGCAATTTTAACAACGATAATGAGCCAGCACTTGTATTCAAATTGTATCATTAAATAAAGTATGCCATGATGACTATGCTAAGGGAGGTCACACATTACTGGTAGATAATGCCTCATATTGAGGATAGAAGAAAATACTGATCTTTTGCTTATTCCCTTATTCCCTTCTGTATACATAATTAGTGTTCATGTGCATATGATAAACAAGAACACTTGCCACCACGGCCACTTTATGGTTTAAAAGGTCAGGGTGCAAGGAGTGTAAAACTTCACCATACCAAACACCTCCCCCCCCCCACACCTCCTTTCCACATTTCTAACCTCTGTATTGACATTCAAATCGCTTCTTTGCATATAATCTGCATATTGCCAGTTGATCTTGGCTGCTTGGCCATCCTTGGGAGGTAGTGCTTCAGCTACAATTACTTTATGTTGAGGTAGAATCATCCCGCAGTCTCGGGCAACAGAAATAGCAGTCAGCATGTTGTCTCCTTTTAAAAAAAATAATAAAAATCAACACAACACAATAACAATTGTCTAGAGACTATCTAATACTATGGGATTCAAAATGGCCGATTCTTACCTGTCACCATTACCATGCGGATGTTGGCGTTGCGAAGGTCTTGTAATACATCTGGCGTTTCTTTTTTCAGTTTGTTTTGCATAATAATTAGCCCGAGGAATGTCATGTTATTTTCAATGGCATCTCTGGAATAGATTAAAGAGAAGCAGCTCTAGGATTTTGCTTTTATACTTACAGTTTAACACAAGTAAATGTCAACACCTCAAAACATGCAATTCATAATCCTATGGCCAAATGAATTATTAAAAATGTAGTTAAAGGTATATTCTTACGCCTCGTTACTGCCATCAAGCTATGCCTTGGCATTTATTTTGTAGTATAGAGGGGGTGGTTAATCCAGTTTTTTAGGTACAAACTCTAAAGTACTCCAAGTTTGGAAGCCGACCAAGGAAAAGTCAGCTGTAACTAAACATCAGGAGGGTCACCGGTAAAAAGGCCTGGATTTAGACTTTTAAACATGCTGAAGAATTGAGGCGTATGAATGGACTTCGTGCAGAATATTCATTCAATATTATAGGCAATACCAATGATCCACTCTACCGGCTCCTTATATATAGAGGGTTATTCAGTAAATGCCAGCATTTGCCAAAGTTACAACCACCAGTGAAAGTTGCCTTTGGTGCAACACTGACAAACTCTGGCATCTCACAAAAGTAGACTCAAAAGAGCCAGAGGGGAAGATTCACAGTGAAGCTTCTCCTGTCTTTTCATGGATAATACCTTTGTAAAATGCCAGCGTTTGTCGACATTGTATCCCTGCCGGTTTTCGATGTGCATCAACACCTGTACTTACTGAATAACCCAGATAGTGGGAATTTCCTGGAAAACATTGACGATTTTCTCTCTGCCAAACACAGTTTATTGTTACCAATACTGAAGCTCATTTTGTCATACCTACTAATATTTTGGACTTTATGCCATGAAAGCTTGGACTCCAATTTCCTGTGTGCAAGTGCAATGACGCGATATCCCTGCTTGGTATATTCTTCTAAAACACTGGCAAAATCAGCTGGAACTGGAACAAAAAGAATCATACAACGGTTATCACTGGACGTCAAAACGATACGGACGTATCTGGCCTCCAGCTTTCCATAAGAAAAGTGCAGAAACATAACCATTTCAAGAGGCAGAAGAATTTGCAGTCTATTAATTTAGGTTTTAAAATATTAGACATCAATTGATAAGATGCAAGTCGAACAGTTGTGGTTTTGAGAGGCACAGGGGTAAATACTGCTCAACTTGAAGGACTTTATTCCACCACATCAGGAGCCCAGTTCCTCACCTGTTTCTGGCTTACAGAGACTGGCTACCACTTCCGGAGCTCCCTTTACATAAGCGTCCATCCGTTTTCCTCCTAAAACTCGAGCTACCACGGCCATACGCTGCAACGCTGACGAGAATGGAAACTGACGGACTATTCCAATCTCATACGTAGTCTGTGGAACAGGATGCAGAAGAATGTAAGAGCTGGGATGATGTAAACCAAGATCAAAGGCTGGACAGTGACAGATGACATAAGTTACCAGTCCCACACTAGAAAGATGGTTTTTGAACAAGTTCACACTGTAGGATTCAGAAAAACTAATAGCATAGATGGTCACTTTTAATTTATAGTTATAGAAAAGGAAGTGTGCAGAAATCCTTAAATAAGTACTTTTATTATTTCTGAAAATGTTCATATCGCTACTCCATAAATTAAATCATGTGGTTAGAGAATGAAAATAGCATGGGCCACAGAAATGGGAGAAGGCACAGATGTCTCCAGAGTAGAATATTTATATCATTAGATCACAGCCCTTCACAACTGAACCGCTGTAATTACTACACAAACCGCTCCGGAAACTGCCATGCTATATAACAAACCGTGTCTCCATGACAGCAATATGTCAAGAGATGCAGAGCTGTTAAACAGTGCGATGACGGAGCACGCAGCACGCATTTAACTTGTTTAATCTGTGTAAATCACATTATTAAAACGTGTAACAGCAGCTGTTAAGGGTAACACAGAATGATCCGCTGGGTTCCTTCAGCAGTCTTCATGCATACAATGAATCACCTAGACGGCTCTCTGATGACACAGCTGGAGTGGTTTCACACACCCTGTCAAGCGATTATTCTGACCCTCTATTTGAATAAAAAATATAAAAGGCACTCAGATAACCCAGCAGTAATGCCATGAAAGCTGCACTATGAGACACCTAGTGGCCACAAGAGGAACAACATCAGTGAGAGGAAATGGACCCAGCAAATATCTTAGAACTAGAGCAGGGGTCAGCAACTTTCATCGTCCAGATGTTTTGAGACTATATTTTCCATGATGCATAACCAGGGCCAGCGTTTGCTATAAGGCAGCACAGGCGGCTTCCTTACAGCTCAAGTGCGAGGGGCAGAAAAAATCCAAATCCCCAGTCACATACCGAGGATTTGGAGTTCTACCCTGGTGTGCGCTCACTCAGTGGGCACGTGTGTGTTACTGTATGTATAGTACCTGGCGTATTTGAGAACCAAGTGACAACAAACCAGGACTCCTCGCAACAGTTTGTGTGATTACTTTAGTGATGTGTTCAGGGACTGCTAGCCATCGTCCATATATACACACAAAACAAGGTATGCGGGTGGGTGGAAGGCTCAATAGTCATCTCCACCTCTGCAGCCAGGAGATTGTTTACCAGTCCTGTGTGCACGACACGAGTTTAATCCAAAACAACCATTCAAAAGCCTTCCTAAGAATATGGAATTAGGTCTTATGTAATAAACGTTCACACTTTGCAGCTGCGGATAAACTGTGCTACCTTATGTCATAATGAAAGAACGTGATGCGAAACACTGCAAATCAGCAAAAGTACCCACAACAAAACCCTATGTTCCACGTTTATTGCTGTGGTGAAAAGAGGTCCTTGTCCTCCTGCACAGGACGTTAAAATAGAGATTTGAAAGAATTCCTGCAGCTCTAAGCACGTCATCTCAGTGACAGGCATCAAAGGAGGAAGCTGGAGCTATAAACCGTGTGACTAGCGGCAGCTTTACCAGTGTATCATTCAGCTTATCTGATAAACAGAACAGTTACCGCGGCTTATGAGATATTAATAGGCGTTTAACGGATAAACAACAAGGATGCTGCCATGATTTAAGTATCTTTCAGGTCTGGGCAGAACTCCCCGTACCAACCTGGGAATTTGCAATACATACAGTACAAAAAGTGAGCATCTCTTTTTTTTTGCATGTATTAATCCATGATTCTATTTATTTGATGTGTGTTGAGCAATGATTTGCACATTGGAGGATTTAATATTTTCCGTGTTATTTCCAGACAGAGTGACCTGACAACAGCATACATGGAGATCAAGCACTCGCTTACTTTTATGGTGTAACACTTTTTAAAAATAAATATATAAACTATGACTGCGTTTTGCAAAATACACAGAGACAGCTGCATAAAGCAACGACTTCTGATAAGTTTACATATAAAACAAACAAGTGACAGGAAGTGATGAGATGCAGAAATGTGACCTTCTATTACCCCAAATACAAAAACACGTCAGTGAGTTTAATATGGGAGCACACTGTGCTAGAAAACCATCCTGGAACACAAAAGCTTTCACAGGCATTTAACCATGGGAAGGGAATCGCTCAAGGTAGCGAATAGGGAATAAACTGTCAAATGACTGAAAATGCATGACTGGAAGCAGCAAAAAACGTATATATAGTAACACTCACCGGAAGTTCAAACAGTTCCTGGAAAAAGAGGAAGAAAAAAAAAAAGGAAGAAAAATTCTGATTACGTTGTGGTTTTCAATCACATAATTATACAGTCACAAAGAGAGAACATAACCTGACATTTAGATCATTTGCAGACGTACATGTTACATTCACCATGATCCAAGAAGTACTTTGATTGCTGCCAGGGCAACTTCAATTCTCCTAAGCAATGGAAATGTATAGACAGTCCCTTCCACTCGGATTCCTGATCAAAAGCTGGCAAAACATATGCAATAATGTAGCTTCACAGCAGCTCTATGAATACCGTGGAACAACAGAACCCACCAGTTGGTAACTTGGCAATAGAATACATAAAAGGCCACTTGAGGACATGGTCCGGTTGTCTGTGCAATATACAGGGCCGGATTTACATCTCAGGAGCCTGTAGACACAGAAATCTGGAGCGCCCCCCCCCCCCCAACTGTCAAAACCACTTTAATTTTTGTTTAGGGGAAATTAAAAAAAAAAAGTATTAAAATAAAGAAAAACCTTTTCTCACATCAAAAGAAGGAGCAGAATCTGTTGCCATAAAATGAAGCAAAAATGGAGCAGAAAGGGCTAGGCTCAATCCTAACCATAAAACAAGCACCAATTGTAACCTATCCTTAATTTCCTGACCCTAGCTATAGAACATTATGCCCCATTTCGGTCCAGAGCATCCAAAATTCTGTGCACTTGAACTTGTGCAGTATAAAGATCAGAGATGACGGGTTCCAAAGTCCCCGTCTCCCCTTGCTTCAGTACTACGGTTTATGGTGTCAATGACAAAATGCGTTGTGCCATCATCTCCACACTTGATGGCAGTGTGGGAAATGAGAAGGCAAGTTAGTGTAGCATCATTGTACACTTTATAACTATAAAGTGGATAGTGCTGCGCTGAAAGAAAAAAAAATATATATATATTTTGTATTTGTTATTTTTACATAAACCTGGTCATGTTTATGTAGATGGGCTGGCTTGTGTATGGAAATGAATAGAGATCCCTTTTCTGCAACTGTCTCCTTAGCCCTGCATTACGCCACTACTTGATTCTGGTAAGGCGCACTGGACAGTTAATGTTTTTTCAGTTGGCCATCTCATTTGGATACATTGGTTTCTCAGGTGTGGCAGTCGATGTACACCCGTTGATTTGTAGATTATTACGTGTTATAAGATTCTTTATACCTCCAGCTTCGAGGTATTCGTGGATTTGGGATGTTATTCCTGCTGGACGGATAGTGCGGCCCTGTCTTAACAGGCGCTTTCTGATGAGTTATGGTGCCATTTTGTTTTGTTGCGTGTAAACGCGTCGGTGATGTGATGGCCTTGGATTTTGATGCCCAGTCGTTTCTACTGGACAGCGGTCGCTTTGATATCTCACTCCGTACCCAAATGTCCCTTTCTTCGGTGTTTTTTTCCCCCTTGCTTCAGGTTGTTGGGAGGATGTGTCTGGTATTGCGTTTGAGAGAGTAGGAGTCATGAACCAAGGGGTTTTGCACCCCTCTTGCCTCTTTATTTCTTTTTGTTCCCTGTATAAGCCTGTTACGTCGACCACTCTAGCTAGATGGCTTCGGTGGCTTAGGGAGTTAGCGGGAGTGAAGGTGTCCAGGTTTGGAGCTCATGTAGCGCACAGTGTGACTGCTTCGAAGGCTGTTTCTGTGGGTTGTTGACTTGAGGACATTATGAGTACGGCGGTCTGGTTCAGGGAGCCGACATTCAGGACCTTTTATTTCTAACCCATTTCGCATTGGTCTGATAAACCTACTGGATCACTTTCAACTTGCAAATCTGAGTCTAAACAGGAGTTTAAATTTTATAAGGAACACTGAAGCAAGTATTTCCAGCCCTCCTGTGCCCCGGTTTTCTTCTGTATTGATCTGTATAACAAATTATACTTCAATCTATTGTGGTCTCTTTATTTTGTATTGAGTATTTATTGTGGTTTGTATGCGGTTTGCTGTTGGCCATGTGATTGTTTTCAGTTTCCTGAGATTAGAAGTTATACCGCAACAGATTTAAATCACGCTTTTCGTGTTTTTCTCTTTCAGCTTCTTAAAGGTTTCTCTGTTTACGTCCTGACGTTCCTGTCGTTCCTGTCCTTCCTCTCTGGTTTTCAGTGTCCAGTTGACATGTTTGATGTTATTTTGGAGTGTTGCAGCTCAGAAAGAGGAAATGTTGCTTTCATGGGGGCTTTTATTGGACTACCGGGGTGAGATTTGTGACTGGGAGTGCCTTCCCCAGCTTGGCAAGGGAAAATCAGAAGTTTTTCCTTTTCTTGTTAACTTCCTGGTTTCAATAAAGTTGTTTTCCTTGCAATGTAATTCCTTCTGATATAGGAGTATATAAAATTGAACGATCGATCTATTTATATGCTCTGCAAAAAAATGAAACAACTGCTGCTGTTCTGGCCTCAACTCCATTCAAAAATCAACTACAAATCAACCATCAGAACAGCGAGCAACTAGAACAAAGAATGAACAGCTTAAAACCACAACTACAACACCACGATCGCAACATGTGTCCATTTCTGGCAGCTCCTCCCTTCCCCTCCCAGTCACGTGCGGTGTACCCCAAGGCTCGATACTTGGGCCCCCTGCTATTCACGATATTCATAAATGATCTGCCTAACGTCTGCAAAGCCTCAACTGTACACATGTACGCAGACGACACTGTAATCTATACCAGCAAACCAAATCTCCCGCAGCTGCAGGCCGTGCTGCAAGAACAATTCACAGGGGTAGAAAAGTGGATCAAACACAACAAACCTTTTCTAAATACTGACAAAACTGTAACGATGCTCTTTGGAACAAAACCTAAACTACACAAATTGCAAAATCCCCATCTATGTGTTGGGACAAAATCAAATGGCCCGCTGACCACAGTCACTTCTCTCAAATATCTAGGTATGTGGATAGACCCAAATCTATCCTTTGGCCCCCACATCGAAAAACTCTCATCTAAACTTTACCTCAAACTAGGCGCCCTGTACAGAAACAAATCCTGCCTGAACCCCACGGTAAGAAAGCAAATTGTACAACAAATGCTTATGCCGGCTATTGAATACGGAGATGTAGTGTATGCAGCTGCCCCGCAAACGCACCTCCAGACACTTACTACATTGTAGAACTCATGCTGCCGCTTTGTGCTACAATGTAACTACATGACTCACCATTATGACATGTTAAAAGAACTAAACTGGCTGTCGCTGGAACCTAGACGCACTATTCACCTTTCCAGCCTGGACCTTCACTGGGAAGCTACCACCCTACCTGAATAGGCTGCTTGCCCCAGCAGTTCCCTCATCCTATAACCTCCGATCCAGGACCAGCACCTTACTTGCAATACCACAATACAAAAAGAAAGTGGCTCGATCCTCATTTTCCTACAGAGCACCGCAATTATGGAATAACCTCCCAGACACCATCAAATCTTCCACCAGTCTAAAGTCCCTTAAGAGTTCCCTATTAACATACCTCAATATGGAATGCACCTGTAAACATGTAACATAGTGACTATATTACTTACATATTTATTTTCTGTGTTAATCTGTATATTTGTGTTTTGTTTTAAGATCTTGCATTTATTACTTTGTATTTCTGTAACGACTAACATTTCAATGTTCTTGAACCCTGGACATACTTGAAAACGAGAGAAATCTCAATGTATCCTTCCTGGTAAAATACTTTATAAATAAATAAATAAACTAAAATAGGTTTCTCACATCAGAGCTACTGCGACAACCTAAGACAGATTCCAAGGAAACACCAGTATCCAAAGCCTCACACATCCCCAGATATTGGCCAGTCGAGATGTGGGAGGTAAGCATGTTTGGGTTTGGGGGCTAGGGGTACCGTAGCTTCCTGTTAAACTGAATGAAAACAGTTTAGCATAAATGAAAACGCGTCAAGATAGTGTCCTGAATAGGTAATATTTATTTATTTATAAAGGATTTTACCAGGAAGGTGAAGTACTTTGAGCACTGCCCATTTGTGTTAGTTTACACTTGTAAAATCTGTTTAAATTTAAATAATCTGATGTTTCTTGTATATATATTCCTGTAATGGTAACAGGTTTAGATACAGTGTCTGTATAAAAAATAAAAAGACATACCATTTCCTGGCTGGCTGCTGGTTTGTGCTCAGTGATGGGCTGCTTAGGGGGTTGAACAACGGTTGGCATTATTCTGTTGTGAAGGGCCGTTTCTTCCTCCGTGGCTTCATCGAGTATCTGGAGGATAGAAAGGGAGAAGAGGAATGTAAGATACATGATCGGCAAGATGTACTCTCCATGGCGAAGGAATTACTTTCGTAAAGATTCTTACTACCCAGAAAGGCATATGCATGCCACCTAGACTTCACTATATAAATAAAGGATAATAATACAAATCAATATAAAGAGCACATTTCGCCCATGCAAAGGTTTGCTGCCATTATCGACAAGCTTAGAGGAATAGCTATACTATAACCATTTATAACATGACCGTTTCATTGCCAGCATCAATTCCAAAACCACCTAAAATCCTACAGATCTAGATTAGTTACCGTTACAAGTTTTTATAAAGCGCTAACAGGTTCCGCAGCGCTGTACAATGGTGGAGCACAAACATGAGACATACATGACACATAAGGAAAAGACAACCGTGCCCGTAGAATAGATATATCATATATATATATATATTTATATTCTTTAATTTCTTTTTCAAACAAACCATGAACAGCAATTGCACGCTGATCATATTTCGAGCCTAGTTACAAATTCTGTTCTAGAGACACAGTCATCAGTTGCACACATGTTTGATTGGTGGCTCTAGTCCACATACTGTACACCTTTGATCAGAAATCGTAAAGGGACCCTACCACTTACATAAGCTGCAGCTAGATTACTTGTGCATTACAATCAAAACTACATTATAAATCACATAAATACATGCTGCTGTTTTTCTCTTTGTTTGAAATCATGGTCTATAAAAAGGAAGAATAAAGTTAGGTTTTTTATGTCCCATTTCCATTTTGTTGATTTTTTTCCCCCATGATGCAACATTTATCAAAATCTGTGCAAGGTTTTTCTTTACTTCTGTGGTTTATCTAGTCTACAGTATTTAACAACTAATAAGGGGGAGGAGAAAATGTTTAGATGATGAGGCTGTAGAGGTCTATTGTTCTCTAAACTACTAGAGATCAGAGATGACAACTGAATCAGACAAAAACGTGATCTTAGAAGACTTCTAATCTACTTTTGTCACTTATGAACCCATGGACCCCATTCTATGGCCATTGTCACATAGTGATGTAAGATACTGGGGGAGTCGTTTACAACACAAAACAATCACACAATGGATGCACCCAGTGACACATACAGAAGGGGTTATTCAGAGACAGCTGATCTGGCCCCGAAATGACACCGAACAGGAAATTACCCCGTACGGTGGCATTTTGGTGCCATGCGGATATTCAAAGAGCAGGCAATTCGACAACTTTTGGCGAACTGCCAGCAAGTATGGTGCTTGTTCGACGGCAGTAAAATCTCACATATAGAAGCAATGGTTAATTTATTCACAGAACGCTGAAGAGCAGTGAAAAGTTGCCGAAGTGCCCTGCTGTTCGGTGTTTTCATTCGGCAGGTGTATTCAGGTGAATTCCATAGGCTTCAATGTTAAAAATATTCCCGTTTTAACTCAATATCTAATGAACCGTTTATTCTTTTAATCTGCAGTAAAAAGTCTGTTTACTGATTTTTTTTTTGGCAAAAATTTTTTTCCATTTTTTTATAGCGGTTTTCCTTTTTTCTGTAACAGGTCTTTGTATTATCATTTATAGGATCTTATGTGTTAATTCCAGATATTTTCGTTCAGTAGTTTTTTTGGTTTCTTTTTCAAACAAACTGCGTTTCAATTTTGACACTTTCAATCATTTTTATTTTTTCTTAATCCGTCCCGGCGGCTTGTCTCCTTTTTTTTGCAGCTGGTCTGCTATGCACGGTGGCTCGTTGGCTGCATCTAGCGGCTGTCCGGTGGGTTTGCGGCGGAAGTCTGGCAGGTTAGCAGTGGGCGAAGGGTTTACGGTAGCCGATTCCCTGCGGTGAATGGTGAATTCACTGCAGGGTGGGAAAATATGATTTCCCGAAGTGCAGGGAATGACAGAGCACCGAAGTGTTGGCAAAATTTTGGTGGTCTGTGAATAACCCCTAGAGTAAAATAATGTCTTAACCAAACATACAAGAGAAATACAAAGCACATGTAAGATATCAGCCACATAAAGTAAACACAAAAAGGACATTTCATTTTTTGGTGGAAGTGTCCCTTTAACAAAATTAAGCACAGTTGCTAAGATTAGGCAGTAATTGCATTCACCTCGCCTGGTGAAAAGTGATGCTTCCAGGAGGTGAACCGTATATACCAGTGGTTCCCAACCGCGGTCTTCAAGTTCCCCTAACAGGTCAGGTTTGCCAGATATGTGAAGCACAGCACATGTGAAATGATTTGCTGCTCAGTGATTGCAGGATTCAGTCTGTATTTCCCCAAGGGAATCCTTAAAACCTGGCCTGTTGGGGGTACTTGAGGATCGCGGTTGGAAACCACTGGTATATACCATAGAGCAGAAATTCTGAAGCAAAAGCTTCTGTTTAGTAGGGTCAAGAAAAGCTCAGTCTTACCTAAATTTTGAGTTACCTTTTCCTAATCGTGTGTTTTAAAGTGTTAGCGGTGTAAAACATGGTATGTACAGACTGCAGTGCCCTCTGACCTTTTCTTTATAGGATTTCCAAAATTGAAAGTACTTTTAGAAGAGTTTAAGCAAACTGCAATATGTTTCTGTGAATAGTCGTCAGGTGGTATGTAATCTCTACTTATATCACATTGCTGGAATGAGAGAGGGTGCAAATCGCTCGCAATGCGATTTTAAAGCGTACCTGTATCGTGTAACTTGTTTTGCCCATTCAACAGGGAAACACTCCCTTTATATAGATCAGCATTTTTTTACTGACCTGTAATTGAAAATATGGATATATTCCCTAATAAAGTTTCTGGTCTCCACGCAACTGCGGCATGAGGGGCCGCTATGAGTAGAGTCATGTTACGCCTCGTGCTCAATGTGTTATGTTAGCTGTCGTCCCATGTTGAGTGATTGGCCAAACAGCAGACTGAATGAGCAGAGGGTCATCCTGCTCCCAGCACTCCATCCCACATGCAACATAGCGCAGTCACGTGTGAGATCCGGAATATCTCCCTTTTTTCTATGATATATGTCAGAGGGAAAAAATGCTGATCTATATAAAGGGAGTGATTGGTTGCATTTCAAATGGGCAAACTGTGTTTTGCCCTTGACAGACGCGCTTTAAAGTACATTTACAAGACAAATATATGCAAAATAAATGGATCAAACTTACCCATCCTATGGCTTCGAACATTTTTAGGTCTAGGGGATCCCCTGAAAGTACCCCATCAATTTTGGTGAGTGAATGGCAGGTTGCCATACAGGCAACAAATGGAGACTTGACCAGGGCCTCACTGCAAGCTTTTTCTTCAGGCAGGTGAAACCTAGGACAGAAGATCATACGTAAATGAAGAAAAGAAAAAGTACAGGTTCTCACAGTGCAAAATGTACAAGGATGATGGGTTTTTTTGTTGGGCTCTTTTAACAGTGGTTAAAATGATAGCTAAATCGGAGTAAGAAAAAACAAACGGCATGTTCTCATTGGCTAATACACTTCTTTCATGTTGTAATTTTATTTGCGATGGATTCAAGGTATCTGGATATGGATTCTTCTGGTGATGGCAGGTCTAAAACAAGCACTGTTTAAATTTACCACCATGAGATTAACTCCTTCCCTGGTGAGCCATTTGACCCTCGGTGTGCTGAGCGCATTTTCACCATTATTTTTGATAGTCAGGTTTAAACACTATAGAGGTGATTCCCTAAACTCCAAATTGCACCGTATGGTGAATTTCACCGGTCGCTGCAAATTCAGGTCAATTCGTCTATTCACCAAGCTGTCAATTTGCCAAATACTAGCGAATTGACATCAAAATACGGTGCAATTCACTGCAATTTGGCAGCACTGAAATGGCCCCATTTAAGGCTAGGGTCAGACGAACGCATTTGTCCGTGAAAAAGTGCGTTCGAACGAATGGACGCATTTTTTCACGGAATACGCGATAGCAGTCATACGATGCGCATTGTCGTCCGTGATTTTGTACGGATCATCAATATAACACTTTTTGCGTCTGGACGTTATGTTGGCCTGACATTAGCAGCATCTGACATCTCCTAATCACACACACACGCCGCTAGCGGACGCAGCGCACTCTGTACGTCAGTACTAGCGGTATCACGTTCTCGAAAAAATGCGTTCGTTTGCCACTTGCGTTGCGCTGCCGCACTGTGCGGCCGTTCTTCGTATGCTGCCCGGCATTGGACATCATTTGCTGCTAGCACGGCCGTGATTTAGTGCTGCTAAACGCACGTTAATACTGCGTTACTCTGACCCTAGCCTAAGACTATTCCCAGCATGCTGAATTGCACCGGAATTCTGGCAAACTGCCCTGATTTCCAGTGTTACAACGTGACAGGTTTAAATAGGTGAATCCCATAGGATAGGATTCCATGTAAAAACATGATTTCTTTTTTTAATATCTTTTTAAGGCCATTTATTGTTTCTAATTTTTGCAAAACACCATTTTTTTTAAACACCTTTTTGTATTTTTTTTTAGGTCTTCGCCAATGTTCGTTAACTGCTTCTGCGACTCCAATTTCATCAAAATATGGTGACCATTCACCAAATATTGAATGCACCGTATTTTCAGCTAAATGGAATCGCTGAAATGCGGGGCATTGCAGCGAAACACAAAGCACTGAGATTGCACCCAATTTCAGTGCTTTGTGAATAGACCCTTCTATGAACACATGTTTTATAGCAGAACCAAGACAATTTGTTTTCCCAATGATGCCTGTCCTGTGGTTTTAGGAATATTCTGTGTTCTGTTCCGTGTGTGTAACGTGTATGTATATTTGTTATTCTCTCTCATTGTACAGCGTTACGGAACCTGTTGGCGCTTTATAAATACTTCTAACTGTATATTTTTTAAGCACATCATTCAATCTTCCACCAGAGGGAGATCTAATTCATTGATACAAACTAGATTTACTACACAGTGCATTCAAAGTGTATTCATACTCCCTTTTCACATTTTTATCCTTTGCAGCCTTAAGCTACAACTGTTTTAAATTATTTTCAAATTCACAGGACTCTGCACTCCATACCACATAATGACAAAGTAAACACAGTTTTTGACAACATCAGGAATGTATTAAACCTCAACACTGCAGGCATACAAGCTAATAGGTTTCCTCACTGTGAATTTTCTACTCTTTGGATTCCCCAGAGGTCCAGGCCATCTTCAGTAAGAGTGCCAGTCTGTAGAAAACAGTGAAGACAAAGGATACGTAACATGAATGATCAGAAAACTCACTGTGCAACATTTCTACAAGAGGAACACACACTCCGGGCTTAAATCACTCAAAAGGTATTTTATTCTGGATTCAGAATAGAGCATTTTAACACAGTGACCTATACGACATCCACAGAATTCACATACCTCATGTTGTACAAAGCCTTTTTTTAATAAACACATCACAGTAAAAAGGCCACGCAGCTATCAAATAGCTTACAAAAAATAAATAAAATTAGCTATTGGACTGAATGTCAACTCTGTAGCGGAGGATAAAAATAAAGACAACGCACTGGCATAGAGACCCTGTTGTGTGCTTCTCCTTGGACTTTGCATTTAATTTCCCGGGTTACATCATAATGTGTAATTGCAATCATGTAAAGAGTTTTTAGATATATGCAAAGCAACAATTATGCCTTGATTAAGTGGAGTGGATGTTAGAGGAAAACACATTTGCACATAGGAGATCCTTGACATGGTCACGTGACCTGCAGGGCGAATGGCTGTGTGCTAAATCATTTTTTAACACTTGAAATGTCGAAGAATCAGTTTTTCCATATAACTACAGTATTAAGATAACACGGATTCTCTTATCCACCCATGACACAGCCTCAGTTCTGCTGAATTAGAAGAGCAAGAAACAACAGCAATAACAACTTCTATCGTGGGTACCTTATCAAAACAGATGAGGTTGAGCTGGCCGCAGATGTTTATCCTCTGAGGGCTGATACAGAAGATGCCGATTTTCCTTAGACGTCTCTGTGCGTACACTATCCCAGCCGTCATGGCAGCAGGAAGGGCAGGAGGTACTGTAATGGTAATTATGTCAAGTGATTCAATCACAATGATGCTGGCCGGAACCTGCAGACACAAAGCAAAGGCTAGTGAGTTCTATGCGCTGTTAATAGGAAGTGTAAGGAAACTATGTCATAATAGTTAGCAATTAAAAACATCTATACAGATTGCATTTGTGTTTAGTCTCTGGCTTTGATAGCAATGAAATCCGTCTTGCTTTCAGGAGATCAGACTGTAAAAGGCACCTGTGAAGGATTTCCACAGTGATGATACTCCATCAGGAGGCAACTGTGCTCTTGCTCCTCAGGCTTTGAAAACTTCATCGTTCATCTCCCATCACTACTAACAAATGATATAAACCATCACACTGATGCTTCCTCGTCCTTAACTACCCTTTACTGTCCTGCAGATTCGTTCATGGTTCCCACTCGTCCTATTAAGAGTTACTCCTCTTCCTTACGAGCGCCACGCCACGTTCCTCTTAAACTTCACTGATTTTAAGCATTGAAAAGAAAGATATACTGTAATGGTGGTCAGATGCATCTGGCTCTCAATGCGCATTTAAACTTGGGTTCCATCATTTTATGGATGTAATCTGGTATCCAAAAAGAACTTCCTGTTCTGATATAGCGTAAGTATTCAATCCCAAGGAAACAAACGCACGTCTATGTAAATGACCTGAAAAGGCCACTCCCACAGGTCCCCTCTGCCGCTTCCTCCCAGCCACTGAGGAGGAAGTCAATTCCTTATTGTCCTCCTCACATCTCACTACGTGCCCGCTCAACCCCATTCCCTCACATCTAATTCCTCCCCTCTCCTCCTCCCTCACCCCTGCTCTCACACACATCTTCAACCTATCTCTCTCCACTGGCTCCTTTCCATCCGCCTTCAAAACACGCGCTAGTTACCCCTTTACTAAAGAAACCATCCCTAGACCCCAACTCTCCATCCAACTACCGCCCTGTATCCCTGCTTCCCTTCACATCAAAGCTCTTAGAAAAACTAGTCTTCAACCGCCTCTCCCTCTTCCTGTCCTCCAATTCCCTACTTGACCCCCTGCAATCTGGCTTCCGTCCGCTACACTCAACTGAAACTGCCCTCACCAAAGTCACCAACGACCTCCTAACTGCTAAAAAACACGGCCACTATTCTATTCTCATCCTGCTTGACCTCTCGGCTGCTTTTGACACTGTTGACCACCCCCTCCTTCTACAGACCCTCAACTCTCTGGGTCTCGGTGACACTGCACTTGCTTGGGATGACTCCTATTTATCCAACAGGTCCTTCTGTGTGTCCTTTGCTGGTAACTCCTCCTCCTCATTGCCTCTATCTGTTGGTGTACCTCAAGGCTCTGTCCTTGGTCCTCTGCTCTTTTCCATCTACACCTCCTCCCTGGGCAAAATCCTCAACAGCTTTGGCTTTAATTACCACCTCTACGCTGATGACACTCATATCTACCTCTCTACCCCTGATCTCTCTCCCCCTGTCCTTTCAAAAGTCAGTGACTGTTTATCTGGCATCTCCTCCTGGATGGCCTCCCACCACCTAAAGATCAACATGTCAAAGACTGAGCTCCTACTTATTCCTCCCTCTAATGCCTCCCCACCTCCTGACTTCTCTATCACGGTGGAGGGTATCACCATCTCCCCATCAAACCAAGTTCGCTGTCTTGGAGTTACACTGGACTCTGCTCTTTCCTTCATCCCCCACATCAAGTCTCTTTCCTCCTCCTGCCGATACCAACTGCGTAATATTTCCAGAATTCGGCCATTTCTTACCACTGTCACCACAAAACAACTCATACACGCCCTGGTAATCTCCCGACTCGACTATTGCAATAATCTCTTATCTGGCCTCCCTCTGTCCCGCCTCTCCCCCCTACAATCCATCCTGAACGCCTCCGCCAGGCTAATTCACCTCACCCGCCGCTCTGTCTCTGCCACTCTGTCTCTGCCGCTCCCCTCTGCGAGTCCCTTCACTGGCTCCCCATCCACTGCAGAATTAAGTTCAAAATCCTTATCCTTACCTACAAAACCCTCACTAACTCAGCGCCCCACTACCTGTCCTCACTAATCACCAAATACACCCCAGCCCGCTCCCTAAGGTCAAACAGTGACCTGCGCCTAGCTTCTCCCCGCATCACCTCTTCCCATGATAGACTGCAGGATTTCTCACGCGCAGCCCCCACTCTCTGGAACGCTCTCCCTCGTACTGTCAGACTTTCCCCTAACTTCTCTTCCTTCAAACGCTCCCTTAAAACATTCCTATTTAGGGAAGCCTACCACCCAACTCACTGACACAACCATCAATCACTCTCACCTTACAGTCCTCTCCTCCTGTTTCCAACTCCAACCCTCCTAGATTGTGAGTTCCTACGGGAATAGGGCCCTCATCTCCTCCTGTACTGTTTGTCAAATGTTGTTCAATGTATTGTAACCCTGTCTGTACTGTGCTTATTGTACAGCGCTGCGGAATATGCTGGCGCTTTATAAATAAAGAATAATAATAATAAAAGGCCACGACGATTTGGATCTATTCTGGGTAATTAGGAAGGCATTAGATATTGCTTATTTCAGCTACTAAAGCACCAGATGATCTTTGCAGTATAGAACAAGCATAAAAAAGATCGGATTCTGCTTTCTGTGCAGACGATCTGGGAGATTGCCAGTTTCAATAAAACACCAATCACAACAGGAAAGGATTAGGTGAATAATAGCATTTTTCTGACGAACATTAAAATAGGTTGTTTGCGTAGTTGTAAATCATGTAACCACTTGCTATTTTTGAGCACAGAAGGAATATCTCCTGCAACTAGAATACAGAATCATAATGTATCCTTTGTCTATTATAAATGTAAGGCATTACATTATGCTCGTTTATCCAGATACAGGGGGCCTTTAAGAGACAGTGGGGCTCCGCACTGGTATTCTAAGAGGGATGATCATGGTCCAGAGGAGGTTGCTGTAGTAGACTTGTGCCACTGTTTTACCT
Organism: Leptobrachium leishanense; assembly: GCA_009667805.1. Taxonomy (NCBI): domain Eukaryota; kingdom Metazoa; phylum Chordata; class Amphibia; order Anura; family Megophryidae; genus Leptobrachium; species Leptobrachium leishanense. Next base: position 137,827,033 of record CM019066.1, on the reverse strand, counting down.
ACAGCTTGCATGGGATGTTGGAATAGAAAGGGAAATAGGTTCAGTTCATAAAAAGGTGGGATATAGCCACTGGATGCAGCAATCAGTTCTTCCACTTATCTTTAATTTGCAGCCATGAAATTTGCAGGGTACAGCACGCAGAGATAAACAAATGCAAGACAAATGACTACTCCTTGATGTGGAGACTAAAACATTTCAGAATACCTATCTGACATGTTGGACGGCTAAGCCGCTTACCACCCTGTAAAATCAAAATATCAGGTATCTTCCTTCTGGGCTCAGGATAAGGATTCCTTTCCCTCTGCTCCTTGCACCAAGACTAGGCATCCTTGCACCAAGACTAGCACTAACTAGGCATCGGCTGTTGGTTAATCGTATAGGGGAAAAAGTGAGTCCTCCATCTGCCTGCTGATGACCCTGTGGTCTACCTTACTGCCGCTAATCACACTGTCACAAAGGTTAAAAAGGTCCAAGGGATTAGAAGCAGATAAGAATAACACTACAGTCCTCTGGATACATCTTTGAAGAAATAAAGAGATTAAACACGTGAGATTATCTTCACATCTTGTCTCTATTTCTGCCTGTTGTGAAGATGTTATTACCCATCGAAACGGTTATTCATTTCCTTAATCTCCAAAGGTTAATGCCCAGAAGGACTTCTTTAATGTTTTACTAGACATTAGCTCTACGAACGTTGATCCTTTTCTACTTTGAGTTTCAGGTAAACATCAAGTTAAAGGGACACTCCAGGCACCTTGACCATTCAATGCGTGTCTTCCCTCCTCTATGGATGGTACTAATGGGATGGCTCAATCTCCCAGTATCCCTTTTGTAATCACTGGTAGATATGTAATATCATGGGTGGCAACAGCGTTGTTTTTATTATAGCTAAATCAACTGGTCAGGAAAGGAAAATGATAATGTAGCACAATTTAGTAAGAGCTTTCTATAGGGAGACAGTAGAAGAGAACACTGTGTGCAATGTAAGCCACGAAGATCAGCGGATCTGTGGCTTGTGATATCCCATTCATTTACCACTTTGAAGATTTTGTCTTCAAGACTACATTATTCCGATTGTAATAATAAACAAGTTATTTGTAAGTGCTCTAGCATGTAAATGCAAGGAACTCAAATTCTAAAATAGGGCAGTTTATTGGAAACCCAAAAAGAAGGTTTACGATCACTACAAAGCCACGTTGTGGTCGCCATAGTAAACAATGAAGCTCAAAAGTGTCACAATGTTCCCTAAAATTAGAACGCACGGTGATGCACTTTGACTTTCCACTTTTATTTTGTCAAACTTTGCATACAAGTGTAATTTTACTGTCGCTTTTATATTTTACGGTTACATTAAGGGGTTAACACTAACTAGCAGATTGTGCTCCATTTTCCCTTAATTTTTAGACAAAATATTCTGGTCCTTCCAAAAGAAAAACTGAAGCAAAAACAGAAGAATCTGATGTCTAAAAATTAAATACTAAGCGCAAAGAGTGATCCTAACCCAGCATCAATTTTCCACCTTACTGGCACCAGTGAAATAAAGCTAGTAGGATGAAAATCTGAAGTTTTTCTGCATCAAATACATAATTGTTCCCCAGCATCCTAATGACGGGGAACATTTTAAAACAGTAACTTTTTTCTGCATCATATCCTGTGGCAACTACAAGTTGGCGGACTTTGCTGCAGGATACCCAGAAAAGGCGAAGTTTCGGCTGTCAAAAAGCAGCCTTTCTCAACAATTGGATCTTCAGGAGCCTTTCCCTGCCGCAGTCTCAGCATTCCTATTTGGATTTCTAGCATGTAAATGAACTAACAGGTCACAGATTTCAGGAAAAGTGCTTTTATCAAGTAGATATGTACAATTTTAAAAAATCTGTTATTTATGCAATATCTATATAATCCTTTAGGAATTCAATCCAATCCTAACCTGGAGTGTCCCGTTTGCCAATAAGATTTACAGCATATAGACTTAGAGTTAGACACATGTACTAGAAACAAAAGAAATAAATAAAAAGAATCTTGCCAAGAAATCCAAATACCATCTGTAGTGATCATGGATGAATTATGTCATAAATCCTCATATATTGAGTGTTCCATCAAAGAGGGAACAATAGGGGCAGTGTGAGGTTTTTTGCCCTGTGTGGCTAGCTGTGACACCATTAAGCCAGCCGGCTCTAGAGTGGTTACCTCATATGGTGCTCACACTGGGAATAAAGGTGTATACATTGTTGGTGGGAGAGATGCAACTCTGGTGGGGGGAGACAAGACTCTAGTCTAACCTTGCTTTCATTCAACCAGGGGATCCAGGAAGGGATCAGCCCTCTTGTGTATTTTGGCTTGAACCCGAGAGCTCATGGCTTGCCATGTGCTGTGCATCTCTGGATTTTGGTAAATGAATGTTGCTCTTGTTGATCCCTTTGTTTATCGCTTTACCTATGTTGAGTCTTTGTGTGATTGCAGTGTCCAGGGTTTAGCTTAATAATGTTATATCTTTGTTTAACCTTTTTATTTTACAGTATATCCTTTATACCCATCACTGTGTGTTTGTGTCGTCACTCGCTACTCAACGTCTCATGCTATCGGCTGGTATTACCTTTTTAAAAATTATTTTTCACAACACCATCTAACCTAAAATCGGTTCCAATAAGAGTTATTTATATAAAGTACACATACCTCTTTTAAAATACTATTTACAACAGTATAAATAAAGCCAATTCCAGCCACCGCTACGAGACAAAGCAGGAACATGTAAGCATCTCTGTAAAGCTTAAAGTCTGTTGGCTTTGGATAAAGTATGGAACGGATAAGCTGTCCTTTAGCTGTGCTGAATCCTAAAAAGGTACAAAAATGGGCAAAATATAAAATTTCATTAATTTTTAATTACTGGCTTTTAGTGTAAAAAAAAAAATATATATATATATATATTAAAAAATATATTATAAATAAAGTAATTTACCATTATAGCAAACGAGTGAAATGCAAGGCAAAATAACAAAAATTATACAGCAGGGGCGCAGCAACCTTGGCCCTCCAGTTGTTTTGATGCTACATTTCCCACAATTCTCAGCTACTCTTGGATTGGCAGAGACTCATGGGGAATGTTGTTCCAAAACATCTGAAGGACCAGGGTTGCTGATCCAAGTCATACAGCAACGACAATACCAGTCTAGGCTACTGAAGCAAAAAGCAAATATTGGAATATGTCTCTAGCCTAAAACAGCAGGTTAATCCTGGCGATGGCATGTAAGTGAGAAAAGGCCTTTTTTTTTTTACCTGTACGAACGATTATGGCTTTGACAGGTTCCCCAGCATAAAACCTAGTCTGGATAACATTGGTCCCACAGAATAATGTGTGCCGTTTGTGAACTTCTGTGCTGTATGTCTCATTATTTGCTCCGTGAGAGTCACTTGAGGGAATTGGCAAATTTGTCTTCGTTACTGGAACACTCTCACCTACAATGAAAGCATAGACAGCATTATCATTACATTCAGGGTTATTCAGAGAAAGGTGAAACTCTGGAGAACTTTTGGAGAAGTGAAAATTCTAGGTCAAAATAGCCAATTTAGAAAGTGAGATAAATGAGAGAATTTTTCTGGCTTGGCTATTTTTACCTAGAATTTTCACTTCTCCAAAAGATCTCCAGAGTTTCGCCTTTCTCTGAAAAACCGTGATTGTGTTTCATAGGGAATACAATAACCCATTAATGGGACAGTGAGACAAACTTACAAACTGGTATCAGCTACATTACTCATTGATATAGAAAAGGTATAAAATCTAGAGCATAATGAGAAAATGTATCATGCAGGGCGAAATCCAAAAATGCAGCTATAAGGAACTATGCAAAAGGAATCCGGGACCTCCACAGCATCCCCATAGGCATGTTTTTAATCTATGTTTAGAGGGTAATCTATACGTGGACCCATTGATTGAGGTGCGTTGAGAGGCATTAGCTATACCCTCCTGACGAGGCTGAAATCAATCAGTGGTTGGTGTATCTCATGAGCGGAGGAGTCATCCTGGGGGCATTTAAGCTCCGGCCGCCCCTTTTGGATGGAACCAGGCTGATTTGAATAGGATATAAATTGATCTGTGATTGCAATATAGGGCTAAAAACCTTCATATGAGATCTGAGCAGGGACACCCCGAACCAAATGGACTGATGTTCATTCTCACAGACCTGTTTTTGTTCCCTATACACCATAAACTGGTCAAGATGCATGGATGGTGTGCCCCATTATCCAAGATACGATTGTTTACTTTAAACCTATACAGTTTATCATCGTCGTTTTAAAGTTGCTATTTCCATGTACTTGTATGCGTAGGTTTATTACCTGTCAACATGCTCTCATTTACTATGCATGTTCCACTGATCAGGACAGCATCACATGGCATAATGGTTCCATTAGGTGGTATCACCATGAGGTCTCCAGGTACAAGATCAGTAGACAAAATCTCTTCAGTCTCTACATGGGAAACATTAAAGAAAGCTAGTTATTCAATATATACATAAATGGCCAAGAGGAAAGATATGCATAAGAATATATAACAGCGTGAAGATTGCGATTTTTCTTTTCTAAAAGGACAAGTGAAAAACAAAGGTTTTGCCTTTCTGATTAGCAAATTCTTTTTCGCGTACTTACAAGTATTTAGGGTTCATTAATGGAGGCCCTGAGGCTTCAGTTACAATACTTAGCCCAGAGTGAGCTTCTTTCTATGTCCCAAAGCGTGCTCCAATAAGAAAAAGAATAGTGACCGACCAGGCCAGATATACAGTGGCAAGAAAAAGTATGTGAACCCTTTGGGATTACGTGGAGTTTTGCATGAATTGGTCATAAAATGTGCTCTGATCTTCATCTAAGTCACAACAATTTGAAAAACACAGTCTGCTTAAAATAATACAACACAAACATTATATGTTTTCATGTGTTTATTGAACATAACATGTAAACATTCACAGTGCAGGGTGGAAAAAGTGTGTGAACCTTTGGACTTAATAACTGGTTGACCCTCTTTTGGCAGCAATTATCTCAACCAAACGTTTCCTGTAGTTGCAGATCAGACCTGCAGAACAATCTGGAGTAATTTTGGACCACTCCTCTTCACAAAACTGTTTCAGTGTAGCAATGTTCTTGGGATGTCTGGTGTGAATCGCTCTCTTAAGGTCATGCCACAGCATTTCAAATCGGGTTGAGGTCAGGACTCTGACTGGGCCACTCCAGAAGGCGTATTTCGTTTTGTTGAAGCCATTCTTTTGTTGAATTACTTGTATGCTTTGGGTCATTGTCCTGTTGCATCACCCATCCTCTGCGGAGCTTCAGTTGGCGGACAGATGGGCTTACGTTTTCCTGCAAAATGTCTTGATAAACTCTGGAATTCATTTTTCCATCAATGACAACAATCCGTCCAGGCCCTGAGGCAGCAAAGCAGCCCCAAACTATGATGCTCCATCCGACCATGTTTTACAGTGGGAATGAGGTTTTGATGTTGGTGTGCTGTGCCTTTTTTTCTCCACACATAGTGTTGTGTGTTTTTTCCAAACAACTCAATTTTGGTTTCATCTGTCCACAGAATATTTTGCCAGTAGTGCTGTGGAACATCCAGGTGCTCTTTTGCAAACTTCAAACGTGCTGCAATATTCTTTTTGGACAGCAATGGCTTCCTCCATGGTGTCTTCCCATGTACTCCATTCTTGTTTAAGGTTTTCCCTATTGTAGATGTGTCAACAAAAATGTTAGCATGTGCCAGAGATTTCTGTAAGTCTTTAGCTGACACTCCAGGATTCTTCTTTACCTCATTAAGCATTCTGCGCTGTGCTCTTGCAGTCATCTTTACAGGACGACCACGCCTAGGGAGAGTAGCAACAGTGCTGAACTTTCTCCATCTGTAGACAGTCTTACCGTGGACACATGAACATCAAGGCTTTTAGAGATACTTTTGTAACCCTTTCCAGCTTCATGCAAGTCAACAATTCTTGATCGTACGTCTTCTGAGAGCTCTTTTCTGCGAGGCATGGTTCACATCAGGCAGTGCTTCTTGAAACCAGTAAACCCAAAACTGGTGTGTGTTTTTAAAGGGCAGGACAGCTTTCAGCAACACATCCAATAATATCACACTGATTGGACTCAAGGTTGGCTCACTCCTGGCTCCAATTAGCTCTTGGAGAAGTCATTAGGCTAGGGGTTCACATACTTTTTTTCCACCCTGCTCTGTGAATGTTTACATGTTATGTTCAATAAACACATGAAAACATATAAAGTTTGTGTTGTATTATTTTAAGCAGACTGTGTTTTTCAAATTGTTGTGACTTAGATGAAGATCAGAGCACATTTTATGACCAATTCATGCAAAACTCCACGTAATCCCAAAGGGTTCACATACTTTTTCTTGCCACTGTACATATCCCATTATCTTTTAATCCACCACGACCAAACTTTAAAAAACCATGTTGGAAGAGAAATATTGGTAGGGAAAAACATGAGTGTGAGAGAAGCAGATCTAATTTTGTTACATAAAGAACAATGGGAACTTGAGTTCTTTGGTGGAAGAGTGTAAAAAAAGAAGGGACATAATATTTAAGATACCTTAGGTAAGACGTAAAAAGGACCCACTGAACTACATAATGGTTTCTACTAGGGCTAGACCGATATTTTATTTTTTATAGTCAATACTGATTATTGGCAGCCTTTCTGGTCGATAGCCGATAACCAATGACGATATTCTGTACCTTTAAAATGGTGACAAGAACCCCCCCCAAATCTGACATTATGCCATTAAATTAATGTGTTTAATACAATTTTAAACATTGCACCATGCCCCCGATAATCAGTCTATCCCTAGTGTCTACGTCTGTGAGATGTAACCAAAGTCCCCATAGCACACTCCCATGTCTTTGAACAATTGGTCAGCAAGATGTGCTCCCTTCATAGAGTTGGATCGAGCTCATTTATACTTCTACATTTATCAAGACATTACCTATGTACAAAACTTAACGTGAGAAAGATTTATTTATATTTAACGGTCTTAAAAAGGACCACTTGGCAAAGAATTACATTTTGTGTCTCCTCTCGGAGAGTCGCTTACAATTTACTTTTGCACCTAATTAAACTCAGTTACAAAACTGAACTAATTAAACAAAACTGACCTATTCACCACCTTTGAAAACTGAACATACAGAATACACCACACTTCTAAACACAATTTTAAACGGTTCATAGCCAATGTTGTCTACTAAACAATTTTAATTCTTTCACCAGTATCATTATGTGAAGAGGAGACTCCAACAATAGAATCTCTTTCCTATGTGTAAACCGCCCAAATAATGATTTAAACAAAAGGGACATGAAGAAAGTTGGTAAATAATCGCTGAACATCAATGTGTTTTTAGAATAGAAAAGAAGACAAGAATGAAGAGATCAAAAAATTGCGACAGAATTACATCGCTCAAAACAAACAGCTCTGAAATGACCGTCGCTGGTGTGGAAGCCGTTATTTACCTCCGTTTTCTCGGCAGACAGAAACTCTGACAATACTGTGAGCTGCAACCATGTCGTGTAACATTATATATTGCTGGAAAGACAAATAAGAGAGTCATGTTTCCGTTGTGTCGAGTATATATGGTATAGAGAAGTTACTGAGAAACTAAACTGGAAAAGTGAAAAAAGAAAACGGGAAGCAAAACACATACGGTTTATCGCAATTTCAGTAGTGAAGTCTTATGTTTGAGTTTAACAACCATAAAACATATTGCCTCATAAATATTACTTAAATACAAATACATCACTCAAGATTACGATATTTTGTTAATATGACTCCATGCTGCAGTGATCGCACAACTCATCCTTTCCACTGCTCCAGACAGGCTCTGGGCCTTTAACATGACACATATTTTCAAAGAAAAGTATTGCAATGAGAATTACATCTTGGCATCAGTCAAACCAAACTGCCAAAAAAATAAATATACTTGTTAGAAATCTATGCTGCTGACATAGAGGTAATGGCTACACATACAGGGTTATTCAGAGAGAGGTGAAAAGCAGGAGAATGACTGGAGAATGGAAAATTCTAGGTCAAAATAGCCAAACCAGAAAAATTCTCCCATTTATCTCACTTTCCAAATCGGCTATTTTGACCTAGAATTTTCCATTCTCCAGTCATTCTCCTGCTTTTCACCTCTCTCTGAATAACCCTGAGTGTGTATATAATAAAAGGGAACATAGTTTCTGTTCTGGGTCCCCTACTGTTCTCCATCTATACGACCTCTCTGGGTAACCTCATATCTTCCTTTGGTCTCCAATATCAGCTCTATGCTGATAGCACCCAAATTTACCTTTCCTCCTTGGATCCTTCTCCTCCTGTGCTGGACCGTGTTACAGCCTGCCTATCGGCTATCTCCGACTGGATGACTTCCCGTTTCTTAAAGCTTAACCTCCCCAAAATTGAACTAATTTTCCCTCCTAAAACCAACATTCCTGCACGCATTTCCTTTCAGCTGAATAGTGCCACCATTACTACTACCTCTTAGGCTCGTTGCCGCGGGGTCCTCTTTGATTCTGATCTCTCCTTTACTCCTCACATTCAGTCACTAACCAAATCCTGCTACTTCCACCTAAAAAACATTGCAAGCGTCCGCCCCATCTTAATCAGGACTCTGCTAAAATACTCATCCAAGCTCTTATTATCTCCCGTCTTGATTACTGCAACCTCCTTCTCACTGAAATCCAGGGCACTCCCTCTGCAGTCTGTAATGAACGCCTGTGTCAGGCTCATCCACCTCGCACCTCTCACACCTCACCCCTTTGTCAATCTTTACACTGGCTTCCTGTCTCCTATAGAATCCACTTCAAAATATTGGTGCTCACATACAAAGCTCTCCATAACCGCGCCCCTACCTACATCTCCTCCCTTAACAGCAGATATAGCCCATCCCGTCCGCTCTGCCAATGATCTGAGGTTATCATCTCCCCTTACCTGCACCCCTAACTCTCGCCTTCAGGACTTCTCTCGAGCTGCCCCCTTTCTATGGAACTCCCTCCCCCGCAACAATAGACTTTCCCCATCTCTCCAGTCCATCAAGATGTCTCTGAAAACACATTACTTTAGCGAAGCCTATCGGCTCACTCCATGATATTCCCACTGTACATTTCTTTCCCCTACTTGCATCCCAATACTTCACATACTCTGCTATTACCCTCACCTAGTGTGTCACTCCTCTCCTCTTAGATTGTAAGCTCTCGAGCAGGGTCCTCTCTCCAAACTGTTCTGTGTGTTTAACTTGTATGCACATTTGTTATTCTGTCTCACCCACTGTACAGCGCTGCGGAACTTGTTAGTGTTTATAAATACCTGTAACTGTGGTGTTCAAAGTAGCTTATGGCATTCATAATTTAATTATTATGCTACTATTTTAAACACTTAAATGTGGCATTATACAATGCTGCATGTTTCTTTTTAGAGTTAAACATTATTATTGATGCTTATTGGTCTTATTTTACTACGAGAAATGATTCGGATGTAGCCATGTTTGTAACAGTTTGTTGTTGAAAACACTTCTAGATGTTAAGAAGACAGAATAACAGTGAAATTAAAATAGCCTATTACTAATGTATTACTAATCATTTACGGAGTGTAAATTTTGAAGGAAAAAAAGCTCCACATGTTTTCAGTGTACGGTCTTACCTTTTTAATTGTGTACAAAGAGCTGATAATGGATATAACAGACATTAACACAATGGCTGCTGCATAGTAATAATATTCATCTGTGCTCCATAAAATAACGCTGAACAGTTGAAAAATGTAAAAAGGATTGAGAACCTAAAAAAAAAGAAAATAGCTCAACAAAGTGAACATACAGACATTTGCATATACAGTGATTTTCAGAAGTCCTCTCCTGATTCACCATTGAAACCAAACATCTAGACTGTGATGGTTTTAACCTTCAGCAATTGGTGAATGCCAATCTTGGCCTAGGATGACCGAGAAGTTAAGGAATTTTATTCCAATAAAACGAGAGAGCCAAAATACTAAAATCAGTTTTAAACAAAAGGTCTACTCTCTTCAATGTGATCTCCTTACCACCAATTCACACCAAATGCAACACAGAATCAGGGACATATCCAAGATGCATCCCTCTAGGGATTATTCGAAGAGCACCGAATTGGCCAAAAAAATTGCACCGAATAGTGAATTTCCCCGTACGCTGCAATTTCGGGACCATTTGGCTACTCAAAAAGCTGGCAGCTCGTCAAATATTGACATTTGACAATAGGGACATTTTGGTGCTCTGAATAACCCTGTAGGTCTGTAACATCCTGAAAACTTTATACTTTGTGTGTGTATGGCACAAACATGCAAGGCCCCATCAGTGTGAGCAAAAATGCCATCGCTAACAGAAAAATCTGCGCAATTCACTAAAATATAGTGCCTGATGACCCACCAACAGACTACCTTGTTCACGTTGTCAGTGTACAAGATTCATTAGCACGCTCTAGGGAAACGCGAAGACCCAGGTTTGGACCCAGCGCTAATGCGGTTGTGTTCAGGATAGAACAGTTTTTCTCCAGTGCAGAGAGCTGGGCCATACCTATCCTCGCCCTCACAAGCTTGTATAAGTATGGACACATCCAGCGAAGAGCCCTCACAACCCTGCATTATTAAAATCCTCCAAGGTGGCCGCATTATCCATGTTTATATGCACACATATATTAATTAAGTCTGATGGACATTCCATGATAAATGACACCCAACAGCATGTAGAATCATTACAATGCATTTAATAGATCCAAAAGGAAGGCCAGGTGAGCAACAATAATTTCCCTGCTGCAGCATATAAATAATACATGTTTCAGGGCAAGACCTATCCATTTGTCCCTTTAAACATGTTCCACACGGTTAAACTAATACTCAACAGCTTACATACTATAAATAACCCCCAGTATAAAATGTTTAAAATTAGCCAATATATTAGAATTAGGATATATGAGGATAAAGGAAACATATATAATATAGCCTACTGCAACAGCAGTGACATTGCTGACCAGATCCATTACTAAAGAGCAGTAGTTCCCAACCGCGGTCCTCAAGTACCCCTAACAGGTCAGGTTTTCCAGATATCTGAAACACAGCATGATTTGGTGCTCAGCGATTGCAGGATTCAGTCTGCATTTCCCCAAAGGAATCCTTAAAACCTGGCATGTTAGGGGCACTTGAGGACTGCGGTTGGGAACCACTGCTATAGAGTATGGGGCCAAGAGAACACCTGTGCTGCGATCCTTTCAATTGCCTTTTAAAAAGGACCCATTTTTTGGCGTTAGCACCAAGGTTGAGCAGTAGGTAAAATTTTGTGATAAGCGTCCGTCCACAAATTACCGCTGGCACCAAATGATCTGTTGGTTACAATAGTGCTAGAGATCTCTAGTGCTCCCCATGTTAAGTATAGGATGCGGAAAGTACAGTAAACTCACGGGACGAATCACTAATAGCAACGCGCCAAGTGATTTTTCCTGTTTCTACCAGGAGGCAAACGTTCTATTGGTCATGCGCTAGACTCAATTAATCTGACTGCAAAAACATGCTGACGCTTGGGTTAGCTCACACCAGATAATAGTGCCCATAGAGGGCTATTTAGGTTCCACCAGTGTTTGCAGAATTTGCAAACCTCAAAAATTTGCAGCAATGCAACATCAAAACACCCTGGCATTTTACAATAGTAAAATCCATAAAAAACGGCAGGAGAAGCAACACAGTGCAATACTCTCCTGTCCCGCTTTGGATTTAACGTTTGTAAATCACCTATATTTTTCAAAGTTGCAATGCTGAGGATTTTCCCCTTTGTTTGTAACTTTGACAAACACCCGTCAAATCTAAACAATCCCCACATTAATAATATACATTATTGCCTATAGTTCCAGAATTTAAACATTCGCAGGCTTCTTCCTTCCCTCTGTCTAGAATATAGACAGGCAGGCATGTGAGGTAGCGATCACTTGTCCAGGAAAAGTCTGAATCCATCAGAAGAGGCTGACTTTTTATTACAGGTCTCTTGATTTCTACTTACCTCCTTAATGAGAAGCTTAAAAACGGAAGGCACTTTAACAGTGATATCATTGATTCCATAGAACAGCTTTCTACAATAAAAAGCAAAGCACACATTAACGACGTAACAATTCCCCGCATGAGGGCGAGCTAAAATAAAGCTGATATTACAAGTGTACATCCCTTCTGCGTGTAGCTGAAGCATTGATACAATGACAGTATATGAAATTCATAGTCCGACAATAGTCATTAAATGTACAGGAGGAGCCTGCAAAATCGAGCTTATGTGACGGACATGTGTTTGTAGACAGATAGAAATTAAAAAGGGACACTACCATTTACAATGGGTATAGAAAAGAATCACTCCCCTGAAAATAAGCACATTTTGTTTCTTTGCAGCCTGAATTAAAGACACACACATAGTTTTTGTTTATCCAGTTGTAATTACTTTGTGCTGCCCTCTGCCAGAAAGTTGACAATTAGAAGAAAGTTTACCTTCCAACATGGAAATGACCCAAAGCACAGCAAAAATGACCACATGGAGGTTGAAGGAGAAAAAGGTGATTGCCCTTACATGGCCTAGTTAGAGCCCAGACTTAAACCCTATTGAATATCTGTGGAATGACTTGAAGACTGCAGTCCACAGTCACCATCAAATGTAACTGAACGTGAGTGGATTCGAGTGGACAAATATTGTACAGTCTAGGGGCTATATTACATACTTGGTGCTAACTTAATCAGAGTTGTTGTAAACTTAAAACCTCCATAGGCTATAATGGCTCTGGGAAGTTTACAACAGCTCTGGTTAAGTTAGCACCAACTATGTAAAATGGCCCTAGATGTGCAAAGTTAGTAGAAACATATCCCAACAGACTAAGTGCTGTAATTAAAGCAAAAAGGTGGTTCGACAAAATACTGACACAAGGGGGTGATCCTTTTTCCAACTCAGCGATTCTGTTTTTGCATTGTCTTTATTATTGTCTGACATGTTGGTGTTATATCTTTCACTTGGCTGTTAGAAGCTGCATTGAGTAAACACAACTGGTTAAACATAAACTGTGTGTCTTCATATCAGGCTGCAAAGCAACAAAATGCTATTATTTTCAAGGGAGCGATTCCTTTCTATACCCACTGTACAAATGCTGTTATCAGATTACTTGTGCATTACAAACAAATCCATATTATAAAACACATGCTGCTATTTTGTTTATTCTTTGTCTGAAGTAATTGCATGTAAAAAGGAAAAATACAATTAGGTATTTTATCTTGGGGTTCCAATATCTGGATTTCTCCCATGATGCAACATTTACCAAAAGCTTTTCTTTCTGGTTCTTGTTTATTTAATCTGCAATATCTACCAATTATGGAGGTGGGGGAGGGAATGTTTAGATAAAGCTATTGTTCTCCTGGCTACCTGAGATAAGAGCTGGCAGCTGAATGAGATATAACAGGGAGCTTAAAAGACTTCTAATCTACCCCCAGTGATGTCCTTTGAATACATCCCACACAGTACAATGATGTGAGTCTGCTGCCTGACCCATTGACTCCATTCTATGGCCAAAACCACAAAGTGAGGACCAAGTGAGGTAAAGATACGGGGGGGGGGCAGTTTACAACACAAAAGATCACAATATGGATACTCCCAGTGACAGAGTAAAATATTTTCTTAATTAAACATACAAGAGAAAACCAAAGCACATGTAAGATATCGGCAACATAAAATACACACAAGAAGGACATTTCGTTTTTTGATGGTAGTGGCCCTTTAACGGAAACGCCTACAAAAAATTTACTATTCAACAATTCACAATATTGGTCTGATCTTCTGATGAACTCCCAAAACTAGACTAAATCTAAACTAGAGATGCTGAACTATTCAGTAACATGATATGCACAAAGGATGAAGCTCCCGTACGTCAAGATTATAAAGGATGGAATCCATGCTCCAATTAAAATGCAGAATCGGGTGAGATATGTATTGAGAAAATACCTTCCCGAAGCGCAGAAACACCCTGTGAAGATCTGGGAAAATTCCTGCACTGATACAAACTTACAAGTTCCACGCAATCTGAAAGATTTGCCCAGAAAGTATAATTCGAAGCAAACGTCTCTGAAAATAGAATTTTTATATAAACGAACTGGAGCAATTTTATAGTGCAGTGGTTCCCAACAGCGGTCCTCAAGTACCCCCAACAAGTCAGGTTTTCCAGATATCTGAAGCACAGCACAGGTGATATGATTTGCTGCTCAGTGATTGCAGGATTCAGTCTGTATTTCCCCAAGGTGATCTGCAAAACCTGGCCTGTTAGGAGTACTTGAGGACCGCAGTTGGGAACCACTGCTGTAATGGATTGAATCCAAAGCAGAAGTACGTCTGAGAGGTCACCTGTCTTTTTTGGCAAAGTGAAATGTAAAAACAAACATTTGTCACAGACACACACACACACACACGTAAACCGGAGTATCCAAGACTCTATAAGAGAAAGCAATGGTGTTTGCCTGTTTCTTCAAAGTAGGGGTGATGAGAGTAAATTAACGGAGCAATGAATGGGCAGTTGGTTGTGGATTACTGATACATCAAGGGGTACAAGACTAGCCTTGTTAGTAATAGTCACAATCCTTCTAATTATTGCTTAGACTCCTGCCCCTGTAATAAGTAAGTCGTCATATGGTTTTAAAGGGACATTACCACCAACAAATGAAACGCTCTTATTTTGTTTATGTTGAGGATGTCTTACATGTACTGCGTTTCTCTCATGTGTGTGTAGTAAAGAAAATAACTAACTCTACATGTGTTGCTGGGTGCAACCATTATGTGATATTTTGTGTTGTAATCCCCCCCCTATCATTACAGCACTTGTTATTGTGTGACATTGAATAGAATGGAGCGAATGGGTTTGTAATCCAGAAAAACAGACTCCCATCATTGTATTGTGTGAGATGTATACAAAGGATATCACTGGAAGTAGTCCTGTTTTAACCTGTTTTATTTTATTCATCTGCCATCTCTTATTTCAGGTACCATACACAATATCACCCTTCAGCCTTATCTAAACATTCACCCCTCCACTGTATTGACTGTTAAATACTGTAGAAGCTAAACCACAGATGTAAAGTAAAACTCACCATAATATTTTGGTAAATGTTGCATCATGGGAAACCTCCTCAAAATGGAAACAGGAGATAAAAAAACCTAACTTTATTTTTACATGCAATTACTTCAAAGAAAAAAAAAAAAACAGCAAGTGTTTTATAAGGTGGTTTTGTTGTAATGCACAAGTTATCTAGTTACAGCTTATGTTAAGTGGTAGTGTCCCTTTAACGAGGGGGATCTGCTGGTGATCCTATGGTTGTGGTGGGTGGTGTCATAACTGCATGATGTTACTATAGATTGGATAGTGATGCTGGATTTCTTTCCCTTGACTCTTCTCATACAGATGCATATAGCTGCACAATAATAATGTTCCAGACTAACTCTCGGCACTTTGGGATCTTAAAAAAATCCTCAGCTCCAACGTAGATCAATCTGGAGCAGATTTTCTGAATTCACCACAACTAGAACATTTCTACAAAAAGAATCATCCCAAGACACTATCAAAACAGAAAAAAAAATATCATTTTAAGAATCACAAGTATCGGAAAATAATGTTGATGGAGGCAATGTGTTTGTGTCTCAAGAACTGAAGACACATACAAACAGAAAATAAACAATTATAAAACACGCAAGCCGGGAGGACAAAGTAAATTAAGATGTATAAGCAGAGTTTATTAGATATGGCTATGATGTGAGCAAGTAGGAAAACCAGGAAACTAATCTACATGAATAGCATTAGGTTTCGCTGATTTGCCATGAAGACTGTTCCTTTCATGGGAAACAATCACAGCCTTGTAACCTGAACAGTAATAAACTTACTGATAAGAGACGAATTCCTCAGTCAGCAAGATTACTGAGTTACCTGAACTTCACATTAGAGACGCCACAAGCAATAACAACTACAGTAAAGAGTAGATGTGCTGAACATACCTGTAATCGTGTAGTTCTTTGCTTAACCCTCCGTTGTGTGTGGTGTGTATCTCAGAGCATTGGACTCCTTCATCCAGACCACTACAGGGACAGAAAATTGGATACAAGGGTCAGAGGCCGGTGCTAGTCCCCCATTTTGGATATGGATGCACCACTGATCAATGCCAGGATACCCACTTGTATATAGTTTTATCTATAAGATTCACAGCATGATTTTAACTTAAACGGAATGCTTGTCAAGTGTGTAGAATTGCAGTAGATATATACAGTGGCAAGAAAAAGTATGTGAACCATTTGGGATTACGTGGAGTTTTGCATGAATTGTTCATAAAATGTGCTCTGATCTTCATCTAAGTCACAACAATTTGAAAAACACAGTCTGCTTAAAATAATACAACATAAACATTATATGTTTTCATGTGTTTATTGAACAGAACATGTAAACATTCACAGTGCAGGGTGGAAAAAATTATGTGAACCCCTAGCCTAATGACTTCTCCAAGAGCTAATTGGAGCCAGGAGTGAGCCAACCTTGAGTCCAATCAGTGTGATATTATTGGATGTGTTGCTGAAAGCTGTCCTGCCCTTTAAAAACAAACACCAGTTTTGGGTTTACTGGTTTCAAGAAGCACTGCCTGATGTGAACCATGCCTCGCAGAAAAAAGATCTCAGAAGACCTACGATCAAGAATTGTAGACTTGCATGAAGCTGGAAAGGGTTACAAAAGTATCTCCAAAAGCCTTGATGTTCATGTGTCCATGGTAAGACAGACTGTCTACAAATGGAGAAAATTCAGCACTGTTGCTACTCTCCCTAGGCGTGGTCGTCCTGTAAAGATGACTGCAAGAGCACAGTGCAGAATGCTTAATGAGGTAAAGAAGAATCCTAGATTGTCAGCTAAAGACTTACAGAAATCTCTGGCACATGCTAACATTTTTGTTGACACATCTACAATAAGGAAAACATTAAACAAGAATGGAATACATGGGAGGACACCACGGAGGAAGCCATTGCTGTCAAAAAAGAATATTGCAGCACGTTTGAAGTTTGCAAAATAGCACCTGGATGTTCCACAGCACTACTTGCAAAATATTCTGTGGACAGATGAAATCAAAATTGAGTTGTTTGGGAAAAACACACAACACTGTGTGTGGAGAAGAAAAGGCACAGCACACCAACATCAAAACCTCATCCCCACTGTAAAACATGGCGGAGGGAGCATCATAATTTGGGGCTGCTTTGCTGCCTCAGGGCCTGGACGGATTGTTGTCATTGATGGAAAAATGAATTCCAGAGTTTATCAAGACATTCTGCAGGAAAACGTAAGACCATCTGTCCATCAACTGAAGCTCCGCAGAGGATGGGTGATGCAACAGGACAATGACCCAAAGCATACAAGTAATTCAACAAAAGAATGGCTTCAACAAAACAAAATACACCTTCTGGAGTGGCCCAGTCAGAGTCCTGACCTCAACCCGATTGAAATGCTGTGGCATGACCTTAAGAGAGCGATTCACACCAGACAACCCAAGAATATTGCTACACTGAAACAGTTTTGTGAAGAAGAGTGGTCCAAAATTACTCCAGATCGTTGTGCAGGTCTGATCTGCAACTACAGGAAACGTTTGGTTGAGGTTATTGCTGCCAAAGGAGGGTCAACCAGTTATTAAGTCCAAAGGTTCACATACTTTTTCCACCCTGCACTGTGAAGGTTTACATGTTCTGTTCAATAAAAACATGAAAAGATATAATGTTTGTGTTGTATTATTTTAAGCAGACTGTGTTTTTCAAATTGTTGTGACTTAGATGAAGATCAGAGCACATTTTATGGCCAATTCATGCAAAACTCCACGTAATCCCAAAGGGTTCACATACCTTTTCTTGCCACTGTTTATATATATATTCCTTGTACACCTTGTTTTTACAGTACTATACCATTTGCTGCCTCTATGCTTCTGTTTTGAGGTTGACCACCCCAGAAGAGCGCTTTGAGGATATCAAGGTTGACGATTCCCCACCAGCTGTCTCTATTAAGATCTCTTGCCTAGGTTGACTGGAAATCCTATCCATATAGACGTTGGACTATACGTAAGCCTCTTCCTCCCAACTCTTCTTACCCATGGTTTTTTGAAGCGCTACCCCATTGTGCATGACTGAATTTTTCTATTCTTGGGTGACAGGAAGCACCCAATTGGGGTTGAGCGAATCAGATTGGTATTTAGCGCCATGGAACCACATCTCTCTAGATTATATATATATATATTCCACTGCTAGCAACCCTGAAACGTAATTTTAACATTCAATTACCCTGTAGGTTTTTTAAAAAAGTGCCACAAAATGCATTACTTATGTAGGTCTACCACCCTGATCTTTTTTCCATGCACTCTATAATCTCCCATATTCAATAACCAAACACAGGGAAACCAATAATGTTTGGAGTAAGGACTGCTCAGTGATAATTAGAGCTGTAACAACACGTGTGGCAGGTTTAAGGCCATTAAAGTTTATGGCCGGCAGAGTCTTGAGGTTAAAGAAGACTTCAAATTAAAGGAGCCAGGCTTTCCTGGTGCAAACATGCGATTATACGTCTTCCCCCTTAGTTTCAAATAGGTAAACTGAGGGGGTGGTTAATAAATTAAAAAAATGATATAATCCTGCCCGAGTCTGAACCAGAAATGTTAAAGTAGATGTACAGGCAGAGAGCAAAAGGCGCTACAGACGCATTATGTTGTAAAACCAAAGACCAGAAAGCATCAGAAGAATTAGTATGGACACTCACTATATGAATAGGAAAGCATGCTCCAAATCACTCCAGAAGTACGTCACACTGTGATGCATGAAATATCGAACCTGTGAAGAGAACATTAAACATAGTAACACTTACAAGGCTTCACACATCATTCAGTACAAGTAATCAATATTGAAAGGTTGGCATACGTCTAGCAGGAATAATAAGCCCAATCGCAATTCCCTCCATGCCTCTATACAGATGGCGTCACAAGAAAGCCCTGCGATCAGCCAACGCTGGAAGCCCACTGCACCGAGTCGCCGAGTCTCTGCCACAACAAGGCACCGAACCCCTTCAAACAGCAGCAACAAAGGAAGCAGATGGCATCTTGTAACACAGACCACAGCTCATGCTCATATATTGTTTACTATCAGAATGCACCTGGCAGCTATCCAGCAAAGGCAGTCTGTATCCACTCAAAAACATATGCTGTGGGATTTCCCTGCAAAATGCCTGTTCACAGGGACATAGATATGCCAGCTGTACCAGTGTGGGCATATATTGTGCAGCCTGCAGTGCGCCAAGCAGTCAAACACAAATGATGGGTGACTGTGTTCCTCTGCCAGAACACAAAACGCACTTTACATTCTGTTAGGGCAGTGTTTCCCAAACCTGTCCTCAGGACCCGCTGACACGCTACGTTTGCCAGATATGTGAAGCTCAGCACAGGTGATATGATTTGCTGCTCAGTGATTGCAGGATTCAGTCTGCATTTCCCAAGGAGATCTGCAAAATCTGGCCTGGTTGAGGGTCCTGAGGACAGGTTTGAGAAACACTGGGTTAGGGGCTTGGATCCATACAGCACAATGCAGTGGGCAGTCTGCAAACTTTCTGTATCTTCTCATACTGCATTGGATCTTTCGTTTTGTGTATTTGGAAGAAAAACTTGAAACTGCATGTAGCACAGCTTTAGGCCCGATACCAGTAATGTCACAAAAGCAACCATATTTCAGTACCATTTTCTGAGAGAAAAAAATAAAAATTATGAAATATTTTAAGACTCTGGAATGCATGTCTCCGATTGAGAATGTGTGGTACAATCCGAAGCACGAATTAAGGCAGCAAAGGCCCCGTACCAATACGCGGCTGATCACAAGCATAATGAATGAATAGGGTACAACTTCCCTTGCTAAACTGGTGTTTTCAGTGCCCAGACGCTTAATAAGTGTTATTAAAAGAAAAGGTGAGGTTACACTGTGCTAAACAGTTAACAGTCCCAACGTTTGTGGTGTTACAGTCAGATTTGAAACGTATGTATATTTTTAAAGATACATTAAATTCACAAAGTAAAACATCAAATAACGTGTTAATATGTTTTCAATATAGTAAAGAGTGAAGTGAATTTTCAATGAACTTTTTTTCTACTTTTTCAATAATGTACCAACTTTTTGGGAATTGGGGTTGTACTATATCAACATTTTATTTTACATTTACCTTACCCTTGTGACCCATTCTGTAAAGAAGGCTTGTTTAGAAGCTGATCCCATTCAGTACCACCTTCAATATTGTTTAAAACCCCATTGTGGTTCAAAAATGTATGGGAGTGTGCATAGTCAACGTTAGCTAGGTCTGTAGTTGCTCCATCTGTACTTTCTACACTATTTGTGTCTGTCTTTATTGTTTGAGTTGCGGTGTCTATAAATATTGGAAACATTGGCAAGGGCACGAGCGAAGTGAGAATCATATGTATTGAGACTAATGGGAGATAACATGCAAGTGGAATATCTGAAAGACTAGACAGGCTCTCATGTAAGTGAGAAAGATTACAATAGTTATATCCCCTCAATTGGAAGCCATATTACACCATGTTATTTTTTGTATTCCTTCATTTTTTTTTTGAGGTACTGTGAAGGTACACTATGTTAAGACTACTTTGGAATGATATTTTCTATGTTGATCCCATTAACGTAGCATTAAAAGTGTAGCTGACAGCCCACATCAACTTTACATATTCTACACAACTATACAAAACAATCACAAATCTAAATACAGCACAAAACCATTACTAAAGACCAATATCTAAAAAAAAGGCTCTAAATTTAGAAGTGCTGTTCTCAACACAAAGGCCATTCTGAAACCCTTCCAAGCATGACCTCGAAATAGGTGGAGAAGCCAATTTCCTGGTGACGTTGTCTTTCAAAACCTCGGAGTCTCTAAGATGTATGTGGAAAGTGAAATGGAAAAGAAAACGTAATGATTCATAGGAAAATATGTTTTTATTCAGGGCAGGGCTCACAGCCCACAACAGGACACACATCATTTACTTATTCCTTAGAAAATCAATGTACATCTGACAAGGAGAACTAGAGATCTTTTATCTCAGCTAGATGTAAATAAAAAAAGACACAAAATATAAAAAAAAAACGAAGAAAAGCACTATATATATATATATATATATATATATATATATAAAAATTCGATAGTCTGTGTTAGCCAGATGCCAAAATCACGAGTATAGCAGTACGTAGTGATACCTTTTTTATTGGACAAACGTTACATTTAAAAGACAAGCTTTCGAGAGGATTCCTATATTTTTTAAGAAGGTATTTTACCAGGCAGGATACATTGAGATTTCTTTTGTTTTCAAGTATGTCCTGGGTGGCGAGTATGTACCGTTACGTGTCTTGCCCAAGGACACTTACTGGAGAGGTGCTCTTGCCGGGACAGAACCTATGAGGTCTATTCAAAGAAAAGGTGAAACTCAGGAGAATTACTGAAATGAAAATCCAGGTCAAAATAGCCAAACCAGAAAAATTCTCCCATTTATCTCACTTTCCAAACTGGCTATTTGGTCTAGATTGTTCTCCCGCCAGTTCTCCGGATTTTCACCTTTCTTTGAATAGTCCTGTGCGTCTCCACAATTATAGAGAATAGAGAAGTGATGTTACCTCTACTCCATCCAGTCGGTACCAAACGGTATTTAAAGGACTTCTTAATATAAAAGGGTAATTTTAAAATTAAATCGAATAAGTGGATTACATGATAGTTTAAGGATGTAAGAAAGCCAATGTATTTCAATTCATTTTGGATTTAGAGCAATTGATGGCCAACAGAGACAATCATATGGATTTTCCATAAGCTACAATTAGCACAGTCACACTGGAATATTTTACTGGACATATCCGTTCTGCATCTAAACTTCTCCACAACTTACACTCATCCATATCTTCAAAACAGCAATTCAATTTATCTCCAAAAATCCAATACAAACTCATCAAACCAAAACATTTGATATGAAAACATGAGACTCCAGACAGAGTTTAAGATCAAAGCCACGCACAGTACCTCCTGTAATGGGATCTCTGTGATACTAAAGGCACAGTCCTCAATGTGTGCAGAGAGACCTTCGGGGAGAAGTCCTGCATGACCGTTCATCGCTTTACTCGTCATAGAAGCAGGGGTCTGAAATGGGTCTGTTCCTTGGCACATGCGGATGCGGATCTTTGCACAAAACCATTGTTTGAATTCATCCTGCGGAACCACAGAAACCGTGAAGAAAATGTTACAGACTTACTACACACTAGACTGGAGGTTTGGTATACATAGGTTGACGGATTCTTGTCAAGAACCGTAGCGGCATTCACGTCAAATTCTTTAAAAATCAACATAGTTAGCGATTACAATGAATATTTAAAAAGATGACTGGTTTCCATGCAGCCATAAATACAGGATTACAAACCTAGCACCTAATGATAAAGTGAAAAGATACAGCATCTGCTGAGGGGTACATGCATATTGCTATTAGATAATATGGAGAAATCACCTGCTGCCAAAGGAAAATCAATCATGGGCAGAATTCCATAGGGACTCGTAACATTACTTAATGGATTTCCCCTGGCAGCTGTGAATCCTCTGTAACACAAGCGGTGCTATCCATGGGTCGCTTGATAGCATGTGGAACTTAAAATTGTTCCAAGAGACTTTGTTAATCAAAGAGTAGGCTGACTGGACATCCCCTGGTCAGCTTATTTTTGGAAAAGGGTTTTGTAGATTCTGTAGTCTGATCAGAATTATTACCAGATATTCTTCAACCATACAGTGTGAAGATAACAAGTCATATGTAAACCCTGTTAAAACAAACACAGACACACCTCTTTAAATTTAAGATAGGTGCCACCACTACTACTCGCTTCCCCCTCTCTTTTTCGGCCATTTCTTACCGTTGTCACTGCAAAACAACTCATCCACACCCTGGTAATCTCCCGATTTGACTATTGCAATAATCTCTTATCTGGCCTCCCTCTCTCCCGCCTCTCCCCCCTACAATCCATCCTGAACGCCTCTGCCAGGCTAATCCACCTCACCCGCCGCACTGTCTCTGCCGCTCTCCTCTGCGAGTCCCTTCACTGGCTCCCCATCCACTGCAGAATTAAAGTCGAAAACCTTACCCTTACCTACAAAACCCTCACTAACTCAGCTCCCCACTACCTGTCCTCACTAATCACCAAATATACCCCAGCCCGCTCCCTAAGGTCAAACAGTGAACTGTGCCTAGCTTCTCCCCGCATCACCTCTTCCCATGATATACTGCAGGACTTCACGCGCAGCCCCCACTCTCTGGAACTCTCTCCCTCGTACGGTCAGAGACTTTCCCCTAATTTCTCTGCCTTCAAAACGCTCCCTTAAAACGTTCCTATTTAGGGAAGCCTACCACCCAACTCACTGACGCAACCAGTCCATCACTCTCACCTTACAGTCCTCTCCTCCTGTTTCCAACCCCAACCCTTCTAGATTGTGAGTTCCTACGGGAATAGGGCTCTCATCTCCTCCTGTACTGTTTGTCAAATGTTGTTCAATGTATTGTAACCCTGTCTATACTGTGCCTATTGTACAGCGCTGCGGAATATGCCAGCGCTTTATAAATAAAGAATAATAATAATAATGTTCCTTGCCTGGCATAAAAAAGCAAAAATGATTTCCATTTATCCCCAATTTACCCATAATTGTGTTAAAGAAAACCCGTACATGTAGCCTGCCCCCAGTAGGTGTAGTCACATACCTAACTTTACACTTACCGTTGTTCTCAGGAGAACAACATCACAGTCCTTCAGTGGCGCTCGAGAGCATGTTGCCTTCACGCGCCACTTAGGCATCCAGTACAGGAGGAGGAGGAGGAAGCCACCTGAACACAGCACTCCTACCGCTACTAGAGCGAGCTTCCATCGGCACAAGCTGTATCCCCATATTTCCTGCAGGAAAGGAAAAAAAACATAGATCTTGATATACTGTTCAGATATCTATGGATACTGTGTGTTAGACTAATAGGATATTACAGAGGAGGATGACATTGCTTTTTTCGATAGCACATGGATAAAGCACACAAAGTCATGCTGTGGTAGGTACACCTACAGTCAGCATGCCAGCCAGCAGTATCCAACCTCGAGCATACAACAGATTCTCTCACTGACCGGCCACGTGCCGCTTCATGGTGGCTACAACTCACTTCCTCAAGCCATCTGACACTAAAATGTCCTTCAGCATATCATTACTTTCACTAGAGTTACCCTCTAATAAACCAACAAAACCATTTCAAAATAGTTGGCTGGACTCACAGTAAAAAATTGCCTGTTTAGCTTTACATCACAAGGCAGACGTTGGTAAAACACTCGACTTCTGGGCTGTCAGTGCCCAGAAACCACCATGAATATCCAACAAAGCAAAAAAAATGTAGGTGAAATACGAGGTGGATGAGAGCTTTAATTTTTCAACTCTTACGATGAAATGATGTAGATTTTGTACACCATATCGGAGATTGTGGTTTTTGATAGCTCATAGGGACTGTGAATGTTCAGGAGCATTTGAGCTGTTTGTCGCTGCACACACCACTTTAGGAATTTTGTATTCTATGTATTGATTTTTACTCCTAATGTGTGTGTTTATCCATAAAAATCTCCTGCAAATTGTAACAAACCATCTACTTTGAATATTTATGACCAATTGCTTTACCAGAAAATTAGGGGGGGGGGCGCTGGCACTTCTGGTTTATTTAGTTACAATCCTATAGAGGACAATTGTTGTTTTAATCCACAATTTTTCATGGCAAGCTCTCCCCTTTCATTCTATCACGTTTTCTTTATTTCTTATGGTTTTAGCGCTTTTCTTTTATGCTAATAAAAGTTACATTTCAGCAACAAAGTCACTTCGACTTTAGCCTTTTATTAAGGCCTATTAAGGCGTTAATTGCAAAAAATACAAATAGTACGGGCACTATTACAATCTTAACGCTAAGATATGTAAGCGTTAACGCTAGGTTAAGGGTCTTTAACGCATGCCCCCCCATATTATACCCCTAGCAGGTTAAAAAAATCCGTTACCACATCAGTGATTGAGCGAGCTTACTGTACTTTGCGCTCCCTAAGCTTAACATGGGAAGCGCATCAGTAATTAGCATTAGGATTACAAAATCCTAACGCTAATTACCGCACTGATGTGGCAACGAAAAATCTGCTGAATCAGTTAGCGCCAGCTAAAACTCCCCCAAAAAAAATATCAGATACTCACCTCTCATCCCGCGGCGAGAACTGTGGCGGGATCCGCAGCTTCTGGTCGCCAGGAGCAGAGTGAGACTGGGGACAAGTAGACCCCAGTCTCCCTCCACGAACCACTAGCAACAGCAAGATCCTGCAGGGCTTGCGGCCCGGCAGCACAACCCTCCATGGAGGTGATAGGTGATACTCCTGGCGGCGTGGTAGCTCTGCTGCGAGTATCAGGGAGGGTTAGCCCTGCATTATGGGGCAGGCTGCTGAATTAGCAATTGCCCAATAAAATGGTGCTAAAACGAGGACTTCCCCATTAGCATTCCCATTTTAGCACATTTAATGTTATATGGCGCTACATGTTTGAGAGTGTTGTGGGACACTGAAAGTTCGAGGTCAGATATTTGACCACTGTAATCTACCGGAGGGACCAGATTCAGGAATAATGTCGTAATCCCGTCAGTAGCACACCTTGGAAGTTTTATTCTGGCATTATCGTGTGAGGAGAACATGCAAAAGATTAATTCTGCTTTGTTTCTTTACTGTTCCATCGAAGCAAAGAATTACAATCTATCGGAGGGGAGGAGCGTTTAGAGAGGGATTGCAGCAGGAGCTTTTTTTTTTTTTTTAGAAAGGATTTTACCAGGAAGGATACATTGAGATTTCTCTCGTTTTCAAGTATGTCCTGGGTGGCAAGTATGTACCGTTAGGTGTCTTGCCCAAGGACACTTACTGGAGAGGTGCTCTTGCTGGGATCGAACCCATGTCTCCACAGGCTCTCTCCACGCAGAGCAGTGATGTTACCTCTACGCCACCCAGCCGGTACTCTAAGCGGAGTCTTAATTACTTCTAAAGTACAGGATATCCTTTTCATTAGTGTGCGGAGGATTTATTGATGGCAACTGAAAACAAAACACAAGATTAAGCCCCTTTGAACTACTTGAAAAGTTCACTAATTTTGTTTGGACGCTCTGAGAATTCACACACAGTAATGTATTTGTGGAGTGGAGATATCCTGCGGGTTATTTTTACACACATCGCTAATTGGTTTCTCCATGCAGCAGATCACTCGCAACATTGCACTCGGCAGTAGCAAAACATGTCTGGGACGCGGAGATTCGGCTAGGTTTGTTTTTTCAGGGTTTACGTCTCTTGTAGAGCTATATGTCACACAAAGACACCATTACTCATGAAAGCAAATAGAAGATAGACACCAAACATGGTGATACCTGTCGGTACCTGCATTTGGCTTACATTATGTTTTATGCCCACGTGTTGACTTTAATTTACATTCTTCCAGCGCATTAGAAATGAAGAGCAACAGTTACAACAATTCACACAAATCAACATAAAGTGCAGCACTGCAGGGGCTGCTGATCCAAGCGCAACAGCACAACAAAGAAAGAAAGACCTCCCTAACATAAGATTTAACTAGACGATCAAAACCAACTTATAAAACACATGCTGCTGGTTTTTCGTCTTCTTTTGAAGTACTTGTATGTAAAAGGAAAAAATAGTTTTTTTTATCTACAAAGTCTGAACCTTAAGGCTGGGGTCAGACGAACACAGTGAGAACGTGCGTTTAGCCGCACTTTATTACGGCCGTGGTAGCAGCAAATGACGTCCAACGCAGGCCCACACACGAAGTACGGCCGCGCGAAAGTTCGGCCATGCAACGCAAGTGGCAAACTAACGCATTTTTGCAAGAACGTCGAACTGCTAGTACTGACGTACAGAGTGCGCTGCGTCCGCATAGCGGCGTGTGTGCGTGATTAGGAGACGTCAGACGCTGCTCATGTCCGGCCAACATCTTGTCCAGACACCCAAAGTTTCCTGGTTTGGATCCGTAAAAAATCACGGCCGTAATTGCGCTTCGTATGACCGCTATCGCGTATTCCGTGAAAAAATGCGTTCGGATGCATCAACGCACTTTTTGACGGTAGACGTGAAAAAAGCGTTCGTCTGACCCTAGCCTTAACTAGAAGGTCCAAATGTAGGAGTTTAAACCAGCACCACAGGATTAAACCTCGTTTTGAAAGTTATAGAAAAGAAAAACACGAAGCGGCTAGTATATCTATGCCTATTGGCTTGCTGATGCCACAGATGCTGGTATGGATAGTAAAGTACATAAAAAGTTTTCAGCTTTATTAAATGATGACATATAGTGTGATTAATGAATAAAGGATCTTTGTTCAAATGGTTTTATTGGCTTCAATTGGGTCTCATCAGTTTACTAATAAGTTAGTCCCTCATGATCCCAATGGATAGAGGATTCATTGCCCGCAAGCAACTAAACGTTTTGTGTCGCTTGTCAAAAATAAATTGTATAACAAAATATCAAATTCACGGACAGGTATGCATACCTAACATATATTTCATTGTTATGAATAGGCGCAATGAGATGGGAGGACACCTCTTAAATGATATCATATTGACACGAGGTCCATCAGCACGATAGGTGCAGAAGAGAAACAGCTTAACCCTAATATTGTTTCGATTTCTATGCTGTCCCTATCAAAGAAAAGACATGAGGATCAAGAGAAAAATAACAATTATGAGGTCCAATGACCATGCCCAAAAGTCAGCCAAGAAAAAGGTGAAAACTGTTAAAATCAATTGGCCGTCACCAAAACAGGTGACGCACGTTTCGCCATATCTACGCGGCTTCGTCCAGAGCGTCCTCCTATCACTTTCAGCCTAACGGCTTATCAAGACTGGCGCAGAACTTAATGAGTTCCATAAATTCCATTAGTGGGGATATGCTCCACCTTCTTTGCGGCTAAATTATTGCTACATGAGCAGTTTATCCCCAAGTGAATATGAATGTATGTGTTGACGGACCGCGCATTGATTTATTGTTATCTTTAAAAGGCGGTTCTGTTACATTTTATGCTAATCCCTATATTCATTGCGCCTATTCATAACAATGAAATATATGTTAGGTATGCATACCTGTCCGTGAATTTGATATTTTGTTATACAATTTATTTTTGACAAGCGACACAAAACGTTTAGTTGCTTGCGTACAATAAATCCTCTATCCATTGGGATCATGAGGGACTAACTTATTAGTAAACTGATGAGACCCAATTGAAGCCAATAAAACCATTTGAACAATATATCCTTTATTCATTAATCACACTGTATGTCATCATTTAATAAAGCTGAAAACTTTTTATGTACTTTACTATCCATACCAGCATCTGTGGCATCAGCAAGCCAATAGGCATAGATATACTAGCCACTTTGTGTTTTACTTTTTTCTAAGTTTTTTCATCTCCCGTTTCTATTTTGTTCATTTTTCCCATAAGGCAACATTTACCAAAATCTTATGGTGACTTTTACTTTGCGGCTGTCCTTGTGCATGTTTCCCATGATGCAACATTTAACTAAACTTAGACATTTACAGATGTGGTATAGGATAAACCAGTAGGGAAGAGGCAATAGAGTGGATGGAATGTTTAAATTGGCAAGGGTTCTAATGTGTCGTCTAGGCTACCCAAGATAAGAGATGGCAGCTGAATGAGAAATTGTTGTTGGCTTAAAACACTTCTAATCTACCCCAGTGATTTTGTATCACCTACATCCCATACTATGCAATCCTAGGAGTCAGATTTTGGAGATGTGACCTATTGTCTCCATTCTTTGAATAAAAGGTTTACCCTAGACAGCATAGGTTTTACGTCACCCCTCCTGATTTGGCGAAATCCTAAAATTATTGCGTTTAAACATTTCCTCACAATGTCTTAGGTATCCACAAAAGGTAGAAAAGACCTGCAAGTGCCTGGATATATATTGCGTGCAAAATGGAAGCCCTCTAAAACCATAATCTAGCAAAGTTACATTGTGCAAAATCATACATTTGTTTCAACAAAAACACACACACACACACACACACACACACATATATATATATCACACACACTCTTATATTTTTCCTGGAAACCGTCTGAGACTTACCATTTCATCGTCACATCCCTTGTTGATCTTCTCTCCATTCTCCATTTTCAGTGCTGTGCAGCTTTCCCAACAAAGATACAAGATGTATCCTACAAAAGCACAAAGATGCAAAAATGGTGAACTACAAGCCTGAGGGGAGTAGGTTGAGGAAAATAGGTACTTGATGCATTAAATACATGGCATTTATCACATTTACATTTTTTGAGTTCCTACTAGGTGCAATTAATACAGGCTTTGTGATTATTATTTTTTTGGTGCATAGTGCAAGAGATTCTCTCCCACACATGACTTAAGGCAAGTGGCGAGGCTGCAAATCAGCCACCAACTGGTTCTACTTGATCGTTGACTGATGGCCCATCTCGTGAAACCAGAGTGAGAAGTGAACCTTCAGGCAAAGAGGAGCACTACACAAAACAGCACAAAAACCTACAAATGATCCAGCTGTACAAAAACCTAAACACCTGGAACTGTCAATAGAATTGGACAGTATTATTATTATTGTCATCATTTATATAGCGCCAACAGTTCCCGCAGCGCTTTACAAATAACCAAAGGGAACGAAATACATATAAACAGACATAGGAAGGACACAAGAGGTGTAGAGGGCCCGGCTCATAAGAGCTTACAGTCTAGAGGGATTGGGGTTGAGCTAGACAAGGGGAATTTTACTGAACGGCAGGATCATTAGTGTCAGTGGTTTGGGAATGGTGGGGCCATAGAAGCAGCTTAATCATGTGCGAGTAGGTGAGCAGGGGGATGAGTTGCATCAGTGATGTGGTATGCTAATCTGAAGAGATGGGTTTTGAGGGATTTCTTGACGGTCTGAAGGTCAGGTGAGACATCAGGGGGTCTGGTGTTTTACATCAGGCAACATCTACACATTTCTTCTGTTGCATTGCATTGTGTTTACTATTAAGTGGATCAGTAATTTCCAACCAGTGTCTACAAAAGCAAAATGGGGCAGGTCAGTGCCAAATCGAGCATAATGTAGCAGTGGAATACTAAGTGACACGAATATCGCATATGGCTCAGCATGTAAATCTAAACCCCAATACATCTGATATTATTATTAGGGATGCACCCATACCACTTGTTTAAGAAAGAGTACAAGTACCAATACTCTTTTCATGTACTCCCGATACAGAGTGCCGATACTTTTATTAAATGTCATGTGACCACTTTCCAATAAATAATAAGGATTTTGTTAAAAGCCTGTCCAGTTTAAGTTAATATTGTTGTAATGTATGGCAAACATCCCATTTACCCACTGTACATGCCTGCACACCCCCTGACCACACACACACGCCTCATATGTATATCCACGCAGACCACAGACACATAAGTATATACCCACTCAGACCTCAATATACCCAATCAGACAGACGCTGGGGAAGCTGTGCTAATGCATTTTAAAGCATTCGGCCAGCGTTCCCCTTCGGCTGGCTGCGATCCTCCATGCGGCCACCTTTCTGTGACGTGCTTTCGCGAAATCTCACGAATCCCGCAAGATCACGCCTGGAGGTCGCCACACAGCCAGGCGGCTGCTCAGTAACATGGCCGGCCGGAGGGGAACGCTGGCCGAACGCCTTTAATGCATTCAGACAGCTGCCCCAGCCCGCGGATACTGGCAAGCCGGCCATCGCTGGCTTCCAGGTATCGAGGGCAGTATCGGGGCATTTACACAAGTACAAAGTACTCTTGCAAATGGCAGTATTGGCACCGATACTAGTATGGTATCGGAGCATCCCTAATTATTATATTAGTTTAATTATATGGTGCAAACATATTCCACAGCTCAATACAAGTGTTATAGTAGTTATGTAGTAACAAAATATACTTGGACATGAGGTAGAGAGATCTCTGCACCCCAACTAAAGAGAGATGGCGAACAGAGAGTAGAATCCCTGGATTACTGGTCCCTAAAGTGGACAGGTAGAGACTAACACTGTGACAGGAATGGAATATAACAAGCCGAAGTCAAAGGGAGAAATAGGCCGAGGTTTGAGGAGATCGGAGTAAACACTAAACAAGCAACTAGGAAACGCAGTAATGGTCTGAAGAGAAATGGCGCCATGATACAGCAATAAAAGGGAAATGCTTATACATCCTTGGATTGCCATTGGTTAAGTTAGGAAGGTCAGATTGTCTGGTCCACCTATTGATACAAGGCATAGAATGATCAAAGGTAGACACAGCATCAGCAAAAGGCAAAAGGTGGCATCTATACGTCCGTTTATTTGTATTTCGTTCCCTTTGGTTATTGTAAAGCGCTGCGGAAACTGTTGGCGCTATATAAATGATGACAATAATAATAATCTATGAAAAACGAGTGACTGGTTCGGTGTCCATAGTATGACTTCGGTCGGGTAAGCTTAACGTCAGTATAAGGATGCAGGGGTCGGCACAGTATCACCTGAATGACACATGAAGGTCGTGTCTAGTATCAACATACATGCCTACTGCAGCACAAAAAAACAAAAAAAGGTTTTCAAATGCTAAAAAGTGAAAGACTTATGATGCTGTATGTATACTTATCATATTGTAAGCTCGTTGTTGTACCACTAGGATTGAAAATTAATTAACTAGATGAAAGCATACAATATATGGCTAGGCACATCTAACTACAAGTATATTTCTTGTTGCCACTGCTCAGCACAAATAGTGAATGGTTTGTTTGAAGTAATTGCATGAAGGGAAAAATAAAGTTAGGTTGTTTATATCTCCCGTTTCCATTTTGTGTATTTTTCCCCATGATGCAACATTTACCAAAAATTTTATGATGAGTTTTACTTTATGGCTGTGCTTTATCTCATACAGTATTGTATTTAACAGTTAATGAGATGGAGGAGGGAATGTTTAGAAAAGGCTATTCTGTTCTCCAGGTTACTCAAGATAAGAGATGGCAGCTGAATGAGAGAACACAGGGAGCTTAAAAAAGTCTAATCTACCCCCGGTGATGTTCTTTGAATGCATCCCACACAATGCAATGATTTGATTCCATGATCGACCCATAGACTCCATTCTATGGCCATTGTCACAGAGTGAGGAGCAAGTAATGGAAAAAAGACAGAGGAGGGGGCAGTTTACAACACAAAATATCCCACAACAGATGCACCCAGTGACACCAATACAGGAAAATATTTTCTTAACTAAACATACAAGAGAAAAACAAAGTACATGTAAGATATCAGCAACATAAAATAAACACAATGTGGATGTCATGCCCCATGATTCAGGTTTTATTGATATATTTTAATGTTATGTATTGAATCTGCCTTTTGCTGCTTACAGTTATGATTTCTTAGCTATTTTGATCCTGCTGGTTTTCCTTAGCCTTGCTGCTTCCAGCTAGCTCCACCCCTTTTTCCTCAGTCTAGTTCTGGGGTACTTCTGGTCACCTAGCTGCCATCTTTGCTCAATGCTGGACAGAACCAATATATTTTCACCTGCATTGCTGTACACTATTAAAGATTGTCAGTCTGATCATTAAAAGGTTTCAACTGGATTCATCTTTCTACGTGTCAGTTTTGCTGAGTTGACGCTGTCTGCTGGACGTTCATCGTGTGAGTACTGGTCAAATACAGACTTGGCTAGTCTCAAGCACCCACGCATCACAGCTTTGCTAGCGAGGCAGAATAATGGACATTCCATTTTTATAGTGGTAGTGGCCCTTTGAAGACAGGTTTCCTTGTAACGTAATCTTAATGTAGCATCTCTTACCATTTAAATCAGTATTGTTCTTTTGTCAGTGGTGGTTTTGAAAATTTAAAATTTTCCACCCACAAAATAACAGATGTGTGTTACGCAGCATCTCGTGACAAACACAATCACAGACAAGGTCTCTCCAGCATTGTGCTGTATATATAATAAAAAAAACACTACCTCCTTTTCACTGTGCAAACAGTAGGTTAACATGGATGATTCACAACTTGGAAACGGTTGTGATACAGGAGTCATTCCACAAGAATTCAGCATCACATCACAGTTAAAAATAAATACACATAATTATCGGAGTGTTTCTGCCCAAACTAGGAGATCCACAAAATAATCCCCTCTTGTCCCGTCATCTGCTTCTGAAAAAGTCAGGGAACGGTAAGCCCGTATCAATGCTGGCTGAACACAGAGCTCTAGTTGCAAAACCGCATACCACCCCGTCATGCTCAGCATCTCCCGGAAATGCTGTTTAAGGATGTGTAGAGCACCCAGATTGGTTTATAGGAGAAACGGAATCTAGATTCACGTGTAAAGCTCGGCACAATGTGGTTTTATGCCCCATTGTAACTAAAGTGACTCAGTGTTCATGGCAAACATTGCTCACCACAGTAACAGGGCATGGAAGGTGTTTCACCATGCATTATGTGTAAGAGCATACAAATGTCAAACATCAAAACAGATTCTATGCTATTGCATGCAGTACAAGAGGGGTCAGCAACCTTGGCCCTGCAGCTGTTTTGGAACTACAATTCCCATGAGTCTCCAACAAACTAATGAGTGGCTGAGCATCATGGGAGATGTACCAAAATATCTGGAAGGCTAAGGATGCTGTTCCCCTGCAGCATACCATGCATCAGGATTCTCTACAAATCTTTGAAAAGGCTTGCTAAAGAATGTCATTTACCTTTCTAGTCGAATGGCAGAGAAGCACCTGCCATCTTGCTTCCTCTATAAACCTGAGGTGCGTTCAGTTCCTCAGCTGCTGCTGAATTGCTAAATTGCAGTAGTCTCACTGAATGGGGATATTGAAGCAAAAGAGCGGAGGATTGCTTAATGAAAGTTGCCGTTTCTGCAATATCCACTGTTGTCCATTTTATTACCACTTTAGTGTTAATGTTAACATGTTCCAATAAATATTTGATGTTTTGGTCCTTCAAACTGAATATTTCCTTATTGGATTATTTGCTTCTTGGAGGCGGCCATCTTTCCCACATCACTCAGCAGCACCTCTCTACTGAGCTGCAAGTGCTAAATTAGCAGTGCTGAACGGAGACCTGTTCAGGTCCTCAGCAGCTGCTGAATTGCTACATTGCAGCAGTCTCACTGAACACTTTGGCTGGGAATATTGAAGCAAAATTACGGAGGATTGCTTAATGAAAGGTGCCGTTTCTGCAATATCCAGTGTTGTCCATTTTATTACCACCTAAAGTGTTAATGTTTACCATGTTCCAATAAATATTTGGTGTTTTGGTCCACCAAAAAGTCAAACTGAACATTTCATTATTGGATTATTTGCTCCGTGGAGGTGGCTATCTTTTCAACGTCACACTCAGCAGCACCTCTCTGCTTGGCTACAAGTCATAAGTTAGCAGTGCAGAACTGCAGCACAGCGTTCAGTAGCAAGTTGCTAACTTAGCACTTGCAGCGGCAGAGGAACGGTCGTGTGTTTGTGTGTGTCTCAACAAAAGGCAAACATCAGAGTGAGTTTGCAGGGTGTGTAAGGAGCTATTCTATGCTCATTCATAATGTATGGCTACAGTTGTACATAGCATAACTCCCAGAAATACTTAAAAGGAAAATTCTACTGAAAAGTAGAATTGTCCTATTTTTTTGCCCTTAAATAATTGGGAGGAGGCTGCTGATCTAATCTGCCCAATTATTTTTCTCATTTTCAGGTGAATTTTTCACCTTTTGTCCCTCGCCACGCTCAGCTCCTCCTCTTCAGCTCAGGTTCTCCCGAACCCAGAAGTCCCTCAGGCTTTTTATGCACAATTTACGCTCCCTGCGCCACTTGCATGGAGTAGGAAACGCAAATTGCGCACTGCAAAGGTGCTTGCAAAACTCACGTCCGTGAATTCCGTAGAGTCTGCGCAGATCGATGGATTGGAGATCACTGACACCATTGTTCTCAGAGATGGTTACTAGTGACGTCACTGACAGCCGGGAAATTTAAATTCCCTAGCTGCTGGTGACGACGGTTGGGTGGAACAAACTCCTCCACTTCAACCAGCATTTTCTAGAAGTTCGGCTGGTGTGGGCGGGAGGGGGGCACTCCTCACATCCTGACCACTTCAAAAATATATAAAAAGTATACAGGATGTACAGAGTGTTCCTTTAAGAATTCAAGGAATTTCAGATGAAACCACAATATTGTAATCTTCTAAACAAAGCCAGAGCTAGAAACAGAAAATCCACAATGGCCCCTGGTCCACACTGACCCACATAGCAACAAAATAATCAGCAGTTACATTATATGATGGAGACTCTACAGCTAGAGATCCGAAAAATTAACTAACACAGCGCTTCAAATTTAGGAGCCAGTGAGAGAATGGATTGAGTAAAGTATATAGTGCGGCATCACATCAAGATCTACATGATATCCACCCCCTAATGGGACATCACAGTGAAAGTGCACCTGGTCAGTAGCAGGGCACTCGAAAGGGCCACTACCATCAAAAAATAATAGATTTATTTGGGTTATTCTAAGTTGCTGATATCTTAGGCTAGGGTCAGACGAACGCATTTTTCACGTGCGTTTAGCAGCACGAAATCACGGCCTTGCTAGCAGCAAATGACGTCCAATGCCGAGGAACATACGACGAACGGCCGCACGAAAGTTCGTCCGTGCAACGCAAGTGGCCAACGAACGCATTTTTTCGAGAACGTCAAACCGCTACTACTGACGTACAGAGTACGCTGCGGCCACATAGCGGCGTGTGTGTGTGATTAGGAGACGTCAGACGCTGCTAATGTCCGGCTAACATAACGTCCAGACACAAAAAGTGTTTTATTGATGATCCGTACAAAATCACGGACGAAAAGGCGCATCGTATGACCGCTATCGCGTATTCCGGGAAAAAATACGTACGTTCGTTCGAACGCACTTTTTCACGGACAACGTGAAAAATGCGTTCGTCTGACCCTAGCCTTAGATGTACTTTGTTTTTCTCATATATGTTTAGTTAAGACAATATTTTACTCTATATGTCACTTTATGCGTTCATTTTCTGATATTTTGTGTGGTAAACTACCCCCCCCCCACACACACACACACACACAGTTTTACAGCACTTGTTCCTCACTGTGTGCGATGGAGTGTAGAATGGAGTGAATTGGTCTGAAGTCCAGGAAACCTACTCGCAGCATTGTATTGTGTGGAATGTATGCAAAGGACATCATCAGATGAGAAGTTTTTTAAGCTCCCTGTTTAAAGTCATTCAGCTGCCATCTCTCATCTCCGCAACACAATAAATCCCCTGGAGCCCTATCTAAACATTCACTCCTCTACACATTGCCTCTTAAATACCGCAGAAGCTATAACACAGCTGTATAGTAAAAGTTTGGACAGACTTTGGTTACTGTCGCATCAAGATAAAAATCCACAAAATAGAAAGAGTAGATAAAAACCTAACTTTATTTTTCCTTTTTACATACAATGACTTCAAACAAAGAAAAAACCAGCAGCATGTGATTTAAAAAGTGGTATTATTTGTAATGCACAAGTAATCCAGTAACAGTTTATGTACGTGGTAGTGTCCCTTTAATCATTCCACAAGAAAAGGACTCATCGGAGCAAGGCCCTCTACCTCTCCTCTCTGCTTCCCAAGTTTGTTTGTAAATTTGTTTGTTTCATTTGCTTTCCTTTATTGTTAAGGGCTGTGGAAACTGTTAGAGCTATCATTATAGGATCAATTATGAAGGCATTAATAACAACCAGAAAATCTGTATTATTATTTTTTTATAAAAACGTAAAGCTACCTTCTCTGAGCCTGCATTCCTGATAAAATTTGTATCCTGGAGCGGAATTCTTGTTTTCTATCTACAGTGGTTTCAAAGGTTATCTCTTGAATAATCCAGTGTATTAAAGACTGTCAACAGGCAAAAATGACACATGACAATGACAGATATATAAAAGGGCAGATGGTTTGAAAGCAACCTTCATCCACCTGACAAAAGGTCTCTATGGGGGGAGATTGTTTTTGGGCACTGGATCCAATCTGACCAACTCAGATTTGTAATGTCCACTTGCAATGTGGAACCACCAAGAAGAAAATGTTGATATTTTCTGATAACGACCATTCCTTTCTCCTCTACCTCAGTCAATGCTTGGTTTTATGCAGTTATTAAAACATGCCATTACCCCCAGGGGAACCGATTGGAAAACTATAAAAAATAATCTCTGCCGATAATCTGAGAGAATATGGCGTTCTGTTTAACCATTTCTCACTAATATTTATTTATTTATTTATAAAGTATTTTACCAGGAAGGATACATTGAGATTTCTCTCGTTTTCAAGTATGTCCTGGGTTCAAGAACATTGAAATGTTACAGTCATTACAGAAATACAAAGTAATAAATGCAAGATATTAAAAAAACAAAACACAAATACAGATTTACACAGAAAATAAAAATGTAGGAAATAGTCATTATGTTACATGTTTACAGGTGCATTCCGTATTGAGGTATGTTAATAGGGAGCTCTTGAGTGACCTAAGACTGGGCGAAGATTTGATGGCGTCTGGGAGGTTATTCCATAACTGCGGTGCTCTGTAGGAAAATGAGGATCGAGCCACTGTCTTTTTGTATTGAGGTATTACAAGTAAGGTGCTGGTCCTGGATCGGAGGTTATAGGAGGAGGGAACTGCTAGGGGAAGCAGTCTATTCAGGTAGGGTGGCAGCTTCCCAGAAAAGCTCTTAAACACCAGGTTGGAAAGATGAAGAGTGCGTCTAGAGTCCAGCGATGGCCAGTTTAGTTCTTTTAACATGTCACAATGGTGGGTCATGTAGTTACATTGTAGCACAAAGCGACAGAATGAGTTATACAATGTAGTAAGTTTCTGGAGGTGTGTTTGTGGGGCCGCTGCATACACTACATCTTCATATTCAATAGCCAGCATAAGCATTTGTTGTACAGTTGTGTTCAAAATTATTCAACCCCCAATGCTGTAAAGGGTTTTAGGGAATTTAGTGTACATTTGTAATTGTATTCAGAATGAAATCCTACAAGGACTTTTTAAAGAACCATATGCAACTAAAATGACATCAATTGGTTTTGTAATACAGTAGTAAATGTTTCTTTTGTGAATTCTTCATTGACACAATTATTCAACCCCTTAAAGACTACCACTCTGAAGAACAGAGGTTCATTCAAGTGTTTTCAATCAGGTATTGAAAACACCTGTGGATGTCACGGAGCAGCAATAAAGCATAATAAGCGCCAATTAGGCAGCTTTAACCCCTTAGTGACCGGGCGGTTTTACACAAATCCGTCCGTTCGTGACCGCAGCTGTTTTTATGTTTCTGCGCTCTTAGTGTTTACGTCAAATTTTCCTCTTACTCGTTTATGTAACCCACACATATTTTACACTGTTTTTCTCGTCACTAAATGGACTTTATAAAGATACCATTTTTTTCATTATTTCATATAATTTACTATAAAAAATATTGTGAAATATGACACAAAAATTGAAAAAACACCACTTTTTCGAACTTTGACCCCCAAAATTTCTTATGTATCAACAACCGTCAAAAATTTTTTATTCCTTAGTAGTTTCTAAATTTAGTACTGAGTTTAGCAATACCCAATGTTTACATATTCCTCGCTTTTTTCCTTATTTTATGCAACAATAAGTGCAAGTAGCACTTTGCCATTTCCAAAGAGTTTATTTTCAAAACTAGTGATAGTGACATTGTAACACTGATATCTGTCACTAATTCCTGAATAACCCTCCACATATACATATTTTTTTAAAGTACACAAATCAAGGTATTAAACTTGGGGTATTTTGACTCTTTCCATGCAAACCATTTTACCACAAATCTATGCCAAAGTTTGAAAAAAAAAAAAATTTTGGTGATTTTTTTTTTTTGAACGCAATTTAAGAATACATGTACTGTGAACTTTAAGGTTTACTGCCAAAAAGCACCCCAAAATATGTTCAGCAACATCTTCTGAGTAAATTGATACCACCCAAGTATAGGTATGTCGGGTCATTTGGGGCTAAAAGGCCTTATTTGGGGGTGCGCATTTCAGTTTTCCAACTTGGAATTTTCACATTTCGTCATCATGCACCCATGTCCTATTTGGGACATTTTTGAAGCCGGCCAAAGTAATTTACCCCCATCAAACCATATATTTTTAGAAAGGGCACACCCTAGGGTGCTTCAAAGAGTTGTATTTTAACACTTTCCATGCACTAGCTCTTTGTCAATCTTTCAGGTAGTCACTTTTTGTGTTATTTTTTCACACACATTGTACTTTAGGCATGAATTGTCAAATCCAGTTATGGGTTACTGCCAAAAAACACCCCAAAATATGTTCAGCAACATCTTCTGAGTAAATTGATACCACCCATGTATAGGTATGTCGGGTCATTTGGGGGCTAAAAGGCCTTATTTGGGGGTGCGCATTTCAGTTTTCCAACTTGGAATTTTCACATTTCGTCATCATGCACCCATGTCCTATTTGGGACATTTTTGAAGCCGGCCAAAGTAATTTACCCCCATCAAACCATATATTTTTAGAAAGGGCACACCCTAGGGTGCTTCAAAGAGTTGTATTTTAACACTTTCCATGCACTAGCTCTTTGTCAAACTTTCAGGTAGTCACTTTTTGTGTTATTTTTTCACACACATTGTACTTTAGGCATGAATTGTCAAATCCAGTTATGGGTTACTGCCAAAAAACACCCCAAAATATGTTCAGCAACATCTTCTGAGTAAATTGATACCACCCATGTATAGGTATGTCGGGTCATTTGGGGGCTAAAAGGCCTTATTTGGGGGGTGCGCATTTCAGTTTTCCAACTTGGAATTTTCACATTTCGTCATCATGCACCCATGTCCTATTTGGGACATTTTTGAAGCCGGCCAAAGTAATTTACCCCCATCAAACCATATATTTTTAGAAAGGGCACACCCTAGGGTGCTTCAAAGAGTTGTATTTTAACACTTTCCATGCACTAGCTCTTTGTCAATCTTTCAGGTAGTCACTTTTTGTGTTATTTTTTCACACACATTGTACTTTAGGCATGAATTGTCAAATCCAGTTATGGGTTACTGCCAAAAAACACCCCAAAATATGTTCAGCAACATCTTCTGAGTAAATTGATACCACCCATGTATAGGTATGTCGGGTCATTTGGGGGCTAAAAGGCCTTATTTGGGGGGTGCGCATTTCAGTTTTCCAACTTGGAATTTTCACATTTCGTCATCATGCACCCATGTCCTATTTGGGACATTTTTGAAGCCGGCCAAAGTAATTTACCCCCATCAAACCATATATTTTTAGAAAGGGCACACCCTAGGGTGCTTCAAAGAGTTGTATTTTAACACTTTCCATGCACTAGCTCTTTGTCAAACTTTCAGGTAGTCACTTTTTGTGTTATTTTTTCACACACATTGTACTTTAGGCATGAATTGTCAAATCCAGTTATGGGTTACTGCCAAAAAACACCCCAAAATATGTTCAGCAACATCTTCTGAGTAAATTGATACCACCCATATATAGATTTGTTCTGTTGTTTTTGGGGTGCTACGCCAATCTTTGACATGTGCTTGTCAATTTTCTAATTTGACATACAGTATCTTCTTTGCTTATCTTCTTTTTAGGGGCCTTTTTACATACCCCAGTTTTATGAACGTGCATATATTTGGTAAGCTAACACCCCAAAGTATTGTAAATGGAGTGTTTTTATGCTATGGATGCATCCGTTTGCTCCAAACAAATTAGATACTGTTTGGTGGTCATTTTTCATTTTCACACCCACATCAGTTTTGGACTGTGATTTAGGAGACACTGTTGTTTTTTACTGCATGAAAACTCTCCAGGTTGTTTTCTGCAAGGTCTCCTGAGTACACCCATGCCCCCCATGCATAGGTTTGCCAGGATTTTGGGAAGGTTCAAATACAATTTTTATGACTTTGTCATTGGAGTTGAAATTGAGATTATTTCTTCAGCTAGGCCTAGCTTTGGTTTTGGGTCTACCGCATACCCCAGTTTGAATTATTGCCAGAAAATTGTTTATATTTGTTATGTTGACACCCCAAGGTATTGCATATGGAGTGCTTTGATGCCATGGATGCAACGGTTTTAGCCCAAAACATTTGAGAAGGTGTGTGGCGGTAATTTTTCAATTTTCAGATTTTTACGCCCACAGTAGTTTTGGACTGTGATTTAGCAGACACTGTTGTTTGTTACTGCATGAAAACTCTCCAGGTTGTTTTCTGCAAGATCTCCTGAGTACACCCATGCCCCCCATGCCTAGGTTTGCCAGGATTTTGGGAAGGTTCAAATACAATTTTTATGACTTTGTCATTAGAGTTGAAATTGAGATTATTTCTTCAGCTAGGCCTATCTTTGGTTTTGGGTCTACCGCATACCCCAGTTTGAATTATTGCCAGAAAATTGTTTATATTTGTTATGTTGACACCCCAAGGTATTGCATATGGAGTGCTTTGATGCCATGGATGCAACGGTTTTAGCCCAAAACATTTGGCAACAAGGTGTGTGGCGGTAATTTTTCAAATTTCAGATTTTTACGCCCACAGTAGTTTTGGACTGTGATTTAGGCTAGGGTCAGACGAGCGTAGTGTTCACGTCCGTGATCGCGCCTAAAAGTACATCCGTGATAGCATGACATAAAGTCCAATGGAGCCCGACACACGAAGTACGTCCGCACTGAACTGCGGACGCACAACGGCCGCGGCCCACGGACGCAAGGCAGGCAAGAACGTAGAACCGCTAGAACGGCCGCACAAAGTGCGCTGCGTCCGCAACGTCTGCATAGCTTTGTGTGTGAGTGATGGAACGTGGTCAGACGGACTGCATTTATACGTCCTGCATTTTTCACGGACAAAATGGTTTTGCAATTGAATTTATTGTCCCTCCTACATCTGTCAAAAAATAAATGTCAGTGAAAAAACGGACTGTGTGACCACTACTGCGTCTTCCGTACTGACGATGTCCGTACTGCACGGACGTACAGTCCGTAGAAATCACGCTCGTCTGACCCTAGCCTTAGCAGACACTGTTGTTTGTTACTGCATGAAAACTCTCCAGGTTGTTTTCTGCAAGATCTCCTGAGTACACCATGCCCCCCATGCATAGGTGTGCAAAGATTTTGGCAAAATACAGCACCAATTGTAGAACATAAAAATGTACGAATAAAATGTAAAAGTCTGGTGCCTGTCAAACTGGGGATGCTCTCTAGGGGAGCACAGGCTGTTGTCACTGAAGTGCATGAAACGCAAAATGTTTTCATACCTTCTACGTGACATTGATTGGAGGTAAATGGGGGTAGAGCAGATGGGGGGCTACTGCTCCAGCAGGAGCGAATTGAGGGCTTCTTTATGATGCCCTCAGCATAGTAAGTGCCCAGAATTTCAGAAATTCTGGCACATCTAGCGGGGTCCATTGCTGCCTTGCCAAGTAGGAGTCTGGCTTCGCAGCACAATGCTGATGGGCATACAGATTTGATTGGGCCACGATGTGGCCCAACAAATCATCCCCCATAAACACCTGCAAAAACTGTGTGGCGGTAAATCCTGCAACATCAATATTGATGCCAGGATTTGCCGTGAAAGGAGGGATATCTGGCCTCTGGCGATGAGGCACTACCCACTCCTCAGCTGGAGCTGTGCGTCTCCTGCTGGCAGGTGGTGACCCAGGATCTGCATCAGAAACATCACTAGATACATCAGCCAGCATAGATAATGTATCTAGCGACGCCTCTGAGCAGTTAGCGGGGTCGAAATGAGGGTCTGAGTCTGACGCAGATGCCTCAGATTCTGACGCCAGGATGGCATATGCCTCCTCGGCGCTGTACACCCTCTCAGACATTATATATAATAGATTATAAAATTTTATAATTATTATATATATATAAGCGGATTGTTGGTTCTTAGAAGAACCGTTGGGTTTCACAAGAAAATACAAATAAACACCTAAATCTCTCTAAATCCCTCTAAACCTGCCTCAATTCTTCTAAATCTCCCTAAAATCTCTCTAAATCTGCCTCAATTTTTCTAATCTCACTAAATCTCACTAAAATCTCTAACCTGTCAAATCTGATCTCTCTCTCTCGCTCACCAAAACACAAGTGAGGAGAGGGAGGGAGAATCACAGAGGTCAGAGCCAATATTTACAAAATATTGGCCTGACCTGACAAATTAGAAATTTTATTTTGATTTTTTCTAACTTCTGATTGGATGTTGCTAGCCTGCCTCTCTGATGAGGCAGGCTAGGAACATCCCACTCAGCCCCAAGATGACCCTGCCCTTAGAACCCTAACCCTACCCCTGACCCTGCCCTTAGAACCCTAACCCTAACCCTACCCCTAACCCTACCCCTACCCCTAACCCTACCCCTAACCCTACCCCTAACCCTAACCCTACCCCTACCCCTAACCCTACCCCTACCCCTACCCCTAACCCTACCCCTAACCCTAACCCTACCCCTACCCCTAACCCTAACCCTAACCCTAACCCTACCCCTAACTGTCAGTTTATTTTATTTATTTTTCTTTTTTTACACTTTTTTTACACACTTTTTTTTACTTTTTTTTTACACTTTTTTTTTCTCTGCTGGGTGCCTTGATCCCTCGAGGCACCCAGCAGAGCACCTGATCACTGAAGTGATCGATTTTGTACTGAGTGCCACGATACCTCGTGGCACTCAGTACTTCCTGCCG
Organism: Leptobrachium leishanense; assembly: GCA_009667805.1. Lineage (NCBI taxonomy): Eukaryota > Metazoa > Chordata > Amphibia > Anura > Megophryidae > Leptobrachium > Leptobrachium leishanense. The sequence continues at coordinate 137,783,129 of CM019066.1, read as the reverse complement.
CTACCGGAAGTGATCGCTCGGGGGAGCGATCACGGACGGACCGGCGGCAGGTAAGTATATTACAAGGATGCCTCGATGTCGAGGCATCCTTGTAATATGCTCAGAGCAGCTGGAAGCGATCCGATCGCTTCCAGCGCTCTGTAGAAGTGCCGGGCACCTCTCCGGTGCAACCGGATGTAGATCGCTCCCGGGGAGCGATCACATGGTGCCCCAGCACTTCTAACGGCCATTGCACGGATGCCTGGACTCCCAGGCATCCTGCAATGGCGTTTGAGCTGCTGGAAGCGATCCGATCGCTTCCAGCAGCTCAAAAACGGCAGGACGTACCATGTACGTCAGCGGGTCTAAGAGAGACCCGCTGCAATGACGTACATGGTACGTCCGCGGTCGGGAAGGGGTTAAAATGACTGATACTCAGCTCCTTCTAGACATTTACTGGTGTGGTTACAAACATGGTGAAGTCAAGAGAATGGTCCAGGAAGACAAGAGAAGAGGTGATTACTCTTCACAGGAAGGGCAATGGCTATAAGAAGATTGCAAAGATGTTAAACATACCAAGAGAGACCATAGGAAGCATCATTCGCAAATTCAAGGCAAAGGGCACTGTTGAAACGCTACCTGGTCGTGGCAGAAAGAAGATGCTGACTTTGACTGCTGTGCGCTACCTGAAGCGTAGAGTGGAGAAAAGTCCCCGTGTGACTGCTGAGGAACTGAGAAAAGATTTGTCAGATGTGGGTACTGAAGTTTCAGCTCAGACAATACAGCGCACACTGCGTAATGAAGGCCTCCATGCCAGAACTCCCAGGCGCACCCCCTTGCTGTCTCCAAAGAATAAGAAGAGTCGACTGCAGTATGCCAAAAGTCATGTGGACAAACCACAGAAGTTTTTGGGATAGTGTTCTGTGGACTGATGAAACAAAATTAGAACTGTTTGGGCCATGGATCAACGCTGTGTTTGGAGGAGGACGAACAAGGCCTATGAAGAAAAGAACACCTTGCCTACTGTGAAGCATGGCGGGGGGTCAATCATGCTTTGGGGCTGTTTTGCTTCTGCAGGTACAGGGAAGCTTCAGCGTGTGCAAGGTACCATTAATTCTCTTCAGTACCAGGAGATATTGGATGACAATGTGATGCAGTCCGTCACAAACCTGAGGCTTGGGAGACGTTGGACCTTTCAACAGGACAATGATCCCAAGCATACCTCCAAGTCCACTAGAGCATGGTTGCAGATTAAAGGCTGGAACATTTTGGAGTGGCCATCGCAGTCACCTGACTTAAATCCGATTGAGAACCTCTTGTGGGACTTAAAGAAAGCAGTTGCAGTGCGCAAGCCTAAGAATGTGACTGAACTGGAAGCTTTTGCCCATGACGAATGGGCAAAGATACCCGTAGATCGCTGCAAGACACTTGTGTCAAGCTAGGCTTCACGTTTAAAAGCTGTTATAACTGTAAAAGGATGTTGTACTAAGTACTAAGATTGAATGTCACTTGGAGGTTGAATAAAACTGATAATGATGTGAGCACAGAAAAGACATTTGTGGTTATTTCATTATAAATGTTATGTTATATTTGTCTGACCTACACGTGCCTCTTTGATTTTATTGTAAGCAAGATGACTAAATGATCAAAATCAATGTCAAACTGGCCAAAACACTCAATTTCAGTGGGGGTTGAATAATTTTGAACACAACTGTACAATCTGCTTTCTTACCGCAGGGCTCAGGCAGGATTTGTTTCTGTACAGGGCACCTAGTATTTAAGATGTTACCGATTTCTACTTTGTACCTATAAAGAAGAACCCGTTTCTCAAGCTGGCAGCTCTTTTGCTACTGATGAAGTTAAAGAGCACCTGTCATGCCATGTGGAAGTTTGGTTCATTTGATGGGGTATTACTCCCTATATGTGTTAGACTTTTTTGCCAAAACACAAATTGGAGAATTTTCAGAGATTCTCTGATAAGAGTTGCCTTTATTGGAAACACAAACGTAAAGTCACCCCTACTCAGCTTCACTAAGGCAGGAACCGTACAAAAAAATAATAATAATAATAGGGGCACAGAGCTCCTTCTCCATGCATTATCATTTATACTTACTGTGACACAAGACAGGGGTGTGGAAATTTTAAAAAAATCTACTTGTCCAACCTACTTGTCCCTCAGGACGATCTACTGGTCCTGATAATTTCAACTAAATAGTGTTTAAATAAAGGTCTTTATTCATAACAGCCTATAGAGGCAGTGTCAGAAACATGTGATGAATAAAGACATTTATTTAAACACTATTTTGTTGTGTGTATCTATGTATATGTATGTATATATGTGTATGTATAATATATACATATATATACACATTGCAGCCCTGTGTGTGTGTATTTACATATATATGCATGTATGTACCGTGTGTGTATACATACACCTTGTATGTGTATGTATGTAAATACACGCAGGGCTGCATTGTGTGTATACATATGTATATAAATGCATACATACACACTGAGGGTTGCAGTGTGTGTGTATACATACTGAGTTTTGAAGTGTGTGTGTGTGTGTATATATATATTATATACACACAGACACACACATTTCAGAATTCTGAATATATATACAAACCTTGCAGGTGTGTGTGTGTGTGTGTATAGCTGCAATGTGTTTGTATATAAACAGAGTTCTGAAATGTGTGTATATATATACACACACACTTCAAAACTCAGTATGTATACACACACACACTGCAACCCTGCGTGTGTGTGTATTTACATACACACACATTGCAGCCCTCAGTGTGTGTATATACATACATTGCAGCCCTCAGTGTATATAATTATACACACTGAGGGCTGCAATGTATGTATACACACACACACTGAGGGCTGCAATGTGTGTGTGTATATATATATATATATATATATATATATATATAATCAGCCCTGTGTGTGTGTATTTACATACATACACATTGCAGCCCTGTGTGTATACATACAATGTGTGTGTATACACAAAGGGCTGCAATGTGTATGTATGTAAATACACACACACACACAGGACTGATAGTGATATGTATATATATATATATATATATATATATATATATATCTGAGGGCAGTGTGTGTGTGTGTGTGTATATATACACACACACAGGAATGTTTCAGACCTCAGACCAGACATGGGGCGCTGTCCGAACGCTCTATCGGCATTCGGACAGGCCCCTGCAGTTTACCGCGTTTCGTACCTTCTAAGGAGCGCCGCGGGCAATGTCTCCCAGCGGCCGCTCGTTGCTAAGCCCCCAGCCGCGATCCCGCGAGATTGCTCCCAGCGCGATCTCGCGAACTCCGAGATCTCGCGAGATCGTGCCTGGGGGCTTCCCAATGAGCGGCCGCTGGAAGACTTTGCCCGCGGCGCTCGTTAGACGGTATGAAACGCGGTAAGCTGCTGGGGCCTGTCCGAATGCCGTTAGAGCGTTCGGACAGCCGCCCCAGCCCCTCAGATGCCGGCAAGCCAGCTCAATGCTGGCTCCCGTTATTGGGGGTGTCCGTCGAATTAAATCCGTAGTCCGGCGGGCTTCTAGCCCACCGGACTGCAGCTCAAAAAAAACGACTCGCCCGGCGCCCGGATCTTCATGTCCCGGGCGTCGGGCAATATAATTTCCACACCCCTGCAAGACATTTTGGAGGCATATTTTGTATGGTCCAAGACTCAAAAAAATTAGCAAATTGCCCTCTCGTGTGCAGAATGTTGGTATAATTGTGATTATGCAGCAAGAGTGTCATTGTATGTTAATATCTGATGATCAGATTAGCCTTCCAGTAAGCCTGCTCACAGAAAGGTGTAAATATCTGATATTCTTCGTGCCAGACAAACACTGCCTGTTTAAACTGTAATCTATTTGTCAATCACAGTCTTTAAAAATCACAATAAATCAGTCTTTTATATTGATACAAACATACGCCCCCTGGCTTCGGGGGTGATGAATCTCAGTCTCTAAAAAGCACAATAAATCAGTCTTTGTTGCATAAAAAGAGAAAAGAAAAATAATTTAAAAATAATTTAAAAATAATAATAATAATTTTCCTCTTAATGATTGAGTGTGTCCTTTTGGTCTTGACTGCTTCCCTCGTCCCTTCAAAATTCCTCCAAGAAAGAAAGAGGGGATTAAGGATACGTCCGCGTCTGTCAGATAAACCAGAGAGTAAGGATTGGTACACTTACGCTAGTGCGGTGATGGATGCTGCTCTGTCTGTTGCGCTCTGCCCAGAAATCCGCTTTGTATCTGCTCCTTCGTGCCTTGTCTTTTGAATTTTCTCGTCCAGGATACTGCAGAAGGCTTCCCTTTATACGGTGCCTTCTGGTTGCTGGCGATGTTAAAAGATGGCAACTGGATGCAGCAGGAGGTTGGCTTGTGCAAAAATTTATTAAGACCACTCACATCAAATAATAACGCAATCAAAGATAAAAGGGTAATAAAAATATTTTTAAAAAGTTAGAAAGTAAAAAAAAACATAAGTCCATAGGAGGTAAAAAAAAGTCTTTAAAAGTGGGCATAGGGGTCTCCAAGACGCGTTTCGCCGGCTCCCTGGCCAGCTTCATCAATTGGATGCTTCCTATGCTTCAGTGCAGCGTTTTTAAACTGTTTTTTTTTCGGCGGGAAATGTTTTGCCCGTTCTTTTTGGCGGGAAATGTTTCGTTTTCGGCTGCAGCTGATGATGTCATCCTGATTTTGCTCTATCTCTGGCTGAAAGGGGGCTGGAACCTCTGGATCTATGTTAGCCTGGTGCTTCAATATTGTGAAATCTTGCAGCAGGGGATAAGTCCAGGGATGCTTTATGTACTCAGAGTAGTATATACACAGTCTTTCATAAACCATTACTGTTAATATATACATATAGATTGCAGAAACAGGTTTCATTAATACAGGGAAGAAAATAATAAAAACTTGGTGGTTTGGGTACAAATGTGAGGAGTCATGTTATTATATATATTACTGAATATACCCGTGTTGCTCAAACGGGATAGTGGTCTCAAATCAGATAAAAGATGGTCTATTTGGGAGAATTTCTTTTAGCATAGGGTCTTGTGTTAAAATTGGCCAGTATTTGGGGACTGCTCTTCTAATCTCTCTGTTTTGTTGGCTAAAGGTGAAGATAAGGGGATGCTTGGGTTTAGTTGTATGTTGGTCTCTTTGTTTATAGACCAAAAGTTCTTTCCTGTCAATTTGAGCGATTTCTTCTTTCGTGATTTCTAGTTTCGTACTTTCATATCCCTTTTCTTCAAAGGCTTCCTGAAGTTTTTTCGCTTGTATTTGGAAGTCCTCCTTTTTTGAACAGTTTCTTCTTACCCTCAGCATTTGGCTTTTCGGGACACCCTCCAGCCAACGATCGAGGTGGCAGCTGGATTTTTCAATGAAACTATTGCAGTCCACTTTTTAAAAAAAGGTTTTTGTGGCCACTTGGTTGTCTGTCACGTAAATGGTAAGGTCCAGGAAATCGATTTCTTCCTTGCTCCATTTGCTGTCCAGTTGGATGTTGGGGTTCCTGTTGTTCATTTCCCCAAGGAATGTGTGGAGTTCCTGTTCCCCCACTCCCCAGATCATAAAAATATCATCGATATACCTTTTGTATAGAATGCTGTTACTGCCTCCTTTCTGAATCAGGGGTTCCTCCCAGCAGGACATAAAGAGATTAGCGAAATTGGGGGCGAATTTGGTTCCCATCGCTGTACCCTTGGTCTGGAGATAAAAACCGTTATCGTACCAGAAGTAGTTGTTTTTGAGTATAAGATCGATGCCTTCTAGAACGTAATCGATTTGCTCGGGTAAGAGGTCCTGGGCTTTTTCCAATATATGTTTTACTGCCGCATTTCCATCTTCGTGGGGGATGTTACTATACAATGATCCCACGTCACTTGTCACCAGGATAAAGTGTGTCTCCCATTTTACTCTTTCCAGTTCTTGCAGGATGTTTATAGTATCTTTTAGGTGTGACTCTGTTTTGATCACATATGGCTGGAGTAGGAGGTCAATGTATTCGGATACTCTACTGGAAACCGACTCGATTCCAGAGACTATCGGTCTCCCTGGTGGTTCCGTTGAGTTCTTATGTATTTTTGGTAGGTGATAAAACACCGGTCTTCTAGGGTGTGCAACTTTGAGATATTTAAATTCTTTGTCGTTGATAATGCCTAAACCAAATCCTCTATCCAGGAATTCGTCGAATTTTTCTTTAATTTCTCCTGCTGGATCCTTCTTAAGATTCCATTTCAAAAAAATACACCACTGTGATTCCAACAACCTCCAGTTCCTGGCCATCAAGAAGATCCATCGCCCAAGAAGAGGAGGAGATATGGCCAAAATTCTAGGACGAGAAGAGATGCGTCTGATCTATGAATTCAACACCCTGGCCCCTGCCGTCTGAATGCAGATTTCGAAATCTGCCACTTCCTATGACCCAAAGATCTAAATAGTACCGTGCCTTATGAAGAACACCGTAATTAGCAGTTTTACCACAAGACTCCCCCCCTCCTAAAATCTGTCACAACAGCTGTATTTAAAAGAAGAATCCTCACTTCAACTTCCTCCGCCTACTATACACCAACTCAAATTTACCCCAGTCACCTCCAAATACTGGGCCTTTTTAAGTGCATACCCCCCTTCCTTAAGAAAGGTATTTTGAAACCAGCCCACTTATCAAATAAATCCACCCATTTCTTGACTACCTCTATGTTTATACATAAGGCCCCCCCTCTTTTTAGTCTATAGAACGACACACCTCTGTACTAGGGGTATAACCACGAACCCCCCTAGGCTTTTAATCCCAGTACGATAGATTAATCACCAAGATGCCCTATACACACTATACATAAGGAACAACTCGCATAACACTATACCCTAGACTGTACTACCTTAAATGTGGGGATGTCCAGCAATCTATATCAACAGGATTGAAAATATATAGTAACGACCAATATGTTTCAACTCCTTCCATATAGAATTATGGTCACCTGCGAATCGTCCATGTATGAGCATTCAGCTATGTACGCCCCTATTTTTGGTATCAAACCTGAGACCTGAGAACCTTTGAGCAATATGGGCATACGTAGCAATATATTTATATTAATATTGCTACACACATCTATAACTCAAACACCAAGTCTTTACTATTCCCTCCTTGTACAAATGAAATCCTGTTTCTACAATTTATATGTATATAAATAGATACTGGACTATAATAGACTGTATATACACACCTCTAAACGCATGAGGTATTCCTGGGCTTATCCTCTGCTACAAGACTTCACCAAAATGAAACACCAGGCCAACAAAAATGAATAGTATTAAATTTGAGACCACTATCCCGTTTGAGCAACACGGGTATATTCAGTAATATATATAATAACATGACGCCTCACATTTGTACCCAAACCACCAAGTTTTTATTATTTTCTTCCCTGTATTAATGAAACCTGTTTCTGCAATCTATATGTATATATTAACAGTAATGGTTTATGAAAGACTGTGTATATACTACTCTGAGTACATAAAGCATCCCTGGACTTATCCCCTGCTGCAAGATTTCACCATATTGAAGCACCAGGCTAACATAGATCCAGAGGTTCCAGCCCCCTTTCAGTCAGAGATAGAGCAAAATCAGGATGACATCATCAGCTGCGCCGAAAACGAAACATTTCCCGCCAAAAAGAACGGGCAAAACATTTCCCGCCGAAAAAAAAACAGTTTAAAAACGCTGCACTGAAGCATAGGAAGCATCCAATTGATGAAGCTGGCCAGGGAGCCGGCGAAACGCGTCTTGGAGACCCCTATGCCCACTTTTAAAGACTTTTTTACCTCCTATGGACTTATGGTTTTTTTTACTTTCTAACTTTTTAAAAATATTTTTATTTTCCTTTTATCTTTGATTGCGTTATTATTTGATGTGAGCTGTCTTAATAAATTTTTGCACAAGCCAACCTCCTGCTGCATCCAGTTGCCATCTTTTAACATCGCCAGCAACCAGAAGGCACTGTATAAAGGGAAGCCTTCTGCAGTATCCTGGACGAGAAAATTCAAAAGACAAGGCACGAAGGAGCAGATACAAAGAGGATTTCTGGGCAGAGCGCAACAGACAGAGCAGCATCCATCACCGCACTAGCGTAAGTGTACCAATCCTTACTCTCTGGTTTATCTGACAGACGCGGACGTATCCTTAATCCCCTCTTTCTTTCTTGGAGGAATTTTGAAGGGAAGAGGGAAGCAGTCAAGACCAAAAGGACACACTCAATCATTAAGAGGAAAATTATTATTATTATTATTTTTTAATTATTTTTCTTTTCTCTTTTTATGCAACACAAAGACTGATTTATTGTGCTTTTTAGAGACTGAGATTCATCACCCCCGAAGCCAGGGGGCGTATGTTTGTATCAATATAAAAGACTGATTTATTGTCATTTTTAAAGACTGTGATTCATCACCCCCGAAGCTAGAGGGCGTATGTTCTTAATATGAATATTTACACTTTTTTCTATGCTCTGTTTTAATTTTTTATGGTACACAAAGCTGTTAAATTAGCATTGCTATACCTCATTATATTGTTGAAATTCCTTAAGAGCGATTACACCGCTACTTTAACAGACACGACTAGCGAGTAGCGCCTGACTAAGGGGTACCCCACACTTTCCTCCCAATCAACCTGTAGCAGCAACAAGGCTCTGCAACCACCCCTAAATCGGCAGCACACCCGCACCATTAAAACACCATAATCTCAACACCGCACAGCGCCTTAGGATACCATTTCCTTCCTACTATTTGTCAATCACGATCACCCATTGTCTTGACTACATTCGAAATGTTAAAATGTTTAATATGACCGTCTACCTAATCTAATTATGTTTCACCTAACAAAGTCAATGTTTGTGCATTGACTGTACAATCTGATTAGGTCCTCCTAGAAGAAGTTGTGATTTTGTGAATGTAAATGACCCATGTGTGACTTGTATGAATACCTGTGTGAATCCCCAAAAAGCACAGTTGATCCTGTTTAGGCATACAGCTTGCCTGGTGTTTCATTCAGTGTATCCTCAACCAACCTTGGAAGGCCCTGAGTGGCCATCCGATACGCATCGGGTCCATAGGAGCGGAACAGGATATCGAATCCGATCGAGCGATTCGAAGGACCGAATTGAAGCGGCGGCACCCAGCATCGTCTCCCAACCAGCGGGACACGGCGGCACTTCAGATGCAAAAAGCAAGGCTAAACAGCGGATCCGATCCAGCAGGTCAGAGGCATGAGATCAGGCTGCTAGAGCAATGAGTTTCGAGCAACTCAGCAGCCGGACCGATCTGTGTAACGGAGGGTGCCTGGAGAGCAGGACAGACGGACAAGAGCATTTCCGTCACACTTACATTATCAGGTCTATTAAAAGAAAGGTGAAAATCAGGAGAATTGGCAGGAGAAGAGAACAATCTAGACCAAATAGCCGATTTGGAAAGTAAGACAAATAGAAGAATTTTTCTGGTTTGGTCATTTTGACCTACAATTTTCACTTCTCCAGTCATTCTCCTGAGTTTCACCTTTCTTTGAATAGACTTGTATGTGTTCCTTAGCTGTGCCAACATAGGTATTCTGCAACGGTCCGGTCCTTACAGAATGATTATTACACTAGAGCAGGGGTCAGCAACCTTGGCACCCTGATGTTTTGGGAACTACATTTCCCATGTGGCTCAGCCAGCCTAATGGGTGACTGAGCATCGTGGGAGATGTAGTTCCCAAAACATCAGGGAGCCAAGGTTGCTGACCCCTGCACTAGAGGTACAGGTTCATGCTGATAAATATCAATATTGTCCTGAAACAATGTCAGCCTCTGCTCATTACTGAATAGATTGTAAGCTCACAGGATCAGACCCTGTCCCATACGATCAGAATATTTTCTCCTTCAATAAACTATAATAACACAAGAGATAATATGTATTTGAATACATAAAAATATCTTAAAAGCCAGGGTTTGATTTATTTCTATCATTCATAGAAGAAGACCTATAAATGTGCTCCAGTGGCACAGATAATAAAGATTTTACCATAAGGCTCAGTCCCAGTGCTCTTAATAGTAAATGTCAAATAAAAGCAGAAAATCCCAATCTATTTAAGTGGTGCCATTGCATTAAATAGTTTTTCTAGATTTATTTCAGCCTTTCAATCCACAATTGCGGAATAGAACTGCCTGTGTTCACTGGGGATTTGCAGATAATTCATTTACTGGAGAGATCTGGGCAGCAGCAAGCAGGTCCCAACCAGTGCCTCAATACGAAGGAATCAAGCAGGACACGCTGCAAGTCTCAGAAACGGGATGATCCATCACATCAGCATCACAGTAACCCACAGGGAACGAGAGGCTTTCATGCACCCCAATAAATAGGTTACTGGAAAGAAAAATAATAGAACCTCTGACTATTCCTGCCCGCTCTCACCCCTCCCCCATCCTAACTGTATTCTCTCGCATCGGGAATAAATTATTCACACAATTTAATTATTCACTAATACAAAGGGCAAATAAATAGACTTTGTACAGTAAAAAGAAAAAAAATATTATATATATATATATATATATACACACACACAGTATAATCACGAGTATAGCAGTACGTGGTGATACCTTTTTTTACTGGACGTTACATTTAAAAGACAAGCTTTTGAGAGGATTCCGCTCTTCTTCAGGTCTGGAAGCTTAACTTCCAGATCTGAAGAAGAGAGGAAACCTCTCAAAAGCTTGTCTTTTAAATGTAACATTAGTCTAATGAAAAGGATAGATATATATATATATATATCTACTACGATCCCCGCACACCCTGGAATACTAAAACTTATAAAAGCTCGATGTTCCGCCACACAAAGACTTGCTCTAAATTTTCAGAAAGGTTCTTTAATAATTAAAGAACTTTTCTGAAAATTTACAACAAGTCTCTGTTTGGCAGAACATCGAGAATATATATAACACACACACACACACACAGTATTTTGCCCTTAAATTGGCATCGCGCTCATACAGATTTTTAGAATAACCACAATTTCGAGTAATAAGTGAACTCCATATGAAATAAAGCAATTTTCACATAAGGGCGATGGTTATAAAAGTCAGGCTATTAAAACTGTACTTTAAGATAAGAAACCATACACTATCATTACACATTCAAGGAACACAATTCAGACCATTACTATGGAACAAGTCTTAATCCAGAAATGTAATGAGAAACATCTGCCCGTCACAATGTCGCAATTGCGGAATAATAAAAACCAATAAAGTAATAACCCCATTGTTTAAATATAACAATGAAATATGATGAAATATACCACGTTACCAAAATAGAATCACCTCGTCCCAGCTTCGGTCTATCAACAGCCCCGTGCAATCCCTCTCGTTATCAGTGGTCAAGTGAGGCTGTTCTTAATGATGCAAAGGCATATCGGCAAGGGAAGTGCTGCCACTCAACTATTTTGTCTAAGAAAAAAAAAATACAAAAAAAAAAGGTCTCAGGGCCTTTCAGACTTCTTTATCATGAGATTGCAATATCAAAGAAATTTGGCACTGTTTGTTTATTGGGAACAATTGTGACCTCTAATCGGGGCCCTCTAAGAGGATATGCCTTGAGCGCCCAGACAAGTGCTGAGACTCGTTCTATTCATGTTGGAGAGACAGCTCGCGGAGTCCTAGGACACAGTCCCATGTGCATGCATGAGCCCTGATGTTATCTACGAGGCCAAAACACTATAGGATATTATGCTGCTGACCAAACCCTTCCTTCCATTTACAATGAACAGATCTCTACGCTGGGCACTTCTACACCATGGATAAGAAAGAACAAAAAGTAGACCAAAATAAATAAATAAATAAAAAGCTGTATTCTGGGTGGGTAAAGAATGTCACCAGCATTGGGAAATGTGCAGGACTGTTAACCACTTAAAGACCAAGGAGGCCACCCATGTCATCCTACCAATCTTTTTTCTGTCCTCAAATATTTCATTGTTAGGCCCTAGAGACACTACGAATAATGCACTCCTGTACCTCCAAAAGTCTGTGACACAAGTATTTATCCAGTTATATATTACATGGTGGACAATCATTTCTCCAAGAAAAAAAACCCACAAACACTCATAATAAAATGTGATAAACAATTAAGGGCCATGCCATATCAGACGAGCACACTATGCGCGCCTGTACTGATGTGTCTCCCAGCGTCCGTCGCAGCGTCACGGGGCTGGACACACGCTATAGCGCGCACACGAATTGCACGCACTACAGCAGGCGTGCCGCGTCCGTTCAGAAAGCCTCCCCGCTGATGCGCGTTCGACGGGGCTGCAAAGCGCAATCCTCCACAGGAGGATCGAGCCCTGCAGCACGGAGCGCACTAACTGCACTCAGCGAGGCAGTCGTCAGAGAGAAAGGAAGTCCACTCTCACAAATGCTCTTCTGACACCAGCTTAAAATGCCATATGATCATTCTACTTTCTAGCATTTGACAAGTATGGCTTTTCACAGCAATCCGGATCCCCTGATCCTAGGGATTGGAACGGAACATCCCTAGTTAGGTGAGGACGGACACACCACACACACACATCTGTGAAGCATTTCACAATACAATATACAGAGAGATGATTATAACCTCAGACTCAGATTTTTCTCTATCAACCGATTTGAACATTACCGTAGTTTGTAGAAATGTGTCACAACCCAGTGAAGACAGAGAGGAAAGACAAATGTGTAAGGCTCGTAACAGAACGAGGAGAAGCTAGAAAGCAGATCTTTCAGGTCTTCATGACTTGGATGGTTTATCGTCACGACACAAGCAGTGAAGGATGTGCATAATAAGTGGATCGTGTGGTCACAAATCAGTGCCAATAAGTAGGGGTTATTCACCAAGTGTGAAAAGTTGCCAATGATGAAGAATGCCAGCATTCACAAAAGTAAAATCCAAAGATTAATTTCAGTGTGAAGCTTCTCCGGTCTTCTTTTAGATCTTACTTTTGTGAAATGTTGGCATTTGTCAGAGTTTGAACATTAGCTTTTGGGTTTAAGGATTTTGTTGACTTCTCTTTTGCAGTAGTAAAAAAAAAACATTCACACAATTTAATGGCGGCACAGGTCACTTCATTACAGGATTTTGATGCAGTTTGAAATGAGACCTAGGACAGATCCACAAATAATGGACAGCAGAGTAAGACTGTATTTTCTATCTGCTCAAACTACATGGAGATGTGTATAATGACTGGACCCTGATGGATTAGTTTGGGTGGTATGTGGAAAGGAATTGTAGCACTGCAGGCACGCCAATCTGGATCTGGCAGTAGCAGCACTCGGAAAGAAACATTCTAGTCCAGCGGGTTGCGGATTTCATTTTTGAATGTTTTGGGAGCCTAAATAAGAGCACATGGATACCATTCACTAAGAGACAAATTGCCGGTGACAAGAACAAAAACGGATGTGTCTGCTGAGGTGCACTTATCGGCTCAGCTAATCACACAAAACTGTCAGAAGCATTAAGCAAGGCTTCCTTGCAGGACTAGCTGCGCAGACGCCGACAGGTGAAACTCAGAAACGGTCCCTAGACCCAAACACTAAATTTCAGACCATTAGGCATGAGGCCTACAAAACACAGACAATTCCTGACCAAGATGCCCATGTCAGCTAGTGAACCCACCGACCATGAGCATTGCACTGAGGGGGCACCCACCCTCACTGGGTCAAGGCACCTCACACACTGTGTCTCTTCTCCCCTCGCTCACACTGTTAACTGGCACAAGTAAAAATGGGTCAAGGGTGTCCATGAGCAGTCTCTCCCTTCCATTGCTTGGCATGGAGTGCTGCTGGAGAGTAGGGATGAGCGGTTCAGAGTTCGATTCGAACATCGCCTGTTCGCAAACTACGAACATTTCCGCATATTCGCCCACAATGTACCACAATGCACTTTTTCCACTGGCCTGAAGCTTGTAATTGGCTAAAGCCTGCACCTGACCACAGTTTAGGTGCAAGACAGGTGCAAGACTATGCCAATCATGGGCTCACACAGCTATGTCCCGCAGCACACTATAGAAGGCGTCCCTTGCAGCCCCAGCACGTGTTTTTTGAGAGGAGATTGTTCTGTTAGCGTGTGTTCTTACTGCCAGTCTGCCACCAGCTATTGGGGGGTTCTCACTTCTACAAAATATCTGGGAATTGTTCTAATCTGTGTGTTCTCACTGCCAGCAACTATTTTGGGGGTCTCATTTCTACAAAATATCGGGGAATTGTTGTAATCTGTGTGTTCTCACTGCCACCAACTATTTTGGGGGTCAGTCATTTCTACTAAATATCTGGGAATTGTGGTAATCTGTGTGTTCTCACTGCCAGCAACTATTTTGGGGGTCAGTAATTTATACAAAATATCTGGGAATTGTTGTAATCTGTGTGTTCTCACTGCCACCCATCAGGGGGTCTCACTGATTTATAGGAGGTTTATGGGAATTGTAATATGTGTATTTTCACTGCCAGCTATCAGGGGGTCCCACATACTTCTAGCAGATTTCTGAAAATTGTAATCTGTGTCTTGTCACACTGCCACCCATCAGGGGGGCTCAATGATTTATAGGAGGTTCCTGGGAATTGTAATTTGTGTCTTGTCACTGGCTGCCAGCTATCAGGGTGTGTCACTGAGTTATACCAGAGCTCTGGAAATCTTTAATCTTTATACCAGAGTTGAATCGGAGTTCTGCATATCTCCAATTTCTATAACAGAGTTGAATCAGAGTTCTGTATATCTTTAATCTATATATCACTCACCATGTCAGTAAGACCAAAAAGGACAGGCAGACGCTCCCAGACACAGATAAGAGGGCCTCTGTGTCGGCAGGCTGTGCCTCTGGTCGTCGTGGACGTGGTGCATCCTCTGCAGGGGCACGCTTGTCCTTTCTAACTGGTGCTGGTCATCTTAAGCAGCAGCAACATACAGAGGATTTGGTGGATTGGCTAACCAGGCCATCCTCATCCTCCGAGTCCTCTGCCTGCCAGGCTTGTAGTGGTTTACAGTCCACCTCAGCTGCCAAAGCATCTAATGAAGCCTCCATGTTCACAGCTACTCCTGCCGTAGCCTCACCAACATACACGGAGGAGTCAGCGGAATTGTTTGACTACAATGACAGTGACATGCTGCTTGAGGATGCGCAGCAACTACAGTGCTCTGATTCAATCTCTGAGGTTGAGAAAGGGAGTATAAATCAACCTAGAGGAAGGGGGTGCCAGTGACACACAAATAACTGGCACTCATGTTGCCACAGCAGCTGCAGCATACTGCCAAGTTGGCTCCAGTGACGAGGAGATAGGGGGTGATGACAATGATGAGGAGGTCACTGACTCCACGTGCGTGCCTGATCGAACAGAGGAGTCAAGTGAGGAGGAGGCGGCACAACAAACACGAGGCACAACGTCCTCTATGACCGACCGTAGCACTAGCCAGTCCAAGGCATCAGATGTCAGAGTTGCTCAGGTGCAGAGCGCTGTTCTCTCAAAGCACACATCCAGGAACTCTGCTGTCTGGGAGTTCTTTAAGAAATGTGCAGCAGACCGCACCGTTGCTATTTGTAATCTATGTCGGATGAGGATCAAGCGTGGGAAAGACACCGGACACTTGGATACCACGTGCTTGAGGCGACATATGACCACCTGCCACGCATCCCGTTGGCGCAACACTTTGCGTAGGTCCTCCTCCTTACCTGTCTCTACCCCCACTATATGTCCTGCCATGTCATTGACTCCAACCTCCACTGACAGGGATGATGCTACAGTAATGGATGTACCAGGTCCTTCCTCACAATGTGACAGCATCCCATCAGCTGAAGATTTACGCAGTCAGATTACGTTGCCCCAGCTGCTGCAGCGTAAGAAAAAATATAGTCCCAACCATCCCTAAGCACAGCGTCTAAATACCAGCTTAGCAAAACTACTCGCATTACAGCTGCTGCCTTTCCAGCTAGTGGACTCTGCTTCCTTCCGTGAATTTGCTGAATGTGCTGTACCACAGTGGCAGGTTCCAAAACGCCATTTCTTTAAACGGAAGGCCATTCCAGCACTATACCAGCACGTGGAAGAAAATGTTATGGAGTCATTGGGAAAGGCTGTCAGCAGCAAGGTGCACGTGACTTTAGACACGTGGTCCAGCAAGCATGGACAGGGCCATTACATTTCCTTCACGGCACACTGGGTAACTCTGATTGCAGCTGGGAGGGATCCAAGACGGGGCTCTGTGCTGGAGCTTGTTCATCCACCACGCCTCCAGAAAGCTGCTTGAATGAGGTCTGTCTGCTCCTCCTCCACCCCACCACCTCTCCCTCTTCCTCCTCCTCCTCCTTCTCTGTCTCTGGCGAAGTGGCAGTTAAACCGACACATGACAGGGGCTACGCAATGGCTCAAGCAAAAAGATGCCATACGGTGCTTGTGCTGGTTTGTTTAGGGGACAGGAGCCACACCGGGCCAGAAATTCTGTCAGCTCTGCAGGGGCAGGTGCAGAGTTGGTTAACACCACGCCAGCTTCAGCTGGGAATGGTCGTCTGTGATAATGGCAGCAACCTTCTCTCCGCCCTACGCCTGGGTAAGTTGACGCATGTACCATGCCTAGCACATGGCCTAAATCTGGTGGTACAGCATTTCCTGACCAGGTACCCAGGGCTGGCAGAGCTTCTCAGCCAGGCCAGAAAAGTCTGCAGCCACTTCAGACGGTCATTCCCAGCAAGTGTTCGCCTGGCAGAAATTCAAAGAGAATTCCACCTTCCCACAAACCATCTGATCTGTGACATGCCCACCAGGTGGAACTCGACATTAGCAATGCTGCAGCGTCTGCACAAGTAGCAGAGGGCCATCAATGAGTACCTGTGTGAGTATGGCACAAGGACAGGTTCAGGTCAACTTGATTCCCCCCCCCCCCGCAGTGGCTGATGATCAAGGATGCATGCACTGTACGGTCGCCATTTGAGGAGGCAACGAGGATGGTGAGCAGGGACAGTGCATGCATCAGTGATAATTCCTTTAGTGTTCCTGCTGGAGCGCACTCTGAGGGGAATTATAGATGTGGCACTAGAGGCAGAGCAGCAGGAGGAAGAGGAGGCCTTCCCTAGCTCTCAAGGCCCCAGTCTTTCCGCAGACAGCATTTCTGCGGGTCCTCAGATCAGACAGGAGGAGGATGAGGAGGAATATTTAAGTAGTGGGGGCATTGAAGGTGGGGATTCCTCAAGGGAGGGTTTTGTGTGCCCAGAAACCCAAGGACTAGTACGTGGCTGGGAGGAGGAAGTGCACGATGTGGTCATCCTCCTCATTGATCAGGAAGACTCGGAAGCTAATGCCACCTCCAACCTACGCTGCATGGCCTCCCTTATCCTGCAAAGCGTGCTAAAGGACCCCAGGATTCGTGCTATCAAGGAGAGGGATCATTACTGGTTGGCAAGCCTTCTTGATCCACGATACAAGGGTGAAGTTGCAGAGCTCATCCTGCCCTCACAGAGGGAGGACAGGATGAAAAAACTTGAGGACGCTCTAAAGTGACACTTGCGTAACACCTTTACAGGCACTGGTAGGTTACCAAGTGATGACACAGGTGCTTCTGAGGCTGCGGTTGATCAGAGGAAGAGTGGTGAAAGGGGCCACTTGACTGATGCCTTTTCCAATTTTTTTAGTCCACGACGCCCAGGGACGTCAAATGTAGGCACCCATTGCCAGCGTCTTCACCATATGGTGCAGGACTACCTAGGGGCAAGGGCAGACCTGGATACCTTTCCAGCAGATGATCCACTGGCTTACTGGGTGTTAAGATTGGATCACTGGCCAGAACTTAGCCAATATGCTATGCAGCAACTAGGTTGCCATTCATCCAGCGTGCTTTCTGAAAGGACGTTCAGTGCCGCTGGAGGTTTTGTCACAGACAAAAGAGTGCGTCTGTCCACCGACTCTGTAGACCGGCTGAAAGTTATAAAAATGAATCAGTCCTGGATCAGCAGCTATCAATCCCCTGATGCTGACGTAACTGAATAGATCGGGAACTCTTCTGCATTCACAAAACTTCCACCACTGCACTCTTCCACAATACCACAAAGGGATTACGGTGTGAAGGCACTTGCTGCCACCAAAGGCACAATATTTGGGTGCACTGACGCCTTTACCAGATTCATATCTTTTTAATATTGGACCGCAGGGTCCAACCCTGCACTCTTCCACAATACCACAGAGGGGTTTCGGTGTGACGGCACTGTTGCCGACACTAAAGGCCCAATTTTAAAGCACCTATTGTTACTTTCATCCAAAGCCTATATAAAAGTTTCACCATAATTTAGCCCAAAAATCACTAAACTTGTTCTGTGTGTCCTAAAATGTATTTTCATACAGGCTGCCGCCCCAAGCAGTTGTTTATGAATAGATTAAAGGAAAACCATTTACCGTCATTTGAAACGTAATTTTTTTTGTTTTTAAATGTTTCTATACATCCTACAAATCCGCCACTTCACGGGCAGGTTATGGGGACCTCCTAGGCACGATATTTGAAAGAATTTTTCGTTTTTATTTTTAACCCTTATTTCATGGAAAACTCACGGTTTCTGTAAAAACTTTTTGTCCTTGTTTCCTGTCCCCCAGGGCACTACCCGGACCCCCATACACCTTTTATGGCAAATATCTTGCATATATGTGCTCTTGGAGGGCACTCTAAAAATCGAACTTTTGAGTCCCATTGACGTGCATTGAGTTCGATTCGTGTTCGAACTCGAACTTTTGAAATTGTTCGAGTTCGAATGCGAAACAAACACGGGGGTGTTCGGCTCATCACTACTGGAGAGGACAGCTACCGGAGACAATTTGACATTTAACCAATGCAATGCCAGGGCTTTGTGCAATATAAACTAAGGTGAGTGGTATTAATGTCCTGACTAATGTGGTGATAGATGTGTCTGTGTGAGGTGTATTAAATGTGCATATGTGTGCATGTAGAATCTATACGTGGCATAAATGTGTGTCTGGTGTGTATGATGTATATACAGTATGTGCTTATGTGTTTATAGAATATATAAAATGTGTATGCATATACACTTGTGCGTTTGTGCCCATATATACACCCACACAGCAGACCCAGTAGCTACGTAATGATTTTAAATGAATAAAATCACAACTCTGCTCCTGAATCATCTTAATGACTGTGCCGGTTATTCAGAAAGCACCGAAATTTCAATGAATTGTCTGTGCTTTCTCATTCGGCGCACTCCGGGGATTCCAGTCCCTGAAGTACACTGAACGCACTGCTGAATGCTGCCGAACTGCAGGGAGAGAAAAAAAATAGATTTCTGCTATTCTTTAAAAAGGTGTTTAATACATTAAAAATGCCTGAAACTGTGTTGAAATAATTAAAAAAAGGTACTAAGAATTTTTTTTTATAAAAAAATGTCTGTTACAGAATAAAACAAATTACCGGTAGCCAAAATAACAAAATTAGCCATATACAGCCCCTAGGCCAGACATTACCCAGCTCTCTTTTAAAGGATTAGTCAGATGACATTCTACCCATGTGGTAAAGGCCCACTGTAGAACGAACAGGAGTGTGACAGCTATGTGAGGAGTTCAAGAGGGTTTAACCCCTTAATGCCCGACGATAAAAGAAAAAGCCCCCCTGTTCAGTAATCCATCGTGGCAGCCAAGATGAAGCTGCCTTTCTAAGGATAGGGTCATCATGGGGATTTCGGGGTTGTTCCTAGCCTGCCATCATCATTTACAAAATTTGTAAATATTGACTCTTACCATTGTGGATCTCCCTCCCTCTCCTCACTTGGAACTAGTGCATGGAAAGCGTTAAGGCTAGGGTCAGACGAACGCATTTTTGCGTTGTCTGTGAAAAAGTGCGTTCGAACGAATGGACGCATTTTTTCACGGAATACGCGACAGCGGTCATACGATGCGCATTTGCGTTCGTGATTTTGTACGGATCATCAATAAAACACTTTTGCATCTGGACGTTATGTTGGCCGGACATTAGCAGTGTCTGACATCTCCAAATCACGCACACACGCCGCTAGCGGACGCAGCGCACTCTGTACGACCGTACTAGTGGTTTCATGTTCTCGACAAAATGCGTTCGTTTGCCACTTGCGTTGCGCAGCCGGACTTTCGTGCGACCGTACTTCGTATATTGGCCGTCATTGCCCGTCATTTGCTGCTAGTGCGGCCGTAATTAAGTGCGCCAGAACGCACGTTTAAAGTGCGCTAGTCTGACCCTAGCCTAAAATAGCACCATTTGAAATGCCCTAGGTGTCTACTTTTCAAAAATATATGGTTTGAAGGGGGTAAATTATATTGGCCGGCATCAAAAACGCCCCAAATCAGACATGGAATTATCACATCTTGTCATCCTGCATCCAAGTTGGAAAACTGGAATGTGTACCCCCAAAATAAGGCCATTTAGCCCCAAATAACCCAACATAGTATCTCTGTACTCTGGAGGTGTTGTTGGGCAGTAACTCTTATAGTTCTCAGTACATACATTCTTAAATTGCAATCTGTTTAAAAAATAAAAAAAATTGCCCCCCCCCCCAAAAAAATAATTTTTTGGCATAGGTAGGTGGTAAAATGGTTGCATGAAATGAGTCAAAATACCCCAAGTTTAATACCTTGGGTTGTCTACTTTTAAAATATCAGGGTTATTCAGAGAGCGTGAAAAGCAGGAGAATGACTGGAGAATGAGAAATTCTAGGTCAAAATAGCCAAACCAGAAAAATTCTCCCTTTCATCTCACTTTCCAAATCGGCTATTTTGACCTAGAATTTTTCATTCTCCTGCTTTTCACGCTCTCTGAATAACCCTGTATATATATATATATATATATATATACACTTGTGGAGGGGTTTTCAGGTATTCATGACAGATATCAGTGTTGCAATGACACTATTGCCAATATTGGAGAAAAAAAAAATGCTTTGGAAATAGCAAATGGTAATTGCACTTATTGTCATATAGGTTGCAAAAAAAGAAAAACATGTAAACATTGGGTATTTCTAAACTCAGAACAAAATTTGGAAACTATTTAGCTCTTTGTTTTTTTCTTTAGCAGTTGTAGATGAGCAAGAGACTTTGGGGGTCAGAGTTTAAAAGTGTTTTTCCATTTTTTTAGCATATTTCATATTTTTTTTTATAGTATATGATATGATAAAAATAATGGCATCTTTAGAAGGTCCATTCAATGACGTGACACGCAGTATAAAAAAATGTGTGGATACAGTAAATAAGAGGAACAATAGAGCTAAACCCACACAGCGCAGAAATGGGGGGGGGGAGCGGTGTGCACTTTCAGACAGACAATGGTAAAACAATCCGGTCACTAAGGGATTAATGTCACTGAAGAGTGAGTATCCTCTGCTGGACTTTACCTGATAGTTAACCATTTTATCAATTTGTAAATCATCATCACTGCTTATCCCTGCCAAGGAGGTGCATGTTCAAGAGCTGCACATAGTGCAGTTTATAGAATGTTTTAGCCATGGAGATGAATTTCTATATCTGAGACTATCGGGTGGGTCTATTCACTAAAGGTGAAATTCAGGAGAATTGGCAGAAGTGAAAATTCTAGGTCAAAATAGCCAAACCAGGAAAATTCTCCCATTTGTCTCACTTTCCAAATCAGCTATTTGGTCTTGATTGCTCTTTTCTCCTGCCAGTTCTCCGGAGGTTCACCTTTATTGATAGATCCGTATGTGTAGGAATGTTTGAGTTGGACTGCAGAGCTTTGTTTTTGAGATAGTGTTACTGTAACTTATGTGATGTAGCCATGCGTTGGTATAAATGTGCTTCCTAAACTAAAGCTTAGATTTGCTTGCTCCTTTACATAATATGCATTATTATGGGCAGACATTCTCTAAACACTGCAATCACTCCTTGCATAAATTAAAGAGCAAACAGCCACAGGCCCCTGATACCCAGCACACAGATCCCTAGGCGTCTAGCAACCTATACAGCGCATGGTTGCTTGTAATTGATGCTTCCTCCATCCTTGTGCCCTTAACCTCTTTCACACCCTTGCCCACACTATACATGGCCTCTCTGCCTGTTGAAGTGTGGATGCTGGCCTCCTGCCAAGGGACCAATGTGCAAAGCCAATTCTGAAAGGACAATGGGCATAAGTGGACACCTAAGGGTTAACGGGTTAAATGTATTGTCATCTTGAAACTGTATCTTAGGAGTTGGTTTGCGTTAGTGATATAAAGTAGACTCATTGTTCTTGCTATCCGTATAACTGTTTGCCCCTAGATTGATCTGATGTTATTTGCTAATCTTGTCCAGTGTAACTGATCTGGTTTCTCTGTCTCGTGAAGGAATTCACATCCTTCTCATGTAGACATATGCATTCAGTTGATTATGTCATTTTACCCTCCCCCTCCCTGTTTCCCATATAACTGGACCCCATTTCAAACTAAAGATATTATTCTTCTCTGTACTAACAGGGTTATTCAGAGAAAGGTGAAAACCAGGAGAAGAGAACAATCTAGACCAAATAGCAGACTTGGAAAGTGAGATAAATGGGAGAATTTTTCTGGTTTGGCTATTTTGACCTAGAATTTTCATTTCTCCAGTCATTCTCCTGAGTTTCACCTTTCTTTGAATAGACCTGTGTGTCTTGTCTGGTATTTGTGGAAAGATACATTGAATTATACAGCACTCCTTCAAGTTCTGGCTGAGGGTTGTGACAGAAGGAAAGCTGCTCTGGATCTGCTTGACTGGAGAGAAGGGACAGATGCTGTAAGAGGTTCGAGTCTGGTCCTCAAGCCACAGACTACTAAACCCCAGTTTCTGTTACAATGGTCAACGTATCAAATCACTGCACTTTACAAGCCAGGGATCAAAAACACTGCTGGCCTCACCTATGTTAATTGGGGTGGACAGAATTATTACAGCATCATTTCACCTAAACCAGGAATGCCAATCTCTGGCACCCAGAATGAATCGATATCATAACATCTGGGGTGTCTGTGTTTGAGACCCCAGCATTAAAATGCTTTTTTGATTTTACATTTCGTCCAGGTTCTGAGTAATAGGGAATAAGTGAAGGCAAGGCTCCATGTCAGTCAGCCAAGATCTTCGGCTTCAGGGACCCAGGATGGAAATCCCCACATTAACATTGCTGCCACAAAGCTGGAATTACGCTTAAAGGATTGTAGAGCCAGCTGCACTTTATTTTTTTTTATTTTTTTTTTCAAGCGAGGCAACGTTTTCAAGGTATAATAGCATAAAATACTTCAGAGCTACAGGTTGAATTCTAGAAATATTAACCATCCTGGTCCTGGTTTAGAAAGTCAGTCATTTCTTGCAATTTACAGAATAGGTCAGCCTGTGACTTAACGCTCTTTAATCATTCTTTGAGATCCTTTGTCAGCGTGTTCTTTTGGAAAAACTAACTGTTAACTTTTACCCCTCTTCTACATTGTACAAAATGTTCTGAGGTGACCGATCTTCAAAAGGTATGCAAGATTTCTAATTTCACCCCCCCATGAATGAGACAGTTCTGGTAAAGCCACTGCCAACAATAAGAATGACATAATAGCAGCATGAATACATGGGAAATTCATACAAAGGTCTATACTCCATACTTGTTTTATCACTTCCTATCGGGGACTTGTGTTTGGAGGCTGCCTTTTGTTTAGTGTTTAGACATAGGAAGACTATTGTGTGTTAGGAGACCTACTTACAAAAGATTTACATTTGTGGAGTGCTGCATACATACATTAGATTAAACAATTTCAACACACAGATGTAGTTAGACAAAAAGAAATCTAAAAAAGATACAAAGCACTATTCCCTAGTGAATGCCAACGTTAGCGTTCAGATGTGTAAGCGTTATCCCCTAGAATAAGTGATTTTAATGAATGCCCCCCATTTTACCTTCCCGACGCTAAACCCTTATGAAATCACCTAGCGCATTGGTTATTGGGCTAGCTTGCGTGAGCTTACTGTACTTTGTGCATCCTATACTTAACATGGGAAGCGCAATCCATAATTAGCGATTCAATAAGTAAGGTATTACAAAGTGCTAGCGCCAGTTACCGTCGGGACGCGCACGGCTAAATTTTAGCTACTCCTACAAGTTGGTGTCGATTCCACATTTGCAAAATCATTAAGCACCCCCTAAACCCCCCCCCAATAAATCCTATACCCGCCTCTCATTCCACGGCGAGAATGGTAGACAGATTCGTCGCTTCCTCGCCAGGAACAGAGTGAGACTGGGAAGAAATCGTTCCTAGTCTCCCTCTGCAAATCACAGATCGCATAGGGCTTGCGGCCCGAAAGCGCAAACCTCTATGGAGTCCTATGGACTCCAGCAGGTGATACACACAGCGGCACAGAAACGCCACCATGAATATCCCAGCGGATAGTGCTGCGTTCGGTAGCAAGGTGCCGCGGGCCCCAGAATCTTGCGTTAAAATGGGAACTTTAGCATCCAAATTTTAGCGCACAGTAGAGAATAGGGCCCACGATATTTATGAGGTATTTGGTATATACCAATTCTGTAATAACGACACACTTGAGGAAACTCAAGAAACATTCTCTGAAGTGACTCCTCACATATTCTATTGAATATATTATTACACTGGAACTTGCTCAGACTGTATCCTCCTGCCGCGGCCGATAAACGGATGTTGCTGTATGTCTTGTACAGGAGACAGCTTTGGCATTTCAGCCGGCTGCGCCTTGTGGGTGAATCAAAAGGATTTTCCCACAGTATAATTTTCTCTTTTGTTTTTTTTGAGAAAGGATTTTTACCAGGAAAGGTACATTGAGATTTCTCTCGTTTTCAAGTATGTCCTGGGTGGCGACTATGTACCATTAGGTGTCTTGCCCAAGGACACTTACTGGAGAGGTGCTCTTGCTGGGATCGAACCCATGACTCCACAGGTTCTCTCCACGCAGAGCAGTGATGTTACCTCTACTCCACCCAGACGGTCACAATAATGACAATAATGGTGCCATGGAGCTAAAATCTTATGAGATCTGAGCAGGGACATAGTGGAAAACAGGCCAATTATGCCACTGCCCATTGTCGGTACTCCCATCAAGTAGTCTTTGCCCGTCTAAGACCAGCAGTATATATATATTATTATTATTATTATTATTCTTTATTTATAAAGCGCCAGCATATTCCGCAGCGCTGTACAATAAGCACAGTATAGACAGGGTTACAATACATTGAACAACATTTGACAAACAGTACAGGAGGAGATGAGGGCCCTATTCCCGTAGGAACTCACAATCTAGGAGGGTTGGGGTTGGAAACAGGAGGAGAGGACTGTAAGGTGAGAGTGATTGATGGTTGTGTCAGTGAGTTGGGTGGTAGGCTTCCCTAAATAGGAACGTTTTAAGGGAGCGTTTGAAGGAAGAGAAGTTAGGGGAAAGTCTGACAGTATATATTTTTTTTCATTTATTTTTTTCAAAAGTACAGACTCAGACGACCAGGTTTTCACCAAGGTAGGTAAGATAGGTAATGAGGAGGATGGAGGGGGATATCATTCTCCCCAAGTAATCACCATAGACCAGGGGTGGGCACTTACGGCCCTCCAGATGTTTTGAAACTACATTTCCCTTGAGGCTCTACAAACCTAATGAGCAGCCGTGCATCACAGGAAATGTAGTTTCAAAACATCTGGAGGGCCGTAAATGCCCACCCCTGCCATAGACATTGAGACATTGTGAGCCTGACTGAGATTTGCTATATGGATGGACTTTATGGTTTAGCTCCGTAAAGTTACTGAGCTCTCCCCAAAGTATGTCATGAAGAGTTTAGGGTAGTGAAGTAGGAAACCAAGCTTTCTAGTCTTAAGTAAACTACAATATGCCTTTCCACTGCCCTACAGTGCAAAGTCCATCACGTACAGATTAGTTTGGGTTCCTACACAGATTGTTGTGTGGCCTGCTCATACCCAAAGCACAGAGCAGGTGACATACAATGGACTTCTCAGGCAGCAGGAGCAGCACCGCACCAGCTACTCTTGGCTCAAATTGGGTTCTGTAGGAAAGCTAGGTCACATTAGGGGGGAAAAGAAAATAATAGTTATAGTTTTGGAAATTGGGGAGAGGAAAGGAGAGGGGGTACACATACTTAAATGAAAGAGGAAAAAAAAAAAAGTTGAGAGAGAGAAATGGAAAATACAAAAAAAGTAGCAAAAAAATCCATTCTACCCTCAGGATAACACAAAAGCAAGCAAGTAAATATACAGATAATGATAAAATAGGGAATAAACGCAACCCTTAAATAAAATCCAAATTTGACGGTTATATGGAGTATCTAGCTCCCTCCACTGGTGAATGCAATTTTAGTGGTGAGGCTGAAGGCTCGCTTTTGACAACGAGACTGAACCTAACAAACCAAAAACTGGTCACATCACACAAGTAGAAGCAAAGTTTTATTAGAAAACGCAACGTTTTGATCCTATCCAAGGACCTTCATCAAGCATCCTTGATAGGACCAAAACGTTGCATTTTACAGCATAACCTTGCTAATATTTGCAACATACCCATCTGATAGGAGTGCTTGTAAGGAAACAGTGGGCTGGCTACGTATGGACCTTGGTGCAGTCAATGTGGGTAAAATATAGTGGCGAAGGCTTTTCTTTTATTCTGGGGAGTCCGAAACTGCAGCTTCAGCGGTTTATAGCACAGCGGCTGTCCTGTTTGATGTACCTCTTCCCATGATAGACTGCAGGATTTCTCACGCGCAGCCCCCACTCTCTGGAACGCTCTCCCTCGTACTGTCAGACTTTCCCCTAACTTCTCTTCCTTCAAACGCTCCCTTAAAACGTTCCTATTTAGGGAAGCCTACCACCCAACTCACTGACGCAATCATCAATCACTCTCACCTTACAGTCCTCTCCTCCTGTTTCCAACCCCAACCCTCCCAGATTGTGAGTTCCTACGGGAATAGGGCCTCATCCCCTCTTGTACTGTTTGTCAAATGTTGTTCAATGTATTGTAACCCTGTCTATACTGTGCTTATTGTACAGCGCTGCGGAATATGCTGGCGCTTTATAAATAAAGAATAATAATAATAATAATGTACGACAGGTTTAGTGATATATTGTGGGGACCAATTGCAAAATGAAATTTGGTAGCAGTCTGTCCTATGTCAGAAGAGCTAAGATCACCGTCAGGTACCCAAAATGATTCCTTTGAAAATCGTATAGAAAGAAAGAGGATTTGCACACAAACCAATGGTAAAGTTAATAAACAGACAGGTGCTCATGGACTCCAGTATGGTCACGCACTGCAAAACCCAGTAACAGAAGGGAAGCCAGGCACTTCGGTCACAAAGTGGTAATTTTATTGGAGGTTACCCAGGTGTCAACGATTCTACAGAAACTAAAACCCAAAGGCTTAACAAAGGCTGATGCTTCAGCCGAAACGTAATCTCTGATACAATTGCCACTTTGTGACCCGAATGCCTGGCCTCCCTTCTGTTATTGGAACTGAAAAGTGTATTAGCACCATCGCAGAACTGAAAGGGGATAACTGCATATTACAGTAATTTAACATTATTTAGTTATTATGATCTGTCTTGATTATTTTCTAATTTGCAGGTCAAAAATTAGCAGGGGAAAATATCTGTCGAAGTGGATGTTACACACAATATACAACATTTCAATCATATCACCACATCAAAATTAATACAAAGTACATTAATCACATGACATCTCCACTTAATCCAGTGTGTCAGACTTTGGCAGGGGAATAAAAAACACCACACTCAAGACAGCCAAAATACCCTGTTGCTGGACAAGAGTCCGTGGACCTTGCAAAGGCCGTTTCACGCATTTCAATGAATACCAATGAATGGACATGGTTAAAGCCTCAGGAATCTCAGAATAGTCATGACAGACGTCGAGCTGGGGCTTGCCATTGCCCTTAAAAACACAAGTGTGACAACAGGATTGCAAGCTAAAACAGATGGTCAGCATAAAGCAGGGACTTGAAATCCAGCCAACATCTACTTATCCAACAGAGCCTGGTGCTGCCGACAACAGTGCCAGGCAATCCTTTTACACACCGGAGATTGACGCAATCTTATTTACCCATTTTGTTACCAGATAAGTCAAATAGTTTTACAGTGACCGTCAAAAGGTGAAGTATGCATCTTCTATTTATTTTTATACGGCAGCCTGAATGTTAGGTTTACAGTGTTATTATTCCTGCGCCATCATCCTACACTAGAAGAAAGGTGAAAGGGTGCATCCCCCAGCAAAGAACACACAAATAAATACTACGATTCTACGTACATATCCGTGTACTCCTATACCAACCCCGGATATTGGAATATTTGCATAGGACAATGAGATACCTTGGGGATGGAACTCAAGCCTAAATAGGATATTCAGTTATGTTCCACATACAAAATCCCGAAGGTCACTTTATACAGTAAAAAAAGGAGTTACTGTAAAGTAAACTTGTAAATTACTTTTGCATGTAACAAAGTGTCTGCACAGTGAACCATCCACTAACATTTCATAGTCAAAAGGTTTTCCTCTTATGGAGGTTTTTGGATTAGGGATGCCCAAACTGTAACACACCATAACAGGGCAGGGTGATGTTTAAAATGAAAAGTGACAGCCTGGGCACTGTGACCAATGTAATTTTTTGAGTGGTCACAGCGACCAGAGTTCCCCAACAAATGTCTATCCCTACAAAAGCAGGGGATTAGTTTTGCCCGAAAGCGGAGCTCAGGGGTGGGACTCTGTTGCATCTATCGGAGCGTGTTAAAGAGAGACTGGATTGGCTGGACACTTGCTTGAGTATCCAGTCTTCTGCCAGTCTCATAACATCCGTGGCTTGAAAGAAAGTAGCAGTATGTCAAATCTGGAAGGAGCGTCAAGGGCACTGGAATAAAGATGACTTTTTACACAAATAAAAAGGGTTAAACGGGGGGGGGGTGGATGCAGTGGGGGTAAAGATGGGTTGTTAACCCCTCGATTTCTCCCTCCCTGTTAGAATGCTAGAGTAGGGCTGTCAAACGATGACCACCCAGGTGTTTCTGAACTACAACTCCCATGATTCCCTGGCCATTTATTAGACTGAAAGAGTTCTGGGAATTGTAGGATTCAAAATCGGGGGGGGGGGGGCTTTGTGAGCTTGACAGCTCTTACCTAGAGTATTCTTAGAACATACAAAAAAAATTATATATAATAATAATTCGCTCTCAACAACTTAGTGATGGAAAGAATTTAAAGGGGCATAACAACTTACGTGATATTCATAGTGCAGAAAATACACAAAACACTAATATATTCCTGTAACAGATCTCTGTGCCCGGACAGGGTCACATCTGCCAAATGCTGCTTCCTCGCTGGACACCCAGTTTCTCCTCGTGACTCTCACACCTTTCTCTTGTACCTTAGCCGCAGCTCAAGGCCCGGTGCCTATAGAGAGCCTGACTAGCACCCCCAGAAATAAGCCGAAGCTGTAGACCTGGAGCCTTTCCTTGGCACAGCGGGCAGAAGATTCCTGGTACTCCAAAACATGAGTCGTGACTTCAAGCTTGGTCAGAATAGAACTGACTGTTTATTACACAACACAGAGATACAATCAAGCAGATAACTGCACAAATCAGATTAACTACCCAGGACCGTCAAACAATGGAGAATGGGGGAAGAGAAAGCACGTAACCAAAAGGAATCTCTTACTGAGAGAATTTACACAATAGCAGGTACGAATACAGAGATCTACACTATACAGGGAATAACACACAGACATCAGAAATCTTTAGTTAACTGGCATATATATAAAACGGGGAAAATCAAATTGGGGTACTTATAAAAATAAGGGCTAACGAACTTTTAATAACACACAAATAAATAAACACTTGAACTGTTGTACTGTGCTACAGCGTAGTGGCGCCCGTCCCGTCACAATTCCGAGATACAGTTTTCCTTTGGAATATAAGTATTTGGTGTAACCCAGTGCAGCCATTCTGCCTGAAAACACTGCAGGTGGGTTCTCATGGATACTGGCCTCTCCCGCCAGTGCCAGTCACTTGTCTCCTGTGAGCCAATCAGGCTCTCTTTTGAACACATGTCAGTGATCCCTGAACTGTGGAGCTACTCAGCCTATGAGAGGTGAGCATGTTGGCGAAGCTTCTGGAACAGAATGGTGAGGGAGCTGGGTCACTCTCCCTGTGACCAGACAAGGGAGAAAGCTGGCTGCCTTGCCTGAGCAGAGCTGCAGGCAGACTCAGAGTGTCTGCAAGATGCTGAGGATTCCTGAGTGAGCAGAAGAGACTGCAAGTATCCAGAGTGTTCCAGTCTTGCATCCGGTCACTACATCAAGTGAGGTGAAGCAGGGCTATAAATAGACAGAGAATCCAGCATGGTGGCTGAAGGATACAGAGTAGGCAGAGGAGACTGCCGGTACCTAGAGTGTCCCAGTCCTGCACCCTGTCTTGGTGACAGGAGAGCTGCAGACAGACCTCTGTGCGGGAATATAGTCGCTCACTCAGCCGGCATATTAAAAGGGGAAGCTTTACAGAGCTGTAGACACAAATGAGAGGTACATTTCGAATATATGTGTATACATCAACAACCACACCTTTGTTCATCCGGGTACCGCTACCTGCATCAAGGGCCCCAATAGTGCACCGACACAAGTACACCTGGGTGGGAAGGGCATCTACTTTGGGAGCTGGTGTTATATGTTAATTGGTTTCTGTGTTTTCAATACTCAGGATTGTGCACCTGTTGCTAGAACTGAACTGGGTAGGTACAGCAGCTGGGCCCTTGCCTTACAATACTTGTTAATACTGTATATGGACTATATTGGAATACGTATATCCTTATTGTGTGTGTGCATGCACATCCATTCTTGTGTGGAAGGGGCCATTTCTCAGTGAGTGGGTTCCCCTGTTCAAATAGTACAAATCACTGAGTGGAGGCACCGTAATTGGGAAAGATGACGTCCCGATCTCCCAGCAGCCACGGAGGCTCAGGTTTCCGGTCACCAGCGTCACTGAACGAGGTAATTGGCGCCCATGCCAGCCTGATGGCGGAGCAAGGGACAAAAAGGGTTACATTGGTTTTGCATAGTTTCTGCATTATCAATATCAGCAGGTTGCATATTACTTTGTAAAGATGCACATTGAACTTTGATATAGCCCCTTCAAGATCAATTCATTTAGCTCTTTCTCCTAGGCAGATTCTCATTTACTCTGAAATGGATCATGGCCCTCTGCAGTGCAGGCCTACGAACTTGTGTCCCATTTGCCCTGAGGTCCAGTGAGCATGCAGCTCCTGATCTCCGCACAGAGTGATATGCTAAGGGAGCTGCAGTAGACATCGTTCAAGAACACTACGACTGATACCCATCACTGGAATGCAGGCTCAGGCCTCCAAGACGGACAGGCCCAATTACAGATGTGACCCTTGTTAGGTCAGTCGCAAGGCAATCAACTAGGATCTTCACAGTCCAATACTATCATCAAAAGAGAAGTCAGCCATCACAATGTCCAGATAAAAATACATCTCATAAAAAGAAGCAGACCACTCATTCATGACGGACTGATCTGCTTTACATCATCTACATTTCAGCATGGGGAAGTGCAAGATATGCCTCACTTACAAAACACGTGTGCTACCCATCAATGAGAGAAAATTATATTAAAATAAACATGGTATGAGGGAGACCATGTTTATGTGTATATATTATTATACAGAGAATTAATTAGTGTGTGATAACTCACCATATCTTAGCAATTATGCTTTAAAACCAATGTAGATAAACAGATTTTTTTTTTATTTAAAATCACTTTTTAATTTGAATTGAAATCCTTTTAGATAAAATATTTTTGAGGGGAAAAAAAACCTATAGATAATTTTCTATTTACGATATATTATAAAGGATATTCAGCAAGGAATAGAGATTAGTTATGTAGCATGAAGCTATATATTGATGCAATATTTACATATTTTGGTTTAATGGAATTAGTTTACAAGTTAGGCTGGGGTAAGACGATCGCAGTGTTAACGTCCGAGAAGCAACACATTAGTACGTCCTTGGTAGCAGAGAATCATGACCGATGAAGCCCCACACACGAAGTACGTCCGCACAGAAGTGCGGATGCACAACGGATGCTGCAAACGGACGCAAGTTAGCAAGAACGTAAAAACGCTAGAACGGACGTGCGGAGTGCGCTGCGTACGCAACGTCCGCATAGCTTTGTGTGTGAGTGATGGAACGAAGTCAGACGGACTGCATTTATACGTTCAGCATTTTTGATGGACAAAATGTTTTTTCATTTTAATTTATTTTCCCTTCCACATCTGTCAAAATTAACATTTGTCACAAAAACGGACTGTGTGGCCACTACTGCGTCTTCCGTCAAAAAAAAGTGCGTCCCTACTGCACGGGCGCACAGTCCGTAGAAAACGCGCTCATCTCACCCTAGCCTTAGGCTGGAGTCAGACGAACGCACTTTTTGCATCCGTCTGACCGCACTGTTTGCTGTCCGTTGTAGCTTTTCAAAGGATTCAATAGAGAATAACACACGAAGCACGTGCGCACGTTTTCACGCGCGGGTGACGCACATTGCAACGGATGCCAAAATGGCATCGACGTGAAAAAGCTACACGGCCGTAGAGAAATCCCTGCATACAGCTGCTTTTTTTTCTTTTCTCAAGATCAGTCAAAGCTAACTGATACAATGTAACACAATCTCATCCTATAAAGTGCATCCGTTACTGTGCGCTCGACTGATCCCAGCCTTATTGAAGTGTCTGCAGAATAACATGCACTTTTTCACAGTAAAAAAATGGTACAGAGTAAACATTATTCAGGAAAAGACCTTAATCCCATTGTTAATCTGTAAATCTATGTACAGGTTGAGCACCTGTTACCCAGAATGCTTGGGACCCTGAGATCTAGCCAGATTCCGATTCCAGAAGGGAGGGGGTGTGTGGCAGAAAAGCCAGGAGATCAAGGCTGCTACAACAGCAACTAAATACATAACAGGAGACACTGTGCAGCGCTTTGCAAGGGACAGGCTGTACAGATGAAACATAGAAGAATATCCCTAGCTTTGTAACCAGGTAATAAACTTTTTGTGGACGTAACACCACCACAATTAGGGGATTAGCTTTCTGACTAAGTACAAACAAGAAGATAATGCTAGAGAACCATGCATAATCATGTGGTGACAACACCGCCAAATAAACAGTTCTTTATTAAAAATATATAACATACTCAATAATAAAATCAAATAAAAACCAGGAGGGGTACCTCATAGATCCTATAAAGAGCGATCAATGTAATAGCACAGTACTGTAATACTCAGGAGCTATAGGATTTACCAGTAATTAGTATCACACGCTTAGACCAAAAATCTAGATGTAATGCCTAGAGGCGCAGAAATCACTGCTCAGAGATACTGCACTAAGGCTGGGGTCAGACGAGCGCAGTGTTAACGTCCGTGTTGCCTGCACATAATTACGTCCGTGATAGCATACAATGGTGTTAAATGGAGCCCCACACACGAAGTACGTGCGCACAGAAGTGCGGAGGCTGACGGACGCTGCAAACAGACGCAGGTTAGGCAAGAACGTAATACTGCTAGAACGGACGTGCGGAGTGCGCCACGTCCACAACGTCCGCATAGCTTTGTGTGTGAGTGATGGAACGTGGTCAGACAGACTGCATTTATACGTCCAGCATTTTTGACGGACAGAATGTTTTATCATTGTAATTTATTTTCCCGGCTACGGCTGGGGTCAGACTAGCGCACTTTTAACGTGCGTTCTAGCGCACTTAATTACGGCCGCACTAGCAGCAAATGACGGGCAATGACGGACAATATACGAAGTACGGTCGCACGAAAGTCCGGCCGCGCAACGCAAGTGGAAAATGAACGCATTTTTTCGAGAACGCAGAACCCCTAGTACGGACGTACAGAGTGCGCTGCGCCCGCTAGCGGTGTGTGTGCGTGATTTGGAGACGTCAGACCCTGCTCGTGTCCGGCCAACATAACGTCCAGACGCAAAAAGTTTCTTGGTTTGGATTCGTAAAACATCACGCACGAAAATGCGCATCGTATGACCGTTTTCGCATATTCCGTGAAAAAATACATCAATGCGTTCGGACGCACTTTTTTACGTTCGCGTGTAAAAATGCTTTCGTTTGACCCTAGCCTACATCAGTCAAAAAATACATCAGTGAAAAAAACGGACTGTGTGGCCACTACCTTGTCGTCAGTCAGTAAGTACGTCCGTACTGCACGGACGCACAGTCCGTAGAAAATGCGCTGGTCTGACCCCAGACTTAAAGGACCATCCAGTGTTGACAGCGAGCACTCCAGGGTGATACAGGCTATTGTTGCAAAGTAAGGGTAAACTTATTACAGGGGTCAGATCACTTATATGAACCGGAGTTAGTAACTCAATATAATGCGGTTTCCCTGAGTTATTTACCAGCCATATAAATAGTGATATCACTGGTTAAATACTCTCAGCCAGTATCACCTAGTTTAA
Organism: Leptobrachium leishanense; assembly: GCA_009667805.1. Taxonomy (NCBI): domain Eukaryota; kingdom Metazoa; phylum Chordata; class Amphibia; order Anura; family Megophryidae; genus Leptobrachium; species Leptobrachium leishanense. The sequence continues at coordinate 137,748,611 of CM019066.1, read as the reverse complement.
TGCCACGTGCAAATCTTATTGCCTCCTTGACATGGGGCCCATAATGATCCACTGTAATAGAACATGCCTCCATGTATGGCGCAGTCTGTAACAGTGGCAAAATACAGCACCTGAACAGAAGGACAAAACGTCTGCACTTTAAAGCACAAAATAGTGAGACCGCTCACCCAGACCAATAGTGCAGGCCAGGGTCTCCTTGTGTGGGGCAATATACAACAACAAAATATTAAACAATCCTCCTCCGTTAGCGCAAACACCCAACGTGCGTTTCCCTGCTGTGTGCGCAGCAGTTTCCTCAGGAGTGAACATGCTGTACAGAGCCTTCAGGTCTCTTTTCTCCTTACAGGACATCAAAAGCAGGAGCTGCACAGAGTCTCCCTGCATGTTCCTTGCATTGCTGCAGTGCTGAGGAGCGACAGAGTGCAGGAAGACCCATCTGGAGAGTCATGGGGGCAAGTCAAAATTTGGTTCAGAAGACACTGAAAACTCTGCATTTTTGGAATTCCAGATAACAGGTGCCTAATGACTCATACAAACAAGGAACACATTACGTTAAAGGGCCAGTACCACCAAAAAAAATGTATTCTTACAGTGTATAAGTTGCCAATATCTCACATGTGCTTTGTTTTTCTCCTGTTTGTTTAGTTAAGAAAATATTTTATTCTATGTGTCACTGGGTGCACCTAATTTTTGCTAACGTGTTGTAAACTGCCCCCCCGCCCCCGTTGTATCTTTACATCACTTGCTTCTCACTGTGTGACATTAAGCATAGAATAGATTATATAGGTCAGTCACAGACTCACATCAGTGCATTGTGTGGGATGTATGCAAAGGACATCACCAGGAAGTAGAAGTCTTTTAAGCTCCCCGTCTCATCTCATTTAGCTGCCATCTCTTATCTCAGGTAGCATACAGAACACAACAGCCCACCTTCAGCCTAATCTAAACATTCTCTCCTCCATCCCATTGACTGAAGTACTGTAGAATCAATGCAACAGCTGTATAGTAAATCTTTTGCACAGATTTTGGTAAATGATGCATCATGGGAAAAATCCACAAAATGGAAACAGATAAAAACTTAATTTTATTTTTCCGATTTAAATGTAATTACTTCAAAAGAATGAAGGAAAGAAAAAAACCAGCAGTGTGTGTGTTTTATAAAGCCAGCTTGTAATGCAAAGTAATCTAGTTACAGCTTATGTTAGTGGTAGTGTCCCTTTAAGGGATAGATTTCAAAAAGCTCAATTAGTAGATTGGTTGGAGTGAAATACAGCGGGGAACCAGAATTCAAGCAGTAACAATGTAAGTGAACCGTTCCGAGCAGTGCACAAGCCTTGAGATAGTTCAACACTCCCTCCCTCGAGTACAAAAAACGGCAGCAGACCTTAAAATAGACCCATATTGTGAATTATTTAATGAAATTATTGAGTAAGGCAGGCATGTGTGCAAAATGCAACAAAAGAAATACAAGGACTGGCGCCCCCATGAAATAACATCTAAGATTTTTTTTAAAAGGATATTTGTTTAACCGCTTTAGTTGTCAAACATTGATGTTTAGGAAAATACAGGAATATGTATGCTATTTAACATTGCTGTTTTAGTTAAGTTCTCCATATAGGAGTGTTACCCTTTCACTGCTGAGGACGTGTGGGGAACGTCCTCATTGAGTCCTAAGGAAAGAGAGGGGTTCCTTTGAACCCAGATATCGCCCGACTGTTGGCAGCTAGCAGGGTCATGTTTGGTATCATTAGAAAGGAAGCGAAACATGACCATGTTTAAAGTAAAGAAAAAAGATAATAAAAATAATAATAAAAAAGAAAAATGTGTTTTTTTAAGAAGTGAAATGGCTCAGCAGTGAAGGGGTTAACCTATTGAGCTGGATGGAAATCAAAATCGTGTCTGACAGAAAGATAACCTGATGATTAGTGTAACAGTTCTAAATATGTATCGTTCCTGGTAAAATTACTTTATACATAAAGAGTTGCAAATATTAAAAAGATAACAACCATCAAGAAAGCGTCTTTATTCAGGATTCAAATCATTTAATTAACAAAAGTCTTACGGATTTATATTAAATCCACCCTGTTTAAAAGAAAAGTGGATCTTTACAAGTTCAGAATATGGAGCATTGAGTAAAACAGTTACAAGCGAACTGTACAAATACAATCTAGAAAAGGTTTTAACTTTATTTTGCAGAATTATAGCAAGAAATCTACCAATAGGAGCTAGGATATAAATGTAACTACTTGTCAGGGTTCAGTGCCGTTGGGGTACCGGTCTTGGTGGTATGAGCCCAGTATGCGGTTGATCTTGCTGACTGGGAGTGATGAAAGACAAACAGAGGGACTGACGTACACAGCAAGATGTCAGATACAGGAGGAGGGTTTACCAGGAGGCTTGGAGTACGGTCAGATCTTCAGGTAGTACCAGGGTCTGAAACAGAGCGGGGTCTATGATCTTGGAGGGACTTGAGGGTACTATGAACATAGAAGAACACAGAGGTCCAGGAAAGGGTACTGGGATCTTGAAAGACACGCGGGTCCAGAAGAGGGTACCAAGGGAGGTAGAGGCTGAGGGAATATCAAGGTCTTCAGGAGCAGGTTTGTACACGCCTTGAAAGAGCACGTTTCAGGAGGGCGGCGTGGTGACTTTATTCATGGGACTTTTGGTGTGTGTTTTAACGGTTTCATGCCCAGAATGCTGGTGCTGAGCAGAAGGGCAGCACCTTTCATGCAGCTGCCACATGCAGGTACAGATCTTGACAGGCATGGATCCTGACACTATTTTACAAAAATCCAGTTAGTGATTTGTTAATTTTCAGGACGTGCTTATTTACCCTAATAAATACAGAAAACCAAGAATATATGATCTCCTAAAAGTTACAATTGACGCCCGCTACATGGGGTATAGAGGTTTGGGCATCCAAAGAAGCTCTGAAGATATATGGGACTTCTCTCCATTCCACGTGCACGTGCCATGTGCTTAGAGGCTACATCGAGACCTAGTCGAGTCATAGGTTTCGCGTTCCCTCCAGACAGAGAAAAACAAATTAAGTTGCTAAGTGATAAACAGACTAGGGCAAAATATTCTGAAGGAGGAGTCAAACAGCACAAACTGTCAGAACTGGTGACCCTGGGGATACGCTACAGGGGACACAGGGCGTTACTGCACACAGTCATTCACTGGCAGCCACTGATCCAAGATAAAGCCACAGCAACTAGCCTGGCTCATTCCATGGAAAACAAATCCGATAATTTTTTATGTATTTATTTTGTTTAAAAAAAGGAAAAGCTAAGTGCATATAGCTGGCTTTGAAACCACTGTGAATGTTAAGTAGTGACAACGATTTAAATATTAGACAACCTGACAAAATAATTCCATCATAATAAATGGCACACATAATAGGTCATGAAGAAAAAAAAAAATCACCCAAAAACGTATAGATCTGCCAATGCACAAACAAACAGAAAGATACAAATCGGTATAGGAGCAGAATATGGCAATCTTTTAAATTGTTTTAGTGACCGAGGGAGTAGAACCAACGAGCAAAAAATAAATCCTCTCCTTTCTATTGGGTGTATCAAATCTTGCTCAGACAAGATAAAATGTACTTTTTTGATCAGTCTCCATTTCCACTGCATTTCAGCTTTATGAAAGATTGATGCTATGGGAGAGCAACACCGAGCCCTTAACCAATCCTATACGGTTGCTTCTTCTCACACAACGAAAATTTAAACATGCATGTCAATCAGTCAGCCTGCATTGCTATAGCAAACCCGCTCCGTCATATCTGGCTTCAAAAACATGATGCTATATACAAAAGGTGTGTAAAATGTGTTATATATATATATTATATATACATACAGGGCTCAAAATTTCAAGTCCCAAGCTACTAACCAGGCCATAGGAGTCACTTGCCTCCAGTTGCTCTTACCCAGCCCTTAACTCTGCCCCTAAACACACCCCTTAAATTATCTTATGAAATTACACTTAACCCCTTAAGGTCGCAGGGGTGGCGCCCTTAAGGGGGTCGATTTCGCCGGCGAGGCGTACAGGTACGCCTCGCCGACAGGTGCCGCCGCGCGGCACTGATTCGGAGCCCTCCCCGCAGCCTGCGCGCCGTGCGCATCAATGGCTGCAGGGGACGGCTGGATTTCAGGCCGTCCCTGTGCAGCCAATAACGCGCGCCACGAGTCAGCGCGCGCAGACTGCGGGGAGGGGCCGAGGCGGCCCCATTGAAGACAGCGGGGCGTACCTGTACGCCCCACGTCTTCAAAGCCCGCCCGCCGCCAGGACGTCATGGAACGTCCTGCGGCGTTAAAGGTTTGATTTAGAATAAAGTTACAAAAATAACATTAATACCCAGACATCAGACTCCAGATACATGTATACCCAGTCATCAGGGCTCAGTGTGAGCAGAGCGAGAAGGCAAAGAAGCTCCTCTCCACCCCCCCTCCAGTGACAGTCAGCTGGGTCAGGTTAGGCAGCGGATCCCTGCCACCGTGCAGCCTGGGGAAGGGGGGCTGCATGTGGCACCGCAGGAATACGCAGCATGAAGTAATTTATTGTGCTGCCTGTGTTTGCATTTCCACTCGCCAAATGTGAGTAGAAATTTTGAGCCCTGTATATATTAGATAAACCGTGTTAGTCCAGATACAAAAATCCCTAGAGTATAGCAGTACGTAGTGATACCTTTTTATAGCACATATCTTCCAGACCTGAAGAAGAGAAGTACACTCTCGAAAGTGTCACTTTTGAATGTAATGTTAGTCCAATAAAAAAGGTATCTCTACGCACTGCTATACTCTTTTGGTATATATAGATATATATAATATTTTTTTTCTGCTTTCACAATTTGCAAAAATTAAAAACAGGCACACTCCGGCTTTTCATTATTAAAAAAGAAGATTTCACCTTTATTTGAAATGACATGGTATCTGAAACATTGTGTTTCATGCAATACTGAATAAAGGGGAAGTCAGACATTTTTAAAGGGGGGGGGGGCATAGCCAGACCGCTGGCTAGGATGGCCACACATTTGGGGAGCTCGATGTCTCCCTCCGACATTACACCTTGAATTACACTTTCCCTTGAAAATAAGCTGCGCAAGAAAGCACAAGGCGAAACACTGCTGCCCCGAAACAAACTGGTCCACCGGAAGGCTCCTTGGAGGATTTTTTTTCCACCTGCAACACCACCACCGACGTCCCTGGGGACTTCCAAGATGGTGAAGACTGCAGGGCAAACGGATCCTCTGGCTGCAGTAGCGCACCTAGAGCAGCTGATAACAGCCCTGCCGACAAAAGCAGACATGGCGGACCTAGTGGCAAACTCAAATTCATCTCCAGTTTGATGTGCACGTTGTTGCGGGCCAGTTGCCATTCTCGATCACTGCGATTATTTCGCAGAGGACTCCCCGAAGCTGCTCTTTAAGCTCTGGATTCGTGGGACACTACTTCCTATGCCTTTTTTGTTTTGTTTTTTCTGTTTATACCTCGCACTCCAAAACATGGACTCCTCTGGACAGAAGAACTGCTCTCCCATTCACAAGGATATGTTTTCACTACTAAAGGCAAAATGACAAGCTTCTTGTGCTGCTGCTACTCTTCATATTTTGCTATGAATTTTACGCGACGCGCACACAGGATAGAGTATTTCAGAAAGGAAGCACAAGACTCCCTCACAATATTGCCCGACGCCAGTAAAACTCCCGTGGTAGTTCTCAACCAAAATCTCTCTAGATTGTAAGCTCCTTTGAGCAGGACCCTCTACACCTCTTGTTTCCATTCTACATCCATTTAACGGCATCTTGCTCCCTTTGCTCATTATAAAGCGCTGCGGATACTGCTGGCGCTATATAAATGGTAATAATAAACAGGGTTATGCAAAGAGAATTGAAAATTCACTGCACGTTCGGTGACTTTTCGTTCTCTTCAATTCGGTGCGATTTGGCGATCCCATTTCAGGGACCCTGTGGTGTATTCAGCAAGCACCACAGGGCCGTCGTAGTGCAGGGAAAAGCGGCCGCAAACCAGACGAACACTCACTGCAAAACCCGGCGAACGCTCACCGAAACCCGCAAAAACATCTGGATTAACCCCGCCGGAGAAACCTGAGCCTCCGCCGATCACAGCGCAGAGCAGCTGCCGGAAAAACCCGACACCACAGACGAAGGAGGTGAAAAAAAAAAAGTACGCTTGAATGTTTGAAAAGTAAAACGCTCAGGGTTATCCAAAGAGATCCGAATTGCTTGAGAAAGGTAACCGAACGCTGAAAATCAGTGTTCGGTTACCTTTCCTGGCCATTCGGCTATCCAGAGAGCAGGCAATTCGCCAAATCCTGGCGAATTGCCTGCACATACGGTGCCTGTTCGAGGGCAGTGAAATCCCCATGAAAAAGCACTGCTTCGGCTATTCAGAGAACACAAACCAGCAGTGAAAGGTTCCCCTAATGCCCTGCCATTCGGTGGTTTAATTCGGCAAGTTTATTCAGGAGCATCCCATAGACTTCAAAGTTAAAAATATTCCCGTTTTAATTCAATATCTAATAAACTGTTCATTATAAAATTCGGCAGTAAAAAGTCTCTTTATTTAAATATTTTTTTAGGATACTTTAAGCATTTTTCTTAATTTTTTTTTTAAAAGTCCGATTTTTTTTTTTTTTTTTTTAAGTTTACTTATTTTTTTCTGTAACAGCCCTTATTATTATCATTCCCTGGACCTCATATGTAAATTTCAGACATTTTCGCTCAGTAGTTTCTTTGCAAACAGCTTTTCATTTTCACAGATTCACACAAACTATTTTGCTAATTTATTCACCTCCCTCGTCTGCGTCTCAGCTGCTTCGGCTCCTGTTCGGGTTTTTCAACAGGTTAATCCAGATGTTTTTGCTGGTTTTCGGCGTGCATCCGTCAGGTTTGCGGTGACTTTTCCCTGCAATTCGGGGGCCCTGTGGTGCTTGCTGAATACACCGCAGGGTCACCGAAATGGGATTGGCAAAAGGAACCGAATTGAAGAGAACGAAAAGTCACCGAACGTGCTTTTCGAATCTCTTTGAATAACCCTGGCTGTTTGCAAAGAAACTACAGAACGAAAATGTCTGAAATTAACATAGAAGATCCAATGAATGATAATAAAAAGGGCTGTTACGGGGGGGGGGGGGATCAGAAAAATGCCTAAGGCTGGGGTCAGACGAACGCAGTGTTAACGTCCGTGTTGCCCGCACATAAGTACGTCCGTGATAGCATACAATTGTGTTAAATGGAGCCCCACACACGAAGTACGTGCGCACAGAAGTGCGGAGGCTGACGGACGCAGCAAACGGACGCAGGTTAGGCAAGAACGTAATACTGCTAGAACGGACGTGCGGAGTGCGCCACGTCCACAACGTCCGCGTAGCTTTGTGTGTGAGTGATGGAGCGTGGTCAGACAGACTGCATTTATAGGTCCAGCATTTTTGACGGACAGAATGTTTTATCATTGTAATTTATTTTCCCTGCTACATCAGAGAAAAAAATACGTCAGTGAAAAAAACGGACTGTGTGGCCACTACCTTGTTGTCAGTCAGTAAGTACGTCCGTACTGCACAGACGCACAGTCCGTACAAAATGCGCTCGTCTGACCCCAGCCTAAAAGATCCTAAAAAAAAAATCTATAAATAGACTTTTTACTGCAGAATATTATAAATCAACGGATTATTAGATATTGAATTAAAATGGGAATATTTTTAACATTGAAGCCTATGGGATTCGCCCGAATAGACTTGTCAAATGAAACCACCGAACAGCAGGGAAATTCGGCAACTTTTCCCTGCTGGGTTTTGCTCTGAATAGCCGAAACATTGCTTCTCTATGGGGAATTCACTGCCCTCGAACAGGCACCGTATGTGCAGGCAATTCGCCAGAATTTGGGGAACTGCCTGCTCTCTGGATAGCCGAATGGCCAGGAAAGGTGACCGAACGCTGAATTTCACTGTTTGGTTACCTTTTGGCCACTATTCGGATCTCTTTGAATAACCCTGAAAATGAACAACTGATCTTGATGAAGGCTCTATTCAAGCGGAAACCTCAGTTGTTAGTTTCATGTAGACTTAATATAATTTTTGGCTTTATCTAAGCCATCAAGTGTTGCAATAATATATCATTATATTAACATTTTAATCTTTCCAGTAGTAAAACAGGTTACATTGCAGTCATATCACCTAGTTTGCAAAGCAGAGGGGGAAAAACCCAAAAACATGTTTTTCACACACAGGGCTGTAAGAGCTACATTTCAGCATTTGACTTTTGAGTTAATAATTCTAAAAACGACAGTATGACGTTACCTCAGGAGAGCCACGCGCGCACACGCCTTGTGCATGAAGAGTTACTTCAGGCCCAAAGAATGTTCTTTCATCTCAGCGGGCACAAAACGCTCCCACCCCCCCTAGTGGTTAACCAAACCAATGAAGAAAGATTAATGCTAAGTCACTGGAAATCCAATTTCAAGGCTGATAAACATGCTCACTTCTTTACGGTCAGTCCCTGAAAGGCTGCTTCCCAGCAGAACAACAAACTATCATAGTTCTAAAACAGTATTTTAATATAAAAAAAAAGGCAGTGCATCATCATCATTTTACAATCTAAAATATGATTTAATTTAAATAAGACAATAAAGGGTTATTTGGAGTTTATATAAGATGCTTCTACATGTGGAAGAGTTTAACGTCACTGGTTTGTCTCAATTATAAAATATACTAGCTCAGATGCTACTTCAGAGCTAAATTGGAAATGACGTGCCACTGCTTTACTCTGTATGATTTTAATTTTAGGGCTAGGACAGACACAACCAGATTGTTTTCATTTAGTTTACAACAGTAGCAAAACTACAGCACAAGCCCTAGGGTACTGGCACTGGGTGGAGGAGCTGTGCCACCTGGGTTTTATCCTTGCTTAAAGCTGGAGTCCAGTGCCCCCACCCCACTCTCCGGTCCCCCCAACTCCCTACCACACTCTGGTCTGGTCCCTTGCCTAAACTCACTCCCTCCCATCTCCGGTCCCTCCTCGCACTCAGTTTGGTCATGAAATTATTTTTCAAAAAAGGGACATTCTACACACCCTGAACACTTTAGATTAAAATAGGCAGCCTGTGTGGAGTGCCCCCTCTTCTCATCCCGCTTTTGTGATATCATGTCTATCGAGTTCTTGTAGCAGCATTTGTTCGCGGTGAAAGCAGACATGGGCTTGAGCTGTGCACACTGCAACAATCCATAAAACTCAGTCACTCGAGTACCTCGTGAATGAAAAGTACGCAAGCTATCTTATCTCTCAGAACTTGCGCAAGTACGTACGCAGTTTGCATAATGTACATAACTTTCGTAAGAAAAAAAAGGGGGTAGGAGAGAAGGGTTTATTTAGGGGTCCTTTTTAACCTCTTTATATTGCGGGTGGGGCTCATCGCCGCGGGACAGCATAGCACGCCCCACTGGCATCTATGGGCAGTGTCCAGGCCCGCCCATCAGCTGGCATGCGTCATTTATTGCCCCTGCAGCAAATGACACGCGCCTTTACGTAGCTGTTTATATTGTCATTTGGTATTGATAACACCCTGCAATAAAGACTACATGATACAGTGTTATATCATGAACTTCATTGTCTTTTAACCCTGGACTTTACTGTTATGCAACGGCTACTGGAAAAATGTAAAAAAAAAAAAAAAAAGTAAATGTGACGTCTATCAATCAGTTTTAACCCTAAAGCTGGTTACAGCACAGAGCTCACCCCAGTCTATTAAGAATGTTACAATCCATTACAATGTTACAGGGTGAACTATGACAAACATTTACTTATCAGTATACCTTTCAGGAATTTCCACTGAATAAAAAAAAATATAGGGGGGGTGACATTCTATGGGTCAAGGTGTCATGAAAGAATTCTATCCCGTGTGACTGGACTGCGTCATCATAGATTGAGATAGGAGCCCTTGTGTGTAACTTGCACAACCTCAACATAGCAAAAGCATTTTCCTACTTTTTTTTGGCATGCCTGCATTTAAAAAGATATCTCCAGCAACCCGGGGATTTAAAATATGGCAAATAAAGTATATATTCATAGAAACTACAGAACCAAGTGCTTCAAATGAGGGTTATCTCTACATAAAAAAATTACACGAACAACAGATTTCTTAAATTGCCACCAAGGAAAAAAGCAAAAAACAAACAAACACTATTTACGAAGGGTTATTTAGGATTCCACACCTAATAAACATGACATACCACACAGAATAGCATCATTGGAAAGATCAGAAAATATTCTTTTCAATGATGTGTCTTGTGGGCCTTGTAGCAATATAGAAAAGGAGACTGAAAAGCACACGCTCATTGCAGTAATGTACAGTTTCCTGGTGACATCATCACATTCCCCTGGGACATGTATATTAGATGCTGTATAGCTGGGGCAGGAAATGGAGAGGTAAGTAATCCCACAGGAGGATCACATGATACCAATGTCCGCATTCTGAATTGAAAGCTGTCAAATCAATAAGTCCTTCAGTCATTCTTTTTATTTATTCTACAATAATTGTGTCCCGTGACAGGCGTCAATGGAGAAAAAAAAGGATTAGCTTTCCAGTGACCCCGTTTTGGGGTTCGGGAACTTAATAGAGTTTATTTGGCTCTCATCAGGTTAAGAGTTTTGTAAAAGTCCTCATTTGCTTACTCAATGATGTCATCAGTGATCGGGCATTCACCTGGCAAGGCTGACTGTTTACATCTCAAGGGCAGAAAATGCCACTCACCATGGAATTTGGATGCTAAGTAAATGTGGTGGAGGATATACGAGAAACATCACCCACATTAAATAGAGAACACATATTTTTCCCAAGCATCATCACCACTTAAGCGATTTATTATGCCCCAAATATTAAAAGTTTTCTTTGTACGACGAGGCTCTTTTCAACAATGCGTCTTTGGCGATCTTGGACAATAAAATCGGAGAAACCGGGCTCTAAATGAAACACCATTCTCTGCATAGTAAATTTCGGCTGTACTAAACCAGGTTTTAGATGACGAAGTCTACAATTATGAACTGTGTTATCTCCTCCACACTTGCACCTGGCGGGAGAAAATTAGAAGATGAGTTATGGCAGTGGCATTTTTTGCTTTCCAATTGAAAAGCAAACAATGGCACCAGGTTAAAATAAACCACTATTTAAAAATATATTTCTTCCAACTTTTTTCTTCTATTTTTATTTTTACATTGTACATAGTAAGGTCTGTTATCATTGAAAGGCCAGACAAAAGACAATAGGACCAAGAGAAGTTGAGCCACCGGGACCAAAGGACAACCCCCTCCATTTATAAATTCTCTCCAGTTATGCTGCAGGTAAGGCAATGTTTCAGATGTCATGACTTTGGTTCTGAGATTCCCCAGCCCTGTCTGCCCGAATTAAAGAACAAATCGAGTGGAAGAAAAGGTGGAGACATGAGGAGGAGAGAAGCTGCTAGGACATCTGGGAGACGTCCTTTGCAGCCAAGCAGCTAAAGTCATTAAAAGAGTCTGCTTTTCATTTTAAGGTCGTTTGTCAAGCTGCAATCTCCTCATATGAGCTTGATTCTTGATCCACTATCAATCAATATTGAATAAGGACAATATCAGGTCTATTCAGAGAAAGGTGAATCTCAGGAGAATGACTGGAGAAATGAAAATTCTAAGTCAAAATAGCCAAAGCAGAAAAATTCTCCCATTTATCTCACTTTCCAAATCTGCTATTTGGTCTAGATTGTTCTCTTCTCCTTATTTTCACCTTTCTTTGAACAGACCTGTATGTCTTCAGAAGTGAACATGACGACGCTTGATTACCTCACTCGCAATCCCTTTGAGATGGTCTGGGAAAGCCTGTGGTCGATCTTAAATCATTTAAAAAGAAAAAAAAATTCCATGTAGACAACAAATAACACACAACAACATAAGCTGCAAGGTTGATTGTTCTTGAAGTGTCCATTTTTATTCTCTAATTAAGAAAAACATTTCATCATCAGGATGACAACATTAGAGCTACGTAAGCATCAGCCTGCTGACAACCAGGGTAACATCGCACAAGTTCATCTTACGTTGAACGTATTTATTATAGTTGATGCATATGTTGCAAAACCATTTCAAAACATAGCAATAAAACACCATATTGATTTTTTAACAGTAAACCCATGCAATGAACAAATAAACGTTAACTTGTTTTACAGGGGGAAAAAAAAGTCACTTAAAGACACTTACATGGTATAGATAAGAAATGCACCGTACATTTATATGAACCTAAACCTGCCATTCAAACACCTAGATCTCCGCTATCACAATAACAGCCCGTAACACAAACAAAATGAGTAAAACAAACTATAAAAGCAAAACGACTAGAGTTTATTTAAAAAAAATAAACATTTTTACATAAATATATGTTCACTGAGTAAATCAATGCACTCCGAGGCAATAATACTGACAGCAACAGGTCTCTCATTTTTAAATATAAAAAAAATATAAAGAACCGTTGAAATGTGCAGAAAAAAACCCCCAGAACATCATCATTAAGAAAACAAGGTGATAAAAATCAAAATTCCATGTACAAGAGTGAGGAAGGACTTTTTCTAGTTTTGGTGGGAAGGAGGGGGTAGACTTTAGATATTGAAAAGTGCTTCCATGTCACTGTGCATTCCTTAGGTCAGACAGATCCTGGATGTGCGAAGGATGGAGCCTATCATCAGCCATTAGTGTAGCGATAAAAGGAGATAGAAATATACAGCCATTAGTTACCCTAGGAACAGCTCACTTAATTATCCATCAGCCATGTTCTACACACTGTGGGCTATATTACATTCTTCTCGCAAAAAGCATCGGGCAAAGTGAAAATCTTAGGGGCAAAGCCTTAAACTTTCGCTCGCGCAAATCACCGCTGGAATTACAATCCTCGCGTCTTTTTATTCCGCAGATCAATTGCACGCGCAAACAGTACACGCGCAAATGCAGGCGCAGTACTGTCTCACGCTAAAAATTTTGCGCGCACAGTTTTTTGCACCCATTCAGCCAATCACAATGAAGAAACACACCTAACAAACGCAACTGAATTGCGTCTGCCAGAGGCATCGGAGACGGGTTCTGCGTCTATGATACAAAATGAGCACATATGCTCCAGTAATAATACACACACACCTGCCATCATCCATTATATTGTTGCTGCATTCTTTTTTATGTGTTGGTGTATTTGGGTTCAGCCAGGTTGTTCAGATATGCCGTTAACACCAGCTTTTAGGAGTTGCTAACATTATGCACGCAAAGGCTATGCGGTAATTACCGCGAATATATTGTAATACCATCCTCATACCAGCGCACATTCGCATTTGCGCTCACAATGTTAAGTATAGGACGCGCAAAGTACAGTAAGCTCGCGCAGGGTTCACCCGCGGTAGACAATTGCGTGTGGTTGTTGCGCTGACAATGTAATACGGGATTCGGCGCAAATGGTTTTACCCCTCGAGTTAATTTTTTTTGCGCCGGCGCAAACGTTTGTGTGAAGATCGTAATTTAGCCCTATGTATAGCATATATCAATACAGGAAAAAATATATAGGTGCAGGGGAGGTGAAATATATATACATACATTATTTTTTTTTTTGAGGAAGGATTTTGCCAGGAAGGATACATTGAGATTTCTCTCGTTTAAGTATGTCCTGGGTGGCGAGTATGTACCGTTAGGTGTCTTTCCAAGGACACTTACTGGAGAGGTGCTCTTGCTGGGATCGAACCCATGTCTCCACAGGCTCTCTCCACGCAGAGCAGTGATGTTACCTCTACTCCACCCAGCCGGTACTACATACATACATACACGGTTCTTGACCCCTTAAAAATGTAGAGGCTTCTTCTTAAGTTCTCTTACTGGGTTTGAAGATTAATACAAGGTTTTGTCTGTACTATAAAAATTAACCCGGTCACTCCCAACAATCCAGATAACTCAATTGCGCATTTTAATACATTGAAAAGCACTCAGTTATAAGTATATCAAAAGCCCATTTATACACCTTCTTAAAGCAAGATTTGTGTTCCCCTGTGGTGCAACAAAATCCTTCATTTAAGGTCTCTTCAAGCACACTGGAGAGGCATAAAACAAGCTGCAAACACTCTGATGCTGTATTACAACAGATACAGAGAGGACAGAATACAGGGAGTGCTCTGGGGTCACTCACTGCTGCACAAGGATAAGATTCAGGGGGTTACAATGAGTGAAAATTCCTGTATAGTACAGATGTTATTGTAGGTGCTCCTGTAATTTCCATGAGGAAATACGCCACATACAGATATTATTCTTATATTCTAATGATATTAATTTGGAAGCCGCGTTGCCAATTATCTCATAGATCACTACAAACCCCCATAAGCAGATCTCGCGATTTTAATTATTTATCTATATCACAGTTACAGCATTCGACACAAAGGCCATGTCTGCCAGTATCTGATAATGTTAGAGCCCTTGCGAGATTTTGTAAGATAAGGGACACCATCTAGAGTTCAGGATCTGTCATTTTTAATATCTGAGAACAACAGTATTTGTGCAAATTTTCTATCTTGCCCTATAACTGTGACTTTAGCACGACATGCTTCAAATAAATGTTAGGATAAATTTTTTTAAAAAAAATATTCGCTTGGTTGGCAAGGGGTTAAAGAGGGCAAAAAAGGCATTCAAATCCTCCACTATGCAAATAGCAAGAGGGGATAGAAGTCAAAAAAAATAAATACATACATCTACCGATCCAAGCAAATCATGGACTTTGTTTGCCCACATAGCTCCTTTGCGAAATTCCTCGTATGTAGGAGGGAATTTTGGGTAGGCCTTGCACATTAAAAGGGACACTCTAGACCAGGAGTCAGCAACCTTGGCCCTCCAGATGTTTCAGAACTACATCTCCCATGATGCTCAGCCACTCATTTGTTTGACTTTGCCTCATGTTGCTGATCACTGCTCTCAGCACTATGACCACTCAATGTAAACCGAGTACCTGTACCCCTACCAGGAGGGTGGGGATCTGGGGGCTAATGCATCTGCATGTGGAAGCTGGGCTCCCCCCATCCCAGAAGCTTAGATCAGTAAGAAACGATTTTACCTTCATGAGGCGTTCCGGAAAGTGAGACTCTACTCAGAGCTCAGCTTCAAATCAATGAGTTGTAATGCGCTTGCATTGAGAACCACAGCATTGGCTGCTTCCCTGTGGTCACAAGACTGCTACAGCTTCCAGGAAGCCAGCATCATGTCATTTCTGGAGTATCATTGATGGAGCCCAGCACTGGAAAGAGGAGTTTAATGATCACTAAGGCCCCGTTCACACTGTGCGATTTTATCGCGCGGATTTTGCCGCGACGTCACACTATGTAGCTTCTCCAATGCATTTCAATGTAGCACATTTTCTGCTGTAACACAGACATCAGACAGACATGGCAGTGCATGCCTTACCCAGAATTCCCTGCTATATGGACAGTGCAGCAAAGGATCTCTGAGGGATACAAGTCTCTGATTTGATTAGACATAAGTGATTTTCACAATGACATATTCCCTTCAACCTGGAGGATTTTCAAGCAACAATGCTTTTAGATATTTTGATTTTTATCCATACACAACAAAACAATTCTGTATTCTTCAAAACTATAAGGGTTATTCAGAAAGCACCTAAATTGTAGTGCTATCTCGTTCGGCACACTTCGGTGCGTTTCAGCGATTCCAGTTCGCCAACCCTGCAGTGAATTAACTATTAACTACAGGGTCCCCGACGTGCACCGAACATTGAGCAGCTGAAGACCACCAATCAGCCCACTGAATGCCGCTGAACTGCAAACAACACCCCCTTCTGCTATTCTTTAAAATGTGTTTAAAAAACAATTAAAAAAATGCATGAAAATGTGTAGAAATGATAGTATTAAAAATGTAATAAAATTCCATTACAGAATAAAATAAAAACACCTTTAAAAAATTGGAAATCAAATATTTTTCCTCAAAAATAATATGACGGTTTGCTGAAAAGAAGAAAAAAAATGGTTGAATAAAAACAAAAGAAATAAAAAGGGCATTTCACTGATACTTTGGCATTCTCTGAATGGAATAACCATTACCCCTCTATGAGACAATTTCACTGCTGCCGAACATCGCCGAATTGTGACAAACTGCACCATATTTTGCTGTCAATATGGCAGTATTTGGCGAATTGACAGCTTTTGGAATAAACAATCTGCCATGAAATTCACCATTTGGTGCCATTCGGCGGCAATTTCGGCTTTGTTTGAATAGCCCTTTAACCCCCTTGGCAGTATTCCCGAGTGTGGCTCAGGGTTATCTTTCATTGCTGAAAGCTGTATACCCGAGCTGGATACATACCTGTCCTGCGCTTAATTGCTGACCCCCCGTGATCGCATTCTCCTCCGGCGATCGCAGCATTTTGCTTCCTGGTTCCCTTCTCGTGAGAGGCAGGGCCAGGTAACTATACAGCCCCGAGTGTGGCTCGATGATACCGCTGTCAGCACTGAAAGTTAACCCTGAGCCGCACTAATACCGTTAGGGGGCTGAAAAGAAGTGCAAAGATTCGGACATAGAAATTCTGTCAGAATCGTAACGCCAGGGAGGTTAACTTTTTCTTTTGCATAAATACAAATTAAGATCTTATGACAGGCCTTCTGACCATGAAAACAACCTTACAGTAATCTCACTGAACTACATCGCGTTAACATGGTATTTGAGAAATTGCAAAACAATCCCTGGAGCCACTTCCATAAAGTGAGCTGGCAATGGACATTGAACCTCATTTACAGATAGCGGGATCTGCATGATTGCTGCTAACAACATAACACACTCCAACCCTTGTGACCCACCTTTTATTATTATCATCATCATCCTCATCATTCTGTGGGAAAACCAATTACACACCACTGTCATTGCAAATGCAGGAGAATGTGATTTGGACCTCTATGCAACAATTCATGCTCACGTCAAGTTGGGCTTATTTAACAGTCAATTGTTCCCTAAACATGTGATATGCAATAGCAGGATTTTTTTGCCAACACATTAAAAAAAAGTGAGGTAACAACCCACCTTTACCCAAAAAAGTAATAATATAAAATACTGCTGTCACTCATTTCTAGTGGCCCATCGCTGGAGTGATTGACAGTTGTGAGGACAGAACCACAGGCCGCCCACTCCCCCAAGCCTTATTGAAAGCCAAAGAGCTGACTTGTTAGTCAGGGCACCAATGTCACCATCAAGGGCCAATCGAGCAGCTCTACCTCAGAGAGGGAAACATGGCGACACCGGCTGCTGGATCAGGGCAGGTGAGCACCAGCTGTGATAGCTTATCAAGGGATTAGATATATTGCCATGCAGTGCTCTGTGAAAACAATTTAATATCCATCACTTGATGGGATATCTCGAAGAGCACCTGATCTGTACATTTCAAGGTTCAAGACAAGTATCACGCATAGAAAGTATCACTGTGCAGACAATTTCATTCAAAGTACTAATAAATGTACAGATTGTAAACTCACAGGTCAAAAGGAAGCGCACAGATTAAAACTGGAATGCCAGTTATGGGCAGAGACCTCTGGTCCTTTTTTGTTGCCTGTGTATGGCGTGGTGGAATATGCTGGCACAGTATAAATACTTCCAGGGTTATTCATTAAACACCGTGGGTTACGGTTATTGCAGGGATTATAAATATCAGCTTTAAAAAAAAAATAAAAAAAAATTGATAACTACAATAATTAGGACAACGTAAAGAGGACTTTATTGGGACAAAAGTAAGAGGATTTGATAACACTATCAGGGTAATTCAAAGAGATCCGAATGGCTGGAGAAAGGTAACCGAACGCTGAAAATCAGCGTTCGGTTACCCTTCTTGGCCATTCGGCTATCCAGAGAGTAGGCAATTCGCCAAATCCTGGCAAATTGCCTGAACATACGGTGCCTGTTCGGTGCCTGTTGGAGGGCAGTGAAATCCATGAAAAAGCACTGCTTCGGCTATTCAGAGAACACAAACCAGCAGTGAAAGGTTCCCAATTGCCCTGCCATTCGGTGGTTTCATGCGGCAAATTTATTCAGCAGAATCCCATAGGCTTCAATGTTAAAAATATTCCCGTTTTAATTCGATATCTAATAAACCGTTCATTATAAAATTCTGCAGTAAAGAGTCTCTTTATTTATAGATTTTTTAGGATATTTTAAGCATTTTTCTGGGGGGTTTTTTAAGTTTACTTATTTTTTCTGTAACAGTCCTTTTTATTATCATTCATTGGATTTTATATGTAAATTTCAGACATTTTCGCTCAGTAGTTTCTTTGCAAACAGCGTTTCAGTTTTCAAACATTCATGCAAACTGTTTTGCTAATTTATTCACTGCCTCTTCTGCGGTCTCGGCTTTTTCCGGCGGCTGCGATCGGCTCCTGCTCAGGTTTTTCCTTGGTTTTCGGCAGGTTAATCCAGATGTTTTTGCGGGTTTTCGGCGTGCATTCGCCGGGTTTTGCAGTTAGTTTTCGTCAGGTTTGCGGGAGCTTTTCCCTGAAATTCGGGGACCCTGTGGTGCTTGCTGAATACACTGCAGGGTCACCGAAATGGGATCGGCAAAAGGAACCGAATTGAAGAGAACGAAAAGTCACCGAACGTGCGGCGACTTTTCGAATCTCTTTGAATTACCCTGTATGAGTGAGAGATTTTGGAGGAACTACTTCAGCGGCCGGGCTCCCCACTACTATGTAATGTACAAGGTTGTCTTCTACCGAACTCCCATTTCTTGTTCTGATCATTTTGGAAAGGTTCAGAAGGGTTCTTCACATCTATAACACGTCTCCTAACTTTGTTTATTATTAGTTTACACATAAATGTAAACAACAAAAACTGACTGGCTTTTTAAAAGTCATTAAAATGTTGCTAAACGTTTAAATTTAACTGGTGTAATACAGCAAAATATCTGCACATTTTAGGTCAAACTGGCTAAATCTGAACATTTTGCAAATGAAGAATTCCTTTCGGCTCATCTAGTTCAGCCCTGACGTTTGCAATTCTCCTCCAACTCCACGCTTCGTGCATAGGTCTGTATTTTTGCTCCCCCCCCCTCCTCAGAATTCAACTTTTCAAATATAATACAAATATTTAAGCGTGTATTTTCTAGACAGAAGCATTCTGTGGAAGTGATGTTTGCATGAGAACATTTTGAAAGAAATGGATAAAAAGGGTTATTTTAATGGTCTGGTAATTTGCAAATCAAGGCAATCATTTATTTAACCGTATGTTTATTAAACATTGCTTTATCGGGATCTGTCGATGGGTTACTACTCACAACTTTTATTAGAATGAAAAACAAAACCTAGCCTCGTGCTATGGCAGGAATGTCTGGCAAAGTTATGTCAACAGGGTAATTAGTAAGTTTATAACCAGGTTTTGGTTGGGTGTTCTAGAAAAACACAAAACAAGACCTTACTTTAGTCACCTTTACACGATCAGCACTCGGGTTTACCAAACATACTACACACATACACGTTATATACAGGGTGTCCATAATGTCTCTTTACAATTTCAATACTTTATTACAAAAGGCAAATGAAATGACAGATAAGTGAAAATTATTACAAAATGAGACGTGTATATTTAAGGTTTTTTTGCCTCATTTAATACACCTCTATATGGGCACCATTAGTTGCATGAAGCACATGAAGACGGTACTCGATTTCTTGCCATGTTTGCTGTAGCATACCCTCATCAATGGTGGCAATGGCATTTATATTTGACTCATACCATCTGCTATATACCTATAGTCAAGATGGCTAGTTGGAGGTAGATATAGACTCCTCAACCAGGGTCAGCAACCTTGGCAGTCCAGATGTTTTGGAACTACACATCTCATGATGCTCAGCCACTCAGATTGGCTGGGCCTCAAGCAAACAAACATCTGGAGGCCAAGGTTCCCAATACCTGCTCCACAGATTGGTGGTGATGCATGCAGACGACTAGCTCCTGGATATGTCCTGTATCCTGTTATTGTTTGGTAAGGAGCAGAGGATACAAAGTCATTGAATCAAAGGTCTGGTTCACATCATGGAGCGCTGTGGTGAACATGGGGTTATTTTGTAGGCATAGGTATGCACAGGGGTGTGCAAGATGTGCCCAGGCAAACCCTAATGTTGGGTGAAGAGGGATAGACCAATATCACTTTTTAGGCACCAATAATCGGCTTCCTTTCAGGCACCGATATTCTGTACATTTACATTTTTGAAGGGAAAAAAATAAATAAAATCACAATTTCGACAAATCTGGTGTCAACTAAACAGGTTTAAAAAAATTCTGAACATAAACAACGGAGAAAAATAAAGTGCTTGCAAAATAACTTAAAGCGCTTTCCAGAACACAGAAAATGGCAAAAAAACAAAACAACTATAAATAACACACACTAAACGTCACTCCTAGAAAGCTAAATAATATTTTGGGTTAAGGAATCTCAGCGCTCAGTGTGACGGGCAAAATAAGAAAACTCACAGTAATGTGCACTGTGTATGAGCGTATCACAGAGCTTCACAGCAGTAAAACTCACACTCATACTAAAGCGCACATTGCGGTGAGTTTTATTGCGGTGCAGCTCTGTGATACGTTCATACACGGCTCACATTGCTGTGAGTTTTATTGTTGTAGCGCCCTGATACGCTCATACAAAACGCGCACAATACTGTATCAGGGCGCTACAACAATAAAACTCACAGCAATGTGAGCCGTGTATGAACATATCAGAGCTGTACCGCAATAAAACTCACAGCCATGTGCGCTTTAGTATGAGTGTGAGTTTTACTGCTGTGAAGCTCTGTGATACGCTCATACACAGTGCACATTACTGTGCGTTTTATTGCGGTACAGCTCTGTGATATGTTCATACGCAGCTCAAATTGCTGTGAGTTTTATTGTTGTAGCGCCCTGATACAGTATTGTGCGCGTTGTGTATGAGCGTATAACATAGCTCCACAGAGCATCATTGTTCACTTTATAACGGTGAAGAATAATGCTGCATTAAAAAATACATACATTTATTTTAGAACATCGGCAAGGCCATGCTCTGGCATTTCCAAGGACACCTCACATGAACCGCTGGCTTCTATGGTTTCGGATACGGGGGTCCAAAATAGGGAATCCCCTGCCCAGCTGACGTCAGTGAAGTGTCAGATGATGCCAGTGGGCGGGGATATGTCCTGGAGGCAGGGCTGACAAAGATGTCAGCAGCCTACGGGAGAGGTCCGCGATCAGAGACAAATGGTTGCCGAGCCACAGATCTTTCTTCGATGGGCTGCAGACGCCCTCCACAACTTAGCAGAGGAGTGTCTGCCCTGCTAGTATGCGTCGGTAAGGAGTACAGGCACGTACCAGCTGAAAACCCCATTATTGGTATATCGACTATGGAGCATGCCGACACCAGGGAAAAATCTCAATATTGGGCCTGATTATCAGAAGTAACAATAAATCAGTCAACCCATAGTGAATAGTTCCTCTTTCACACCTACATTGACAATTTACATGTCCCTTATCTGGTTCATGACGAATAGCATAAAAACTGACTATATCTGAATTCAAGTTTGGTATTTCTAGGGTTGCACCTATACCATTATTTTAAGACCAAGTATGAGTACCGTTATAGAATACCAATAGTTTTAGTTAATGTCATGTGGCCGATTTCGAATAAGAACGGACATCATTTTATATATATAGATTATATATACATACATAGACCCGCAGATGTGTGTGCCGGCGCGTGTATACACACACACACACACACCAGACCTCAGGGTGGCTGGCAGTGTGCACTAACGGCACTCTACTAGGCCCCTCTGGGTGGCCCTGTTCCTTCAAGTGGCCACCGGCAAAGGTTGTAGTCCAACCGCTCACTGGGAAAGAACCACCAGCCACGATCTCGCGAAACAGACACCCACATACCCTGGATATATGAAGGAGCCCCTAATAAAATAGAACATTAAGATAGAAAATTAGTGCTGGAGGGAATCGGGTCCAAAATAGGGACTGCCCATGCTGAATAAGTATACTATTATGATATCCACCTGTCACACTACACTCCATCCTAGATTCATTGTATTTCTCCTTTTTATTAACCACATCAGATCCTCATTTGAGTAAGACCCTTGGCATCTCCAATCTCATCTTTGTTCCCCGATATTCATCACCACTTTTTTTTTTCATTTATTCCTCTTGCGACAACTGTGCAGCAACATTAAAAACAAAATGCAGAGGACACCCCCCAGTACTCCAACTGATACCAGAAGCCAGCGCTAGGCTGGCTTGGCGACCGGTGTCTGCGAGGCAGGGGCTGCTGGCGGAGTGCTCTAATGGCACACTGCCAGGCCCCTCCGGCTGGCCTTGTTCCTTTGAGCGTCCGCCAGCAAAGATTGTAGTCCGGCCGCTTGCTGGACCTGGGAAGGAACCACGAGTCGCGATCTCGCCAGATGCCGAAGTTCACAAACTGGGGCATTTGGCGAGATCGCAACTGATGGTTCCCAGCGAGCAGCCGAGCTACAACCTTTGCCAACAGCCACTCAAAGGAACAAGGCCACCCGGAGGGGTATGGTAGTGTACCATTAGAGCAGGGCTTGACAAATCCAGGGGCCTGGTAGCCACTGGCTCCTAAATTTCCAGTTTATTTTACACCAAATCTAAAAGCAGTCTTTGCCTGGCATCTAAAAACATCTAGTTGGCTTCAATGTTTTCTTCCTATCTCCTACATTTAATGTAAATATATCCAGCCCTGGTGTATATATATTTATATATGAGGTCTGTTGTGTGTAGGGATGCACCGATACCACTTTAAGACCGAGTGCCGATACTTTGTAAAAAGTACTCACCGATACCGAGTACAGATACTTTTATTTTATGTCATGTGAACGCTTTCCAATAAGAACACACCTCATATAAAAATGCCCCCAGCTCACATGTATATATCCCCCCCAAGAGATATATATATATACACACATAATGCCCCCAGCTCTCGTGGATATTGCCCCCAGCTCTCGTGGATATTTGCCCCCAGCTCTCGTGATATTTGCCCCCAGCTCTCGTGGATATTTGCCCCCAGCTCTCGTGGATATTTGCCCCCAGCTCTCGTGGATATTTGCCCCCAGCTCTCATGGATATTGCCCCCAGCTCTCATGGATATTGCCCCCAGCTCTCGTGGATATTGCCCCCAGCTCTCGTGGATATTGCCCCCAGCTCTCGTGGATATTGCCCCCAGCTCTCGTGGATATTGCCCCCAGCTCTCGTGGATATGCCCCAGCGCTCGTGGATTTGCCCCCAGCCGAGAGGCAGCGTCACAGAAGCGCCCGGCAGCCATGTGATCACGCCACAGCCGTGCGATCGGACCTTCGGAAGGGGTGAGTATTGCAGCCCGCCGGATGGGAACGCTGGCCGCATGCTTTTATTGCACGTGGCCAGCTTCCCCAGCCCAGCGGATACCGGCAAGCCGGCCTAGCGCTGGCTTCTGGTATCAGGGGGGGTGTATCGTGCAAACGGCAGCATCGGCACCGATACTAGTATCGGTGCTTCCCTAGTTGTGTGTCAATTGTGTGTGCAGTGGGTAAATAGGGTGTCTGGCCACACATTTCAATACTATCCTAAATTGGACAGGCTTTCAGCAGAAACTTATTGGAAAGCGTCACTTGACATTAAATAAAAGTATCAGTGAGTACCTGGCAAAAAGAATATCGGTACTCCTACTCATACGATTGTGTATCTTTAGTTGAAAGTAAAGCTTTGTTAGTCTGAAGCAAAAACTGGCTCCTAACTTTTGTAGCTGGCTCCTACATTCTGAGCAAATTTGTCAAGTCCTGCATTAGAGCACTCTGCCAGCCGCCCCTACACCTCGGACACCGGCGGGCAAGCCAGCCCAGCGCTGGCTTCCCATACCGGGGGCATCTCCACGAGTACTAAGGTACTCATGAAGATCCTGGTATCGAGTATTGGTGTATCCCTTATTATTTCTAAAGGAAAATTAGCTTTTTGTGCAATATCTTCTAAACATAAGTTTTCAATTAATAAATGTTCCATGAGTGCACACCCTAATGTAAAGGGCTGTGGTTGTGAGAATTGTGGCCAAATGAAACCTGGCTGATATATACAACAGGGTATACAGGAAAAAAATTATACATATTCTAGATCCTTCTGCTAAAATGTTCCAGTCTTTGCTTCTGTATAAAACAAAGACATTCTGCATACAGCTTGGCATATGAGGTGTATTAATACATCACCGGATGATCCATAGATCCCTGGGATAGGCACATCCATAGAAATAAGGCAAAATAAATGAATTATGATCACACTTGATAAAGGCCATTCATATAGCAGAAACATCCCTTGTTTAACCCCTTCACTACACTGATTGTGTATACACGATCAGCAATAGCAGACACAGTGTTAACACGATCTGGGGCTAATGCTGTAGGATTGGAAATGATTGGAAATTTAATTTGTTTGTTGTAAACAAATTTTGTTTGCTTTGGGGCTCCAGAAGGTGTCCCCAAAGTTTTAGACGTGTGGGCATAACGTCCAAGGTGCTAAAACGGTTTAAAAATCAGCTAAGGAATGTCCTGACATATATAGCATTCTCCAGCCAACACGGGCTGCACATCTACCTGCAGGCACTCTACTAAGCCAATAGACGGCGAAATCTGCCTGCCAAATTGGGAACAATCCAAATATTTCAAAATGTGTAAGTAAAAATTATTATCCAAAAATCCACTGGTTCCATTCTTATTCAAGGTATGCGGGTGTATGGTGTACAGTATGACAGAGCAAGACCAAAAAACTCCCAGCAATGCGTCACTAAGGCTAGGGACAGATGAGCGCATTTTCTGCGGCCACCGTCAAAATGTACGTCGATGCGTGCGCACGCATTTTTTCCCGGAATACGCTTAAGTGGTCAGACGATGCGCAATTCTGGACGTATTTCATGACGGTGGGGTAAAAAGAAGTCTAGGGAAATCCGGCTGTTTGAACGTTATGTAGGCCGCACACTAGCAGCGTCTGACGTCTCCTAATCATGCACACACGCTGCCATGCGGCCGCAGCGCACTCTGTACGTCAGTAGCAGCGGTTTCACGTTCTGAGAAAAATGCGTTCATTTGCTGGTTGCGTGGTGTCGGCGCACTTTCGTACGCACGTACTGCGTATATTGGCCGTCATTGGCCGTTATGTGCTGCTACTGCCGCCGTGATTTAGTGCGTCTGCACGCGCGTTCCGACTGCCCCACTCTGACCCTAGCCTAAACTGTAATAAATGCCGTTAGTAATCAATTGTAAACAACACTTTGCTTTTGTTGTAAATTACAATTTATCCACATAAAAAGGCCCCTCTAGGTGTGACTATTTGTCCTCATTCCATGCTGACCAGCATTGATACTGGGGGGTATGGGCAGCTTGATATACAGTTGTGTTCAAAATTATTCAACCCCCAATGCTGTAAAGGGTTTTAGGGAATTTAGTGAACATTTGTAATTGTATTCAGAATGAAATCCTACAAGGACTTTTTAAAGAACCATATGCAACTAAAATGACATCAATTGGTTTTGTAATACAGTAGTAAATGTTTCTTTTGTGAATTCTTCATTGACACAATTATTCAACCCCTTAAAGACTACCACTCTGAAGAACAGAGGTTCATTCAAGTGGTTTCAATCAGGAATTCAAAACACCTGTGGATGTCACGGAGCAGCAATAAAGCATAATAAGCACCAATTAGGCAGCTTTAAAATGACTGTGATACTCAGCTCCTTCTAGACATTTACTGGTGTGGTTACAAACATGGTGAAGTCAAGAGAATGGTCCAGGAAGACAAGAGAAGAGGTGATTACTCTTCACAGGAAGGGCAATGGCTAGAAGAAGATTGCAAAGATGTTAAACATACCAAGAGAGACCATAGGAAGCATCATTCGCAAATTCAAGGCAAAGGGCACTGTTGAAACGCTACCTGGTCGTGGCAGAAAGAAGATGCTGACTTCGACTGCTGTGCGCTACCTGAAGCGTAGAGTGGAGAAAAGTCCCCGTGTGACTGCTGAGGAACTGAGAAAAGATTTGTCAGATGTGGGTACTGAAGTTTCAGCTCAGACAATACGGCGCACACTGCGTAATGAAGGCCTCCATGCCAGAACTCTCAGGCGCACCCCCTTGCTGTCTCCAAAGAATAAGAAGTGTCGACTGCAGTATGCCAAAAGTCATGTGGACAAACCACAGAAGTTTTGGGATAGTGTTCTGTGGACTGATGAAACAAAATTAGAACTGTTTGGGCCCATGGATCAACGCTATGTTTGGAGGAGGAAGAACAAGGCCTATGAAGAAAAGAACACCTTGCCTACTGTGAAGCATGGCGGGGGGGGGGGGTCAATCATGCTTTGGGGCTGTTCTGCTTCTGCAGGTACAGGGAAGCTTCAGCGTCTGCAAGGTACCATGAATTCTCTTCAGTACCAGGAGATATTGGATGACAATGTGATGCAGTCCGTCACAAACCTGAGGCTTGGGAGACATTGGACCTTTCAACAGGACAATGATCCCAAGCATACCTCCAAGTCCACTAGAGCATGGTTGCAGATTAAAGGCTGGAACATTTGAGTGGCCATCGCAGTCACCTGACTTAAATCCGATTGAGAACCTCTGGTGGGACTTAAAGAAAGCAGTTGCAGTGCGCAAGCCTAAGAATGTGACTGAACCGGAGGCTTTTGCCCATGACGAATGGGCGAAGATACCCGTAGATCGCTGCAAGACACTTGTGTCAAGCTATGCTTCACGTTTAAAAAGCTGTTATAACTGTAAAAGGATGTTGTACTAAGTACTAAGATTGAATGTCACTTGGGGGTTAAATAAAACTGATAATGATGTGAGCACAGAAAAGACATTTGTGTTTATTTCATTATAAATGTTATGTTATATTTGTCTGACCTACACGTGCCTCTTTGATTTAATTGTAAGCAAGATGACTGAATGATCAAAATCAATGTCAAACTGGCCAAAACACTCAATTTCAGTGGGGGTTGAATAATTTTGAACACAACTGTAGATCCAGCCTGATGGGATAGACTGGTGTTAAATCGCAGGTCAGAATGGGTCTTTTGACGGTACCTCTGGTCAGAGGTCAAAAGTCTTTGCCATCCCTTTAAATGTAGCAAACACTTTGGGCATTATTCCATATTGAACACTAAACTTAGCTTTGGGATGTGCAGGTGTTACCGCTACGATTAGTGACTTTTACGCATGCCCCCATATAATGTTCCTAACGCTAAACCCATCATTCCGTCAGCGCATTGCTTTTTGCACTAGCTTCTGCGATCTTACTGTACTTTCTGCACCCAATATTTAACATGGGGAGGGCAATCAGTAAGGCAAAATTTTAGCCCAAAAGTCTCAAAGCTGGTGCTAAAGGATTCGGCAAATGCAATATCATTTAGCACCCCCTAAACCAGTGTTTCTCAACTCGTATCCTCAGGACCCACTAACAGGCCTGGTTTGTGGGATATAACCAAAGCACAGCACAGGTGATCTAATTAGCTGCTCAGTGATTGCAGTATTCAGTCTGCATTTCCCAAAGGTGATCTGCAAAATCTGGCCTGTAGTGGGTCCTGAGGACTGGAGTCGAGAAACCCTGCCCTAAACCAACCCGATAAATTTGACACTCACCTCTCATCCCGCAGCGAGAACGATGGCATGATCCGCCGCTTCTCCTGGCCATGAGCAGAGTGAGACTGGGCAAATAGTTCCCAGTCTCCCTCTGCGCTCACTCACGGGAGAGTGAGACCACACAGGGCTCGTGGCGCTGAAGTGCAAAGCTCTATGGAGTCCTATGGACCCCAGGAGGTGATACTGGCGGCAGCGCTTCCCAGAGTATCCCAGTGTATAGTGCTCTGTTCCAGGGCAACGTGCCAAAGAAGCGCCTTCCCTGGAAACTTGCGCTAAAAATGGGGATGCTACAGGCAGATTTTCCCCATTAGTGTTCCCATTTTAGCGGACAGTAGGGAATAGGGCCCTTTAAGTTTAAAATATCCCCTAAAACTGTACAGGAATGATTGGGTGACTTGGTTTTGCAGAGAATAATAG
Organism: Leptobrachium leishanense; assembly: GCA_009667805.1. Classification (NCBI taxonomy): domain Eukaryota; kingdom Metazoa; phylum Chordata; class Amphibia; order Anura; family Megophryidae; genus Leptobrachium; species Leptobrachium leishanense. The sequence continues at coordinate 137,720,498 of CM019066.1, read as the reverse complement.
ACCAAGGCCCTCAATCTGTCCATACCTGTCCCTGCAAAGCAATGTTATTACAATTAAACGCCACCTTGCTCGGTACACAATACGCTGTTGCTCAACCTCCTGACAACGGGGACTTTGTTTTTGCCATTGAAGTGACAAAATATCAAGTTACTCAATAGTCTAGCCGCCAGTAAAGCGTACTGAAGGAAACGTTCTCAAATGAAGCAATCAGGTTACACAAAAGGCACACATCTACAAACACCATACACAGCATGCAGAGAAATAATGAATGGGACATGGCAATGGTTACCGCTTGATAACAAATAATGACACCAACCAAAAGAGTTTCATTCACTTCACCTGTAATTCAGTGAGAGGCTTTCCCAATCGGCACAGAGGTTTTATGAAATGACAGTCTATTCCCATGCAACACAAGCGTACAATTGGTTTTATTTTACGGTTAAAAAAAAAACTCATTTATCACATCACTGCCCCATAATCCCATTCAGTGGGGTCAGATCTGTCACTATGTACAGTATGGAATAGAATGCAGATAATTAAAAAGGACACTTTCCAGATAATCTGTGTCACTACACGTCACCTCCAATAAGCACCAACGAATTATCAGGCAGATCTTACTTATTGCCCACATCACAGAGCTCCACAGCTATAACACTCAAAAACAATTATGCAGATTATTTGAAATAAATTAAATAAAAATTATTAAAGCACATATCAAAATGCAGTATATTACAATTTAAAGTTTTGATATAGTTTAATATAATATTTTATATAAGTTAGTGCATTGCCATTGTTACCTTTATAAAAAGGTGGGGGGGGGGTGCCGCTGCATTTAGAACAAAAAAAATTGAAGAAATCATATACTTTTTTTTTTTTTTTAACACAATTCCACATTATGTGACTCTGGCCTTTCCAACGATGCCTAAATTGTTCTTTTAGGACCTACAGATCCACACACACCAGCCCCAACCATAAACACACACACACAGCCCCGACACTCACAGAGTCCCGACACTAACACACACACACAGAGCCCCGACACTAACACACACACACAAAGCCCCGACACTAACACACACACAGAGCCCCGACACTAACACACACACACAGAGCCCCGACACTAACACACCACACAAAGCCCCGACACTAACACACACACACAAAGCCCCGACACTAACACACACACAGAGCCCCGACACTAACACACACACAGAGCCCCGACACTAAACACACACACAGAGCCCCGACACTAACACACACACACAGAGCCCCGACACTAACAACACACCAGAGCCCCGACACTAACACACACACAGAGCCCGACACTAACACACACAAGAGCCCCGACACTAACACACACACAGAGCCCCGACACTAACACCACACACACACAGAGCCCCGACACTAACACCACACAGAGCCCCGACACTAACACACACACAGAGCCCCGACACTAAAACACACACAGCCCCGACACTAAACACACACAGCCCCGACACTCACAGAGCCCGACACTAACACACACACACAAAGCCCCGACACTAACACACACACACAAAGCCCCGACACTAACACACACACAGAGCCCCGACACTAACACACACACACAGAGCCCCGACACTAAACACACACACACAAAGCCCCGACACTAACACACACACACAGAGCCCCGACACTAACACACACACAGAGCCCCGACACTAACACACACACAGAGCCCCGACACTAACACACACACACACAGAGCCCCGACACTAACACACACACAGAGCCCCGACACTAACACACACACAGAGCCCCGACACTAACACACACACAGAGCCCCGACACTAAACACACACAGAGCCCCGACACTAACACACACACAGAGCCCCGACACTAAAACACACACAGCCCCGACACTAAACACACACAGCCCGACACTCACAGAGCCCCGACACTAAACACACACACACAAAGCCCCGACACTAACACACACACACAAAGCCCCGACACTAACACACACACAGAGCCCCGACACTAACACACACACACAGAGCCCCGACACTAACACACACACACACAAAGCCCCGACACTAACACACACACACAAAGCCCCGACACTAACACACACACAGAGCCCCGACACTAACACACACACAGAGCCCCGACACTAACACACACACAGCCCCGACACTAACACACACACACACAGAGCCCCGACACTAACACACACACAGAGCCCCGACACTAACACACACACAGAGCCCCGACACTAAACACACACAGCCCCGACACTAAACACACACAGCCCCGACACTCAGAGCCCCGACACTAACACACACACACAAAGCCTCGACACTAACACACACACAGAGCCCCGACACTAACACACACACAGAGCCCCGACACTAACACACACACACACAGAGCCCCGACACTAACACACACACACACAGAGCCTCGACACAAACACACAGAGCCCCGACACTAACACACACACACAGAGCCCCGACACTAAACACACACAGCCCCGACACTAAACACACACAGCCCCGACACTAAACACACACAGCCCCGACACTAAACACACACAGCCCCGACACTAAACACACACAGCCCCGACACTAAACACACACAAGCCCCGACACTAAAACACACACAGCCCCGACACTAAACACACACAGCCCCGACACTAAACACACACAGCCGACACTAAACACACACAGCCCCGACACTCAGAGCCCCGACACTAACACACACACACAAAGCCTCGACACTAACACACACACACACAGAGCCTCGACACTAACACACAGAGAGCCTCGACACTAACACACACACACAGAGCCTCGACACTAACACACACACAGAGCCTCGACACTAACACACACACAGAGCCTCGACACTAACACACACACAGAGCCTCGACACTAACACACACACAGAGCCTCGACACTAACACACACACAGAGCCTCGACACTAACACACACACAGAGCCTCGACACTAACACACACAGAGCCTCGACACTAACACACACACAGAGGCCTCGACACTAACACACACAGAGCCTCGACACTAACACACACACAGAGCCTCGACACTAACACACACACAGAGCTCGACACTAACACACACACAGAGCCTCGACACTAACACACACACAGAGCCTCGACACTAACACACACACAGAGCCTCGACACTAACACACACACAGAGCCTCGACACTAACACACACAGAGCCCCGACACTAACACACACACAGAGCCCCGACACTCAGAGCCCCGACACTAACACACACACAAGCCTCGACACTAACACACACACAGAGCCTCGACACTAACACACACACACAGAGCCTCGACACTAACACACACACACAGAGCCTCGACACTAACACACACACACAGAGCCCCGACACTAAACACACAGAGCCCCGACACTAAACACACAGAGCCCCGACACTAAACACACAGAGCCCCGACACTAACACACACAGAGCCCCGACACTAACACACACACAGAGCCTCGACACTAACACACACACACACACACAGAGCCTCGACACTAACACACACACACACAGAGCCTCGACACTAACACACACACACACACAGAGCCCCGACACTAAACATACAGAGCCCCGACACTAAACACACACAGCCCCGACACTAAACACACACAGCCCCGACACTAAACACACAGAACCCCGACACTAAACACACAGCCCCGACACTAAACACACACAGCCCCGACACTAACATACACACACAGAGCCCCGACACTAACACACACAGAGCCCCGACACTAACACACACACACACAGAGCCTCGACACTAACACACACACACACAGAGCCTCGACACTAACACACACACACACACAGAGCCTCGACACTAACACACAGAGCCTCGACACTAACACACAGAGCCCCGACACTAACACACACAGAGCCCCGACACTAAACACACACACACAGAGCCTCGACACTAACACACACACAGAGCCTCGACACTAACACACACACAGAGCCTCGACACTAACACACACACAGAGCCTCGACACTAACACACACACAGAGCCTCGACACTAACACACACACAGAGCCCCGACACTCAGAGCCCCGACACTAACACACACACAGAGCCTCGACACTAACACACACACAGAGCCTCGACACTAACACACACACACAGAGCCTCGACACTAACACACACACACAGAGCCTCGACACTAAACACACAGAGCCCCGACACTAAACACACAGAGCCCCGACACTAAACACACAGAGCCCCGACACTAAACACACAGAGCCCCGACACTAAACACACAGAGCCCCGACACTAACACACACACACACACACAGAGCCTCGACACTAACACACACACACACAGAGCCTCGACACTAACACACACACACACAGAGCCTCGACACTAACACACACACACACAGAGCCCCGACACTAAACACACACAGCCCCGACACTAAACACACACAGCCCCGACACTAAACACACAGAGCCCCGACACTAAACACACAGAGCCCCGACACTAAACACACAGAGCCCCGACACTAAACACACAGAGCCCCGACACTAAACACACACAGCCCCGACACTAAACACACACAGCCCCGACACTAACATACACACACAGAGCCCCGACACTAACACACACACACACAGAGCCTCGACACTAACACACACACACACAGAGCCTCGACACTAACACACAGAGCCTCGACACTAACACACACACACACCGCCCCGACACTAACACACACACCGCCCCGACACTAACACACACACCGCCCCGACACTAACACACACACCGCCCCGACACTCACACACACACACCCCAGACATTAACACACACACACAAAGCCTCGACACTAACACACAGAGCCCCGACACTCACAGAGCCCCGACACTCACAGAGCCCCGACACTCACAGAGCCCCGACACTCACAGAGCCCCGACACTCACAGAGCCCCGACACTCACAGAGCCCCGACAATCACAGAGCCCCGACAATCACAGAGCCCCGACAATCACAGAGCCCCGACAATCACAGAGCCCCGACAATCACAGAGCCCCGACACTCAGAGCCCCGACACTCAGAGCCCCGACACTCACAGAGCCCCGACACTCACAGAGCCCCGACAATCACAGAGCCCCGACAATCACAGAGCCCGGACACTAACACACACACAAAGCCTCGACACTAACACACACACATAGAGCCCCGACACTAACACACACACACAGAGCCCCGACACTAACACACACACACAGAGCCCCGACACTAAACACACAAAGCCCCGACACTAAACACACACAGCCCGACACTAAACACACCACAGCCCCGACACTAAACACCACACAGCCCGACACTAAAACACACACAGCCCGACACTAAACACACACAGCCCCGACACTAAACACACACAGCCCCGACACTAAACACACACAGCCGACACTAAACACACACAGCCGACACTAAACACACACAGCCGACACTAAACACACACAGCCGACACTAAACACACACAGCCCCGACACTCAGAGCCCCGACACTAACACACACACACAAAGCCTCGACACTAACACACACACACACACAGAGCCCCGACACTAACACACACACACACAGAGCCTCGACACTAACACACACACACACAGAGCCTCGACACTAACACACACACAGAGCCTCGACACTAACACACACACAGAGCCTCGACACTAACACACACACAGAGCCCGACACACACACACACACAGAGCCCCGACACTAACACACAGAGCCTCGACACTAACACACAGAGCCTCGACACTAACACACAGAGCCTCGACACTAACACACAGAGCCTCGACACTAACACACACACACAGAGCCTCGACACTAACACACACAGAGCCCCGACACTAACACACACACACAGAGCCTCGACACTAACACACACACAGAGCCTCGACAC